>QANY01007839.1:0-616514 GCA_003255025.1 Datisca glomerata
TACCATGACTTTTATAAGGAAAGACATGATTTATGTAATTCTATTTAAGGAAAGGAAAGATTTATGTAATTCTATTTTACTTGTTAAGTTACCTTATGTTTGTCAAACGATTAAAAAATACTATTATATTTTACTGGATGAAAATTTCTATTAAGGTATACGTCAATCCTAATGAAATTGCAGGAAATTAAAATGATGCCGTCTAATTTCCATCTATGTAAATACTATTACATAAATTTTAGAAAATAGTTGTTTGCTCTAGAAAATTATCACTATAGAGGCATGGGTTATTTCATAATCATAAAGTCAATGTCTTATATGCTTGTTAGGCATATAAATCACATAATGACCACGTGTTTAAGGATCATAAAGTTTGAAACGATCATATGTGTCAGTTTAGAATTTAACCAAGTTACAATTGAACAAAATATAATTGAGAGGAGCATTCAAAACAATGAATTTGAGAGGAGTGAGGTTTTCACCGGAAAAGAAAATAAATGTAGGTTTTTTTCAAAAATGTATATGGCCCCAATAGTCCGTATTTGTAAAACGTTTAAAAATAGTATGTGGTAGAGAATAATATAATCATTCACATTTCTTTCCTTTCCCTACTAAGTTTTAAAATCCAATCACTGCCTATAGCTGTTTCACAATTTCTAATAGAAGCATCTAACAAATGTTGACAAAACTGAAACTTCAAATCCAAGCTAACAACAAAATTACAAACTCGATACTACTTTGTTTCTTGAAATTTAATATTTATTTTAAATTGTTCAGAAATAAGATAGGAATATCTTTCACATGTTGTTCCAAATTTTTGAATATTAGTTAGAAGAAAGATCTCTTTTTTATAGCCACCAAACAAATGTTTTTTTGTTGAGATTCTACAATTTTCATGACTATTTTTAGCAACATCAATATCAAATTCAAAGTCAAAGCCATATAAAACTTTAAAAAGAGATGTAACTATTAAATAACCAATTAAGTATTTTAAATAAGTCTTCAATTTTGCTAGAATGTATGTCTTAGTATCTCATAATCATACATAGAAGAATCAACACTATCAGTCGGGGACAAATTAAATTTAGGTTTAACCTCAAGGTGTGGGTGAGCAAGTCAAATCCAAATATGTATTAATCAATTGTTGGATGATGAATATCCTTTCACATTGAGTCTTGAAATGGATTTTAAGTCATTACCCTAGTAAAATTGATGAATTTTAATGAGAACAAAAGGTTTAGGGAATAATCATGAAAAATGAATTTTCAGAAAAACACATATTGATGATATATATTTCCAATTATTGATTTTCCCATCCAAGCTCATTCGATTTTGAAATATCAATCATATTCCATTTTACAATATGTACTTTGTATGTAAGAATCTATTGTTATTATTATTGTTTCTTTAGAACAACGATGAATTTCATTAAGCAAAAGGAAATTAGGAAGGTCTAAAACTTTCATCTACAGATTCTTTTCCAATGAAAATAGAATATGAAATTGTAAATAATGAAAACTATCACTAAAAATAGTCATGATCTAAACTACTCTCTCTTGGGTGTTCTCTCTCCAGCCTCTTAGTCTGTTAATCATCCTTGGCCTCGAAAACTAATAACGGTTTTTCTGTCCATTTCAAGATTTGAAAAAAAATGAAAGAAATATGCTTCTTTAGGAGAATTATTTGCTAATATGATTTTCAACTTGAAATCTATTCTAAGAGCTTATATTAGAATAACTGGTAAAAATATTTTGGCTAATTTTTTGCTTCTCTTGACATGGAAGACTTGTCTGAAGAGTTTGAAGATGTAGAGATGTTGTAGGGTGTGGGTGATTCACTATAGCCAATAGAATTAAGGAGGGAATTATGGCTTGTGAGTAAATTATTCATAGATATTGTTACAAATCAAGTGTAATGTTGAATGTACTACTATAAATTGTGGCTTAAGCTATAAAAGTTCTGGACAAAATCTATTCCTACTCCGCTTTAATTAAAAAGGTGAAATAATGAGAGATGAAGGTTGAGGCCCTAAGAGTTCCAATGTGTGCATCTTTATCTTGAAAAGGTATGGGGGACCTAATTTTCTGAAATACCTTTTGATTGTTTCCATATTAGGGTTCAGTTACATGACTTGCTCCTGATTGGATGATAGCCTATTGTGAGAAGGATAGCAGAGAAAATAAGGAAGCTTGTTGAAATTGATTATTATACTAAGGAAGGATATATGGCTAGATCTGTGAGGCATAATGTATCAACACTACTGTATGGTTGATTCTGATATAACATCAAACTTTTCGTGGCTTGGGTATAACTTTAACCCTTATGTTTTTATTGTTGTGGTAATATATTTCTTCAATGTAATATATTATATTCTATTCTAATATTTAAGGATATTTTTGTGTTTTTCTAAATGAAAATGCTCCCGTATCTTAAGGCTATTTTGGTTTTTTTTTTCCCTTCCACGCATATTTTCATTTCATGTGATGCATGTAAAAGACATTCATGTCATGTGCATGTGATCAATTGAGATTTTATGTATTTTTTCTAATTATACCATTTTGACATGTACAGTGTTTCATGTAAAACTCCATTCGAGAATGCATTATGAACAACCAACAGCCTAATATCCCACCCAAAGGAGATATCATTATGCAAAATAACTCTCATTGTAGTAGGCTTTACTACTAGGCCGAATGTCTTTAAAAAATCAATCCTAGGGGTTTGATCAAACCCCTTAGCAATTAATCTGGCCTTATACCTTTTGTATACTACTGTCAGGATTCAACTTAAGCTTAAACACTCATTTATGACATACTAAACACATGTCAGCCTCAAAAGAAAATGATTCCCATGTCTGGTTTTTAAGCTTACTTCCAGTTAAGATGCTTAGAGCTTGCTTAACACTTGTTGGTTCTAAAGGTGTACGTGAGGTAGGAAGTGGATGTTTAATTGTAGTAGAAGCCTTTGGTTTATGTATACCCTTCTTAGACCCAGTCACCATCCTATGAGTATTATTATTTGAAGAGACAGGTTCAATAGGTTCAATACTGAGATAGGTTAAGTTGGGAGGCTCACATCAGAAATAGGTTCAATAGGAAAACTTATAACAAGAGATTTTGAAATTGAAGGAAAATAGGGTACTTGAGTCTGTGTGTCAATATTAGCTACAGACTATAAAAAAAATCTGATTTTCCATTGGGATTACCTTGATAATGTGAGAAGAAGAACATGTTGAAGTATTTGTATGAGCTTGATCAATGACATTTTCCTATTGAGACATGTTAGGAACATTTAAAGGAGAAGTAACATGGATGATGAGAGAGAACACTGATATTGATCCCATAGATTTTGTTTGAGAAGATCTTTTGAACAAAGTGTTATAAGGGAAATTTTGTACATCAAAAATAACATTCCTAGAAATATAAACTTTACCAGACTTGTGAAGATAGTTGAAACTTTATGTTGAAGGAGTAGCTCATGAATACTCATATGTTAGAGTGAAAATCAACCTTTTAAGAGTTCAAGGGTCTCGAATGAGGAAAGCAAGTACATCAAACAATCTTTAAGAACTTGTAATATGGGAGTGTGTTATATAGATTTTGAAAAGGAGAGATAAGATTTAGGGTGACATTGGGGAGTCTATTCATGAAATGTACACTGTTGGGAAAGAATCTAACCAAAATTCAATTGGCATGTTGGCTTGAGCAAGCATAGTGAGATCTAGCTCAACAATGTGTCTATGCTTCCTCTATATCTTGCTATTTTGCTGGTGCACATGGGGACACAGGTCTTTAAACAAGATACCTTAATTTTGTAAGAAATTTGAGAAGGACATAAATTCCCCTTCCCAATCAGATTAAAGAACCTTTATTGGGTAGTTTAGTTTTTTTTCAACAAGGTTTTTGAAGACAACAAAGACTTGAAAAGCTTCAGACTTTAACTCGATGGGAAAATTCCAGGTGAAACGAGTAAAATCATCTAGAAATTTTATGTAATCCCTGTAACCATCGCTAGAAGGTTATGATGTAGAACTCTAAAGATCTATATACACTAATTGAAGAGGTTGATTGGTAACCGTTGTTTAATTAGGAAAGGGTAGAGTGTGATTTTCCTTTTTTGACATGCTATGCAAAAAGAAGACTTAACTTTGAAGGTTTTGATGTTTAAGATTGTAAGATCTTATTTAGAATGTCATGTGCTGGAAGACCTACCCTATGCCATAAATTATACTAATTACTCTTATTGTTATCAAGACTGATTGATTGCACTTTGTACATATGAATATATAAGTTATGACTAGAAGGTTTGGAACAAGAAGCAATTTTATCAGCATTGAAACACGTGTAATAAGAACTTGTATTTCTATTCACAAAAGATTGTACATTAGTAGGTAAAAGTACATCATGAAAAAATCTTCAGCTATTTACAGAATCAAAAGAGACAGAACCTTAACAAGACTTATTCAAAGACTCTTTGAAAATAGGTAAAGTCAGTAAATACAAGCCACCTTTTAGTACTACTTTGAGTAGAAGTGTCCATGAAGTTTTATCCTTTACAAAATAAGAATCAACATGAAATTCAATAAATATATCATTATCTTTGGTCAATTTTTGTACACTAAGTTTTTCTTGATTTCAGGTACTCTAAGCAAAGAATCCAGTTTTGAAGAATAGGTTTTAGAAGGCAATAAAGTAGAACCAACATGGATTATAGAAAGCTCCATTACCATTGCCAACAGCAAGATTCTCATCTCTATTATACTCTTGTGCTAGACTTAAATTATTCAATTTAGATGTTACATGATTTGTGGTTACAATATGTTCATACCCTGACATGTCATACTTGTAGGTGAAGCTACACAAGATGAAGCTATGTATCTTGTAGGTGAAGCTACACAAGATGGAGATGAATAATTAACAGGATTTGTTAAACTAGAAAATGTAAGATTTGCCTCTTCCTCCAAAATTTCTTTGTATTGTGTTGTAAAAAATGTTGACATGCATTGTTATTTCTTCTATCAAAGATGCTAAAGGCTACATTAGCATACATTTGAATGTTTGACTCCAATTCTTCTTGCTGCTTTTCTATTATGCTTGCTTGGCAAATTAGAAATGCTTGAATTTCTTCTAAACTCAAATAATTTTGTTCTTGATATTACATTCACTTCACAGAATCTTACTCAGGTCGAGTCCATTTATAATGTAAAGAACAAATTCTTGCAATATTATCCTACATTACCTAAATTTGTCCATTATGTAGTAGTTATAAAGTCCTAGTAATCATCTTTTTAACACTTCAATTTTAAGGAGTGATCGAGTTAGACTTTTTAACTCTGTATCATTGCTTGATTAGGCCTATGTTTAGATGCCAATTAGTTTTGTTATTTGTTTTGCTCTAGTACAGATCATTTGGTATGCTCTAGTAGGGCCTGTTAAAAGTTATGTCACATCAACTAATATATTCTCATGATTGTCTAGTTATAAGGTCAAGTGTCTTTTTCCTTAACACCAAAATTTTAATTGCGCTGACTTTTTAACTCTAAAAAAATTAAATATATTATTTGTTTTTATTGGTTAGCACTTCTCTATCGATCTAATTCTAGAATTACTTTTAGTTTTTTTATGAAACACAATTTAAAAATTTAGGAATTGTGTTTATTTTCAATTTTATCTCTTCAATTTTTTTAACTTGGTCACTGTTACAAATCGTTAATAATTCATTATATTCGCAAACATCAGGCTTGTAAACATCAGGCTTGTACAAATCATGAATTTTATAGTTGAATCTATCGCTTGTAAACATGATTCTTTCTCCTTTTGTTGTGCTACGGGTTTTTCCTCTCCCAGATTGCCTTGGTATCCTTGTATTGAGGAATGCCTCCATTTTAATTTTTATGATTTCAATTTTGTCAAAAAAACCTCATTCATATCAACATTGTTTTTTTATTCATCAAGGAAAAGTATGTTTAGATCTTCAAAAAAGCACATATTCCATTGGTGTAAAAAATGTCATTTTCTCATGAAGAATATAAACCAAAAACTATGTTTAGATCTTCAAAAATTGGATGTAAACAAATAAAGGAAAAGTATGTGTACTTAAAAGGAAAGTGAAGTATATTATTAATATAATAAATCCATTCTTATAATGCTTTCTTTTATATATTCCAAATACTCTCAATTGTGATAATGTAATCATTCACATATTCTTCTTTCCCTACTAATTTTTACTATCCAAATATAGCCTATAGCATTGTCTCAATTTCTCACAGAAGCAGCAAACAAATGTTGACAAAACTAACAATAAATTAAAAACTTCAATACTACTTTTTTTATCGTCTCATTAATATTTATTTTGATTGTTTAAAATTTAATTTTTTTTGAATCTTAATATCTCTAACAAATAATACAGTAATGTCTTTTGTAGGTTGTTGAGAATCTTTAAATATTAGTCAGAAGAATGATTCTTTTTTTCTAGTGACGAAACAAATGTTCTATTGGTTTAGATTCTATAATTTTCTTGTCAACTTTTTTTTTTGCATTATGTGACTACTAATTAATCAATAAAGTATTAAGTAAGTCATCCGTTGAGCTAATCCTATGGTATGTCTTATTATCTCATGATCATACATAGGAGAACCAACACCATCTATCGGGGACAAAAGTTAGGTTCAACCTTAAGGTGAAGGTGAGCAAGCCAAAATTACTTATCCTAGATCCTGAAATGACTTTTTAGCTAATATCCTAGTAAATTTGATGAATTTTAATGAGTATAAATGGTTGAGCAGATAACGTCTAGATTTCAGAAAAACACATAATTTATGATATGTATTTCAAATTAGTGAATTTGCCATCTAAACTCATTTGATTTTGAAATACCAAACACATTTTATTAGCTAATACTTAAGAAGTCAAAATTTTGTTATTATCATTTTTCTCCCTTGAACATGCAGTGGATTTCATTAAGCAAAAGGAAATTTCGAAGGCCTAAAACTCTATCTAGAGACTATTTTTCAATGAGGAATAGAAAATGGATGGGTAAATAATGAAAACTATCACTAAAATAGTCATGATTTACATAGTTTGCGAGACATATTTCAAATTATTGAATTTTCCATCAGAACTCATTTAATTTTAAAAAAATCAAACTCCTTTCATTTGATAATAGTTAATAAGTTAGAATTTATTATTACTATTATTTCTTTTCTTGAATAGACATTAGATTTCATTCAGAAAAAGGCAATTAGGAAGGCCTAAATCTCTAGCTTACAAACCCTTTTACATTGTTGGATAGAATAAGAATTTGTAAATAATGAAAACTATCACTAAAGTAGTAATGATCTACACTACTCTCCCTTCGGAGTTCTCTCTTTAACCTCTATGAGTGTTAGTCATCCCTTAGTTATTAAATGCTAAGTTGACATTTTCTTTATTAAATATTGAACGAATTCCACCTAACTTAGCTTTTCTGTCCAATAATAAGCACTTATACCATCACCTTTATAAGGAAAGACATGATTTATGTGATTCTATTTTACTTTTAAAGATCTTTTATGTTTTTCAAGTGACTGAACGATACTATTATAATATAATGGAAGAAAATTTCTAAGAGGGCGTACTTCAATTCCAACAAAATTAAAACTACGGCGTCTCATTTCTATTTGTACAAATGTTATTCCTTAAATTATAGGAAGTAGTAATTTACTTTGGAAAACTGCTATTTGATGCATGGATTATTCAATAATATTCATAAAGTCAATGTGTTATATTTTTTACCGCTAAACAAATCACATACTGGCCATGTTTTTAAGGATCATAGGGTTTGGGGGGCATGCATCAACAATGAATATGATAAAAGTGAGGTTTTGGTTGGAGAAGAAGACAAATGTGGGTTTCTTTCAAAAATGAATATGGCGCTAGTAATCTGTATTTGCAAAAGTTACCTCAAACATCTATAAATAGTAACTGGCGATGAATAGTGTAATCCTTCATATTTTTATTTCCTTTCCATACTAATTTTCAATATCTAAACATATCTTATAACTTATTACCAAAATCTCATAGAACAAGCTAACAAATGTTGACAAAACTGAAACTTCAAAGACTAAACTAACAACAATGTTCAATACTACATTTTGTCTTACCAATTAATATTTGTTTTAAATTGTTCAAAATTTCTTTCTTTTGAATGTCAATATCTTTAACAAATAAGATTGAAGTATCTTCTATAGGTTGTTGAAAATCTTTAAATATTGATTAGATGAATGGTCTCTTTTTTCTTGGCCACCACTAATTCTTTTATTGGTTTGAATTCCACTTATTCTTTGCTATTTTTTAGCAACATCAATATAAGAATTCAAACTCAAAGTCTTATGTAACTTTAATGAGATATGATTACTAATTTACCTATTAAGTACTAAGTAAGTCATCAATGAGCTAATCATGTGGTATTTCTTATCATTTCATGATCATGCATAGGAGAACCAACACTATCTGTCTGTGACGAAAGTTCAGTTCGGCATGAAGGTGTGGTTGAGCAAGTCAAATTGATTTATACACTAACCAATTGTGGATTATGAATATCCTTTTAGATTAAGCCGTGAAATAACTTTTTAGACAATAACCTAGTAAAATCAATGAATCTCAATGAGTATAACCTGACATTTTGAGTTGCTGAAGATGTTGCTGCAATCATAAATGAAGCGAAAAGCAGTGAGAGAATTTATGATAGCCATTGACTTAAAATGATATGAAAGAATAGAACTTGTTGTCTCAGTATGGAAACTACTCCAAAGGAATGCACTTTCCCCTTATTTATCTAAAATGAAATTTGCTTTCACTAGCTAGACAACTATTCTAGTCTATAACATAAAACTTTTAATTATGAATTTAAAGTTTGTACCTCGCTAGTTTTACTAATACTTGTATTCTAAACATTATAAAGTTAGGTATGATGTTATCACTTCATTACTTCCAAGGCAAGGATATGATCTTGCCATACCCATTAGAATGACTGTAGGAAGATTTAAATTTCATTCCATAAACAATGTTTGGGAGCTCTTTTAAATATTATTATTCACTGGTGAAGTGCATTTTATTAAAATTAATATGATTGTTGAATGTAGAGGCAGTTCGGGCAAAGTTTCTTGTTTTCTTTAAAATTATGTTGACTTCATCATGAATATCTTATTTATTATATATTGAACGAATTCCGCCTCACTTAGATTCCCCTTCCAATAATAATTATTCGCTCTATTAATATTTTCATCTATTTTTCTTTGGAGATATTAACTTCTTATACCATCACCTTTAGAAGGTAATATATGATTTATGTAATTCTACTTTACTTGTGATTTATGCTTTTCATGTGGCTAACAAATACTATTTGCATTACTAGAAGAATTTTTTTTTAGGACGTACGTCAATCCTAATGACATTGAACGAAATAAAAACATTGGTTCTCATTTCTATTTATGCAAATGTTATTCCATAAATTTTAAGAAAAAGTTGTTTACTCTAAATAATTGTCACTTGAGATGTGTAATCATAAATTCATGCTTATATACTTGTCAAGTGTGGGTATCACATAATGGTCACGTGTTCAAGGATCATAAGGTTTAAAACGGTCCAAAGTATTGGTTTAGAATTCAGTCAAGTGATAGTTCACTCAAAAAATGACACTAGTAGTCCTTTTTTGCAAAAGTTTCCTAAAATGTGTATTAATTGTAACTAGAAGAGGATAATGTAATACTTCATATTTTTCTTTCTTTCCTACTATATTTTTAAGATCCAAACACAACCTATAGCTATTTACCAATTTCTGATAGAATTAACTAACAAATGTGAATAAAACCAAAACTTCAAAGACCAAACTAACAACAAAATTACAAACTTCAATACTACTTTTTGTATTGCCAATTAATATTTATTTTGAATTGTCCAATACTACTTTTTTGTATTTTATTAACATAAATTTTCTGCAACTTCCAAAATACAAACTTCAAGATCGTCTTTATGGAAATAGAAAGGATTGAAGATGAGAACTAGTTGGTACTTTTGGAAGTTGCAGGAAATTTATGTTAATGGATATGTCCCTTCTTATACTTCTTCTTATTAATTCGGGAGGAGTTTTAAGATTCACGATTGTCTTTATGAAAATAGAAAGGATTGAAGATGAGAACTAGTTGGTAATTTTGGAAGTTGTAGGAAATTTATGTTAATGGATATGTCCCTTCTTATACTTTCTCTTATTAATTCTTTCATTCATATTTTTTAGAATCTAAGTCTTATTTCAGAGAAATAAGTATACTAATAACATGACATTTAAATCTATTCAACTCTTCAAAATATGAAAGGATGAAATACTTTTATTATATAATAACAAACAAGTTCTTTATGAGCTTTTTGTTTTTAACATTTTATTTATAGGTCATTTATATAGTCTAAAATGGAAAACCTACAGTGTCGCATACTAGAAAACAAATTGGAATATTCCAGTTACAAAACCAAGAACAAGACCTAGAGGCCCTTGAAGAATATTAGTGAGAGTAATAGGTGCTTGAAGAGATCCAAACAGTGGTAAAAGCCTGCAGTTCGCAGAAATGGGGAGTGGAACTATAACGCAACATCCTAAAAGGTTGGCAATATTGAAATTGGTTGCATTCACTGCAATTTGAAAATTTCCAAGACTATTTGTCATAGCCTGAGCAAGAATAGTTCTTCCTCCATCACATGATAGCTTAACGTTCACTCCAGGTAATGGCCTTCCAAGGATACCCAGTATTGGATTTCCATTTATGCTGCAAACAAGTCCTCCTGTAACATTAAATTGGACACCAACAGTTGTATTGACATTTTGAGCTGATGAAGATGTTGCTGCAATCAGAAATGAAGCGAAAAGCAATGAGAGAAAATTTATGATAGCCATTGACTAAAAATGATATAAAAGGATAGAACCTGTTGTCTAGTATGAAAATAGGTCCAAACGCATCCACTATTTATAGAGGTTTTTATTGAATTGGTTCATTGCCACTTTCCCCTTGTTTATCTAAAATGCTATTTGCTTTCACTAGCCAGACCACTACTATTGTTGATAGCATAAAACTTTTAATTATGCATTTAAAGTCTGTACCATGCTAATTTTACTAATTCTTGTTTTCTAAAGTTAGATATTATGTTACCACTTCAATACTTCCAAGGCAAGGATATGATCTTGCCATACTCCTTAGAATGATAGTTAGAAAATTCAAATTTCGTCCCATGAAGAATTTTTGGGAGCTCTTTTAAATATTATTATTCACTGGTGAAGTGCATTATTTATTAAAATTATACATTTTTTATAGATCTATAGGATTAAAATAAATTTAATATGCATGTTGAACGCAGAGACAATTCGGGCAAAGTTTACTTGTTTTCTTTAAAATTATGTTGACTACATCATGAATATCTTATTTATTAAATATTGACCGAATTCCTCCTAACTTAGCTTCCCCTGTGAATAATAATTATTTTCTCAATTAATATTTATGTCTTTTTTTCTTTGGAGATATAAACTTCTTATACATTGACCTTTACAAGGAAATACATGATTTATGCAATTCTAATCTACTTGTGAGGCTTTATGTTTTTCAAGTGACTAACAAATACTATTATATTTGACTAGAAGAAAATTTTTGTTAGGACGTACATCAATCCTAATGAAATGGAACGAAATTAAAATAATGGTTCTCATTTCTATTTATGCAAATGTTATTCCATAAGTTTAAAAAAAATAGTAGTTTGCTCTAAAAAATTGTCACTTGAGTTGCATGTATTATTCAGTAATTATAAATTGTCACTAAGCATTATGAATGCATGTAATTTAGATCCGGATCATTGATCACATCATAGTAAAGGTACTTTCTATAATCAGATTATATTGGACTGGACTGATGTGTATTAATATCTTTATTAACTTACTATTTATCATAAAGATTTAATACATACCAAAACTGATGATCATATGTAGATCAGTCTTCCTGAGTAGTCATGAACTCATATGCTTGTCTACTGGATCTTTTGATTTACACGTTAAGATTTGTTTGTAAAAAAGGCCAGTGACTTTTGTTTTGGATATTCATTAACATAGATGGATAGGAACATGATCTTACAATATCTAGAATCCAAGCTTTCCTAACAATTCATATATTGGTTCTCTTAAGTGTTAATTCTCAATCTAAATGGTTATTGAGCTCAAATTTTTAATAAATCATAAATTGACCATTCACTAGTGAATTAATGGTAATTAAGGAGTAAGAGATAACTAAAAGGGTAAAATAGTAATTTTGACCAACTCTAATTTATGAAACAACAATTGAAGGACAAAACTACATGAAGTGATTATATCATAGACTACACGAGAATACTCTGTAAATATATTATGTGATTACTAAGAATGCAATTCTATATTTATAGTGGAGTAATAATAAAATTAATAAATAAGATTATTTGATGAAAGTGTTTAATTAATAATCTCATTTATTGGTTCTAAGAATTATGGGTTCATGGTCCCCAAGTCACTCCTGTACTACACACTTTAGGGTGTGTACATTTCAAAACATAAGAAAATGACTAACTTATGATAGGAATTAAAATTTTGAGGAAAATATATAATTATGAGATTATATGTAATTAATTAATTAAAAATTAATTAATTAAAAATTAATTAATTAAAAATTAATTAATTAAATTATTAATGTAATTTTCAGAAATTTTAAGAAAAAAATTTATCGATTAATTTTGTGTTGATCGATAAGTGATACTAAATATTTAATTTATGAAATTAAATAATATGAAATCATTATGAGATAATGATTTGATTTAGTTTATCTAATATGTTAATTAATATATAAGTTAATTGATTAGGAGATCATATATGTTAATTTTAAATTAACTGATATCTATATATTTATTTGATTAAAATAAAAAATAAATTTGAAAAATTACAACGTGGCATATTGGATAATGAATCAGAGATTGACATAGACTATCGTAATGCCATGTGGAACCACAATGGACACATGGTACACTGCAGTGCCTCACGGCACTACAATGGTGTCTTGAGGCACTCTGGCTCTTAACGACACACTGAAATGTCGTGTGACACTTCAATGTTGCTCATTTGTAGTGGATCCGACTACAATGACACATTTGTAATTAATTTATTATTTTGTAAATCTCTAAAAATTTGATAAGCCTTGATCAAGAAGAAAGATATAGATATTATTATATTAGCCTCAAAGTGTGCAACAGTGTGATTAAAGGTTAATAAAAAAGCTATGTACGTTTTCAGAATTTTCTTTCAGTTTTTTACTTAAAATAATCCTTCTCCAAAATTTCTAGATCTCATGCGTTGAGTACATCTAGAGATAGAAAAGTATCTTCACTTTATTCTACATGCCTGCACACGTCCTAGTGTGTTTGAGAATTGGCTTGGAAGATCTTAGTGTGGATCTCGCAGTCTGTTGTTCATGGGATTACAAGTTCTTTGTTTGCAAGAACGCTTGATAAGACTACAAGAGGTATAACTCTTATCTTTATATGTCTTTGATTTAATGTATAGATATATATTGGATCGGATAAAAAGAATTGTTTTTCATTAAAAAGTTATTTTTCAAAACTGANGGTGCAGATTGGAAAATAGAGACTTTCAAAGGCATGGCTGGTAGCCAAAGGCTATACATAAAGGGAATGAGTCGATTATGAAGAGACATTCTCTCCTGTTGCTATGCTAAAATCCATTCGCATCATTTTATCCATAGCCGCTAGTTTAGACTATGATATCTGGCAAATTGATGTCAAGATAGTTTTTCTGAATGACTCTCTTAAAGAACTCATATATATGATACAACTAGAAGGGTTCGTGAAAAAGAGGAAAGACCCAAAAGTATGCAAGTTGCTTAAATCCAATTCCAGATTGAAGAAAGTATCAAGATATTGAAATCTTACCTTTGATAAAGTTATTAAATCGTATGGCTTCGAGTAAAATATTGACGAAGCTTGTATTATAAATACATCAAAGATAAGATAGTGGTTTTCTTAGTTCTTTATGTAGACAATCTTCTACTCATTGAGAATGATGTAGAAACATTGTCGAAAGTAAAAAAGTGGTTAGCTGAGAAATTTTAAATAAAAGAATTTGAGAGGCAAGCTATGTTCTAGGCATCCAAATATTAAGGGATAGAAATAACAAGCACTTAGCACTTTCTCAGGCATCTTATATTGATAAGATGCTGGAGAGATCCTCTGTGGAAAATTTAAGAAATGTCAACTACTGACCAAACATGGAATTGCCCTTTCCAAGGAGCAGTGTCCAAAGACACCTCAGGAGGAAGATGATATGAGAAAGGCTCCTTATGCTTCACCTATTGATAGTCTAATGTATGCACTGTTGTGTACAACACCTGACATCTGTTATGTAGTAGGAATTATCAGTCATTATCAATCAAATTATGGTCTAGAACATTAATTTTCAATAAAGCACATTCTTAAGTTTCTTTGGAGAACGATAAATTATGTACTTGTTTATTCAGGTGGAGAATTGAACTCCACTAGACATACTGATTTTGATTTTTAATCAGATAGGAACAGTCGAAAGTTGACATCTAGATCAATATTCACCTTTAATGGAGGAGTATTAAACAATCCAGTATTGCATATTCCACTATGGAAGCCAACAATATAGCGGCTTGTGTAGCTCCGAAAGAAGTGGTATGACTCAGAAAGTTCTATACCAATCTGGAAGTACTTTGAGATATGGAAACACCACTGATCCTTTACTATGACAACATTGGGGCGGTAGCTAATTCTAAAGAAATGAGGAGTCACAAATGGAGCAAGCACAATGAGAGGAATATATCATCTTGTAAGAGAGATCGTGCATCGAGGGGGTGCGACTGTTATGAAAACACTTCCAGCAAAGTCATTTGAGAATAATGTGCAAAATATGGGGTTGATAGAGATGTCACATTTGATTTAGGACAAGTGGGAGATTGTTGGGCATAGTGCCCTCAAAGCATGTGTAAAGACATTTTATTTGAAAATTAATAAAAGCGTATTTTTCTTATATTTGTATTATCTAGATTATTATTGAATAATTAATTTAAATATCTAAAAATTACATATTCATTAATGAGACTATGATCTTGTATTTGTACAAGAGGAATAAGTTCATAGATAATGAATAAAATAGTCTACAACATATTAAAGTATTGAATATTTAATGAATGGTTGCTAGTACAGTTCACTAAGCATTATGAATGCATGTGATCTAGATCTGAATCATTGATGTAGATAGACATTTTAGTCAAGCTACTTTATATAATCAGATTATGTAGGACTGGATCTGAATCATTGGTGTAGATAGTATCTTTATTAACTTAATGTTTATCATAAAGATTTAATACACATCAAAACTGATGATCTGTAGATTAGTCAGAATCTTGAGTAATCATAAAATACTATGCATGTCTACTGGATCTTTTGACACACTCGCTAAGGTTTGTTTGTAAAACAAGCTAGTGACTTTTATTTTGGAGCTTCAGTGACATGGATTGCTGGGAACATGATCTTATAAGATTTAGAATCCAAGCTTTCCTAACAGATCATATATTGGTTCCCTTAAGTGTTAATTTTAGAACTGAATGGTTATTGAGCTCAAATTTATAATACGATTATAAATTGACCACTCACTAGTGAATTAATGGTAGTTAGAAAGGTAAAATTGTAATTTTGATCAGCTCTAATTTACGAACCAATAATTGGGAGACATAACTACATGAAGTGATTATATAATTGTGCTACACGAGAATACTCAGTCAATATATTTTGTAATTACTAAAGTGTAATTCCATATTTATATTAGAGTAATAACGGAATTAATAAATAAGATTATTTAATTGAAGAGTTTAATTAATAATCTGATTTATTAGAGCTTAGAATTATGGGTCCAGGGTCCCTAAGTCATCTTTGTACTACACAGTCTAGGATGTGAATATTTCAGGACATGAGAAAATGATAAACTTGCAATAAGAATTAAATTTCTAGGGTAAATATATAATTATGAGATAATTATATTTAATAAGTTAAGTAAAGATTAATTAATTAAATTATCATTAAATAATTTTATCGATTACTTTTGTGTTGGTCGATAGGTGAGACATAATATTTGATTTCTAAAATTTAATAATATTAAATCATTATGAGATAATGATTTGATTTGATTTATCTAATCTGTTAATTAACTGATATAATAATTGATTGGGGGACTGAAAATGTTAATTTTAATTTAATTGATATTTAGATATTTATCCGATTAAAATTCATAATAAATTTGAGAAATTGTCATGTGTCATATTGGACTGTCATATATCAATCATTGATTTTGAATCAGAGATTGATATAGACTACTGTAGTGCCACATGGTATTACAGTTGACACGTGGCACACTAGAGTGCCTCACGACACTACAGTGGTGGTGTGAGTCATCAGTGTCGTGAGGCACTGTGGCCCTTCACAACACACTGTAATGTTGTGTGGTACTGTAGTGCTGCTCAATTGCAGTGTGTCCCACTAAAATGGCACATTTGTAATTAATTTATTATTTTTTAATTCTCTAAAAATTTGATTTGCCTTGATCTAGAAGAAAGATATATATATTATTCTATTGGCTTCAGAGTATGCAACAATGTGATTAAAGGTCAATAAAAAAGCTCTATAAGTTTTCTGAATTTTCTCTCAAATTTTTGTCTCACAATAGTGATTCTCCAAAATCTCTAAATCTCATGTGTGGTACATGTATTGACAAAAAAAATATCTTTATTTTATTCATTTTGTCAAATCCTAAATTTTATGTCAAACTTAAATGATACAATAGTATCTTCAAGTCTGTTGATTAAATTCATTTTGTTTGGTATTGGATATCTTATCCATTCCAAAACATTGTTAAGGGGCTCATATTGATTACTAAACGATGAACTCCTCGTACAAAGATTTGTTTTTGAAGAGCAGGATTTTGAAGAAGTTCTTCAATTCTCTTGAATTTTATTTCTTCTTGTAAAAAATACAGTTGTTTTTCTTTACAAGAAATCAATTTGATGGATTTAAAAATAGATTTTTCCTTTAAAGTTTTTAATTTCTCATTGTGGGAAAAAGAAAGGAATTTGAATATTACAGGTTCATCCATGGGATAAGTAACTATCACATCATAATCTGTGGTAAAAGGATACAAGAGAGAAATGAATGGTAAACCCAAAATAATTTTATTATTCATATTTTTTACAAAGACAAATGATGTTTTGAAACATATATTGTCTTGAAAAATATGAACTTTGGAGATTTCATAATTGATATGCATCCTAGTACCATTGGAAGAAGACAAAAATTATTTAATCTTCTTAAAGTACTTGGTAGAAATGAGTCATTCCTGCATACAATTTAAATCTGCTCCTGAATCAACAAGAGACATTGTGGTACATCAAAATCTAGAATTATAATCCTGACCATTATGTGCCATTTCTTGATTTGATATGATTAAGAATTTGGAAAAAATTTCTCCAAATTCCCTTTCAATACTCCTTTTTTAAAAGATCCATTACATGAATTTTCCATAAAAATTCATGTAATGTGTATCACTTAAGATGAGTTTTGCTTAGAACAGTCATAGAAAGTGATTTCAAGTTACTTTGAAGAGGTTTTAAAAAGCATGAAAGTTTGCATTTGTGGGTGGAGGAGGTAGGAAATGTAATGAGGATAAGCCATGATTGAATGATAACGCTTTCGCTGTTCTTGATGACTTTCCCTTTGAAATTGCAAGATCGTGACGTGTTCAGGATCGTTTTAGGATTGCACTGAGTGTTGGAAATAATGTATTGCATTATAAGATTAAATGAAAATAGCAATAATACAACAATTATGTAACAATTACATTAGGTAAATAAGATAATTATGAATATCAATGCAAATACAATAATTACCAAATGTAAATAAAGTAAATGCCAGAGTTAAATATATAGGACAGAATAACAGTATAATGAGAAATCAAGCCAAGCTCTTTTTGCATAGTTTCCTTAAAATAGTTATGTCACCTCACTTGAAGTACTAAGTTTGATAACGACATCTGCTTCTGACAGTTTAAGGTAGCTGAAGAGCACTCAACTTCACCATTGATCGATTTGACTTGTCAGAATTCTACCACCAGAGTAATGATGTAAAAAGAAGATTTGGACTACAAAATTAAACCGTCGACAAAAGCAAAAAATTATCGAACCGGACCAAACTGAACCAGGAACGAACCAAAAACCGAACCAACAAAACTTGAAGAAAAACTATAAAAAATGTGGAGACCAAGAATTGAGATAAAAAGAGAGCTGGAATGCGTCTTTGGTGTGAAACATGAGGAAGGGAATGCCTCCTTTTATACTGCTCATGGGGGAGAGATG
Source organism: Datisca glomerata (assembly GCA_003255025.1). Classification (NCBI taxonomy): domain Eukaryota; kingdom Viridiplantae; phylum Streptophyta; class Magnoliopsida; order Cucurbitales; family Datiscaceae; genus Datisca; species Datisca glomerata. The sequence goes on from QANY01007839.1 coordinate 18,473, forward strand.
TCATAAAGGGTTTTTAACCTATTAAAATGCCATTTAACTAAAATTAATTCCAGAAACGTTTTTTCCCTTCAATTACAAAATAAAAAATGTTTTGCGCCTTAAACTACAAAGAATATTCCATATTCTATGACTTTTGGGTTTCCTATGAAAACGAAAAATAAATCTGGTGCAAAAGACAACCCACTAACCCATATAGAGGTAGCCCATATAGAGAGAGTCTCTAGGCTTATCAAGTTATCACCCTTGATACAAGCTTCTCTATATATACAACTCCAACCTTTTCTCCCTTTCCAATGTGGTATTTCTACAACTCCCACCTAGTTTTCATTCACATTTAGCTCACTTTGGAGATAATTTCTCATTCATCCCAAAACTAATTTTGATAAATTAATAGTTGATTTTGATACTCACAAGGGAGAACTCAAATATCCGAAAACCTTATACTTTAACGTAGTGGGTCCCACGAAAAAATTTGTTCAAAATTGGTCTACAAAATTGGTGTACAAAATACCTATTTTCCAACACGACAGACAAGGTGTTAGAACTCTACGTTCTAAAACCTGCATAGGATAGGTAGGTTTACCCTTTGAACCGTCCCTTATATAAATATATTTACTTTACTAGCTGACCAGTAGACACGGTATCTTAGAACTGTTCGACCTTTTATCTAAATGATGAGATACTATATAGAAGATTTATCCCTGACACAGTTCAGTTCTCATGATCATGTTCATTTTGGCCATGAAAATCCTCCTAGTCATGCAAGAGTTTCGGAAGAATTGTTCCCTTACAATTCCTATAGAAGTGGTCAAACTTCACTCTCGCATTGGTGATCTCTTAATTTAAGAGTATACCCGCATTACTGCGCTCAGATCTCATAATTTTTTATGCATTAGCTTAACCTAATCTCCAACAGGTATCATTATTTTCGTCATAGGAATGGATAGAAAAAATCTTCATAGTGATCCGACTAAGTTTATACAATTAGGTTGTCCCTTTGAAACTAGATCTAGGGATCTCCAGGCAACTAGGTTGGATTTCCTTTGTATCAACTCAATTTTACATGAGCTTTAGTCTCATTCCCATTAATGACTTTTCCACTAACTCTCTATTTAATCCTTTAGTTAATGGATCTGCAATGTTATCCTTTGAATTCACATTGTGAAGGTGATAACCCTTGTCAAGAGTAGTTGTCTAATGGCATTATGTCTATGATGAATGTGTCTAGACTTACCATTATACATATTACTATGTGCCCTTCCAATATAACTTTAACTATTATAGTGTATACAGATTGGTGGCACATGGTTTATCCATGTAGGAATATCATCTAGGAAGTGATGTAGCCATTCGGTATCCTCCTCACATTTGTCTAGAGCTATAAGCTCATATTTCATAGTCGATCTAGCTATAACAGTATATTTAAAGGATTTTCATGCTATAGCAGCACCTCCTAGTGTGAAAACATACTCACTACTAGACTTTGTATCTTTCTTATCAGATATCCAAGTTGCATCAATATATCCTTCTAAGACCGTTGGATATCTTGAATAGAGTAGTTCATAACTCTGAGTATATCGTAAGTACCTCAGTACTCTTACAATGGCCTCCCAATGTTCAACTCTAGGATTACTCGTGAATCTACTTAGTTTACATACTGTATAAGCTATATCAGGTCTTGTACAGCTCATCAAGTACATCAGACTACCTATCACTCTAGAGTATTCTACTTGACACTCTCACCTTTATTCTTAGACAAATATACACTTATATCCATCGGTGTTTTTGATTCACCAGTGTCATCTTTGCTAAATTTTTCGAGAATAGAATCAACATAATGAGACTGACTTAAAATAAGTCCATCTGATGTTCTTTTGATTTTTATTCCCAATATAAGATCAACAAGACCCATGTCCTTCATATCAATTCTATGTTTTAACATGTCTTATATAGATTTGATCATCTTATCATTACTTCCAACGATAAGCATGTCATCAGCATACAAGCACATAGTGACATATCTAATTTGTGTGTCTTTAACATAGATACGTTTATCACATTCATTGATTTTGAATCCAATTGACATCGTGTGACTGTCAAATTTATCATGCTATTTTTTTTTGTGTTTGTTTCAAACCATACAATGATTTCACCAATTTAAAGAGTTTCTTCCATTGCCTGGGAGTAGATAATCATTCAGATTGTTTCATGTAGATTTCTTCCTCTAAATATCCATTTAGAAAAATTGATTTCACATCCATTTGATGTATTTCAAGATTTCGCAAAGTTGCAATTTCAAGTATTATCCTAATGGAGTTTATTCTCGACATAAGAGAATATGTATTAAAATAATCAAGACATTTCTTCTGTCTGTAGCCTTTAATTATATGTCTAGCCTTCAAATAATCAAGACTTTTCTTCTATCTGTAGCCTTTAATTATTAGTCTAGCCTTGTATTTATCAATTCATCCATCGACTTTTATTTTTCATCTGAAAATCCACTTGGAACCCAAAGGTTTACAACTAAATGGATGATCCAGTAGTTCCCAAGTATGATTTTGTAAAATGAAATCAATTTCACTCTTAATGGCCTCTTTACAAAAAAGGACCTTCATTAGAGTTTACAGCTTCATTGAAATTTCTTGGTTCACTTTCAATCATATAGGTTAGAAAATCGAGACCAAAGGACTTTTATGTCCAAGTTCTTTTACTCCTTCTAAGTTCTACCTCAACTTTTTCATCTTGGTCTTGACTATCTTTTTCATCAATAGTCTCAAGAAGTCTTTTTGAAGAGTTTAACTCTTCCTTGGACTTGTAAGGAAATACATGTTCAAAGAATGATTCATTCCAAGACTCCATTATCATGTTCTTGTGAATCCTAGGATTGCTAGATTCGTACAAAAGAAACCGATACGCACTACTGATATTTGCAACCAATGAAAATGCAATCAATAGACTTTGGTCCTATCTTCACCTTTTTGGATGTAGGTACCATCACTTTATCGAGGCATCTCCCCATTCGTACGTATTTCTATGTAGATTTTCTACCTTTCCATTACTCATATGGGGTCTTATCCTATTTCTTTTTGGGTATCTTATTCAAAAGATAGTTAACTGTCAAAACAGATTCTCCCCACATGTTCTAAGGTAATTCAGAATTGATCAACAATGCATTATTTAAGGTTTTGGTGCTCAGCAACACCATTGGACTAATGTGAATAAGGTGTTATGATTTCATGTACAATCCCATGTTGAGCACAAATCTCAACAAACAGTGATTCATACTCACCAACTCGATCATTTTTTAGTGTCTTAATTTTCTTATTCAGTTGATTCTTAACTTCATTTTTACAGAGAATGAATTTATCTATAGCTTAAAACCAGGACCGAACCAAAAACCAAAAACCGGGACCAAACCAAAAACCGAACCGAGAAAACTTGAAGAAAACCTAGAAAAAACGTGGAGATCTAGAATTGAGAGAGAAAATGGAGCTAGAATGTTTCTTTGGTGTGAAAAATGAGGAAGGAAAGACATTTTTTTATACAACTCATGGGATAGAGATGTCATAAAGAGTATTTAACTCATTAAAACGCCATATAACCAAAATTATGTTGAAAAACATTTTTTCCTTTAAATTTCAAAATAAGAAATGTTTTGGGCCATAAACTACACAGAATACTCCATATTATATGACTTTTGGGCTTCCTATTAGAATGAAAAATAAATCTAGAGTAAAAGACAACACATTAACTCATATATATGTGACCCATGTAGAGAGAGCCTCTTGGCATATCAAGTTATCGTCCTTGATACAAGAATCTCTATATATACCACTCCAACCTTTTCTCCCTTTCCATTCTCATTTAGGTCACTTTGGAAGATAATTTCTCATTCATCCCAAAACCAATTATGACAAATTAGTAGTCAATTTTGATGTACTCACAAGGGAGAACCCATATATTCGAGACCTTATACTTTTACATAGTCGGTCTCACTAAAATATTTATCAAAAATTGGTCTACAAAAATGGTATACAAAATACCCATTTTCCTGCACTAAGAACCCTGATATTTCTTAAAGAGTTTGAAGAATCTATCACGTGAACTCTTCAAAAGGTAATTTACTATTTATGTACTGAACTAATATATCTTTAGTTATAACTATCTATAAGTTCAAAAAATTATGCAACTAAAATCTAACCGATGGGAAATGCTTTGGCTGTGAACTTAATTTGATTCGGAAAATCAATAATTAGTATCAGAGTTTATCGGAAAAAATTTAGTATCAGAGCTACTATTGGACATATTGATTTCATACCATGAGACTATAATAATTAAAAATAAATTTAACTTGTTTTCTTTTAGGTATGAGGAGAGAAACTATAAATGAGATGTACGCTATTATGAATTTGTTGGGTCATATGATGAATGTATGGAAAACGGCTTTGGTTGTTAGTTGTATCTTTACTTATACTTTTCTTCTAATTGTAATTATAAATCCTAATTACAATTGTGGCATGTGGCTCAGCTAACAGACACCTAACCATTGTGGCATGTGGGTTAGGCATTGCCTGCAGCGCCCACTACAAGTTGTGGCTGGGTCGCAAACTTGACTTCGTAATGGCCTTTGGGACCATCAGATTCTTAGTCAATAGGTTCAAAATTTCACTTTCTAATGATATCCGGAGCTGAATTTAGTTGAAGCTCATCACGAGGACAAGAATGTAACTTTGAAAAAAAATCATGAGGGCAAGAAGGCAAACTTACAATTTTATTTTTTTGTTGTAATTTTAATATGCAAAGGACCTTTCAAATTATATTTCAGTTTTATTGGTTGTATATTATGTTTTATTTTGATATTAATATAATATGTCCAGGCATATAAAATACCATATGTCATAAAAATTCTCTACTCATATCATTATGACACGACGTACACTCAAGCTCATTTATTTTTATCCAAAAATATTTTAGGAGATATCATAAAATGTGCTAATGTTAATTTAGTAAGATTAGGTTGATAAGTATAACGCTCCCTTTTGGTGTATTGGACAAGTTGTTTTAATGTGTCCATCTAGGGCACTTCTGCAGGTTAGGCTTTCTAGTAGAAGGTTTGTGATCCCTACATAATTAAATGTTGAGTTCCATATCAAATTGAGCTTGTCTCTGGATTACTGTGTTGCGTTTGGATCATTGTGTGCATGAGGAAGATGATGAAAACTAAATATGGATTATTGTGAAGTATCTGAATTATTGTCATGTCAATTAATGAATCCCAATCATTTTACAGAATGACCTTGTTTGAAAATGGTCCTTAATCCCTCCTCGGTATGATATTAGACTCTTGGACTTATTTGTGGATAATATGCAATGTTCGAACTATGCGCGTGATGAAGATGATGAAAACTAAATTTGGAGAACTACGGTCAACGAATTACTGTAAATTAAGGATTCAAACCATTTTAAGAAATGGGCTCATTCAAATATGACCATTAGTCCTTCTCACGACTAAATGATCAAGATTTGAGTGTAAATAAGATTAATAAAAATAAGTAGAATTAAAACATGAAAAATTGTTGAATAATTGTACTAATATGCTTGATGCTTGGAATTAGAAGTATGCTTGGGAGTTCATCTCTTGAGTCTCAGCATGGGCTAAGCAAAGGAAAGCATGTAAAGAATGGAGGGAGTGAGATCATCAATAAAGGTAACAAAATATTTGAATTTATTATACGAGTCAACTGGGGCAGGCCCCCAAACATCAGAATGGATTAATTCAAAACATCGTTTTGTCGTAGTACTAGATAGTGGAAAAGGTAACCTGGTTTGTTTTGAGAGTTTGCAGACTGAGCAACTGCTAGAGTCTGAATTACAACCAAGTAATTTGTTTAGGATTTTGTCAGAGGGATGGCCGAATCTCCAATGAAATATTTTGTCCTTTTGTACTGTACTGGAGGTGGCCAGACATGTTTTGTCGGTATCTTCTATGTAGTACAGATCGTTTCTAAATTTCCCTTCACCAATCTTCCTCCTGGTGACCCGATCCTGAAAAATTACTTTGTCAGGTGAAAATGTAACATTGCAGTTTAGGTCTTTGGTTATTTTACTGACGGATAGGAGATTGGAGTTAAAATTACACCAAGCATGAAAGCACACGTAGCTCCAATGGAGTTAGACTCTAGATTACTTCTTGCCTTCGAGCTTGTACTTTGTCCTTTGTGCGTTGCAAGTCTAATTTTTTTTTGTTAGTTCACCAATAACATAGAAAAAATATGAGCATAATTAATTTTTTTACAAAGTAAGAGAAAATATATTAAATTTTAATAATTATGAAATTAAATTTATATTGTACATTGAATTAAATAAATTATCAAATCAAGCTCTCTAGTTAATAATATGAATGCCTCTTGAAAGAACATGGATTACAAATTATATATAAAACGAGTATCCTAATGACTAGAAATGATGGAATATATAATTTAGATATTATATATATTAGAAGTTTTGGTGCTAGAATATATTATACATAAAGTAAGATGTGTATAATTAAAAATCAGATGCTTGGAATCATAAAATATAACACTAATTTTTAAATATTATAGAAATGACTTTATTTTTATAACTTTATCACATTTCTGAGAAATGATTACATCGTTATTAGATTTTGGAAAATATTTTAATGTCTTCTTTACATTAATTTATATAATTTTTAATGTTACTAATAACATAAATATTACATAATATAAAATTTATAGTTCAGTAACAAAGAAATATGAAAAATTAAAAATTTATTATTCCTTGTACATAAAAAATCTAAAAAGCAGTCTTTGTGTACATTATTCTTAACCAATTTTATAACAAATATTTAATTTGAAAATATTAATAAAATTTATTATCTAAATAAAGTCAATAAAAAATTGGTGAAGTATCTAATTTATTTAATGTTTTAAAGGGGCTTAAAGGGTAAAAGGGGAAATCAAAAGTTTCTCCCCTCTATGCCGCTTTTATTATAGTAGTATGGACGCACACATAGCTTCGATGGAGTTAGCCTCTAGATTGTTTCTTACATTTGAGCTTGCACTTAGTCCTTTGTGCGTTACACATAATAAATCTAATTTTTTTTATTAATTCACCAATAACATAGAAAAAATATAAGCATAATTATTTATTTTTTTATAAATTAATATAAAATGTATTAAATTTTAATATTTATGAAATTAAATTTATATTATACATTGAAATAAATAAAATATCAAATCAAACTCTTTGGTTAATAACATGAAACCCTTTCAAACCAACATGCATTACACATTATATATAAAATAGTAACCTAATGACTCATTAGAAATGATGGAATATATAACTTAGATAATATATATATTAGAAGTTTTGGTGCTAGAATATAGTATACATAATATAAGATGTGTATAATTAAAAATCAGATTTTTGGAATTATATAATAAAACAATGTTTTTAAACATTATAGAAAATGACTTTATTTTTATAACTTTGTCATATCTCTGAGAAATGATTACATCGTTATTAGATTTTTGAAAAATATTTTAAGGTCTTCTTTAAATTCATTTACATAAATTTTAATGTTCATAATAACATAAATATTACATAATATAAAATTTACAATTCAATAATAAAGAAAAATTAAAAATTAAATAGTTATTATTCCCTGTACATAAAAAATCTTAAAATTAGTCGTTGTGTACATTATTCTTACAAAATATTATTAGAAATTATTAATTGGAAACTATTTATAAAATTTAATATGTAAATAAAGAAAATACGAACGTTAAATAAATCCAATAGAGTAATAGTATAATGAGAAATCAAACAATCATGTTTGCACAGTTTTCTTTAAATAGTTACACCATCTCACTTTATGGTACTAAGGTTGATAACAACGTCTGTTTCCCAAGATTAAATGGTTTGATGCAGTTTAGGAGCACCCAACTTCACCACCTCGATCGAATTGAGTTTACCACCAGAGTAACGTCGCAAAAACAAGACTTGGACCGAAAAACCAAACTATTGACAGAACTAAAAATAAACTAAACCAGACCGATCCCAAATTTGAACCTGGACCGAACCAAAAACCGAACCAAGAAAACTAAAAGAAAAACTACAAAAAATGTGGAGACTAAGAATTGAGAGAAAATTTGAGTTAGAATGCTTCTTTCATGTGAAAATAAGGAGGGGAAGACCTCCTTTTATACTACTCAAGGGGGGAGGAGTCATAAAGGATATTTAACTCATTAAAATGCCATATAACCAAAATAAGTCCAAAAATATTTTTTTCATTAAATTGCAAAATAAAAACGTTTTTGGCCATAAACTACAAAGAATATTCTAAATTCTATGTCTTTTGGGCTTTCTATGAGAATGAAAAATAAATTTAGAGCAAAAGACAACACATTGGGCCATATAGAGGTGGCACATATAGAGAGAGCCTCTAAGCTTCTCAAGTTATCCTCCTTGATACAATCATCTCTATATATACCACTCCAACATTTTCTCCATTTCTAATGTGAAATTTTTACAACTCTCATATATTTTTTTATTCTCATTTAGTTCACTTTGAGAGATAATTTCTATTTCATTCCAAAACTAATTTGATAAATTAATAGTTAGTTTTGATGTTCTTTCAAGGGAGGAATCAAATATCCGAATACCTTATACTTTTACGTAGTGAGTCTTACCAAAAATTTATCCAAAACTGATCCACAAAAATGATGTACAAAATACTCATTTTCAAACACTAAGAACTTAGATATTTTTTAAAGAGTCTGAGAAATCTATGACATGAACTCTTCAAAAGTTAATTTATTATTTATGTACTTAACTAATATATCTTTAGTTATAACTATCCATAAGTTTAAAAATATTATGCAACTAAAACCTAACGGAAAGGCAAATGCTTTGGCTGTGACCTTGATTTGATTGGCAAAATCCATAATCAATATCGGAATTTCCGGGAAAAAATTAGTATTAGAGCTTGCTATTTGACATATTGATTTAATACCATGAGACTGTAATAGTTAAAAATAAATTTAATTTTTTTTCTTTTATGTATGATGGAGAGGACCTATGCATGTGATGTACGCTATTATGAATTTTTTGGGTCGTATAATGAATTTATAGAAAATGGCTTTGGTTGTTAGTTGTATGATTACTTATACTTTTCTTCTAATTGTAATTATATTGGACAATTCAATATTGTAATTATTGATGCAAAAAATATGCGAGCATAGACTGTGCAGGAGTCAATCACGTGTCGCTTGGTGATTCATCTAGGGGTCTGCAAAAATCAAGAACGATTGTGAAAGCAATAGGCAAGCTCATAGTGTTTAAAATAATATTAGCAATATGGAGAATTGCTTACCATTTAATGAGGATCATCATATATTTATAATAATTTTTTGCATTACCCAACTCATATTCAAGAATCGTTTCACCGTTGAAGCGACGATCATGATGGTTGATAAATTTTTTGATCAATTTGTAAAAGGGAGATCTTCGTTCTCACAGACGGCGCCAAGCTTTGATGCAAAAAATATGCCTGCATCGACTGTCGATGAGTTCACCATGCATCTCTCAGTGATTCGGCCAGGGGTCTGTAAAATTCAAGAACGATCACGAAAGTAGTAGGTAGGGCACCGGGGGGTGCCCTACCTAATACACTCCGACGATCAAATCAATAGAGTGTTTAAAATAATATTAACGATATGGAGAATTGCTTATCATTTAATGAGGATCATCATATATTTATAATGACTTTTTATATTATTCAAACGTCCAGGTTCAGTGTATATTCTTCTTTATTCTGATAATGAATGGAGATATTCATGGAGAGTATTCTATGATCAGGATATTTTGGTTATCATCTCATCTTCTTTAACAACCATTGAGATTACCTGCTAGATTTGATGTGTGCCTATATTTTCTTTGTATGACTGATTATTATATCTTACTGTGATAGGAAAATGATATTGGCTATCTCGAGTAGCCATGATCCTAGGTATGAGATTACCTTATCATCCATGTCACCTCGGTAGTGTATGTATAAGTGGGGCCGTGTCCATCAATCTAGTCGTGGAGCGTGCCTCAGTCATCATGGTGACTTCGGTCACGGAGGAGTTCTCGGTTTGGGCTTAATGTGGGCTCTACCTGAGAAATGGGAGTCTCATATTTCTTAACTAAGATGAAGATAAATAATCATTCCAAAAAGTTTGGAAATCTTGAAAAAATCAATCATTAACTAAGCTTTTCGAATTTCTTAAAACAATATTTTTTAGATCTTACGAAACCCCATCATGATAAGCTTGAAAACATATATATAGGATTATCAATTGATCCTATAAAAAAGAAAAATGTAAAGGAAACAAAATTGAAGGAGTGAAAGGTTTCCTAAGAAAAAAAGAAGAGGAAAAGAGAAAAGAGTAAAGGTGAAAAAAAGAAGAGAGAGAAAGGGAGCCACCCTTTGGCTGTTAACGGTGTCCGCATCACCTGGCATAATGGAACAACCGATGGATTTTTTTAATTGTCAATTATCATCCATTTAAGTTTCAACTAATTTAGACGAGCAATAGTTACTAATGAATTTGTATTTTGTCGTAAAAGGGCTTATACGATGACATAAGTTTCATCTCTGAAACTTTGTAACAACGTCATTTGATTAGTCATTCATAGCTTTGAGTGATGAGCTAAATTTCTTTGTTGATATTGTCAGTGGTAAACAATTTATCGTGACTGAAATCTTTTGGCGATGTGCCTTAGGCATGATTTTAAACTATGAGAAAAAAATATAAAATAAATATGATTATGCATGGTTATAAATTATTTAAGATGGATGCTCTTCATATATCTAAATGGCATTTGGGAACATCAAATGCAATTTCAAAGTGACTATCACACACGCCAAGAGCATTATCATTCAATGATGGCTTACACTCATAATATTTTCCTACCTCCACCTTTAAATGCGTAAATACTAAGCTTTTAAAAAATGTTTATCTATGTTTTTTATTTTGTGACATTAAATTTCTTTAACTAATAGAAAACATAGTTTTAAAAAATCTTGTTAAAAAATCCTTAACAACGTTATCGAATGCCGTTTTTAAAAGAGAAAGTCACTTCAAATTACCTTAGATGATCTTTTAGAAAAAAGGTCATCTTAAGAGATATACATTACATGATGTATTGCTCGTTAAAAAAAGAGTGAAACGAAATTTGGACTTTATGAAGTTTTCTTAAAAACCATCATTATCTTATGTATACCACATAAAATCATGTCGTTAATAAAAAACATCATCTTGGCCAGAAGCTGAACATTGGAACTTTTGACTTCATGATACGGTGCTCTAACATCTTAGGATTCAAGCTTTGCTCCCCTTTTCTTAGATACCTAGAAATTCTCCTGATTTCTACAAGCTGTGGAAGAATTCCCATGCTTCTCTTGTGGACAAGATCATCTATAAGGTTAGGTCTTGGAAAGCTAAACACCTCTCTTTTACAGGCAGGCTACATTTTATTCAAGCTGTATTAGTTATTGGGTTGAGTTGTTCATCATTCCTAGACATGTTCTGAGAGATATTGAGGCTATCATTAGGAAATACCACCGTCAAGTAACACCCAAAGACAAACTTATTTTAAAGTTAACTTCTTTGAGGTTGGTAAGCATAAGGAGAATGTTAGTTTAAGGCTGAAGGACCTTTATACTTGGAATACAGCTACAATAGCCAAACACCTCTAGTTCCTCATAAATTGTGGCATCTTCATCTCATCAATGAGGGCTCTATCTTTATATTCAAAATTATAAATAATTACTCATAGGTTTAGAGGAAACTCCTAAAAGCTAGATATTTTGGTCATTGAGCACTATCATGCTAAAATTGGAGATCGTTCTAAAATTTTCCTTTGATGTAATCAATGTCATCATCTAGGAATATTGATGTACAAGTTTGGAAGAGGAGTTACTGTTGACATAGGTTGGGACCTTACATCTACAGTTAACTTGGTTATCTTCAATTGTTAATGGCTCTGCGCCCCTACCAATACTACTATTTAATTATGATTAAGTATTCTTCTCCATGATGTAACCTCCTAACCCCAACTGTGGAGATTTTTAGGTCTAGAAACCTGCCTCGAAAGGAGAATCTTCCATCTCCTTTTATTATATCATCAAGGAGTAGAGATTTAAGGATGGCTAGTTAAATCTAGATTAGTTTTGTTGTAACATCCCAATAATAGTTTTATTAGTTGGCTTACCTATGGAAACATGCTATTAACCAAGGAAAAACTGTCCTTTTAGAAGTTAGCTGAAGACATTGACCAGTTATTATGTTTAAATCGTATTAAAAGTAGGAATCATTTATTTTTTACTGCTCTTTCTCCCATCTAATTTGACAAGCTATCACTAAAGATTTTGACCTCTCCCTTTCTTGCTCAAGATAGAATCATTTGGTTGAGTGGCTAGCAAACATTACTAAGAGCAAACTTTTACTTGAATGTTAAAGCTCATTCTTAACTTTTTTTCTATAATACATGGAGTGAAAGAAATTGAAGAATTTTGGTGGGGAAGTATAGGGATTGAACTTTCTCTGTTACTGTCATTGTTAGTAACATTAGAGACAGATTATGGAGTTATAAGCATATCTGTGATTCATATATTAACAAAAATCTTATTTCTCAATGGGGACTTGCTCCTCTTCTGTTGGATGATCTTTCTTAAGCCCCTTGGCCTTATTTATTGGTTGCATCTAGCATATGCTTATATTTTATAGGGCCCCCTTTATCTATTAAAATGACTTTGATTTTCTAAACAAAATTAAGCTTATGTAAATATATTATATGATAGTTTTTCTTTCAACATCATCTAAAAGACGTCATTATTTTAAGACTTAAAACTTCATCTTATATGTGGTATATAGAGAAAGTACATCTCTCTTACTTTAACTTTCCCTATCTCTCAGCTGACTCTTTCTGCCAAGCCTTCATTAGTAGATACTAAATAACCATCCTTTTCATCTTAATAGTAGGTTAAACTCTCCTCCACTCTCTAAATTGGAGTGATTTTATCAAGGATTTCCTTTCTGATTTTGGTAATTAAATATTGTTTAATATCTCATTACGTAGGAAATAATATGTGAGTGAGAGAGTTTTTATTTATATCAGTTTATAACAAAACCTACACGTAAGAGAATTATACTAGATACAAGCTAAGAAAAATAGAAATGTAGTTAATCAATTAAGTAGAGGTCAGCCATATCAGTTGGTGAACTGACTTGCTAACTGCAACTAACTTCTTCCTCCTAGTTTACTAACTAAACTAGTCTTCGAGCTACTATATTGGTTAATAACCCCTCTTAAGCTGAAAGGATATGTTCTCACTTGAAAGCTTGGACATTAAGTATGAGAATCTAGAAGTAGATAGAGACTTTGTGAGAAGGTCTCCAACTGTTCAAGATAGGGGAAAATTTTGACTTCCAACTCTCTCTTAAGCACTTTGTCTCAAATGAAATGGATATCTCATTCAATATACATGGCTAGAATCAAGTTCTAAGTCACTCACATTATCACACCATAGTATTAGAGGCTGACTAAGATGAAGATATAGCTCATTTAATAGACTTTGGAACCATTTAATCTTAGCTGCAACATTGGCTAGTAAAAGATATCCACTTTCACTACTTGATCTTGTGGTCACAAGCTATTTCTTTGATGATTAGGAGAGAAGAGTAAAAATAAAGAAGACCAAGTATGCAATTGTTGATCATCTGTCTTCCAAGTCCCCAGACCACTCAACATCACTGAATGCTTAGAGGGTGAGAGAAGAAGCAGGTTTTAGATGTAATCAATCTATCATTGTTTCTTTCATGTATCTAAGAACCCTCTTATAGGCCTGCCAATGGACAACAGAGGGAGAATGAAGGAATTGACTAAGCCTATTCACTATAAAGTCAATGTTAGGCCTTGTAAGGGACAAATTTTTGAGAGCACCCATTGTGGTTTTATAGAGCGTAACATCAAAAATAGGATCCCTTAAGCTTATGAGTTTCATTGTTCGACAAGATGGTGAAGGTTGGGGTTAGGCACCTACCATCTTAGTCCTTCCCAAGAGATTTGTGATATATTTTATCTGAGTTAAATAGAGACTAGTTTGATCTCTGTGTGCTTTAACACTTTGAAGTAGTGCAAAGATCCTAGATCTTTGAGAGCAAAGACAGTATTCAAGCCTGAGATAACTCTATTGATGACTTGTTAATTGTTGCCTGCTAATAAAATGTCATCCACATACTAAAATGAAGATAGTTTTATTGGCAGCTTTATAGGTAAACACTGAAGTGTCATAAATGTATTGTTAAAACTTCAATTGAGTAAAGTGTTTCTCAACTTTTCATACCAGGCACTAGGAGCATGTTTAAAACCAAGAGGGCCTTCTTTAATTTGGAAACACGCTGAGGTCTTGATTCATCAATGAAACCCTCAGGCTGTGTCATGTACATTGTTTCATGTAAAACTCCATTCAAGAGTGCATTATGAACATCCATTTGTCTAATATCTGACCCAAAGGAGATATTAATGTGCAAAACAACTCTCACTGTAGAATGCTTCACTACTAGGCTGAAGTCTCAGAAAAATAAATCCCAGGGGTTTGTTGAAACCTCTTAGCAACTAACCTGGCTTAATATCTTTTGTATACTACTAGAAGGAGTCAACTTAAGCTTAAGCACCAATTTATTACCTACTAAACACAAATCATCCTGAAAAGGAACTGATTCCCATGTCTGTTTTATAATCTGTGCAGCATACTTATTAATCACACCTTGCTTCTAGTTGGGATTTGTTAGAACTTGCTTAACACTTGTTGGTTTTAAAGTCGTAGGTGAGATAAGAAATGGATGTTTAGTTGTTATATAGGCCTTGGGTTTATGCATACGATTCTTAGACATAGTCACGTTCTATGAGAATTATTATTTGAAGAAACATGTTCAATAGATCAATTGGTACTGAGATAAGTTAAGTTTGGAGTCTCACATATGAAATAGGTTTAATAGGTAAATTTACGGCTCCTTTAGGCCGTGGCCATAACTATTATATAAGGCAAGGCTTGGAAGCAAACTACCAGCATATATTGGCAAATGTTACGGCCCAAATGCTAAACTACTGACCCTACTTGTTCGGATGGGTCTTTACAAGACAGATAGGAACTGTAGGTAACAAGTGTTCCCTTTAATGCTGCTCGGGCTCCCCTCAATCCATGACTCGGATCTGCCCTCGAGAGTCTCTCTACATTTTAGGACCATTACGAGCTAAATATATACGAGTGTTATTCCACGAAATCACTCTAATTTCAAATCATTCACTTGCTTTAACTACTACATGCTAAGGATGTAACGCAATGAGAGTTGGACCTCTCTCATCTTATATCCTTGTGGTTACATAGAGCTTTGCCCTTTAGTTTCAAGTTCAACCTAGGTAACACCCTACTTGCTGGCTATCAATCATCCAATCCATAATGAATCGGATGAAAGCCTGATACTTCTCACCTACTCAGACGAGTTTTTATAACAAGAGATTTGGAATTGAAGGAAGATAGGGAAATTGAATCTCTGTATCAATATTAACTACAGATTGTAAAAAATACAAATTTTCATAGTGATTAATTCTATAATGTAAGAAGCAGAACATGTAGAAGTATTTGTGTGAGCTTAATCTGTGACATTTTCCTGCTGAGATCTGTTATGAACTTTTAAAGGAGGAGTAACAAGGATGATGAGAGCGAACCCTGATAATGATTGTACAAATTTTGACTGAGAAGGATTTTTGAACAAAGAGATATAAGGGAAGTTTTATTCATAAAAAAATAACATTCTAAGAAATATAAACTTTACCAGACTTGTGAAGACACTTGTAACCTTTATGTTGAGAGAATTAGCTCAAGAATACACTTATGTTAGAGTGAAAATAAACCTTTTAGAGTTAAAGGGTCTCAAATGAGGAAAGAAAGCACATAAAAAATCTTAAAGATCTTGTAATCTAGGAGTGTCTTATATAACTTTCGAAAGGAGAGATATGATTTAGGGTGACAATGGACAGTCTGTTTATTAGATGGACACTGTTTGAAAAGGACCCCACCAAAATTCAATAGGTATGTTGGCTTGAGTAAGCATAGTAGAACCTAGCTAAACAATTTGTCTATGCTTCATCTCTATCTTGCCATTTTGTCAGGGCACACGTGTGTTTAAATAAGGTACCTTGATTTTGTAAGAAATTTGAGAAGGTCCTAAAGACTTGAAATGCATAACACTTTAACTTGATTGGTAACATTTTCTTTAGTAGGAAAGGGTAGAGTGTAATTTTTCCCTTTTTGACATGCTATGCAAAAAGAAGAGTTATGTTTGGAGGTTTTGATGTTTTCAGATTGAAGGATCTTATTTAGAATGTCATGTGCTGGAAGATTTACCCTTTTATGTCATAAAATCATAATGATTACTGTTATTGTTATCAAGAGTGGTTGATTTCATTCTATGGATATGAATATATGAGTTATCATTAGAAGGTTTCGAACAAGAAGCAATTTTATCATCATTGAAAAACCTGCAAGAAGAACTTGTATTTCTATTGACAAAAGATTGTACATTAGTAGGCAATTAATTCTACATCAGACTCTTAGTGCTATTTAGAGAATCAAAAGAGACAGAACCTAAACAAGACTTATTTGAAGAGTCTTTGAAAATAGGTAAAACATATTTTGTTGAACAATGAAATGCAGAGGTAGTGAGAGCTTTATCACCAGGAAAAGTCAATAGATACAAGCCACCTTCAAGTGCTCCTTCGGGTAGAAGTGTCCCCGAAGTATCAACATGAAATTCAAATAATATGTCATTGTCCTTAGTCAATTTTGATACACTAACTAAGTTTTTCTTGATTTCAGGTACTCGAAGCAAAGAATCTAGTTTTGAAGGATATGTTTTAAAAGGAAATAGTGCAGAACCAACATGAGTTATAGAAAGCTCCTTACCATTACCCACAACAAGTTTCTCATCTCCATTATATTTTATTCTGGACTAAAATTGTCCAATTCAAATGTTACATGATTCGTGGTTGAACTATCTACCTAACATCACATGTCATACACGGGTTCAATTGAAGCTATGTATGTTGTAGGTGAAGCTACACCATATGGAGATAGATTAGTAGGATTTGTGAAACCAAAAAATGTAAGATTTACTTATTCCTCAAAATTTGTTTGTATAACAACCAACGGAAAGCATGAGAGAGAGAAAGATGCACAAACGAAAGAAAAAGGGTGACTTCATAAAAAGAAAGAAAACGATCAACAAACTGCGAACCTGACTCTATAGGATGAGCACCTATCTAAACAAACTAAATAAAGAAGGGCACTAGCATCTATCCAGGTTAAGGGTCTCCCTAATATCTTTTCTCAACAAAAAAGTGAAAGTAGGTGCAAATTCTGACATCACCGCAGTCCACTATGTTTTCATTCTCATGAAGTGACATACCGAAAAGGCCCTTCTTTCGATTTGATCCTGTTGCCAAAATGTTAACCTGCATTAACACAAATTTTAATGTTTGACTTCAAATATACTTGTTGCTTTTCAATTATGCTTTCTTGGCACATTAGAAGTGCTTGAATTTCTTCTAAACTCAAATCATATGTTCTTGATGTTAAACTCACTTGACAGAATCATACTCAGGCTGAGGCCATTTAGAATGTAAAGAACCGTTTATTGATCACTTACTCCTTGTCCTGCAATTGCAAGACTCGCACCAATCTTTCTGAGTTTATAATAGAATTATGAAATCATCGAGATTCCTTTATTCAATGTTTGTAGTGCATTCCTAAGTTGCATCATTTTTTCCTTTGATTAATTGGAAAAACTTCTTTCAAGCGAGTTCCAAAAATTCTGGGGAAAAGATATCAGGTTACGTTGTTCACACCTCCTCTTTGGTTACACTTGCATTCCTTACAAACACTTCTCCAAGACCCATATACATTGAGTTGGAGAGCTCAAAGTATAGGATAGAAGCATAGAGATAAATCTTATTAGCATTTGATATATAAAGCATAACTCGCGTCTTATAACAGATAAATATTAAAAAAATATTTGAACGTGAAATATAACATTTCTTGAAATAAAAAGAAAAATAAATAAATAAATCAAGCAATAATATAATAAACGCACATGTAAGATTTTAAGCTAAAGTCAATTAGTTTTAGGTGCAGTGAAACTATAAGTATATAAGCACATGGAGCTTCTTATCTACAGACTATAGTAGATAACATCCCTTAACACCCCTCCCTCTCATGTAGAGCATGACATAAACTGGGAAGGTAAAAACAATTAGTGACAAAGACAAATAGTTACCAAGTCTAAGACTGGAAAGAATCAAGCTCAGATACCATATAAGATTTCAACCTAAGACCATTTGGTGCTATGTGAAGGGGACCAACATGTATCTAAGTACATGAAGATCCTCACTCACGGTCGATATTAGGGTGAAAAGTTATGATAATTGATGTTTAGTTGATTTAGTTGGAACTAGAGGTGAACCAATCAGTCATGTTTGTGCACGCTTTGGTTTTTTTATGTATGATAGGTCTCTTACATGTATGCTCCATTCGGTTCTAGATTACTTACAATGTGTCGAGTTCACAAAACTTTGTTTCGAGCTAGCTCTTGTTTGTTTGACATACTTCATGCTCTTCTAAACACGTCATAATGTGAATTTTGTGGCTGAATCTATTCCTTGTAAAGATGATTCTTTCTCCTCTAGTTGTGTTATTGGTTTCCCCTCTCCCAGATTGACTTGGTATCCTTGTATTAAGGAATGTTTCTCTTATTTTTTTTACCTCTCAATTTTGTCAAAAAAACCTCATTCATCGACATTATCTACATGTTTTGTTATTCATCATGCCAGGCGTATATTCAATTTGTGTAAAACAATGACAATTTCTCATTTAAAGATTAAGAAACCAAAACTATGTTTGGATCTTTGAAAATTGGAGGTAAGAAAATAGAGGAAAAGTAAGTGGACTTAGAAAAAGTGTGTACATTATTAATACAATAAATTCATTCTTATCATGCTTTCTTTTATATATTTCAAATACTCTGAACAATGAAAATATAATCGTTTACATTTTTCCCCTACTAATTTTTAAGATCTAAAAATAGCCTATATTATTTTCTCAATTTCTCACAGAAGTAGCTAACAAATGTTGAAACAGTGAAGTATATTATTAATATAATAAATCCATTCTTATGGTGCTTTTCTTTTATATATATTTCAAATACTCCGAACAGTGAAAATATAATCCTTTACATTTTTTTCCTATTAATTTTTAAGATCTAAAAATAGCCTATATCGTTTTCTCAATTTCTCACAGAAGTAGCTAACAAATATTGACAAAATTAAAACCTCAAAGACCAAACTAACAATAAATTACATACTTCAATACTACTTTTTTTATGATGTCAATTATAATTTATTTTGAATTGTTAAAAATTTGTTTTCTTTTGAATCTTAATATCTCTAACAAATAAGATAGTATTATCTTTTATTGGTTGTTGAGAATATTTAAATATTAGTTAGAAGAATGATCAC
This sequence comes from Datisca glomerata, assembly GCA_003255025.1. NCBI lineage: Eukaryota > Viridiplantae > Streptophyta > Magnoliopsida > Cucurbitales > Datiscaceae > Datisca > Datisca glomerata. Next base: position 38,114 of record QANY01007839.1, read on the forward strand.
TTTTTTTCCCAGTGACAAAATAAATGTTTTAATGGTTCAGATTCTGTAATTTTCTTGGCTATTTTTTTAGCATATCAATATAAGAATTCAAACTCAAAGCCTTATGTGATTACTAATTAACCAATTAAGTATTAAGTAAGTCATAAACTGAACTAATCATGTGTTATGTCCTATTATCTCATAATCATACATAGGAGAATCGACACCATCAGTCGGGGATAAAAGTTAGGTTTAGCCTTAATGTGAAGGTGAGCAAACCAAAATAAATTAGGCACTAACCAATTGTTAAATGATAAATATTCATTTAGATTAAGTTGTGAAATAACTTTTGAGCTAATATCCTAATAAAATAATTGAATTTCAATAAATATAAATGGTTGTGCGGATAACCTCTAGATTTTTGAAAATTACATAATACATATTTGAAATTATTGAGTTTGACATCCAAACTCTTTTGATTTTGAAATATCAAACACATTTTATTTGATATAACTTAAGATGTTTGTGTTTTATGATTATTATTTTTGTTCTCAGAACATACATTGGATTTCATTAAGCAAAAGATAATTTAGAAGGCCTAAAACTATCATTTACAATTATGTTGATTTCATCACGGATATTTTATTTATTAAATGTTGACAAAATTTCACCTAACTTAGCTTCTCCTTCCAAAATAATCATCCGCTCTATTAATATATTTGTCTATTTTAAATTAGAGATATAAACTTCTTCTACCATGACTTTTATAAGGAAAAACATGATTTATGTAATTCTATTTTACTTGTGAAGATACCTTATATTTTTTAAACAACTAAAAAATACAATTATATTTTACTGGAAAAAAAATTTCTATTAAGGCATACGTCAATCCTAATGAAATTGCAGGAAATTAAAATGAGGCGTCTCATATCCTATGCAAAAGTTATTATGTAAATTTTACGAAATAGTTGTTTGCTCTAGAAAATTATCTCTTGTGATTCATGGATTATTTAGTAATCATAAAGTCAATGTCTTATATGCTTGTTAGGCGTAGAAATCACATAGTGGCCATGTCTTTAAGGATCATAAAGTTTGAAATAGCCGTATGTATCAGTTCAGAATTTAACCAAGTGACAGTTTACGCAAAATATAAATAAGGGGACCGTGAAACAACAATGAATTTAAGAGGAGTGAGGTTTTCCCCACAGAAGAAAATAAACATAAGTTTTTTTAAAAATGAAAATTGCCTAGTGGGTCGTATTTGCCCAACGTCTAAAATGGTATGTGGCAGAGAATAATGTAACCATTCACATTTCTTTCCTTTCCATACTAAGTTTTAAAATCCAATCCTTTTTAGCCACCAAACAAATGTTTTTTTTTGTTGAGATTCTGCAATTTTCTTGGCTATTTTTAGCAACATCAATGTCAGAATTCAAAATCAAAGTCTTATAAAACTTTGGAAAGAGATGTGACTGATAAATAAGTAGTTAAGTACTAAGTAAGTCTTCAACTTTTCTAAGAATGTGTATGTCTTATTATCTCATAATCATACATAGGAGGATCAACACTATATGTGGGGGACAAAAGTTAGGTTCAACCTCAAGGTGTGGGTGAGCAAGCCAAATCCAATTAGTCATTAATCAATTGTTGGATGATGAATATCCTTTCACATTAAGTTGTGAAATTGCTTTTAAGCCATTAAGCTCTTAATTGATGAATTTTAACTAGAATAAAAGGTTTCGCAAATAGCCTTGTAAAATGGATTTTCAGAACACATAATTGATGATATATATTTTAAGTAATTGATTTGTCCATCCAAACTCTTTTGATTTTGAAATATCAAACATATTTCTTTTAATAATACTTTGTCAGTAAGAATCCATTGTTATTATTATTATTTTTTGGGAACAACTATTGGATTTGTTAAAGAAAAAGGCAATTAGGAAGGTCTAAATCTCTCATTTACAGATTCTTTTCCAATGAAAAATATAATATGAATTGGTAAATAATGAAAACCATCACTAAAAGTATTTATGATCTAAACTACTCTCCCTTGGGTGTTCTCTCTCTACCCTCTTAGTCCGTTAGTCATCCTTGACCTTGTAAACTAATAACGGTTTTTTTTGCCATTTCAAGATTTGAAAAAAAAGGAAATAAGTGTCTTTCTTTTGGAGAATTCTTTGCTAATGTTAGGATGTAGGTGATTCACTGTAGCAGAAAACATTAAGGACGGAATTGCGGCTTGTGAGTAACTTACTCACGGATATTGTTACTAATCGAGGGAATTACGGCTTGTGAGTAAATTGCTAATGTTAGGATGTAAGAGGACTTAGAAGGAAAGTGAAGTATATTATTAATATAATAAATTCATTCTTATGATGCTTTTCTTTTATATATTTCAATTACACCAAACAGTGAAAAGATAGTCCTTTACATTTTTTTTCTATTAATTTTTAAGATCTAAAAATTGTCTATATCATTTTCTCAATTTCTCACAGACGTAGCTAACAAATGTTGACAAAATTAAAACCACGAAGACCAAACTAACAACAAATTACAAATTTCAATACTACTCTTTTATGATGCCAAATAAAATTTATTTTGAATTGTTAAAATTGTTTTTTTCTTTCGAATCTTAATATCTTTAACAAATAAGATAGGAATATGTTTTGTAGGTTGTTGTGAATCTTTAAATATTAGTTAGAAGAATGATTACATTTTTTCCTAGTGACAAAACAAATGTTTTAATGGTTAAGATTTTGTAATTTCCTTGGCTATTTTTTTAGCATATCCATATAAGAATTCAAACTCAAAGCCTTATGTGATTACTAATTAACCAATCAAGTATTATGTAAGTCATCAATTGAGCCAATCATGTGGTATGTCATATTATCTCATGATCAAACATAGGAGAGCCCACATCATCAGTCAGGGACAAAGTTAGGTTCAACCTTAATGTGAAGGTGTGGAAGCCAAAATTAATTACGCACTAACCAAATGCTGAATGCTGAATATCCTTTTAGATTAAGTCGTGAAATGACTTTTGAGCCAATATATAATAAAATTGATGAATTTCAATGTATGTAAATGTGGTATGTCATATTATGTAAGTCATCAATTATTATGTAAGTCATCAATTATTGTGTAAGTTATCAATTGAGCCAATCATGTGGTATGTCATATTATCTCATGATCATACATAGGAGAGCCCACATCATCAGTCAGGGACAAAGTTAGGTTCAACCTTATTGTGAAGGTGTGGAAGCCAAAATTAATTACGTACTAACCAAATGCTGAATGCTGAATATCCTTTTAGATTAAGTCGTGAAATGACTTTTGAGCCAATATATAATAAAATTGATGAATTTCAATGTATGTAAATGGTTTTGTGGATAACCTCTAGATTTTTAGAAAATTACATAATTTATAATGCCTATTTCAAATTATTGAGTTTGCCATTAAACTCATTTAATTTTGAAATATCAAACACATTTTATTTGATAATACTTAAGAAATTTGAAATTTATTATGATCATTTTTGTTCTCTCGAATAGACATTGGATTTCATTAAGCAAAAGATAATTTGGAAGACCTAAAACTCTCATTTAAAATTATGTTGACTTCATCATGAATATCTTATTTATTATATGTTTACCAAATTCTGCCTTACTTAGCTTGTACTTCCAAAGACTCTTATTGCTATTTACAGAATCAAAAGCGATAGAACCTTACAGTTTTATCCTTTACAAAATGAGAATCAACATGACTTTGTGAGTAAGAATCTATTTTTGTTAGTATTATTTTTTTAGAACAAGGATGAATTTCATTAAGTAAAAGGCAATTAAGAAGGTCCAAAACTCTCATTTATAGATTATTTTCCAATGAAATATAGAATATGAAATTGTAAGTAATGAAAACTATCACAAAACACAGTTATGATTTGAACTACTCTCTCTTGGGTGTTCTCTCTAGCCTCTTAGTCTATTAGTGTGTTTCTTTTGGAGAATTCTTTGCTAATGTGATTTCCAACTTAAAATCTATTCTCACAGTTTATATTTAGAAGAATTGGTAATTAATAAGATTTTGGGTGTTCTCTCTAGTCTCTTAGTCTATTAGTCATCATTGGCTCCGTAAATTATTAACAGTTTTCTCGCCATTTCAAGATTTGAAAAAAAATGAAAGAAGTGTGTTTTTTTTTGGAGAATTCTTTGCTAATGTGATTTCCAACTTGAAATCTATTCTCACAGCTTAAATTTAGAGGAATTGGTAATAAATAAAATTTTGACTAATTTTTTGCTTCTCTTGACATGGAAGACTTGTGTGAAGAGTTTGAAGGTGTAGAGATGTTGTTGGATGTTGGTTAGTCACTATAGCCAATAGCATTAAGGAGGAAATTATGGCTTGTGAGTAAATTTACTCATAGATATTGTTACTAATAAAGAGTAATGTTGAATGTACTATGATATGTTGTGGCTTAAGCTGGTCGGGATTGGTATAAAAGTTCTGGATACGAATCTATTCCTATTCAACTTCAATTAAAAAAAAAAAGAAATAAAGAGAGATAAAGGTTAAGGCCCTAAGAGTTTCAATGGGTGCTTGTTTATCTTGAAAAGGTATAGGGGACCTAATTTTCTAAACTACCATTTGATTGTTGTCATATTTGGGTTCAGTTACGTAACTTGCTGATGATTGGATGATGGCCTATTGTGAGAAGGATAGCTGGGAAAATTGGGGAGCTTACTAAAATTGATTATTATCCTAAGGAAAGATATATGGATAGATCTATGAGGCGTAACATATTACCACTACTGTATGGTCGATCATGATAAGAGAAAACTTTTCGAGGCTTGGGTATAACTTTAACCCTTATGTTTTTATTGTTGTGGCAATATATTTCTTCTATGTTATAGATTATATTCAGCTATTGAAGGATATTTTTATGTTTTTCTAAATGAAAATGCTCCCATATAATAAGGGTATTTTGATATATTTTTCCTTCCACGCATATTTTCATTTCATGTGATGCATGTAAAGTACATTCATGTCACGCGCACATGATCAATTGAGATTTTATGTCTTTTTTTCTAATTATAGCATTTTGTCATGTACAGTGTTTCATGTAAATTTCCATTTGAGAATGCATTATGAACATCCAACAGTCTAATATCTCACCCAAAGGCGATATCATTGTGCAAAATAACTCTCACTATAGTAGGCTTCACTACTAGGTTGAATGTCTTAGAAAAATCAATTCCAGGGGTTTGATGAAACCCCTTAGCAACTAGTCTGGTCTTATATCTTTTGTATACTACTGTCATGATTCATCTTAATCTTAAACACTCATTTATGACCTACGAAACACTTGTCAGCTAAAAAGGAAGTGATTCTCATGTCTGGGTTTTAAGCTTACTTCTAGCTGGGATTGGTTAGAGCTTGCTTAACACTTATTGCTTCTAAAGGTGTATGTTAGGTTGGAAGTAGATGCTTAGTTGCAGTACATGCCTTTAGTTTATGTATAACATTCTTAGACATTCTTACACCTTATCACCATCCTATGCGTATTATTACTTGAAGAGCCAGGTTCAATTGGTACTAAGATAGGTTAAGTTGGGAGGATCGCATCAGAAATAGGTTCAATAGGTAAGGTTATAACAAGAGATTTTGAAATTGAAGGAAAAGAGGGAAATTGAGTCTGTGTGTCAATATTAACTACAGATTATAAAAAAAATTTGAATTTCCATTGTGATTACCTTAATAATGTGAGAAGTAGAACATGTAGAAGTGTTTGTGTGAGCTTGATCTATGACATTTTCCTGTTGAGACATGTTAGGAACATTTAAAGGAGAAGTAACTTGGATGATGAAAGAGAACCCTGATAATGATTGCATAGATTTTGACTGAGAAGGTTTTTTGAACAAAGAGTTATAAAGGAAGTTTTGTTCATAAAAAATAACATTCTTGGAAATATAAACTTTACCAGACTTGTGAAGATACTTTTAACCTTTATGTTGAGAGGAGTATCTCACGAATACACATATGTTAGAGTGAAAATCAACCTTTTAAGAGTTAAAGGGCTTCGAATGAGGAAAGCAAGCACATAAAAAAATCTTCAAGATCTTGTAATCTAAGAGTGTGTTATATAGCTTTCAAAAAGGAGATATATGATTTAGGGTGACAGTGGGTAGTCTATTCAAGAAATGTACACTGTTTGAAAAGAATGCCACCAAAATTCAATTGGCATGATTTCTTGAGCAAGCATAGTGAGATCAAGCTCAACAATGTGTCTATGCTTCCTCTATATCTTGCCATTTTGTTGGTGCACATGGAGACACGGGTCTTTAAACAAGATACCTTGATTTTGTATGAAATTTGAGAAGGACCTAAATTCCCCTTCCCAATCAGATTGAAGAACCTTTATTGGGCAGTTTTGTTAATTTTCAACACAGTTTATGAAGTTAACAAAGTCTTGAAAAGCTTCAGACTTTAACTTGATGGGATAAGTCCAGGTGAATCGAGTAAAATCATATAGAAAATTTATGTAATCCCTATAACCATCTCCAGAAGGTTATGATGCACAACCCTAAAGATCTATATACACTAATTAAAGAGGTTATTGGTAACCATTGTTTAATTAGGAAAGGGTAGAGTGTGATTTTCCCATTTTGACATGCTATGCAAAAAGAAGAGTTACGTTTGGAGGTTTTATTGGTTTCAGATTACAAGATCTTATTTAGAATGTCATGTGCTAGAAGACATACCCTATGCCATAAATCATACTGATTACTTTTATTGTTATCAAGACTGGTTGATTACACTTTGTGCATATGAATATATGAGTTATGACAAGACAATTTGGAACAGGAAGCAATTTTATCAGCATTGAAACATGTGTAATGAGAACTTTTAGTAGGTAAATGTACATTAGTAGGTAAATGTACATAAAAAAGACTTTTATTGCGATTTACAAAATCAAAAGAGACAAAACCTTAGCAAGACTTATTCAAAGATTCTTTGAAAATAGTTAAAACATATTTCACTTAGTAATGAAATGCAGAGGCATTGAGAGCTTTATCATTAGGAAAAGTCAGTAGATACAAACCACCATTAAGTACACCTTTGAGTAGAAGTGTTCACGAAAATTTATCCTTTACAAAATAAGAATCAACATGAAATTTAATAAAAATAATATCTTTGGTCAATTTTGGTACACTAACTAAGTTTTTCTTATTTCAGGTACTCTAAGAAAGAATCCAATTTTGAACGATAGGATTTAGAAGGCAATAGAGCATAATTAACATGGGTTATAGAAAGCTCATTACCATTACCAACGGCAAGATTCTCATCTCTATTATACTCTTGTGCTAGACTTAAATTATTCAATTTAGATGTTACATGATTCGTGGTTGCAGTATCTTCATACCATAACATGTCATACTCGGGTTCGATTGAAGCTATGTATCTTGTAGGTGAAGCTACACAAGGCGGAGATGGATAATTAGCAGGTTTTGTAAAATTAGAAAATGTAAGAATTGCCTCTTCCTCCAAATTTGTTTGTATTGTGTTGCCAGAAATGTTGACATTTATTGTTATTTCTTCTATCAAAGGTACTAAAGGCTGCATTAGCACACATTTGAATGTTTGACTCCAATTCTTCTTACTGCTTTTCAATTGTGCTTGCTTGGCACATTAGAAGTGCTTCAATTTCTTCTTAACGCAAATATTTTTGTCTTGATGTTACACTCACTTCACAGAATCATATTCAGGACGAGGCCATTTATAATGTAAAGAACCATTTCTTGATCACTTACTGCTTCTCTTGTAGCTGTAAGACTCTCACCAATCTTTCTAAGTTTATTGCAGAATTTTGGAATCGTTGAGTTTCATTTCTTTAGTGTTTGTAATGCATTCCTAAGTTGCATCATTTTACCTATGATTGACAGGAAAAACTTCTTTCAAGCGAGTTTCAGACCTCTGAAGATGAAGTATACTGAGTCACTATGCTAAGAACTCCTTCAGACATAGTAGATCTAAGCCCGCTATGAACTAATGGATCTTTCTTGATCCAGACTTTATAGGCTGGATTAACTGCACCATCTTTTGTTGTTCTTGCAGGTCGTGGTAAAAATCCAAGCACGATCTCTTCCGGGTCACTACCAATTAGTGTTGGAATATCTTATGACTTCCAAAGCACGTAGTTATTTCTATCAAGCTTCACATTGATGGAACTGTTTAGTGTATTAGAAATGTATTGGTTTGTTTATTTGTAAGATTTGTATTGCCTGTTAAACGCGAGTTATTGATGGCTTTGTTACCCTATAATCTGAACTAATTGAGAGAGAAAAGTGAATGAATGTCTAAGCATCTAATCAGAATCTGAGAGAAAGATTTTATATTAATATCAGTTTATTAGAGAAGGTACACGGTAAGAGAATTATACTAGATACAAGCTTTGACAAACACAAATGTAGTTGATGAGTTTGAGTAACTACTATTTATTTCTTCCAATTGGTTTACTAAATAAAGTAGTCTTCGAGCTACTATGTTGGTTAATAATTTGACAAGAACAAGAAGCTTTACCAAAAATTCTAGGGAAAAGGAAAAAGGTAAAAGGTGACACATGTCATTTTCATTATTAGAGTATCCAAGTGATTTCACAAATGATTGTTCTAGCATCCATCCTTTATATAATAATAATTTATTGGTTAACAATTTGAAATTTTAGATGTATAGCAGAGCAAAAATCTTAAGTATTGCAATATTATCCTACATTACCTAAATACATCCATTATGTGGTAGTTATAAGGTCCTTGTAACAATCTCCTTAACACTTAAATATTAAGGAGTGATCGAGTTGGACTTTTCAACTCTGTATCATAGCTTGATTAGGCCTATGTTTAGGTGCCAATTAGTTTTGTTGATTGTTTTGTTCTAGTTCGGATTGTTCGGTATGATGCTTAGTTCAATTGTTATATTGTGATCTAGTAGGGCATGTTAAAATGTTATCTCAAATCAACTAATATGCTCATGATTGTCTAGTTATAAGGTCAAGTGTCTTTTTCGTGAACACCAAAATTTTAATTACGTTGACTTTTTAACTCTAAGAAATTCATTTTATTTTCATTTTTTGTTGGTTAGCACTTCTCTGTCGATATAGAATCTAGAATTACTTTTTAGTTTTTTATGAAATACAATTTAAAACTTTAGGAATTGCGTTTACTTTCGAATTGATCTATTCAATTTTTTAACTTGGTCACTGTTACAAATCATTAATAATTAATTCTATTCGCAAACATCAAGCATGATGTGCATTCTATAGCTGGATCAATTACTTGTAAATATGATTCTTTCACCTCTAGTTGAACTATGGGTTTCCCCTCTTCCAGATTGCCTTGGTATCATTATATTGAGGAATGCTTCCGTTTTAATTTTTCAGATTTCAATTTTGTCAAAAAAACAACAAAAACGTCATTCATATCAACATCATCTATATGTTTTAATATTCATCATGGTAAGCACATATTCCATTTGTGTAAAATGTCATTTCCACATTTGAAGATTAAGAAACCAAAAACTATGTTTAGATCTTCGAAAATTGGATGAAAAAAATAAAGGAAAAGTAAGTGTACTTAGAAGGAAAGTGAAGAATATTATTAATATAATAAATTCATTCATATAATGCTTTCTTTTATATATTCCAAATACTCTAAACTATGATAATGTAATCATTCACATTTTCTTCTTTCCCTACTAATCTTTACGATCCAAAAATAGCCTATATCATTGTCTCAATTTCTCACAGAAGCAACTAACAAATGTTGATAAAACTACCAACCAATTTATAAACTTCAATACTACTTTTTTTCGTTCCATTAATATTTATTTTGGTCGTTTAAAATTTGATTTCTTTTGAATCTTACTAATATTGAGATTTATGGCATTGGATGCTATTCGAAAAACTACAAGATTATTGATCACCACCTGAGCAGGAGAAGTTCTTCCTCCATCACATGAAAGAGTAACGTTCACACTAGGCAATATTGGATTTATGGTTATGCTGCAAACAAGTCCTTCTGTAACATTAAGTTGAACACCGATAATTGTATTGACATTTGGAGCTTCTGCATTAAAAAATGAAGCGAAAAGCAATGAGTGAAAAGCAATGATATGAAAGGATAGAACTTGATGTCTTAGTATGTAAATTCTTGTAAAGGGATGCACAATTTATAGAGGCTTCTACTTACTTGGTTCATTGCCACTTTCCCCTTATTTATCTCAAATGCAATTTCTTTCACTAGCTAGACCATTATAGTTGTGTCAATAGCATAAAATTTTCAATTATGCAATTAAAGTTTGTACCACGCTAATTTTACTAATACTTTTATTCTAGTACTATAAAGCTAGGCACGATGTTATTTCTTCAAGACTTCCAATGAAAAGATATGTTATTGCCATACGTGTTAGAATGATTATAGGAAGAGTCAAGTTTGCTCCCCTGAATAATGGTTGGGACCTCCTTTTAAGTATTATTATTGGTGAGGTGCATTATCTATGGAAGTTTGACATTTTCTTAAATATTTATAGGATTTAAAGAGATTTAATGTGCATGTTGCGGCAGTTTGGGCAAAGTTTACTAGTTTTCATTAAAATTATGTTGATTTCATTATGGATATCTTATTTATTAAACGTTGACCGAATTTCACCTAACATAGCATCTCTTTCAAAACTATACATTCGCTCTATTAATATTTTTTTTCTACTTTCTGTTGGAGATATAAACTTCTACCATGACCTTTATAAGGAAAGACATGATTTATGTAATTCTATTTTACTAGTAAACATACCTTATGTTTTTCAAATGACTAAAAACTACTACTATATTTTACTGAAAAAAATATAATAGTTGTTTGCCCGAAATTAAAGGGATGGCGTCTCATTTCCATCTATGAAAATGTTATTTCATAAATTTTAGGAAATTGTTGTTTGCTCTAGAAAATTATCACTTTAGATGCATTGATTATTTAGTAATCATAAAGTCAATGTCTTCTATACTTGTAGGGTATAGAAATCACATAATGACCACATGTTCTAGGATCATAAAGTTTGAAACGGTCATAAGTTTCAGTTAAGAATTTAACCAAGTTACAATTTACCCAAAATATAAATGAGGGGAGTGTATAACAACAATGAATTTTAAAAGAGTGAGGTTTTCACAGGAGAAAAAAACAAATGTAAGATTCTTTCAAAAATGAATTTGACATTAGTAGTTCGTATTTGGAAAAAAATACATAAAACATCTAAAAAAAAGTATACGGCGGAGTATAATGTAATCCTTCACTTTTCTTTCCTTTCTTACTAAGTTTTAAAATTCAATCACAACCTATAGATTTTTCTCAATTTCTCATAGAAGAATCTAACAAATGTTGACAGAAATGAAACTTCAAAGACGAAACTAATAATAAAATTACAAACTTCAATACTACATTTTATCTTACAAATTAAATATTTTTTTTGAATTATTTAAAATTTACTTTCTCTTGAATCTGAACATCTTTAAGAAATAAGATAGAAGCATTTTTTAATATTAGTCAAAAGAATAATTTGTTTTTCCTAGCCACCAAACAAATGTTATTTTTAAATTCCGCAATTTTCTTGCATATTTTTTTAGCAACATCAAAATGAGAGTTCAAAGTCAAAGCCTAATGAAACTTTGAAAAGAGATGTGACTATTAATTAACTAATTAGGTATTAAGTAAGTAATCAATTTTGCTAAGAATTTGGTATGTCTTATTATCTCATAATCATACATAGGAGAACCAACACTATTGTGAGGGACAAAATTTAGGTTCAACCTCATGGTGTGGGTAAGCAAGATAAATTTAATTATCCATTAACCAATTGTTGGATGATGAATATCCTTTCTGATTAAGTCCTAAAATGGCTTTTAAGCCATTAAACTAGTAAAATTGATGGATTTCAATGAGAATATAAGGTTTAGCAAATAACTTAGTAAAATAGATTTTCAGAAAAACACATAACTTATGATATATTTTTCAAATTATTGAGCTTTTCATCCAAACTCATTTATGTTGAAATATCAAACATATTTCATTTAATAATACCTTGTAATTTAGAATCTACTGTTATTATTATTATTTTTCTTGAACAATGATTAGATTTCATTAAGTAATAGGCAATTAGGAAGGTCTAAAACTCTCATTTACAGATTATTTTCTAATGAAAAATAGAATATGTATTGGTATATATTGAAAACTATCACTAAAATAGTTATGGTCTAAACTACTCTCCCTTGGGTGTTCTATGTCTAGCCTCTTGGGCTGTTAGTCATCCTCGGCGTAGTAAACTAATAGCAGTTTTTCTCGCCATTTAAGATTTGAATGAAAAGGAAAGAAGTGTGTTTGTTTTGGAGAATTCTTTGCTAACGTGATTTCCAATTTGAAATATATTCTCAGAGCTTATATTTAGAAGACCTGGTTATATGATATTGACTAATTTTTTGCTTCTCTTCACATGGAAAACTTTTGTGAAGAGTTTAAAGGTGTAGAGATGTTGTAGGATGTGGATGATTCACTATAGCCAACAATATTAAGGAGGGAATTACGGCTTGTGAGTAAATTACTGATAGACATTGTTACTAATTGTGTAATGTTGAATGTACTATGCAAAAATTGGGGGTTTAAGCTGGGGATTGGTATAAAAGTTCTGTATAAGAATCTATTCCTATTCCGCTTCAATTAAAAAAAGGGAAATAGAGAGATATGAAGTTTGTTGCCTTAAGAGTTCTAATGGGTGCCTATTGATCTTGAATAGATATCTGGGACCTAATTCTTTCAAATATCTTTTAATTGTTTTCATATTTGGGTTTAGTTACATGACTTGCTCATGGTTGCATGATAGCCTATTGAAGGATAGCAAGGCAAATTCGGAAGCTGATTGAAATTGACTATTATACTAAGGGAGGACATATGGCTAGATCTGTGAGGCTTAAATTTAGCTAAGCATTGAGAGGGTGTTAATTCCAGGAGTTTGGATTTAAAGAAGGGACAAGAAACTAATTTAGGTGGAATTTAAATAGTAATAATTACCATAATTGCATTTTAGATGCGTTAAGATTGATCAAGGAAGCCAATTGTGTGTTGAAGAATGATTTTGAAATATGGCTGTGAAAAAGGAGAATAACGCTAGGGAATGGCTGCAGGCTAAGTGAAATTTTAAAACTCCTACTAATGTGAGGATAAAACAATGATGAACGAACATTAAAGTGAATTGATGTACATATAGAGAGAGATATATAACATATCATGATAAGATCTCGGATGTAGTTGAGGGAGAAGGTCAGTGTTAACTTCTCTCCTTGTGGAGTCTGTATCAAGCATCAGAAAAGACAAGGTGAGAGGAGTAAGTCACAAAATAAGGGGAGGATTTTGAAGATTCAAGATTATGTCTTTACGAAAATAGCAAGGATTAAAGATGAGAACTGATTGGTAATTTCAGAAAACACAAGAAATCATTATTGATAATGGATATGTCCCTTCTCATGTTTCCTCTTATTAATTTGAATTCATATTTTCAGTACAAGAAGTAGGGTTTTAGCGAACAACATTTTGGTTGCTAAAACCCCAAAATATCATTGGCAAAGGTTTTTTGGATGAATTTTTTTGTGTCGCGAAGGTCGTCGCCTTTGCTTCGTCAAGGAAGACCATTCGCGAACAAAAGTTTTTCATCACGTTAGCTGTTTGTGATGAAGCTTTTGTCATCGTAACGGCTTTTCTCGATGAAACACAATGTTATCGTTGAGTTTATCGTCACAACATATTAGTTGGTTGCGAGAACCTTTTTGTGACCAAATATTTTTTGTCAAAAAAAACATTTTATAACGAAAAAAATATTCATCTCCTAATTCTTTTGGCGATGAAATATGTTTAATCGTGAAAGATTTTAGCGATGAACAATATATGGCGACAAAAAATTATTCTTCAGAACATTTAACAAATTAATAGATTTTAGTTTTCATATACCTGATAGTCAAAATATCATCAAAATATTTATCATACACAATATTTTTATAAGATATACATATATTGATCATTAGTATATCTATATGACAAAGTAGTTCATTACGAAAACCCCAAAACATAATACAATACAAAAGGTGGTTCACAAATGTATCCAAAAAGATCATTCAAAAGATAATATCCAAAATTTTGTTAACAACTGTTCTGAACCTCACGTTTCAGTTGTTGAATCATTATCAGGAGCTGGAAAACCGGTTTGACAAGCCCAGGCGAGTAAGCTTTGTAGTTGGCTCTCCAGTGACTTAACTATTTTTTTAAAACAATATTTTCACATCGAGTCTTTTTCTTAGAAGATGTGGTTGGGGCTCCATGTCCAAGACCTTTATTTCACACATGGACTTCTTCAACCATCTCTTCTTCGGTGCGAGGTATGACGTCTTCAGCAATAAGCTCATCCCGTAAAACACATATGCGTTCCTGTAACATCCCAATGAGCCAAATTCAAGATAAATATATTCATCAATCAGAAGCTATATAAAAAACATCCAAAAAAATCCAACTCAAAGTGGTAACCCCTTACCCTAAATATCACTTTTACACATTAAAACTACCACTATTATCTTAGACAATGAGCATCAGTCTGAAAGTATTCAAAAAAAATCTAGTAGAATCAGATATAAAGTGATACCCCTTAATCTCGCTTTAACTCATTGAAACTCACACTATTATCTTAGAGAATGGGCATCAATCAGAAAGTATTCAAAAAACATCTATCAGAATCAGATAAAAAGTGATAACCACAAAATCTCGCTTTAACAAATTCATACTAACACTATTATCTTAGACAAACAACATGGATAAGAATTTATTCAAAAATATCCAGCAGAATCAAATACAAATTGATAACCCCCACTCCAAATCTCACTTTTACACATTGAAACTAACACTATTTATCTTAGACAAGGAGCATCAATCAGAAAGTATTAAAAAAATATCTAGTAGAATCTGATACAAAGTGATAGCCCCCAATCTCGCTTTAACACGTTGAAACTAACATTATTATCTTAGATAAAGAGCATCAATGGGAATGTATTCCAAAAATATCCAGCATAATCAAATACAAAGTGACAACCCCCCCCCTCCCGCCCCAACACCAATCTCACTTTGATACATTGAAACTAAGCCTTTTATCTTAGAAAAGTATCATCAATAAGAAGATATTAAAGGAATTACTCACATATCTTTCTCGAGTTGCATCATTCTGTCAACCTCTTTTAGATGAAAAATGTGTGTTGTAAAACATTTCTATTTGAGTAGGTGTTACCCCAATTGAACCTTCCTATCCAAAATGCAGCAAAAGTTGAGTACTTTATTATTATATACTAAACATTATTAAGAGTAATAAAATAATATTTTGATTCACCTGACAGAATCGATGATCAAGAAAATATACAGTTCCTCCATTATGATTGTACGGAAGTTGTTGACGATTTTGAGCATTGGGTTTTTAGCGTGCCTGTAATTAATGAGTTTTATGATTGAAAAAATTAATCAAGTAAACAAAATCTAATTTATAAGTTTTGATAATATTAATTACCTCAAACTACTCCGTCTTCCAAACCGTTCATAGGCAAATTAGGCACAGCCTATCACACATGCTTATAAGGATGTCGTCATGCTACCATTGGGAAATTAAAATTTGTTATAATGATTATGCAACATGTACTTGTATCATTTGTATGTGTTAGCTGTTACATGTTTAATCCATTCAATCATAATACTACTGGTCAATTCAAACTTAAATTTGATCTGCAATAATCTTTTATTGACAGTGTCACAATAAAAAAATATAAAAATAAAGAGATATATCATTATTACCTGTAGTCTATCAACTATAAATGTCAACATTGGAGTCCATTGGAAAGTGGTACAAAAGGTTTAACATAGACATTTATAGAGTTAGAACAAGAGATATATCACTATTCTCGAATCTCAACCATTAACATAAAAGACTTGTTGGTCTTGTGATGCGAGAATAAAAGAATCATTTGCATACCAAGTTTGGCTCACATTTACACAAGTGAAACCAAGATCTCTCTTCACTCTATTTTTTTTGGCATCTATGTTAAACCATTCACATTTAAATAATATAACTTTTCTTTCTTGTACATAGTGCATCTCAATCAATTCTTTTAACCTACCAAAAACATTAGTCTTTTCACCATCATGTTCTCTTAGAACTACTAAGCCACCATTGGGGTGAGCTCATTGAGTGAAGACTATTATTGTCCCCTCATTTGGTTTGTCAAAGCACTCATCATCATGGCACTCACTTTCCGTTAATATGGTTTCAACGTCACAGAGATATAAAGAGCAAAAGGTCAATAATTCATTAACAATGTAGGCTTCTCCAATTGAACCCTTTGGACAGGCTTTGTTTCTAACATATTGTTTAAGTGTATGCAAACTCCAGCTTGGTTAAAACACCGTGATATGTTTTTTATGAATCCATCTAGAAATTTGACTCACTTTAAGAAATCATAAAACATTCTTCTCTCCTCTATTGTTCATGTGTAACATGTTTAAAATATTCTTTCCCTTTCTGTTCAAGGTGTAAGTCTTTTCTTATATTCATGTAGCTAGGTCCAGTCGAGCTTTTCAAGTGACTTTTATTTCACCTTCTATATTCAACAATGTACCTAATACACTACCACAAATATTTTTCTCAATATGCATGACATCCAATTTATGTCTAATTTTCAATTTAGATCGATATAGAAGTTGAAAAAATACACTTTTCTTAGTCCAATTAGGACCATCTACAGGACGCTATATTTTCAACTTATTTAGGTTTTTACCAAACTAGACATGTTGAATTTGATTTAATAGCCTCAATGTATGTTCTCCTATCAACTTTCTTGGTGCATCACAAAACTCTTGTTACATCATGCAATTTACTCCTTTCACCACATATGACACACCCAACGCTCATACCTTCTTCATGAAGTGTACTTTCAACAACCAGGATAAAGTTCTTCGACTTCATTAAGAAAATCACTAAATATGTCTAACGTCTATGCAAATAGATTTATTCTATCAGTATTGTTCACCAACTTGTTCAACATTCATCTACATCCCACCAAAACCACACATGTTATCTAACATTTCTCTCATCTGATTACCACCACCACCACCACCATCATCTTCGTTGACATCATCATCATCATCGTCATCATCATTATCATCATCATCATCATCATCATCATCACTACTAAGGTGAGATGTAGTACAATTCATCTGGTGAATGGTGATATCTTTGTATCTCTTCACCATGAGACACCCAACACTCATAGCTTAATATCATTCCATATTTGTATAAATGCATGTTGACTTTGACTGAAGACAATTATCTTGAATTAAGATAGTTTTTACATGGAAAATAAGATTTCCCTCTTCATTGAGATAATTACTGGTCATGTTCATAAATTGTGAAATACTATCAGCATACTCCTTGGAACATCTATTAGGATTTTTTATCCAATTCTTGCCTTTTTTTTTTGCTCTGTAAATTAAAATACTATTTAGAGAAACTCTCAACAAAAGATCCCCAAGAAAATAACACAAAGAATACCAAAGAATTTCAAAAACAATTTATCATGAAAATTATTTGACTAGCTAGTAAACTATAATATCCACTACCTCACCAATTGATAGTTATTTAAATATTTTCCAGTACCAAGACAATTAAAATATCCAATCATATGCCTTATCGCCACTGACTAATCATAAGCTATGCAAATAGCTAGACAAGGCTCCAATGAACTTGTAAAGATATCCGACTCTGTAAGCTCCCAGTAGTTAAAGCAACCTTACTTTCCTGCGTAAAAGCAGTCCATCTTCTTGGTGACTACAAAAATTATTGCGTACCGGTTATCCTTTTTCTTTACTTTATTTTTTCTATTTTATAAAAAAGAACAAAATTATTCTTATCTATAGTACATTTTTTTATTTTAGTTTTTATTGTTAAAATGTAAATATATTTCAAACAAAGAAATACAATGGATAATATTCTCTATAGATGCAACCAAAATATATAAAAAAAAGCTCGTACACGTCAAGACACCAAACAAACCAACCATCAACTAACTAAAACTCAGCAACTACAATTAACTATACCCCTAACATATAGAATCATTTAGGATCTAAGCATGTTTAAGCCTACAATTAAGCTCTCAAGTAATAAAATCTTTAGCAAACCTAAACTTGCCTAGTTATTTTAACTATACCATTACAAACTCCCTCAAAATAATATTTCTCATTCCAAACATAATAAATAAAAATATTAAAAGCAATGTGTAGAATGGAAGATCTAAGAAAGATGTTTTTTTACATAATCAAGCATCCAACGATAAATTTCTTGTTTGATACTTCCTACAACCCAGATTTAGTAAATGTGGAATTCCTTTGATTTCTATATAATCATGATACTCTTATCTAAAAAATAATTCAAATCATGGTCATTTCTCAATTGTAGTGTTCTTTCTATCAATAAAAGATAGAACTGTAATTACTCGCTTCTTTGAATAAAAAACGTAAAGATTCTGCCCAAATTTTTTAATAATAAAAAATAAGCATTGTAGAAAACATTTCTAGATGGCCAGAAAAGGGAGTCAAGTACAACTACAATTCACCCAACATGATCATCCGGGGTGAACGAGAATTAGGGATCATATGCGGGCGAAATTCCCTCCAATGGCTAAGATGTTCAGTTGACTCCATCCCCTTTTCTAGGGATCCTGACCCCTACGAGTGAGCAGTAAAGGGATGAGGAAAGAGGCCCTGGTGAACCGTCATAATTAGTGAACAAGTGTAAGCTTCGCTGCCCGACAGCATGGAGTGCTGACCACACTCAGGGACATGCATTAAAGCGAAGGATGGGAATGAGTAGAATCAATTTATTCAAATCCATGGCCTTGCACCGACCAACTAATGGACCATGTACTAAACATCCACTGCCTGAAAGGACTATGTCCAGGGGACTGCCCCTCCCCCCCCCCAAGGTACATCTTGCGCCTATGGGCCACTATAAATATCTAAGAAGACACTCAAAACTGGAAGGATAAACAAACCCACCCGATGGATTGCCGAGCTACAAGTCCCACGACACAGGAGCGGGATTCTCTAAAAAGCCAAGGTCTCGAGTGACCAAAAGGGCGCACTCGGAGACTTGGGATCTCAACATGAAATGTGAAGGTTTCTTAAAACCAGCCGGCCGAGAAGCGAAAGAGAATCAACTAGTTTATAGGGAATATTCTAACACTGGGAACCGGGGCCTGGCCATCCTTCCTTTTCTATCGACTGTTTGACAAAGTTTGTTTGTCCACAGCTGAATGTTTTGATCTGGTTCAATTCATGGTCGCATCTGCAAATGTTTTCTCATGGGCCGACACCCCAAGCCCAGGCATTGATTGATCATTTTAGAAGAAACGATATAAAAGTACTTACCTTCTCCTTTGTGAATCAAAGTGGGATTTCGTCCTCTCTTGCCTTGTGACCTAGGTCTTCCATTTTTTATTTTCTAAACTTTTTTCCCTAGTCTTCTATTTTTTATCTTTTCATCATGCTCGAGCTACTCGGCTAACTCGGGTTCTTTCGAAGAAGACATTTATTTGAAAAAAGAAATCAACACCTTGCTTGATCCACATAATGATCAAGCCATTTCTTTTTTAACATTCAAGGGGATTGTGAGGACCATCGAGTGAGGGGAAAGAGCGATCACAAATCTCACAAATCAATTCAAGAGTAAACGTATGTGGTTCTCCTAAACTAACTTCTCTCCTACATCTGATCACAATCAGGTACGTCTGGTCATTTTATTAATAGTATAGGGTACCATTTCTTTTCTCTATCTCACTATATAGGGCTTGATGTAGAATTTCCTCTTTTTCTTGTATTTATGTTAGTTTTCCTATTATCACTTTCTGGTGCAATACTTCTGTAAGCCCTCCTTCAAATGAAGCGAGTAAATGGGGTCTTACAGAGTCCTCTAGTTTTGGCCCCATTTCCTACTTAGTTCCTATGGAAGTTGGAAGCATTGACGATCTTTCTTCCTTTTGCTGTGGACTACAATTTAGCCGTGCTTGATTATTCCTCGCATGACTCTTGTTCATAATGATTTCAATCCAATTTATCGACTCTATTGGCTGGGTATCAATACCTTCTACGGCCCTGAAAAACCGTCAAAATTAGTGAACAAGTGTAAGCTTCGCTGCCCGACAGTATGGAGTATTGATCACACTGAAGGTGTAATACCCCGACCCTTCGTAAAAGAGCATTTTTTGTAAAACTGATTTGAAAGTTAATGTGATTTTAAAATTTGATTTTTAATTAGATATGATTTATTTTAAAATTAAATACTTTAACTTTTAAAAAGAGTTTTATTATATAAGTTTGAAAGCTCTCACCCATGCACAGTTATACACCAATCCAACCGTAAACTAATTAGATGTTTATTCTCACATCTCTTCCCCACTCTCTCATTTTATCATTCACGCAACCCATCTTTTATAACCGTTGTATACACAATCCAACCGTAAACTAATTAGATGTTTATTCTCACCTCTCTTTCCCACTCTCTCATTTTATCATTCATGCAACCCCCATTTTATAACCGTTGTTCATATCCTTCTTCTACATCTTCATTCCTGTAAGTCTCATCTTCTTTCTTTCTTCCCCTTTTTCCCCTTTTCTCTTTCTATCATTCTTTAACCAAGATTCTTCATTAATTCTAATTAATCACTCTTCAAAAAAAGAAAAATTTGTTCTTCAATTTAAGTTGTTTGTGATACCATCTCTGCTATTTCTTTTACTTGCCTTCTCTTTGCAATTTTCATGCCTTCATCGCCAGTTGCTCCAGTCTTCTTCGGTAAGTGTTTATTTCACCTCTATTTTTCTCGTCTTTCCTCCATGCTTCCTTTAAATCTCAAAATATTTTTGGTTGAATTTTTCTGCGACTCTGTTTATCTTTCTGTACTTCTTTGCTTCTTCAATTTCTTTTAGCAATTTGAGTTAATAGCGTGTTTGATTGAAGACTGCCACTTCAACCCTCTATTTTTTCAGTAGCAGCAAGCCTCAATTTGGTAAGAGAGGTCTTTAGCTCTGTTTCGCCTCTCTCTTCCTTTCTCTTTCTCTCATGGTCTTATTCTCTCTGCCTTTTTCTCTTTATTTTGCTCTATGTTACTCTTTATCCAACTATCTCTTTTTGACTTATATCTCATCTTGTTTCCTCAATTTTGGCTAGCTGAACAAATGGGTAATTTAAAGTCATTTTTGTTAAACTTCTTCTTGCATAGTTTGGATCAAATAATTTTTCTTCATCCTTTAATTTTGATTTGTTTATAGAGTGGCCAATTCTTATTTATTAAATTATGAAGTTTGAGTTTATTAAAATACCTTTTCAATTGTTTTATGTTTATATTACTTTTAGTTTTGCTTATATATTTTCCTTCAAATATTGACTTTTGCACTGGTGTATTTTTACTTGGCTTTTGTTACTGCATCCATGTGGGTTTTGGTAATCAATTGAGTTAGGTGGTATTTAAAATGATTAAAATTAGTTTTTCTATGTAATTCAAATAGTTTGATATTTCTTAAGCAAATAAATTAATATTTGAATTGATTTTGAATGTTCACTAGATTTTCATAGTGGTTTGACAATTTTGTGCTTTAACCATTTTTGTTTGGCTGTATTTTTATTATCAAGCTACCCAAGTTGATTTAGACCTGACTCAGATTTTACCTCAGCCCAACCTTATTCAATTAAACGGGACTGAATCGGTTCAACCCAACCAAACCTAGTTGAACCGCCCGATCAGACATTACCCAGTTTATTCGTCATCGATCTATCATAGTTCTCTTCTAGTTAATTAAATAATTATAGTATTATATGAATATTTTGTGATATGAGATTCTTGGATTTCAAATCATTAGTTGCTGAAATTAATTCATAACAATCTAAGTAAGTGAAATGTTCGTATGTAATAGTTGTGCATTGTATGGCTGAAACTTTATAATAGAACTATGTTTATGTTTTGTGATGTATAGTTGATTATGATGCTTCTTTCTTCATAACATTGTTCAATTATGGTGCTGATGTGTTTTGTTATATTGAATGTTTGATGAGTTAATATATGTTGTAAGATAAGAATAAATGTTAAATATGCATGAATAATTCATTCAGTTCCATTAGAGTCACATGCCCACCATTCTGCTCTATTTTCCTTGTCCTTCGAGAAAGGTCTTTGTTGCCTTATTCTTAGGGAAAGGGTCACTATTATATTTTTGATTAGTTTTGTGGGAAGGCGTTAGCACAACTAGTTCTACCACCTCAAGGCGCGGAGTAGTACTCGTGAGAAAGGTCACCTATACTTACCTCACCACTAACAATTATCGACGAGTAATCTCTGTTCTGGGTATGGTGGTAAACTCAGATGAAAGTTGGCCAACGAACACTATACGAAAGATCTAAAAAGTATGCATGTGTTACGATTTGTAAGTGACTGTGAACATTACTCTATTTTACATATGTGATATTTTTACTCACTGAGTATATAATATATACCCACTTCATTTTATTATAGATTTTCAGATGATGTTAACAGTGATGAGTAGTTTATTGTCAACGAAGTCTAGAGTCTCTTGCAACAGACAAGTGTCATCGAGTCGTATTTAAAAGTCTTAGTAATTTTTTATTTGATGTTGGGTTTTATTTAAGTTAAATCATCAGACTTCAAAACACGTACTCTTGGGTTCTTGAATATTTTATTAAGTAAAAGTTCTTTTTATGTAATTTGGAGTTTGATGAAGGATTTGACTTTCTATAATATATTATCGTATTTAATGTGAGTTTGTTTCTTTAAAAAAAATTGACCTAGCTTGCTGGGACGAGATGATCTGAGGTAGCGCGTGCAAACGAGATCCTTTAAATTTGAAGCTCGACTTATCTAGACGGTTAAGCATTACCTCATATTCATGATAGATGAAATTGGTGAGGTTAGAAGCTAGCCAATCCGTACAAAAAATAACATTGAAATCATGCATACTGAAAAGAGTAAGATTGGCCTTCAACGCTCTATCAACAATCACTACCGAACAAGACATTATGGCCTTGTCTATGTACAGAACACCACTGGAAGGGGTGGACACACAAAGCTTATGTTCAAGAGGTTCTATCTTCACATTCAACTCCCCATAGAACTTAACAGAAATAAAGGAAAGTGTTGAGCCATAATTAAACAACACAAATGCAACTACTCCATGATGAGAAGTGTACTTGACACTATTTTTGAAACGTCTTCAAAATCAGTCTTACTCATAGCATAGAACTTTTTGTATCATGGGCCCATTCTCGGCCCTTCGACTATTACGCTTGTCTCTCACCTCAGGTCAGTCTTTCAGAAAATGTCCAATCTTACCACAACAGAAACAAGCCTAAACAACCATGAAACAATGCCCTGATGGATTCAATCTGCATGTACCACAAGCCTGAACCTTCATATTGGTTTCAAACTTCTTTGATTGATCCTTTTATTGACTAGAACTTCCCTGAAACTTCCTCTTATGGGGGTTTAAGTTATGGTTATTAGCCGTTGGATCCACTATTTTCCAAAAGCCTTTACCAGCAGTAGATCCAAAGTTTGATACAGTAGATCCAAAGTTATTCGTAAACTCATAGGTAAGATAAACACGCAAATCATTTAGAGATTGCAAATCAATAATTTAATATTGTATCCTTGTCACAGATATATCACAATCCTAAATTATGGCACAGACACTTTAAATTCTATAAAAATTCCACAAAATCATTTTGTTAAATGACTCAAATTCAGAAAGCATTTTTTGTAAATATGTTTTTTTATTGAATCGTATTTGCTCTGATACCAACTGTAACAACCCGTAAATTTAACCAAGTTTTAGTTTAATATTTTACAAAAACATCATGGAGTTTGATGAAGGATTTGATTTTCTATAATATATTATCGTATGTAATGGGAGTTTGTTTCTTTAAAAAAATTGACCTAGCTTTCGTGAAATACATCACGGAGTTTGATAAAGGATTTGATTTTCTTATTGTCTGCAAAAATTATTTCATACTTGTTATCCTTTTTCTTTACTTTATTTTTTATTTTTTATAACCAAAGAACAAAATTATTCTTATCAACCATACATTTTTTTGTTTTAGTTTTTTTTGTTAAAAGGTAAATATATTTCAACCAAAGAAATACAACTATACAATGGGTCAAATTTTCCATAGATGCAAACAGAATATATAAAAAGCCTCGTAAACGCCAGGTAATCGAACAAACCAACCATCACCTAACTAAAACTCAACAAACACCATTAACTAAACCTAACATTTAGGCCCTAAGCATTTTTGAGCCTACAATTAAGCTCTCAACTAAAAAAATCTTTAGCAAACTTGAACTTGCCTAGTAATTCTAACTATACCATTGCAAATTCCCTCAAAACATTCCAAACATAATAAATAAAAATATTAAAAATAATGTGTAGAATGGAAGATCTAAGAAAGATGCTTTTTTTTTACAAAATCAAGTGTGCAACGATAAATTGCTTGTTTGATACATCTTACGACCCAGATTTAGTGAATGTGGAATTACTTTGATTTCTTAATAATCATGATACTTTTTTATCTAAAAATTAATTCAAATCATGGTAATTTCTCGATTGTGGTGTTCTTTGTATCAGTAAAAGAGTCAAGTACAACTATAATTACTAACTTATTCGAATAAAATGTAAAAATACTACCCAATTATTTTCAGAATAAAAAAGAAGCATTGTAGAAAACATTTCTAGATGGTAATGTAACTTTAAAAAAGAAAAATTTAACTTTTTACAAATAATATTTGTTTGTTTTGAAATTTCCATATGAAATTGCACGTTGGAAAATGGAAGGGATGTTCATTTCCTTGAGTTATTAGTATGAAAAAAGAATTTATATTTGTACGAACAAAATAACACTTCCCTTATATTTTTCATACTCTTTCCCTCATAAATCCATCTTTCCAATCCTCTTTCTCAAACACTAATAGCTCGTATTCACACAAAGTTTGTATTCTGCATGTCTTAAGATTATAAAAGTTATTTTATGCATTAATTTTTTATTTTAACAAATTGTTCATAAATTATCTGGATGGTTCATGAACACAACTGGTTAAAATAGTTTTTTCTTTTCCACAGCTACATGAGCCACATAAACAGTTTAAACGAATGTATAAGAGTAGCCATATTGTAAAAAAAATGACATGGCATGCTTATGATAGAGAAATAACTGGTAAATTACGTCACACAGCCGATTCTCCATCTTGGAAGCTTATAGACCGCACAAGTGGCTAGATTTTACTGCTGAGCTAAGACACCTTCGGCTAGTTGTTGCAGCAGATGGGATAAATTTATTTAGTTCCCTTAGTAGTAAATATAGTTGTTGTCCTGTTATTATGGTGATATATAATCTCCTTCCATGGTTGTGCATGAAAATAAAATACATGATGTTAACATTGTTTATAGTTGGTCGTAACCAACCACGAAACGATATTGATGTTTATTTAACACCTTTGATTGATGATCTTAAAGTTCACTAGGAAGGTGTATGATGCATATCAGGAAGAGAAGTTTACTCTAAGAGTAGTCTTAAGGTGGACAATCAATGATGTTCCTGCATATGAAAACTTATATGGATGCGAGTTAAAGGTTATTATGCTTGTTCAATATGTGCAGAAGATACATCTTCTATTAGGCTAAAACACAGCAAAAAAAATGCATATATAGGATATAGAAGATTTTTACCACTCACACAACCTTACAAAAGGCAAAGAAAGGTATTTGATGGTAATCAAGAGCTTAGAACAACTCCTGCACCTTCAAGTAGAAAACAAGTGTTGGAAAGTGTTGAGAAAGTTAGATTTACACTAGCAAATAAGAATGTGAAGGAATTGACGAAAGATGGATTATCCGAATCTTTCTGTAAGAAGAAATTAATTTTCTTCAATCTAGAATATTAGAGAAGCTTACATGTACGACATTGTCTCGATGTGATGCACATTGAAAACCATATTTGCATGAATATTATAAGATCACTCCTTAACATTTTTGGGACGACAAGAGATGGGATGTCTAGTTGTATGGATCTTTTGGTAATGGGCATTAGACCAGAATTGACCCTAAAAGTCAATTGAAAAAAAAAGTTCTACCCCCAAGAGATGGGATGTCTAGTTGTATGGATCTTTTGGTAATGGGCATTAGACCAGAATTGTTATGAATTGTCACGAGCAGAAAAGAAGAAACTATGCATTACATTAGCTAACATAAAAGTTCTTGAAGTGTACTCAATAAATTTTTAAAATCTGGTTTCTTTGAAAGATTTTAGCCTTAATGGGTTGAGATCTCATCATTGTCATATATTAATGCAACACATACTTCCTATAAAAATACGTGGATTATTACTAGATCATGTAGGATATGCAATCACCAAACTTTGTTCATTCTTTAATGTAATTTGTAGTAAGGTTATAGATGTTAACAACCAGATGTGCTGCAAAATAGTTAGTGTTGTGACGTTATGTATTCTTGAAAAAAAAAATTCCACCCACATTCTTCACCATCATGGTTCATCTTACTATGCACCTTGTTAGAGAGGTATGACTCTGTGGACTAGTTTACTTGCAATGGACGATCCAATTGAACGATATATGAAAGTGATAAAGGGTTATGTAAGAAATCACAATCGTCCAGAGGGTTGCATTAGTGAGTATTATATTGCTGAAGAAGCTTTAGAGTTTTATACCGAATATCTAGGAGTTATATCAATTGTAGTTGCATGCTCAGATGATGATTTGAAAGATGGTAAGCCTTTCATCAAGTGGTCATGTAGAAATAATTGATCACGAATAGTGGAAGCATGCACATCGTTACATATTAGAAAGTACTAATGAAGTTCAACCCTATATCACGTATGTATAGTAATCTCAATCTTTTATTTGTTATCATGCTCATTGTTTTTTATAATGGTTCTTTATTTCATACTCAATATGACTTTCTTGAGGAAGAAGTATCCTAACAAACCAAGGAGACATTAATGGTTACTTGATGAACATAACCGAACATTCATTTATTGGCTGCATGATTAGGTACCTTAAGTGACAACGGTATATATTCAGACTTGTAAATTTTATAAAGTACTTAATCATGGATTATTATTTGTAAGTTACAAATGATATTGATGTTTCTATAAGTGTAACAAATACACTAAGGTGGATAGCATACAACCGTACTTATGAGGTAATCAAATATTTTGGTTACGCCAAAAATGGCTATAGATTTTATACAAAATGTCGTGATAACGATCGACATTTCCCGAAAAGTGGAGTTAGTGTAGTGGCACATACAATGTAGATTGCAAGTGCTAAGGATAACATTCCTATTTATTCAGACTTGTCCTTTTATGGAGTGATCCATAAGATTTGGGATCTTAATTATCATATGTTTAGACTTCCGTTGTTTAATGTGAGTGGGTTGAGAAAACTAATGGGATCAAAGTTGATGATCTTGGATTTACATTAGTTGATCTTGCAAGATTAGGTTACAAAAATGAGCCTTTAATTTTGGCTTCGCAAGCAAAACAAGATTTTTATGTCGAAGATCCTAAATATCCAAGATGGTCAGATGTCTTATCTTCCACTCAATGATATTCTTATCTTCTACTCAATGAGAATATCATAAAATTATTGTTGATAATGATTTAGATAATACATTATTAGATTGTTGTATTCACATTATGTTGCAAACAAGTCCTCCTGTAACATTAAGTTGGATACCGACAGTTGTATTCACATTTTGAGTTACTGAAGATGTTGCTATAATAAGAAGTGAAGCGAAAAGCAATGAGAGAAAAAGTATTACAGCCATTAATTTAAAATAAGATAAAAGGAAAGAACCTCTTGTCTTAGAGTGGATTTCATTAAGAAAAAGTCAATTAGGAAGTCATAAACTCTAGCTTACAAAATCTTTTTTCAAATGAAGGGTGTTTCATTTCTAAAGGCGTCTCATTTCTGTCACTAGAAAGCCATCATCTGAGATGCATAGATTATTTTGTAATATTCATAAAGTCAATGTGTTATTTGGTAATATACACTTGTAAGGTGCGGATATCACATACTGATTGCGTGTTGAAGGATCATAACAGTATTAAGTTTCAGCTCAAAATTCGGTCAAGTAATAGTTCACTGAAAAATAAATAAGGGGAGCGTTCATTAGCGAGGTTTTCATTGGAGATGTAGACAAACGTGGATTTCATTAAAAAATGAATATGACGTTAGTAGTCCATATTTGCAAATGTTACCTCAAAATGATTATAAAAAGTAATTAACGGAGAACAATGATTTTCTAAGTTCTAAACATAGCCTATAACTTTTCACCAATTTCTCATAGAAGGAGTTAACAAATATTTACAAAACAGAAACTTCAAAGACCAAACTAAAAAAAAAAATTCAATACTACTTTATGTCTTACCAATTAACATTTATTTTGAATTGTTCAAAATTTACATTCTTTCGAATCTCAGTATCTTTAACAAATAAGATAGCAATATATTTTGTTAATTGTTGAGAACCTTTGTATACTGAATAAAAGAATGGTCTCTTTTTCCAAGCTATCAAACTAAAGTTTTTATTAGTTTGAATTATGCAATTTTCCTGGCTATTTTTTAGCGACATGAATATAGAATTTAAACTAAATGTTTTATGTAGCTTTGAAACGAGATATGACTACTAATTAAACAATTAAGTATTAAGTAAGTCATCAATTGAGCTGATTATGTGATATGTCTTAATTTTTCACGATCATACATAGGAGAACCAACACTATCTGGTGGAGACAAAAGTTAGGTTCGACCTCAAAGTGTGGGTGAGCAAGCCAAATCAAATTATGCACTAACCAATTGTTGGATGACGAATATCCTTTTAGTTTAAGTCATGAAATAACTTTTGAGCCAATAATTAGTAAAATCGATCAGTTTTAATGAGTATAAAATTTTGAGCGATAACCTAGTAAAATGAATTTTTAGAAAAACACATAGTTTACGATAAATACTTCAAATTATTGAGTTTACCATCCGAACTCATTTGATTTTTAAAACATCAAATGAATTTCATTTCAAAATACTTAATAAGTTAGAATTTATTACTACTATTATTTTTTCTTGAACAGACAATTGATTTCATTAAGAAAAAGGCAATTAGGAAGGCCTAAAACTCAAGCGTACAAACCCTTTTTTAATGTTGGATAGAATAAGAATTTGTAAATAATAAAAACTATCACTAAAGTAGTGATGATCTACACTACTCTCCCTTAGGAGTTCTCACTTTAACCTCTTTGAGTGTTAGTCATCCCATAGTTATTAAATGCGAAATTGACATCTTATTTATTAAATACTGACCAAATTCCGCCTATCTTAGCTTTCCCGTCCTATAATAACCTCTTATACCATCATCTTTATAAGGAAAGACATGATTTATGTGATTCTATTTTACTTTTAAAGATATTTTATGTTTTTCTGTGACTGAACAATACTATTATAATATACTGAAAGACAATTTTTGTTAGGGCATACGTCAATTCCAAAAAAATCGCACGAAATTAAAATGATGGCGACTCATTTTTATCTGTGCAAATGTTATTCCTTAAATTATAGGAACTAGTCATTTACTTTAGAAACCTGCCACTTAAGATGCATGGATAATTTCAGTA
This sequence comes from Datisca glomerata, assembly GCA_003255025.1. Classification (NCBI taxonomy): domain Eukaryota; kingdom Viridiplantae; phylum Streptophyta; class Magnoliopsida; order Cucurbitales; family Datiscaceae; genus Datisca; species Datisca glomerata. The sequence goes on from QANY01007839.1 coordinate 67,945, forward strand.
ATATTCATAAAGTCGATGTGTTATATTCTTGTCAGCTATAAAAATCGCATAATGGCCAAATTTCCAAGGATCATATGATTTGCGACAGCCGTATGTGTCAGCTCAGAATTCATCCAAGTGACAGTTCACTGAAAAAATAAATGTGGGGAGCATGCATCAACAATGAATATGATAAAAGTGAGTTTTGGTTGGAGAAGAAGACAAACGTGGGTTTCATTCCTTTCCCTACTAATTTTGAAGATCTAAGCATATCCTATAACTTATTACCAATTTCTCATAGAACAAGCTAACAAATGTTGACGAAACTTCAAAGACCAAACTAACAACAAAATTCAATACTACTTTTTGTCTTACCAATTAACATTTATTTTGAATTGTTCAAAATTTGCTTTCTTTTGAATGTCAATATCTTTAACAAATAAGATAGGAGTATCTTTTATAGGTTGTTGAGAATCTTTAAATACTGATTAGATGAATGGTATCCTTTTTCGTAGCCCTCACTAAAGCTTTTATTGGTTTAAATTCAACAAATTTGTTGGCTATTTTCTAGCAACATCAATATAAGAATTCAAACTCAAAGTCTTTTGTAACTTTAACGAGATATGATTAGTAATTTATCTATTATGTAGTAAGTCATCAATTGAGCTAATCATGTGATATTTCTTATTATTTCAAGATCATAATACATAGGAGAACCAACACTATTTGTCTGGGATAAAAGTTAGGTTCAGTATCAAGGTGTGGTTGAGCAAGGCAAAGCGATTTATACTCTAACCAATTGTCGAATGATGAATATCCTTTTATATTAAGCCGTGAAATGACTTTTTATCCAATAACCTAGTAATATCAACCAATCTCAATGAGTGTAACCTATTAAAATGGGTTTTCAATCAAACACATAATTTACAATACATATTTATGCTGCAAACAAGTCCCCATGTAACATTAAGTTGGACACCAAAAGTTGATATTTTGAGTTGCTGAAGATGTGACAATCAAAAGTGAAGCAAAAAGTAATAACAGAATTAATGATAGCTAAAATGATATGAAAAGATAGAACTCGTTGTCTCATTATGGAAACTAGTCCAAAGGAATGCACTATTTATAGAGGTTTTTATTCAATTGGTTCATTGCCACTTCACCATATTTATCTAAAATGAAATTTTCTTTCACTAGCTAGCCACATTCTTGTCTATAAATTATGCATTTAAAGTTTGTACCACACTAATTTTACTAATACTTGTATTCCAAACATTATAAAGTTAGATATGATGTTATCACTTCAATACTTCCAAGGCAAGGATATAATCTTGCCATACTTATTAGGATGGTAGTAGGAAGATTCAAATTCCATCACATAAAGAATGTTTGGGAGCTCTTTTAAATATTATTATTCACTGGTGAAGTGTATTATTTTCTAAAATTAGACATTTTTTATAGATCTATAGGATTAAAAGAAATTTAATATGCTTGTTGAATGCAGAGGCAATTCGGGCAAAGTTTGCTTGTTTTCTTTAAAAATATGTTGACTCCATCTTGAATATCTTATTTATTAAATATTGATCGAATTCCACCTAACTTAGCTTCCCCTTCTATTTTTCTGTGGAGAGATTGACTTCTTATAACATCACCTTTACAATGAAATACATGGTTTATGTAAATTCTACTTTACTTGTGAAGCTTTATGTTTTTCATGTGGCTAACAAATACTATTTTCTTTACTAGAAGAAAATTTTTGTCAGGACTTATCTCAATCCTAATGAAATTGAACAAAATTAAAACAATAGTTCTCATTTCTATTTATGCAAGTGTTATTACATAAGTTTTAAGAAATAATTGTTTACTCTAAAAAATTGCCACTTGAGATGCATGGATTATTCAGTAATCATAAATCCAATGCTATATACTTGTCAGGTGTGGACATAAGATAATAGCCACGTGTTCAAGCATCATAAGATTTAAAATGATCCTAAGTGTCGATTTAGGATTCAGTCAAGTGATAGTTCACTCAAAAAATAAATGAGGGGAGCGTGCGGCAGCAATGAAGATGAGAGGAGAGAGGTTTTCAACGGAGAAGAAAACAAACGTGGGTTTGTTTTAAAAATGAAAATGACGCTAGTAGTCTTTTTTGTAAAAGTTTCCTAAAATGTGTATAAATTGTAACTAGGAGAGGATAATGTAATACTTCATATTTTTCTTTCCTTTTCTATAAAATTTTTAGGATCCAAACACAATCTATAGCCACTTAACAACTTCCCATAGAATTAGCTAACAAATGTGGACAAAACCAAAACTTCAAGACCAAATTAACAACAAAATTACAAACTTCAATACTACTTTTTGTATTGCCAGTTAATATTTATTTCGAATTGTTCAAAATTTACTTACTTTTGAATGTCAATATCTTTAACAAATAATAAAGGTACATCTTTTGTAGGTTGTTGAGAATCTTTGAATACTAATTAGAAAAATGATCTCTCTTTTTTTCCTAGCCGCTGAACATATGATTTATTAATTTGAATTCTAGAATTTTCCAGGCTACTTTTTTAGCTACATCCACATAAGAATTCAAATTTAAAGTTTTATTTACTTTTAAAAAGTGATATGACTACTAATTACCCAACTAAGTATTAAGTAAGTCATCAATTTAGAAAATCATGTGGTATGACTTATTATTTCACGATTATACATAGAAGAACCAACACTATCTATCACGGATAAAAGTGAGGTTCAACCTCAAGGTGTGGGTGAGCAAGCCAAATCAAATTATACACTAATCAATTGCATGATGATTATATCCTTTAAGATTAAGTCGTGAGAAATGACTTTTTATCCAATAACCTAGTAAAATAAATTAATTTCAATGAGTATACAAGGTTGAATGAATAACCTAGTAAAATGGGTTTTAAAAAAAACACATAGTTTACCGTACATATTTCAAATGATTGAGTTTGCTATCCGAACTTATTTGATTTTGAAATATCAAATACATTTCATTTAATAGTAGTTGATAAGTTAGAATTTATTATTCAATTATTTTTTTTCTTGAACAGACATTAGTCTGTTCATAAGTAGGGAAACAAAAAGAAATTAGAGAAAATTTATGATAGCCATTGACTTAAAATGATATGAAAGGATAGAACCTGTTTTCTTAGTATGGAAATAAGTCCAAACGCATGCAATTTTACAGAGGTTTTTATTCAAGGATAGAACTTGTTTGTGGTTAGTGACTTTAAATTATAAAAGTGTTCTATAAATAAAATATTAAAAATAAACATCTTGTAAATAACTTGTTTGTTATTATATTATAAAAGTATTTCATCCTTTCATATTTTGAAGAGTGAAAGAGATCTATAAACGCACCAATATCATACTAATCACAATGTCTTCGACATTTGGTGGAACATAAGAAACCTCATTTTCACCATCTATGTCAAATGTTTCAACAGAAGGCATCTCTTTTGAAAATAAATAACAATCTAATAATGTATCACCTAAATCATCATCAACAATACTTTTACGATATTCTCTTTGAGTAGAAGATAAGACAACTGACCATCTTAAATCTTTTGGATCTTCAATATAAAAAAATTGTTTTGCTTGCGAAGCCAAAATGAAAGGCTCATTTTTGTAACCTAATATTGCACGATCAACTAATGTAAATCCAAGATCATCATCTTTGATCCCATGACTTTTCTCAACCCACTAACATTTAAACAATGGAAGTCTAAACATATGATAATTAAGCTCCTAAATCTCTTAGATCACTCTATAAAAGGACAAGTCTGAATAAATAGGATTGTTATACTACACTAACTCCACTGAAATGTACATTGCATGTGGCACTACACTAACTCCACTGAAATGTAATCAGCGATCGTTATCACGGTATTTTGTATGAAATCTATAGTGATTTTTGGCGTAATCAAAATATTTGATCACCTCAAAAGTTTGGTCGTATGCCATCCAGCTCATTCTATTTGTTACACTTATAGAAATAGCAATATCATTTGCAACCTATAAATAATAATCCATGATTAAGTAAGTAATTTATAAAATTTACAAGTCTGAATATATACCGTTATCACTTAAGTTACCTGATCACGCAGCCAATAAATAAATGATCGGTTATGTTCATCTTGTAGTCATTTATGTCTCCTTGATTTGTTAGGATACTTCTTCCTCAATAAAGTCATATAGAGTATGAAATAAAGAACCATTATAAAAACAAATGAGCATAACAAATAAAAGTTGGAGATTATTATACATACCCGATATAGGGTTGAACTTCAATATTATTTTCTAATACGTAACGATGTACTTGCTTCCACTGTTCGTGATCAATTATTTCTACATGACCACTTGATAAAGGCTTACCATCTTTAGAATCATCATCTGAGAATGTAACTCCAATTGATTCAACTCCTAGATATTCGGTGCAAACCTCTAAAGCTTCTTTAGCAATATAACACTCACTCATGCAACCCTCTGGACGATTATGGTTTCTTACATAACCCTTTAACACTTTCAAATATCATTCAAATAGGTACATCCAACGCAAGTAAGCTAGTCCACAGAGTCATACCTCTCTAACAAGATGAACCATGATGGTGAAGAATGTGGGAGGAATTGTTTTTTCAAGAATACATAACGTCACAACAATTTCTTTTTGTAGCACTCTAGTTGTGTAATGTCTAACCTTACTCAAAATTGCATTAAATAATGAACAAAGTTTGGTGATAGCATATCCTACATGATCTGGTAATAATCTACATATTTTCATAGGAAGTATGTTTTGCATTAATGCATGACAATCATGAGATTTCAACCCATTAAAACTAAGATATTTTGAAGAAACTAGATTTCCAAAAATTGATGAGTACCCTTCAGAAAATTTTATGTTAGCTAATGTAGTGCGTAGTTTCTTCTTCTCTGTTCGTGACAATTCGTAACAAGCTAGTGGTAGTACAATTTTTTTCATGGACTTTTGGTGTTTATTTTGGTCTAATGCCCATTTCCACAAGATCCATACGACTAGACAGCCCATCTCTTGTCTTCTAACAAATGTCAAGCATTGTTCTTATAATATTCATGCAAATATGTTTTTCAATGTGCATGACATCGAGACAATGTCGAACATGTAAGCTTTTCAATATTCTAGATTGAAGAAACTTAACTTCTTCTTCCAGTAAGATTTAGACAATCCAACTTTCGTCTATTTCTTCACATTCTTCTTTCCCAGTGTAAATCAAACTTGTTCAACTCTTCCCAACACTTGTTTTCCACTTTAAGGTGCATGAGCCATTCTAAGCTCTTGATTACCATAAAATACTATTTTTTGCCTTCTGTAAAAATTTGTGAGTGGTAAAAATCTTATGTCCTATATATGCATTTTGTTTGTTGTGTTTTAGCCTAATAGAAGATTTATCTTCTTTACATATTGGACAAGGATAATAACCAATAACACTACATCCACATAAGTTTTCATATGGAGAAACATCATTGATCGTCCACATTAAGACTACTCTTAGAGTAAAACTCTCTTCCTGATATATATCATACGCCTTCCCAGAGAACTTTAAGATCATCAATCAAAGGTGCTAGATAAACATCAATATCATTCCCTGGTTACTTAGGACTGACTATTAACAATGTTAACATCATGTCTTTTGTTTTCATGCACAATAATATATCACCATAATCACAGGCCAACAACTATATTTACTAATATGCAAACTAAATAGATTTATCCCATCTGCTACAATAGCTAGTCGAAGGTGTCTTGGCTCAGCTTTAAAATCTAGCCACTTGTGTGGTCTATAAGCTTCCAAGATGGAGAATCGGCTGGGTGATGTAATTTACCAATTATTTCCTTATCATAAGCATGCCATGTCAAACTTTCAAATAATTTATGAGCAATTTGTTAAAATAAAAAATTAATGCATAAAATAACTTTTATAATCTTAAGACACGCAGAAAACAAACTTTCTCTGAATACCATCTAGAAATGTTTTCTAAAATGCTTCTTTTTTATTCAGAAAAAATTTGGGCAGTATTTTTTCCTTTTTATTCGAAGAAGCTAGTAATTATAGTTGTACTTGACTCTTTTACCGATAAAAAGAACACTACAATCGAGAAATTACCATGATTTGAATTAATTTTTAGATAAAAAATATCATGGTTATTTAGATTCAAAGTAATTCCACATTTAGTAAATCTTGGTGGTAAGAAGTATTAAACAAGCAATTTATCGTTGTATGCTTGATTCTGTAAAATAACATTTTTCTTTGAACTTCCATTCTACACATTATTTTTAATATTTTTATTTATTAGGTTTGGAATGAAAAATATTATTTTGAGGGAGTTTGTAATGGTATAGTTAGAATTACTAGGCAAGTTAGGTTTGCTTAAGATTTTATTAGTTAAGAGCTTAATTGTAGGCTCAAACATGCTTAGGGCCTAAATGATTCTATATGTTAGGTTTAGTTAATGGTAGTTGCTGAATTTTTAGTTAGTTGATGGTTGGTTTGTTTGGTGTTCTGGTGTTTACGAGGCTTTTTATATATTTTGTTTGCATCTATGGAGAATATGACCCCTTGTATAGTTGTATTTCTTTGTTTAAAATAAATTTTACCTTTTAAGAAAAAAAATAAAATAATATAATGTACTATAGATAAGAATAATTTTGTTGTTTTGTTACAAAATAGAAAAGATAAAGTAAAGAAAAAGGATAACAAGTATGAAATAGTTTTTGTAGTCAGTAAGAAGATGGATTGCTTTTACATAGGAAAGTAAGGTTATTTTAACTACTGGAAACATTGTCTAGCTGTTTATAGACCTCATGATTAGTCAATGGATATGTTCAAGGCATATGATTGGATATTTCAATGCTCTTAGTACTGGAAATTTTTTAAATAACTATCAGTTGATGCGGTAGTGGATATTCAAGTTTACTGGCTAGTCAAATAATTTTCACGATAAATTTTTAGTGCAATTCTTTGGTATTCTTTGTTTTATTTTCTTGGGGATCTTTTGATGAGAATTTCTCTAAATAGTTATTTACTTTACAGAGCAACAAAAAGTGCATAAAACTTAGATAAAAAATCCTAATAGATTGTCCAAGGAGTATGTTGATAGTATTTCACAATTTATGAGCATGACTAGTAATTATCTCAATGAAGAGGGGAACACTCATTGTCCATGTAAAAAATATCTTAATCAAGAGAATTGTCTTCAATCGAAGTCAAAATGTATTTGTGCCAATATGGAATGGTATTAAGCTATGAGCATTGGGTGTCTCATGATGAAGAGATACAAAGCTATCACCATTCACCAATATATGGAGATGAATAGCACTACATCTCACTTTGGTGGTGATGATGAGGGTGATGATGGTGATGATGATGATGATGATGGCTGTGGTGGTGGAGATCAGATTAGAGGAATGTTAGATAACATGTGTGATTTTGGCAAGATGGAGATGAACGGTGAACAAGTTGGTGAATAATACTAATAGAATAAATCTAAATGCAGAGACGTTAGATAGATTTAGTGATTTATTTAGTGAAGTCGAAGAACTTTATATTGGTTGTTGAAAGTATACTTCATGATGAAGGTATGAGCGTTGGGTGTCACATATGATCATATGTGGTGAAGGAGTAAATTTTATGACGTAACAAGAGTTGCACCAAGAAAGTTGATAAGAGAACATACATTGAGAGAGTTAGATCAAATTCAACTTGCCCAGTTTGGCAAAACCCCAAACAAGTTAGAAAAAAGCGTCATGTATAGATGGTCTTAATTAGAGTAAGAAAAGTCTAATTTTTCAACTTTTATATCGGTCTAAGTTGAAAATTAGACATAAATTGGATGTCGTGCATATTGAGAAAAATATTTATGGTATAATATTAGGTACATTGTTGAATATTGAAGGTGAAACAAAAGACACTTGAAAAGCTCGATTGGACCTAGTCTACATGAACATAAGAAAAGACCTACACCTTGAACAAAAAGGGAACGAATATTTTAAACCACCCACATGTTACACATTAACAATAGATGAGAGAAGAATGTTTTATTATTTCTTAAAGTGAGCCATGTTTCTAGATGGCTTCGCAACAAACATATCACGATGTTTCAACCAAGATGAAGGTATGATTTTGGATTGAAAAGTCATGATTGTCGTGTTTTACTGCAAATACTTTTTCCAGTTGGAATTCGTGATTTCTTGCATAAGAATGTGTGCACTTCTTTGGTTGAGTTGTATAACTACTTAAAAGTATTATGCTCGAAAAGAATCAACACTAAGGACTTTGACCTTCTTAGACACAGAATAAGATTGATCTTGTGTAAGTTAGAAAAGGATCTTCCCCCAACTTTCTTTGATGTTTTGGTACATTTGGCAATTCATTTCCACATGAAGCAAAATTGTGTGGTCTTGTTGGTTATAGTTGGATACACCCAATTGAAAGGTATACCTTTCAACATTTCCTTTACTTATCCCTCAATTATTTCATGCACAATTGTCATATGACTGAAGTTTGCATACACTTAAACAATATGTTAGAAACAAAGCTTGTCTAAAGGGTTCAATTGAAGAAGCCTACATTGTTGATGAATTGTTGACCTTTTGGTCATTTTATCTTTGTGGCATTGCAACCATATTTCCGCAAAATGAGACACATGATGATGAGTACTTTCACAAACCAAATGAGGGGACAATAGTAGTCTCCACTCAACAAGCTCGCCCCATTGGTGGTAAAAATATAATTCAGCTTTCTAAACAAGAATTAGAGATTGCCCCATGGTATATTCTGTATAATTTCTATGAGCTACCATCTTACTTAGTGTAAGTAAATCAATAACATGATTAAGTTTAATTTTCAACAGTTATTTTTTATGTCACAAATTCTAAAAATAATATGATTAATATATGTAGACAGCACATGAGAGAACTAAGCAGGGGTAGTCGGGATGACATAAGTTCAAGCATCGAAACTAATTTTCCTGAATGTTTTAGAAATCGGGTATGTGTATAAATTTGGCTAAATATATATCATTAAAATTATTACAGAAATAACTAATACTTTTGTCATTTTTATTAGACCATTGAGTTGCGTCATCAAGGATCATCAGAAGTCACATATGATTTATATACTTTAGTATTTGGTCTGGATAATCATGTCATATCAGATTCGTGTAGTATTATCAATGGTGATCGATATCATAATAGAGATCATGATCATCAGCGGATAACCTAAAATAGTGGCTTAGTAGTTCTACGAGAACATGATGGTGAAGAGACTGAATTTTTTGGTAGGTTAAAAGAAGTGATTGAGATGTACTATGTACGAGAAAGAAAAGTTCTATTATTAAAATGTGAATGGTTTGACACAGATGCAAAAAAAAATAGAGTGAAGAGAGATGTTGGTTTCACTTGTGTAAATGTGAGCCAAACTTGGTATAAAATAATTCTTTTCTTCTCGCATCTCTAGCACAACAAGTCTTTTATGTTAATGATTGTAAATGATTGAGATGCGAGAATAATGATAGATCTCTTGTTCTAGCTCTTTAAATGTCTATGTTGAACCTTTTTTACCACTTTCCAATGAACTCCAATGTTGATAGTTATAGTTGATAGACTACTGGTAATAATGATATATCTTTTTATTATTATATTTTTTTTATTGTGTGACTGTTAGTCAAATATTATTGCAGCTCAATTTTAAGTTTGAACGCGAATGGATTAAACGCGAAACAACTAACACATACAAATGATACAAGTATACGTTGCATAGTCATTATAAAAAATTTTAATTTCCCAATGGTACCATGACGACATCCTTAAAGCTTGTATGATAGGCTATGCACAATTTTCCTATGCACGATTTAGGAGACAGAGAAGTTTGAGGTAATTACTATTATCAAAACTTATAAATTAGATTTTGATTATTTGATTAATTATTTCAATCATAAAACTCATTAATTATTGGCACACTAAAAACCCAATGCTCAAAACCGTCAACAACTTCCATACAACAATAATAGGGGAACTATATCTTTTCTTGATCATTGATTCTGTCAGGTGAATCAAAATATATTTTGTTACTCTTAATAATGTTTAGTAGATAATAATAAATGACTCAACTTTTGCTGTATTTTGTATAGGAAGCATCAATTGGGGTAGCACTTACGAAAATAAAAATATTTTACAACACACATTTGTCATCTAAAAGAGGTTGACAGAATGATGCAACTCGAGAAAGATAAGTGAGTAATTCCATTAATATCTTCTTTTTGATGATACTCGTCTAGGATAATAGTTTTAGTTTCAATGTGTAAAAGCGAGATTGGAGTGGGGGGAGGTTATACTTTGTATTTGATTCTGCTGGATATTTTTGGAATACATTCTCATTGATGCTCTTTATCTAAGATGATAGTGTTAGTTTCAATGTGTTAATGTGAGATTAGAGGTTATCACTTTGTATCTGATTCTGCTATATATGTTTTGAATACTTTCTGATTGATGCTCATTGTCTAAGATAATAGTGTTAGTTTAAATGTGTAAAAATGAGATTTGTAGTGGGGGTTATCAATTTGTATGTGATTCTACCAGATGTTTTTGAATAAATTTTTATTCATGCTCTTCGTCTAAGATAATAGTGTTAGTTTGAATGTGTTAAAGTGAGATTTGGTGGTTATCCCTTTGTATCTGATTCTACTAGATTTTTTTTTTGAAATGTTTTTTTATTGATACACATTGTCTAAGATAATAGTGTTAGTTTCAATGTGTTAAAGCAAGATTAAGGGGTTGTAACTTACATTTGATTCTACTAGATGTTTTTTAAATACTTTATGAATGATTCTCATTGTCTAAGATAATAATGTTAGTTTCAATATGTAAAAGACACTTTGTATCTAAGTTCGCTAGATGTTTTTTAAATGCATTGTTATTGCTGCCCTTTGTCAAAAATAATAGTGTTAGTTTCAATGTGTTAAAGTAAGATTGAGGGATTATCACTTTGTATCTAATTCTGCTAGAATGTTTTGAATACTTCCTGACAGATAATCCTTGTCTAAGATAAATAATGTTAGTTTTGATGTGTAAAACTGAGATTTGGTTTGGGGGGTTATCACTTTGAGTTAGATTTTGCTGGATACTTTTTTAATACCTTATGATTGATGAATATATTTATCTTGAATTTAGCTCATTGGGATGTCATAGGAATGCATATGTGCTTTACGGGATAAGCCTATCGCTGAAGATGCCATACCTCGCACCGAAAAATAGATAGTTGAAGAAGTTGTTGGGTAAAATAAAGGTCTTGGACCTGAAGCTTCACCCACTTCTTCTAAGAAAAAGACTCGATGTGAAAATATTGTTTTACAAAAACAAGTTAAGTCGTTGGAGAGCCAACTACTAAGCTTACTTGCGTGGGCTAGTCAAAACGGTTTTCTAGCTTCTCACAATGACTCAACAACTGAAACGTGAGGTTCAAAACATTTGTTAAGAAAATTTTGGATACTACCTTTTGAATGATCTTTTTTGGATAGATTTGTGAATCACCTTTTGTATTGTACTACGTTTTGGGGTTTTTGTAATGAACTACTTTGTCATATAAATGTACTAACAATCAATATATGTATTTCTTAGGCGATGAATATGTTTTTCGTTAAACAATGTTTTTTGCAACAAAAAATATTTGGTTGCAAAAAGGCTTTCGTCACCAACTAATATGTTGTCACGATAAACTCAACGATGACATCGTGTTTCACCGAGAAAAGCTGTTACGATGATGAAAGCTTCATCACAAACAACTTACACGATGAAAAAAAATTTCATCGCGAATGGTCTTCCCTGATAAAGCGAAGGCGATGACCTTCGCGTCAAAACATATTTGTATGCAAAAAAAATTTGGAGGTTTTAGGTAACAAAATGTTGTTCGTTAAAACCCTGCTTCTTGAAGTGAAAATATGAATGTAAATTAATAAGAGGAAACATGAGAAGGAACATATCGATTATAAATAAAGATCTGTTCTGACTTCTGAAATTACCAATCAGTTCTCATCTTTAATACTTTCTATTTTCATAAAGACATAATCTTGAATCTTCAAAATCATCCCCTTATGTTGTGACTTACTCCTCTCCCCTTGTCTTTTCTAATACTTGATATAGACTCCACAAGGTGAGAGTTAAAACTGATATTCACGATATGTTACATATTGCTCTTATCATGATATGTTACATATTGCTCTCGATATGTACATCCATTCACTTCAATGTCCGTTCATCATTGTTTTATCCTCAAATTACTATGAGTTTTCAAATTTGACTTAGCCCGCAGCCATTCCCCAGCATTATTCTCCTTTTTCACGGCCATACTTCAGAATCATCCTTCAACACACAATTGGCTTCCTTGATCGATCTTACGCATCTAAAATTGAATTCTGGTAATTTTCCTATTTAAATTCCACCCAAATTGGTTGCTTGCCCCTTCTTTTAATCCAAACTCCCGTAATTAACACCCTTTCAATGCTTAACTTAATTTAAGCCTCACAGATCTAGCTGTATGTCCTCCCTTAGTATAACAGTCAATTTCAATCAGCTCCCCAATTTTCCTTGTTATCCTTTTCACAATACGCCATCATCCAATCATGAGAAAGTCATGTAACTGAACCTAAAAATTGAAACAATCAAATATTTCCCTCCTTAATATTGTTGGCTATATGAATCAACCCCATCCTCCAACATCTCTACACCTTCAAAATATTCACACAAGTTTTCCATGTTAAGAGAAGCAAAATATTAGTCAAAATCTTATTACCAGGTCTCTAAATATAAGCTCTGAGAATGGATTTCAAGTTTGAAATCATGTTAGCAAAGAATTCTCCAAAAGAAACACACTTATTTCCTTTATTTCCATATCATGAAATGGCGAAACCGCTATTAGTTTACCATGCCAAGGATGACTAACAGTCCAAGAGGCTAGAGATAGAACACCCAAGGAAGAGTATTTTAGACCATAACTATTTTGGTGATAGTTTTCATTGAAATCCATCAATTTTACTAGATTAATGGCTTGAAAGCCATTTCAGGAATTAATCTAAAAGGATATTCATCATCCAACAATTGGTTAATGCGTAATTGGTTTGGCTTGCTTACCAATTTTGTCCAAATATAAAATAGATAGTGTTGGTTTTACTATGTATGACTATGAGATAATAAGACATACCAATTTTTAAGCAAAACTGATGACTTACTTAATACCTAATTGGTTAATTAATAGTCACATCTCTTTTCAAAGTTTCATAAGGCTTTGACTTTGAATTCTGATTTTGATGTTGCTAAAAAAATAGGCAAGAAAATTGCGGAATCTAAAAAAATTATTTGTTTGGTTCCTGGGAAAAAGCAGATCATTCTTCTAACTAATATTAAAAGATTCCCAACAACCTAGAAAAGACATTACCATCTTAATTGTTAGAGATATTAAGATTCAAAAGAAATCAAATTTAAACAATCAAAATAAATATCAATGGGACGATTAAAAAAGTAGTGTTGAGTTTTTATTTTGTTGTTAGTTTTGTTAACATTTGTTAGTTGTTTCTGTTAAAAAAGTAGTATTGAGCTTTTAGTAAAGCTTTTTGTTCTTGTCAACATATTAACCAATTAGTAGCTCGAAGACTACTTTAGTTAGTATACCAGTAGGAAGAAATAAGTAGCAGTTACTCAACTGATTAATTGCATTTCTATTTTCCTAAGCTTGTATCTTGTATAATTCTCTTATCGTGTAGCTTCTGTAATAAACTGATATAAATATAAAATCTTTCTCTTACATTGAGGTTACATGTTTAGACTTCCATTCACTCTTCCCTCTTAATTAGCTCAGATTGCATGGAATCATATCCATCAAGAACTCACGTTCAATGGCCAACACAAGTCTTACAAATAAACAAACTAATGCCTTTCTAATACACTAAACAGTTCCTTCAGTGCGAAGCTTGATAGAAATAACTTTGTGCTTTCGTAGTCACAAGTTATTCTAGCACTAATTGGTGATGATCCGGAAGAGATCATGCTTGGATTTTTACCAAGACCTGCAAGAACAACAGAAGATAGTGCAGTTAATCCATTCTATAAAGTCTGGATCAAGAAAGATCAGTTTGTTCATAGCTAGCTTAGATCTTCAATCTCTGAAGGAGTTCTTGGCATAGTGACTTAGTATACTTCATCTTCAGAGGTCTGGAACTTGCTTGAAAGAAGTTTCCTATCAATCATAGTAAAAAATGATGCAACTTAGGAATGCATTAAAAACACTAAATAAAGGAAACTTGGCGATTCCAAAATTCTGTAATAAACTTAGAAAGATTGGTGAGAGTCTTGCAGCTACAATATAAGAAACAAAGATGAAGAAATGGTTTTTTAAATAATAAATACCCTCGGCCTGAGTATGATTCTGTGTGGTGAATGTAACATCAAGAACAAATTATTTGAGTTTAAAAGAAATCAAGCACTTCTAATGTGCCAAGCAAGCAGAATTGAAAAGTAGCAAGAAGAATTGGAGTCAAACATTTAAATGTGTGCTAATGTAGCCTTTGGCGCCTTTGATAGAAGAAATAACAATGCATGTCAACATATCTGACAACACAATAGAAACAAATTTGGTGAAAGAGGCAAATCTTACATTTTCTAGTTTTACAAAACCTGCTAATTATCCATCTCCATCTTGTGTAGCTTCACCCACAAGATACATAGCTTCAATCGAACCCAAGTATGATATTTCATGGTATGAAGATACTGCAACCACTAATTTTGTAACATCTAAATTGAATAATTTAAGTCTAGCACAAGAGTATAATAGAGATGAGAATCTTGTTTTTGGTAATGGTAAGGAGCTTTCTATAATCCATGTTGGTTCTGCTCTATTGCCTTCTAAAACCTATTTTTCAAATCTGTATTCTTTGCAAGTCTGGTAAAGTTTATATTTCTAGGAATTTTATTTTTTATGAACAAAACTTCCCATATAACTCTTTGTTCAAAAAACCTTCTCTGTCAAAATCAATGCAATCATTATCAGGGTTCTCTCTCATCATCCATGTTACTTCGCTTTTAAATGTTCCTAACATGTCTCAACAAGAAAATGCAATAGATCAAGCTCACACAAATACTTCTACATGTTTCGCTTCTCAAAGTATTAAGGTAATCACAATGGAAATTCAGATTTTTTTATAGTTTGTAGTTAATATTGACACACAGACTCAATTTCCCTATTTTACTTCAATTTCAAAATCTCTTGTTAAAAGTTTACCTATCGAACCTATTTCTGATGCGAGCCTCCCAACTTAACATATCTCAGTACCTATTGAACCTATTGAACATGTCTATTTAAATAATAATACTCATAGGATGGTGACTAGGTCTAAGAATAGTATACATAAACCAAAGGCCTATACTGCAACTAAACATCCACTTCCTACCTCACGTACACCTGTAGAACCAACAAGTGTTAACAAGCTCTAAACAATCCCAACTAGAAGTAAGCTTAAAAACCATACATGAGAATCAGTTCCTTTAGAGGCTGACATGTGTTTAGTAGGTCATAAATGAGTTTTTAAGCTTAAGTTAAATCCTGACAGTAGTATCCTAAAATATCCTAAAATATCTGAATATAATATATTACATAGAAGAAATATATTGCCACAACAATAAAAACATAAGGGTTAAAGTTTTACCAAAGCCTCGAAAAGTTTGCACTTATCATGATCGACCATACAGTAGTGGTGATACATTACGCCTCACAGATCTAGCCATATATCCTTCCTTAGGATAATAATCCATTTCAATAAGCTCCCCCATTTTCCCTTCTATCCTTCTCATAATAGGCCATCATCCAATCAGGAGCAAGTCATGTAACTGAACCCAAATATGGCAATAATCAAATGGTAATTTAGAAAATAAGGTCCCACGTACCTTTTTAAGATAAACACACACTCATTGGAACTCTTAAGGCAACAGCCTTCATCTCTCTTTATTTCTCTTTTTTAATTGAAACGAAATAGGAATAGATTCTTATCCAGAACTTTTATACCAATCTCGACCAACTTAAGCCACAATTTACCGTAGTACATTCAACATTACACTTGATTAGTAACAATATCTATGAGTAATTTACTCACAAGCCGTAATTTCCTCCTTAATGCTATTTGCTATAGTGAATAACCCACATCCTACAACATCTTTGCACCTTCAAACTCTTCACACAAGTCTTCCATGTCAAGAGAAGCAAAATATTAGTCAAAATTAGGCAAAGCCATTACATGACTTAATATGAAAGGAAATTCATTATCCAACAATTGATTAATGCAAAATTAGATTTGACATGCTCACCCACACCTTGAGGTTAAACCTAAATTTTGTCCCCCATAGATAGTGTTCATTCTCCTATGTATGATTATAAGATAATAAGACATACCACATTCCTAGAAAAATTGATGACTTACTTAATATTTAATTAGTTATTTAATAGTAACATCTCTTTTCAAAGTTTTATATGGCTTTGACTTTAAATTCTAATATTGATGTTGCTAAAAATAGCCATGAAAATTGCAGAATCTCAACCAAAAAACACATTTGTTTGGTGGCTAAAGAAATCTTTCTTCTAAATAATATTCAAAGATTCGGAACAATATGTAAAAGATATTCCAATCTTATTTCTTAAAGATGTTGAGATTCAAAAGAAAGTAAATTCTAAACAAATTAAAATAAATATTAAATTGCAAGATACAAAGTAGTATCGAAGTTTGTAATTTTTTGTTAGTTTGGTCTTTGAAGTTTCAGTTCTATCAACATTTATTAGATGCTTCTAAGAGAAATTCTGAAAGAGCTATAGGCTGTGACTAGATTTTAAAACTTAGTATGGAAAGGAAAGAAATGTGAATGATTAGATTATTCTCTACGGCATACTAATTTTAAACATTTTGCAAATATGAACTACTACTAAGGCCATATTCATTTTTGAAAAAAATTTACGTATATTTCTTCTCTAGTGAAAAGCTCACTCCTCTCAAATTCATTGTTGTTTCACGCTCCCCTCATTTAAATTTTGGGTAAATTGTAACTTGGTTAAATTCTGAACTGGCACATATGATCATTTCAAACTTTATGATCCTTGAACATGTGGCAATTATGTTATTTCTACGCCTGACAAGCATACAAGACATTGACTATATGATTACTGAATAATCCTTGCCTCTCAAGTCTTAATTTTCTAGAGTGAACAACTATTTCCTAAAATGTACGTATTATTATTTTCATAGATGGCAATCAATCGCCATCATTTTAATTTCCTGTAATTTCATTAAGATTGACGTATGCCTTAATAGAAATTTTCATCTAGTAAAATATAATAGTATTTTTTAATCGTTAGAAAAACATAGGTATCTTCGCAAGTAAAATTGAATTACATAAATCATGTCTTTCCTTAAATAGAATTACATAAATCATGTCTTTTCTTATAAAAGTCATGGTATAAGAAGTTTATATCTCTAATGCAAAATAGGCAAAAATAATAATAGAGCGGATGATTATTTTGGATGTAGAAGCTAAGTTAGGTGGAATTTGGATATTATTTAATAAATAAGATATCCATGATGAAGTCAACATAATTTTAAATGAGAGTTTTAGGCATACCAAAATATCTTTTGCCTAATGAAATCCAATGTCTGTTCAAGAGAACAAAAATGATATTTCAAAATCAAACAAGTTTGGATGGCGAACTCAATAATTTGAAATATATATCATAAATTATGTAATTTTCTAAAAATCTAGAGCTTATATGCACAACCATTTATATTCATTTAAATTCATCAATTTTACTAGGATCTTGGCTCAAAAGTCATTCACGACTTTATCTAAAAGGATATACATCATTAAAAAATTGGTTAGTGCATAATTAATTTTGGCTTGCTGACCTTCACATTAAGGCTAAACCTAACTTTTGTACCCGACTGATGGTGTGGGTCCTCCTATGTATGTTCATGAGATAATAAGACATACCACGTGATTAGCTCAATTAATGACTAACTTAATACTTAATTGGTTAATTAGTAATCACATAAAATTTTGAGTTTGAATTCTTATATTGATATGCTAAAAAATAGCCAAGAAAATTACAGAATCCGAACCATTAAAACATTTCTTTTGTCACTAGAAAAAAAAGAGATCATTCTTCTAACTAATATTCAAATATTTTAAAAAACCTACAAAATATATTCATATCTTATTTGTTAAATCTATTAAGATTCAAAAGGAAACAATTTTTGAACAATTCAAGGTAAATTTTAATTGGCATAAGAAAAGAGTAGCATTAAATTTATTAACCAGTAAATTATCATCATACAAAGGATGGATGCTAGAACAATCATTTCTAAAGTCACTTCGATGCTCTCAATAATGAAAATGGCATGTGTCACCTTTTATATTTTCACAAAAGCTCTTTAATGAGCCAATATTAGGTGATTTTTTATTTTATTTACATGCTATCAACCCATATCTCTACCTAACTTCTTTTTCCCCAACTTTTTACTAAATTTCATATAATTAATTAGACTTGTGTTATAAGTTAGACTTATCTTAAATGACTTTGTGGTTGAAAATTTTCTCTTAATAAATTTGTAAAATAAAAAAAAATCCTTCATCTTTCAAGTTTTATTTCCAAATAAGAGTTCCATTGTAAAATAAGAGTTCCTTAGTGCAATTTTCTTTGCTTTTCTTCTCTTGTTACTCATTTTACTAATTTTGTCCTTCAATACGTTATTTTGATAATCATAATTAGATTCTACGTGATTAATTTATAACATATATAAAAATACTAAACTTTGAGAAATACTTTTAGACGATAATGTCCTTACTGATAATTTAAATTATCTTATTTGACCATCACTTAGTATGGCAGGAGGTCCCACATTTTTCTATTAAAATTAATTATTATTTCATCCTCATAAAAATGTGTAATTTGTTTTTATCTTTCATGTCATATTTTGATTATGACAAATAATATTTAATCTAAAACTTTAATCAAGTGTATAGATGCTAAATAAAGTGAAAAATGATCAAAATTTCTTTATTATAAGTGCTTTTCAAAAATAATAAAGGATAATTGAAAGTATACAATGTGACATACACATGGCATTTTTGGAAGTGCCTGAAGTATATAAAACAAACAAGAGCTGGTTTGAAACAAAGCTGTGTGAATTCGAAGCATTGCAAGTAATCTTGAACTAAATCGAACATCCATGTAGAAGACCATAATATACCTAACCAAACCAAAGTGTACACAAACCTCAATGATTGGTTCACCTTTGGTTCGACAACTAAACCAGCTCAAATTCAGCTTATCAAAATTGGGGATTGTGTATGACTACTAAAAAAATTTAATTCTTTTAATATTTGTAAGATGCGTACATTTACGAATAATATTTTCAAGGAATATGTTAAGTTTTAAATGAAATAATCATTTTAATTTATTTCTTGATTCTTGCATTGCTCTTTGAATTAGTTTATTTAATTGCTATGTTAAGGGATGCTATCTAATATCGACTATGAGTGAGGATCTTCATGTGCTTAGATACATGTTGGTCCCCTTCAACTAGCAACCAATGGTCTTGGGTTGAAATCATACATGGTATCCGAGCTTGATTCTATCAAGTCTCAGCCTCCATCACTGTTTGTCTTTGTCTGTATCTTCCTCGTTTACATCATGCTTCACGTGAGAGGGAGAGGTGTAAGGGATGTTATCTACCATAGACTGTGGATAAGAAGCTCCATGTGCTTATATACTTATAGTTTCACAGCACCTAACACTAATTGATTTTACCTTGAAATCTTACATGCACATTTATTATATTATTTCTTGAATTAGTTATTTATTATTCTTTTTATTTCAAACAATGTTATATTTGAAGTTCAAATCTTTATTTTAATATTTACCTTTTATAAGACGTGAGTTGTGCTTTATGTGTTGAATAAAAGTAAGATTCATTTGTCATGATTCTCTCCTATACTTTTAGCTCTCCAACTCAATTCTTATGGGTCTTGGAGAAGTGTTTGTAAGGAATGTATGTGTAACCAAAAAGGAAAAGAGAATAACATGACCTGATATCTATTCCCCAGAATTTTTGGTAGCTCGAAGATAACTTTTGTTAGTAAACTAGTAGGAAGAAATAAGTAGTAGTTAGTGAGTTATTTCACCAATTGATATGGCCAACATCTACTCAAATAATTAACTATATTTCTATTTTTCTAAGCTTGTATCTAGTATAATTCTCTTACCGTGTAGCTTCAGTAATAAATTGATATAATACAAACTCTTTCTCTCACATTCAAGTTAAATGTTGAGACTTTCATTCACACTTCTCTCTCAATTAGCTCAGATTACATGGTATCAAAGCCATCAAGAACTCGCGTTCCATCGCCAACATAAATCTTATAAATAAATAAACTAATGCCTTTCTAATACACTAAACAGTTCCCTCAGTGTGAAGCTTGATAGAAATAATTATGTGCTTTGGAAGTAACAAGCTATGCTAGCTCTAATTGGTAATGATCTAGATGAGATCGTGCTTGGATTTTTACCAAGACCTGCAAGAATAACAGAAGATGGTGCAGTTAATCTAGCCTTTGAAATCTAAATCAAGAAAGATCAGTTACTTCATAGCTGACTTAGATCTTCTATGTTTAAAAGAGTTCATGGCACAGTGACACGGTATACTTCATCTTCAAAAGTTTGGAACTCACTTGGAAGATGTTTTTCCAATCAATCAAAGGCATAAATGATGCAACTTAGGAATGCATTACAAAAATTGAAGAAAGGAAACTTGACAATTCCAAAATTTTGTAATAAATTTTGAAAGATTGGTGAGAGTCTTGTAGTTGTAGGAGAACCAATAAGTGATCAAGAAATGGTTCTTTACATTCTGAATGGCCGCGGCCTTAGTATGATTATGTGAAGTAAGTGTAATATCAAGAACATATTATTGGAGTTTAGAAGAAATTCAAGCACTTCTAATGTGCCAAAAAAGAAAAATTGAAAAGTAGCAAGAAGAATTAGAGTTAAACATTCAAATGTGACTAATGCAGCCTTTAGCACCTTTGATAGATGAAATAAAAAATCATGTCATCATTTCTAGCAACACAATACAAACAAATTTGGAGGAAGGGGCAAATCTTACATTTTCTAGTTTTACAAATCCTTCTAATTATCCGATCTCCATCTTGGGTGGCATCACCTACAAGATACATAACTTCAATCGAACTCGAGTATGACATGTCATGGTATGAAGATACTGCAACCAGGAATATAATAGAGATGAAAATCTTGTTGTCGGTAATGGTAAAGAGCATTATATAACCCATGTTGGTTCTGCCGTATTTCCCTCTAAAACCTATCCTTTAAAATTGATTTTTTTGCTTAGAGTATGAAATCAAGAAAAACTTAGTTAGAGTACCAAAATTGACCAAAGGTGTGATATCTTTATTGAATGTCATGTTGATTCTTATTTTGTAAAGGACAAAACTTTGTGGACACTTCTACTCAAAGGAGTTCTTAAAGGTGCTTGTATCTGCTAACTTTCCCTGATGATTAAGCTCTCAATGCCTTTGCATTTCATTGCTGAGTGAAATATGTTTTACCTATTTTCAAAGAGTCTTTGAATAAGTCTTGCTGAGGTTCTATCCCTTTGATTCTATAAATAGCTATAAGAGTATTTGGAAGTAGAAGCTAAGTAAGGCTAAATTTGTCAACATTTAATGAATAAGATATCCATGATGAAGTCAACAAATTTTTAAATGAGAGTTTTAGGTCTTCCAAATTATCTTTTGCTTAATGAAATCCAATGTCTGTTCAAGAGAACAAAAATAATAATAAGAAAATTCAAATTTTTTAAGTATTATCAAATAAAATGTGTTTGATATTTTGAAATCGAACGAGTTTGGATGGCAAACTCAATAATTTGAAATATGAATCATAAATTAAGTAATTTTCTAAAAAAATATAGAGATTATCTGCACAACAATTTATATTCGGTCAAATTGATCAATTTTACTAGAATATTGGCTCAAAAGTCATTTCAAGACTTAATCTAAAAGGATATTCATCATTCAATAATTGGTTAGTGCATAATTAATTTTGGCTTGCTCACCTTCACATTAAGGTTGAACCTAACTTTCTCCCCGACTGATGGTGTGGTTCTCCTATGTATAATCATGAGATAATAAAACATGCCACATGATTATCTCAATTGATGACTTACTTATTACTTAATTGGTTAATTAGTAATCACATAAGGCTTTGAGTTTGGATTCTTACCTTGATATGCTAAGAAAATAGCCAAGAAATTTACATAATCTGAACCATTAAAACATTTGTTTTGTCACTAGGGAAAAAAATAGATCATTCTTCTAACTAATATTTAAAGATTTTCAACAACCAACAAAAGATATTCCCATCTTATTTGATAAAGATATTAAGATTCAAAATAAAAAAATTTTGAACAATTCAAAATAAATTTTATTTGGCATCATAAAAAAAGTATTGAAGTTTGTAATTTGTTGTTAGCTTGTCTTTGAGATTTTAATTTTGTCAACATTTGTCAGCTACTTCTGTGAGAAATTGAGAAAATGATATAGGTTAATTTTAGATCTTGAAAATTAGTAGCGAAAAATTGTAAACAATATATTTTCACTAGTATTTGAAATATATAAAAGAAAGCATTATAAGAATGAATTTATTATATTCATAATATACTTTACTTGCCTTCTAAGTCCACTTACTTTTCCTCCATTTTTTAACCTCTAATTTTCAAAAATCCAAACATAGTTTTTGGTTTCTTAATCTTCAAATGAAAAATTGACATTATTTTACGCAACTGGAATATGTGTACATGTCATGATGAATAACAAAACATATAGATGATGTTGATGAACAAGGTTTTTGTTTTATTTTTTGACGAAATGATAAAAAGTTAGAAAGGAAGCATTCCTCAATATAAGGATACCAATTCAATCAGGGAGAGGAAAAACCATAACACAACTAGAGGAGAAAGAATCATCTTATCAACCAATAGATTCAGCCACAGAATTCACATCATGATTGATGTTGAATAGAATTAATTATTAGTTGAAGAGATCAAATTGAAAATGTATGCAATTCCTCAGGTTATAAATTGAATTTTATCAAAAATTAAAATAACTCTTTATCACCATAAAGAAGTGTTGACAAAAAAAACAGAAAATAATTTTAATTTTCTAGAGTTAAAAAGTCAGCCAAATTTAAATTTTGGTGTTAAAGAAGAAGACATTTGACTTTATATGTAGTACATAATAAGCATATATTTGTTGATGTGAGATAAAATTTTAATAGACTCAATTAGATCACAATATGACAACTGAACTAAGCATCATATCAAATAATCTGAACTAGCGCAAAATAAATATTAAAACTATTTGGAACCCAAACATAGGCCTAATCCTTATGTCAAAAAAATATAAGCCTAATCAAACTTTGATACAGAGTTGAAAAGTCCAACTCGATCACCCATTAAAAATTTAAGTGTTAAAAAGAAAATTACTAGGACCTTAATAACTACGACATAATGGACATATTTAGGTAATATAGGACAATATTGTAATAATTAAGAGTTTTCTCTGATATGCATCTAAAAGATCAAATTGTTAACAAATAAATTATTATTATACAAATAATGGATGCTAGAACAATCATTTTCACAATCAATTGGATACTTTCAATAATGAAAATGGCGTGTGTCCCCTTTTACCTTTTCACAAAAGCTCTTAAATGAGCCAATATTAGGTGATTTTTTATTTTATTTACATGCTATCAACCCATATCTCTACCCAACTTTTTGCTAACTTTCATATAATTAATTACACTTGTGTTATAAGTTAGACTTATATTAAATGACTTTGTGGTTGAAAATTTTCTCTTAATAAATTTGTAAAATAAAAAAATTCCTTCACCGTCGAGTATTTTTTTCCAAATAAGAGTTCCATTGTAAAATAAGAGTTCATTAGTGCAATTCCCTTTGCTTTTCTTTTCTTTTCATTTTATGTTACAATTTTTTTCCTTCAATACGTTATTGTGATTATCATAATTATGTCTAGATTATTAATTTATATCATATATATAAACACACTAAACATTGAGAAATATTGTTGGACGATAATGTCTTCACTGATAGTTTAAATGATCTTATTTGACCGTCACTTAGTATGTTAGGAGGTCCCACATTTTTCAATCAAAATTAATAAAATTTTATCTTCATAAAAATGTGAAACTTTTTTTTATCTTTCTTGTCATATTTTGATTATGACAAATGATATTTTAACTAACATTTTAGTTAAGTGTATAGACACTAAATAATGTGAAAAAAGATCAAAATTTATTTATTATAAGTTCTTTTGAAAAAATAATAAAAGATAACTGAAACTATGCAATGCGACATATGTATGGCGTGTTCGGAAGAGCATGAAGTATATGAAACAAACAAGAGCTGGGTCGAAACAAATTTGTGTGAAGTCAACACATTGCATGTAATCTAGAATCGAATTTAAAATCCATGTAGGATACCATATCATACCTAACCAGACCAAAGTGTACACAAACATCAATGATTAGTTCACCTCTAAACCAACTAAACATCAATTATCATAACTTTTCACCCCATTATCGAACGTGAGTGAGGATTTTCATGTACTTAGATACATGTTGGACCCCTTCACCTAGCACTAAATGGTCTTACTTTGAAATCTCAATTGATCACATGCGAATGACATGAATGTATTTTAAATGCATCACATGAAATGAAAATATGCGTGGAAGGAATAAAGACCAAAATACCTTTAAGATGACGGGAGCATTTTTTATTAGAAAAAACACAAAAATATCCTTAACTATCTGAATATAATATAATACATAGATGAAATATATTACCACAAAAAAACATAAGGGTTAAAGTTATACCTAAGCCTAAAAAAGTTTTCACTTATCCTGATCGACCATACACTAATGGTGATTCATTAAGCCTCACAGATCTGGCCATATATCCTTCTTTAGTATAATAATCAATTTCAATAAGCTCCCCAATTTTTCATGCTATCCTTCTCAAAATATGCATTCTTCCCATCAGGAGCAAGTCATGTAACTAAACCAAGATATGGAAACAACCAAAAGTTATTTCAGAGAATTAGGCCCCCATACCTTCCAAGATCAACATGCACCCATTAGAACCCTTAGGGCCTATTGTGAGAGGGATTAAAACATTTATTTTGTCACTAGGAAAAAAAGAAATCATTCTTCTAACTAATATACAAAGATTCTCAACAATCTACAAAAGATATTCATATCTTGATTGTTAAAGATATTAATGTTCAAAAGAAAACAAATCTTAAACAATTCAAAAAAAATTTTAATTGGCATCATAAAAAAAGTTGTATTGAGGTTTGTAATTGTTGTTAGTTT
Source organism: Datisca glomerata (assembly GCA_003255025.1). Taxonomy (NCBI): domain Eukaryota; kingdom Viridiplantae; phylum Streptophyta; class Magnoliopsida; order Cucurbitales; family Datiscaceae; genus Datisca; species Datisca glomerata. The sequence continues at coordinate 93,477 of QANY01007839.1, forward strand.
GCTCTTAGAGGTTTTAATTTTGTCAACATTTGTTACATGCTTCTGTGAGAAATGGAGAAAATGATATGGACTATTTTAGATCTTAAAAACTAATAGGAAAAAAATGTAAATGATTATTTTTTTACTGTTCAGAGTATTTGAAATATATAAAAGAAAAGCATCATAAGAATGAATTTATCATATTAATAATATACTTCACTTTCCTCTAAGTCCACTTACTTTTCCTCTATTTTTTAACTCCAATTTTAAAAGATCCAAACATCGTTTTTAGTTTCTTAATCATCAAATGAGAAATTGACATTGTTTTACACAAATTGTTTATGTGCCTATCATGATGGATACCAAAACATATAGATGATGTTGATGAATGAGGTTTTTGTTTTATTTTTTGATAAATTTGAAATCATAAAAAGTTAAAAGGGAAACATTCTTCAATACAGGGATACCTAGTCAATTTGGGAGAGGGAAAACCCATAACAAATGAGCATATATTTGTTGATATGTGATAACATTTTAATAGATCCGATTAGATCACAATATGACAGTTGACATAAGAATCAAATCAAAAAAATATGAACTAGAGCAAAACAAATAATAAAACTATTTGGCACCTAAATATATGCCTAATCCTTATATAAAAAAACATTATCCTAACCAAACTTTGATACGGAGCTGAAAAGTCAACCTCGATCACTCCTTAAAATATAAGTGCTAAGGAGATAGTTACTAGGACCTTATAACTGCCACATATTGGATGTAGATAGGTAATGTAGGACAATATTGCAATAATTAAGAGTTTTTCTCCGTTATGCATCTAAAAGATCAAATTGTTAACCAATAAATTATTATTATACAAAGGATGGATGCTAGAAGAATCATTTCCACAAACACTTGGCTACTTTCAATAATGAAAATGGCATGTGTTTTATCTTTTCACAAAATCTCTGAAATGAGCCAATATTAGGTGATTTTTTATTTTATTTACATGCTATCAACCCATATCTCTGCCCAATGCTAACTTTCATATAATTAATTACACTTGTGTTATAAGTTAGACTTATCTTAAATGGATTTGTGGTTAAAACATTTATCTTAATAAATTTGTCAAATAAAAAAAATTCCTTCACCATCCAAGGTTTTTTTTCCAAATAAGAGTTCCATTGTAAGAAAAGAGTTCATTGGTCGAATTTCCTTTGCTTTTCTTTTCTTTTCTTTTTTTTTTCATTTTATGAATTTTTTTTCTTCAATACGTTATTGTGATTATCATAATTAGGTTCTAAATGATTAATTTATAACATATATAAAACACTAAACTTCAAGAAATATTTTTGAACGATAATGTCCTTATTAATAGTTTAAATTATCTTTTTTGACTGTCACTTAGTACGGTAGGAGGTCCCACATTTTTCAATCAAAATTAACTAAAAATTCATCTTCATAAAAATATGATTATGATAAATAATATTTGAACTAACATTTTAATCAAGTGCATAGACATAAACAATGTGAAAAAAAATAAAAATTTATTTATTTTAAGTTCTTTTAAAAATAAGAATAGAGGATAACTGAAACTATGCTATATGGCATACACATGGCGTGTTTGGAAGAGCATGAAGTATATCAAACAAACAAGAGCTGGTTCGAAATAATGTTTTGTGAACACGACACATTTCAAGTAATCTAGAAATGAATCGAACATCCATGTAGGAGACCATATCATACCTAACCAAACTAAAGTGTGCACAAACATCAATGACTGGTTCACCTCTGGTTCCGATTAAACCAACTAAACATCAATTATTAAAACTTTTCACCTCAATATCGACCGTGAGTGAGGATCTTCATGTACTTAGATACATGTTGGTCCCTCCACCTAGCATCGAATGTTCTTGGGTTGAAATTTATATGGTATCTGAGCTTGATTCAATCATGTCTCAGCCCTGGTAACTATTTGTCTTTGTCTCTCATTGTCTGTATATTCCCAGTTTATGTCGTGCTCTGCGTGAGAGGGAGGGATGTTAAGGGATGTTATCTACCATAGTCTATGGATAAGAAGCTCCATGTGGTTATATACTTATTGTACCACTGCAGCTAACACTAATTGACTTTAGCTTAAAATATTACATGTGCGTTTAATATATTATTACTTGATTTATTTATTTATTATTCTTTTTATTTCAAGAAATGTTGTATTTCAAGTTTAATTTTTTTTAATATTTTACCTATTATATGACGCGAGTTATGCTTTATATGTTGAATGCTAATAAGATTTATCTTCCATGCTTCTTTCCTATACTTTAACCTCTCCAACTCAATGCATATGGGTCTTGGAGATGTATTTGTAAGGAATGCATGCATAACCAAAGAGGAAGCGAGAACAACGTAACCTGATATCTTTTCCCTAGAATTTCTGGAACTCACATGAAAGAAGTGTTTCTAATCAATCAAAGGCAAAAATGTTGAAACTTAGGAATTCATTACAAACACTGAAGAAAGGAATCTGGATGATTTCATAATTATATTATAAACTTAGAAAGATCAGTGCGAGTCTTGCAGCTATAGGACAGGAAGTAAGTGATCAAGAATGGTTCTTTACATTCTCAATGGATTCGGCCTGAGTATGATTCTTTGAAGTGAATTTAACATCAAGAACATATGATTTGTGTTTAGAAGAAATTCAAGCACTTCTAATGTGCCAAGAAAGCAGACTTGAAAAGTAGCAAGTAGATTTGGAGTCAAACATTAAAATTTGCACCTACTTTCACTTTTTTTTGTTGAGAAAAGATATCAGGGAGACCCTTGCTCGTGGTAGATGCTAGTGCCCGTCTTTGTTATTTTTGTTAGATAGGTGCTCATCCTATAAAGTCAAGTTCACAGTTTGTTGGGCGCTTTTCTTGCTTTTTATGAAGTCAACCTTTTTCTTTTGTTTGTGCTTCTTTCTTTCTCTCATGCCTTCTGTTGGTTGTTATACAAACGAATTTGGAGGAAGAAGTAAATCTTGCAATTTTTGATTTCACAAATCCTACTCATCTATCTCCATATGGTGTTGCTTCACCTACATCATACATAGCTTCAAATGAACCCAGGTATGACATCTCATGGTATGCAGATAGTTCAACAATGAATCATGTAACATTTGAATTGGACAATTTTAGTCTGGCACTGGAGTTAATGGAGATGGGAAACTTTTTGTTGGTAATGGGAAGGAGCTTTCTAGATTCTATGCTTAGAGTATCTGAAATTAAGAAAAACTTAGTTAGTGTATCAAAATTGACTAAGGACAATGATATATTTCTTGAATTTCATGTGGACACTTCTACTCAAAGGAGTACTTAAAGGTGGCTTGTATCCGCTGACTTTTCCAAATGATAAAGCTCTCACTACCTCTGCATTTCATTGCTTAGTGAAATATGTTTGACCTATTCCAAAGAGTCTTCAAAAAAGTCTTGTTTAAGTTTGTCTCTTCTGAATCTATAAATAGCAATAAGAGTCTTTCTGACGTACAATTTCCTACTAATGTACAATCTTTTGTCAATAGAAATACAAGTTCTTCTGGCAGGTGTTTCAATGCTGAGAAAATTGCATTGTGTTTGAAACCTTCTAGTCATAACTTAGATATTCATATGCACAGAGTGAAATCAACTAGTCTTGATAACAATAAGAGTAATCAGTATGATTTATGACATAAAATAGTAGATCCTCTAGCACATGAGATTCTAAATAAGATCTTTCAATTTGAAAACATCAAAACCTCCAAACTTAACTCTTCTTTTTGCATAGGTTTTCAAAAAGGGAAACATCACACTCTAACCTTTCCTATTAAAACAAATGCTACCAATCAACCTCTTCCATTAGTGTATACAAATATTTAGGGTTATGTATTCTAACCTTCTAGAGATGGTTACAAGTATTACAGAAATTTTCTAGATGATTTTACTCGATTCTCCTGGACTTTTCCCATCAACTTAAAGTATGAAGCTTTCCAAGACTTTGTTATCTTGAAAAACCTAGCTAAAAAACAACTAAACATCCTAATAAAGGTTCTTCAATCTGATTAGAGAGAGGAATTTAGGACCCTCTCAAATTTCTTAAAAAGTCAAGGTACCTTGTTTAAAGACCCATGTCCCCATGTGCCCCAAGAAAATGGAAAGATAGAGCAGACGCCTAGACACATTATTGAGCTAGGCCCTACTATGCTTGCTCAAGCTAACATGCCAATTGAATTTTGGTGGGATTCTTTTCAAACATTGTCCATCTCATAAACAGACTGCCCAATGTCACCCTAAATCATATCTCTCCTTTTGGAAAGCTATATAACACACTCCTAGCTAACAAGATCTTTAAGATTTTTTTATGTGCTTACTTTCCTCATTTGAGACCCTTTAACTCTAAAAAGGTTTATTTTCACTCTAACATATGTGTATTCTTGAGTTGATCCTCTCAACATAAAGGTTACAAGTGTCATCACAAGTCTGGTTAAGTTTATATTTCTTGGAATGTTATTTTTTATGAACAAAACTTCCCTTATATCTCTTTGTTAAAAAATCATTCTGAGTCAAAATTTCTGAAATCACTACATGAGTTCTCCCTCATCATCCCTACCCACTGTCACTGATCAAGCTCAAACAAATACTTCTACATGTTCTGCTTCTCACATTATTCTGGTAATTACTATGAAAATTCAGATTTTTTAGAGTCTGTAGTTAATATTGATACAAAGATTCAATTTACCTATTTTCCATCAATTTCAAATCTCTTGTTATAAATTTACCTATTAAACCTATTTCTAACATGAGCCTCTCAAGTTAACCTATCTTAGTACCAATTGAATCTATTGAACCTGTTTCTTCAAATAATAATTCTTATAAGATCATGACTATGTCTACGAATGGTATACATAAACCCAAGGCCTATCCTACAACAAAACATCCACTTCCTATCTCACCTATGCCTTTAGAACAATAAGTGTTAAGCAATTTCTAACCAACCCCAACTAGAAGCAAACCGTGATTAATGAGTATGATGCACAGATTAAAAAATAGACCAGGGAATCAGTTCATTTTCAGGGTGATATGTGTTTAGTAGGTCATAAATGGGTGTTATGCTTAGGTTGAATCAGACTGTATTATACAAAAGGTATTAGGTCAGGTTAGTTGTTAAGAGGTTTCATCAAACCCTTGGGATTGATTTTTCTAAGACATTCAGCCTAGTAGTGAAGCATACTACAATGAGAGTTGTTTTGCACATTAATATATCCTTTGGGGGTATATTACACAACTGGATGTTCATAATGTATTTTTGAATGGAGTTTTACATGAAACAATGTACGAGACACAACCTGAGGGTTTCATTGATGAAGCAAGACCTCAGCATGTTTCCAAAGTAAAGAAAGCCCTCTTGGTTTGAAACATGCTCCTAGTGCCTGGTATGAAAAGTTGATAAACACTCTTACTCAATTAGAGTTTTAAGAATAAAATTTCTGATACTTCTTTGTTTGTCAATAAAGCTTCCAATAAAACTATCTTCTTTTTATTAATGTGGATGTTGACTAGTCTGGGGACTTTGAAGACAGATGACCTACAAGTGCCTACTTGGTCTTCTTTGGTGGCAATCTTCTCTCCTGGTTATCAAAGAAATAGCATGTGACCTCAAGATCAAGTACTGAAAGTGAATATCTTTCACTAGCCAATGTTGCAGATAAGATTAAATGGTTCCAAAGTCTATTAAATGAACTTTATCTTCATCTTGGTCAGCCATGGATATTGTGGTGTGATAATGTGACTGCCTTAGCATTTGCTTCTAGCCATGTATATTGAACTAGCAAAGTTCTTAAAAGAGAGTTGGAAGTAAGATATTTTCACTATCTAGAACAGGTGGGAGACCTTCTCACAAAGTCTCTTTCTACTTCTAGATTCTCATACTTAATGTCCAAGATTCAAGTGAGAACATATCATTTCAGCTTGAAAGGGGATATTAATCAATATAGTAGCTTGAAGTCTACTTCAGTTAGTAAACCAGCAGGAAAAAGTTAGTAGTAGTTAGCAAGTCAATTTACCAATTGATATGTCCAATCTATAATGTCCAAGATCTCTCTCTCTCTCTCTCTCTCTCTCTCACACACACACACATACACACAAAAATACAGACATTCAATTTAAATATTATGACTTTCATTCACTCTTATCTCTATGTTAGCTCTGTTTACATAACTTGTTATGCGATTTTTTAATCCTTGTAGTTCCAAAGTCTATTCTTGGTTTATGTAACTTTCGAAGCAGATTCTTTTGGGTTGTTCAAAATCTCTTTTGGTCGTATATGGGGATTTTGTCCATCAGAATTAATAAATCTCTATCTTATGGTATACAGAAGCTTAAGTTTGAATAACATTAGGGTTATTATACGTACAATTTCTTGTTCATAGTTGCAAATATCATAGTGAGGTTTTAATGGTAATTTTAAGAACATCAAATAAATTCTACATTACCCACTTGAGTATATCGGAAGTGCAAAACTATAATAAGAAATCCTATACATCTTTAGTATATGGAAAATTCTAAGTAAAATATAAACACTACAAGAATACACAAAAAATGAATATGTGTAATTCGAGCATAATGTTCCCAAACTCATAAGTAATATAATGATAGTTTGAGATACACATGAATGACAAACTTCTACATAAATTCTTCTTATGACCATCCTCACCTTTTACTCATATTCGTGAAAGTATTTTTGTTTTGTTAGAGAACAAATATATTTCAATGAAAAGAAACATAACTACAAAGGGCAAAGCACAAGTATACGAACGAGCACTATAGAGAAAGGCCTCAAATATGGATTCAACAATGCAAAGAAACATTATAATACATAATAATGAAACCAAAGTGAAACAAATTAGAAAACTCTAATAGGAAGGACCAAAACGAAGTCGAACAACATAAACAAAATAGCGGAAGGACACGGCAGAACGAACCAAAACAAAAAAAAATCAACAACTAGATAGAACACAACCCTAACTCAATAACAATATATCCTGTGCAAAACCATTAATTCGCTAACTAAAAACCTCAAGTGTGACATCGAGATACATAAAGATTCATGAAAGCTAGGTTTTTGCCACAAAAGTGTCATAGGAGACATGAAAAACTAAGAATAGAACCCATAAACATGACCTTAAAAATCCACCAATGGAGTAGCTGAATCCTGGGAGGAAGAAAATGCCTGGTATAGCACATGCACTAACCTGAATAAAAAATAAAACACAGACTCGAAAGACCCCACTACACTCTAGTACGGCCATGATAAGAGTAGAGACGAGGACGTCAAACACCTCACGAGGTTCATGACGAAGGTAACAATAGTTAATGACTGCTGGCGTTGGCGGCTAGGGTTTTGTGGTGAGTTTCTAGAGAAAGGGGAGACTGTCTCTATACAAACCACCCTTAGCTCTTAAAAATATTATTTCCTATGTAAAGAGATATTAAAAAATATAAATATTTAATTTCCAAAATCAGAAAGGAAATCCTTGTTAAAATCAATCCAATTTAAAGAGAGTGGAGGAGAGTTTTAACATACTATTAAGAATGAAAAGGATGGTTATTTAGTTTCTAACAATGTGAAGGGTCGTTAGCACACCTAGAATTTAGCAATGCTAAATACTAAATAGAATCACCAAATCGTGCAAGAGAAGATGATATAAGGATTGGCAGAAAGAGTGAGCTAAGAGATAGGGAAAGAGAAGGTGGGAGAGATGTACTTTCTCTGTATACCAAATATAAGATGAAGTTTTAAGTTTTAAAATACTGAAGACTTTTAGATGATGTTAAAAGAAAAATTGTCATATAATATATTTACATAACCTTAGTTTTTTTTATAAAATCATAGTCATTTTAATAGATAGAGGGGGCCCCATAAAATATAAGCGTATGCTAGATGCTCAACCAAAAAACAAGGCTAAGGGGCTGAAGGTAGGTCATCCAACAAAAGAGAAGTGAGATCCCATAGAGAAATAAGATTTTTGTTAATATATGAATCATGTATATGCTATGTCTCTAATGTTACTAGAAATGATAATAATAATGAAAGTTCAATCCCTATACTTGCCTACCAAAATTCTTCAATTTCTTTCACGCCATGTATTATAGACAAAGGAGTTATAAATTAGCTTCAAAATTAAAATACAAGTTTTCTCTTAGTAATGTTAGCTAGCCACTCAATCAAATGATTCTATCTTGAGCAAGAAAAGAAGAGGTCAAACACTTTAGTGATAGCTTGTCAAATTTGATGGGAGAAAGAGCAGTAAAAAATAAATGATTCCTACTTTTAATACTATTTAAACATAATAAACGGTCGATGTCTTGAGCTAACCTCCAAGAGGATAGTATTTCCTTTGTTAATCACATGTTTCCATAGGTACGCCAACTAATAAAACTATAATTAGGTTGTTACAAGAAAACTAAACTAGATTGAACTAAGCCATCCTTAATTCTCTTCTCCTTGATGATATAACAAGAAGAGATGGAAAATTCTCCATTCGAGGCAGGTTTCCAGATCCAAAAATCTCCACAGTTAGGGTTAGGACGTTGCATCATGGGAGAAGAATACTTAATCATAATTAAAGAAGTAGTATTGGTAGGGGCACAAAGCCACTAACAATTGAAGATAACCAAGTTAATTGTAGATGAAAGGTCCCAACCTGTGTCAATAGTAACTCCTCTACCAAACATGTACATCAATATTCCTAGATGATGTCATTGATTACATCAAAGGGAAATTTTAAAGTGATATCCAATTTTAGCATGATAGTGCTAAATGACCAAAATCTCTAGCTTTTAGGAGTTTCCTCTAAACCTATGAGCAATTATTTATAATTTTGATCATAAAGATAGAGCCATCTTTGATGAGATGAAGATGCCACAATTGACTCCAAATGGACTTATTTGGTTTGGTTATGAGGACCCAGAGGTGTTTGGCTATTGTAGCTGAATTCCAAGCATAGAGGTCCTTCAGCCTTAAACAAACATTCTCCTTATGCCTATCGACTTTAAACAAGTTAACTATAAAATAAGTCTGTCTTTGAGTGTTACTTGATGGTGGTATTTCCTAATGATAGCCTCAATATCTCTTAGAACTTGTCTAGAAATGATGAACAACTCAACCCAATAACTAACACAGATTGAATGAGATGTAGCCTGCCAGTAAAAGTGAGGTGTTTAGCTTTCCAAGACCTAACCTTGTAGATGATCTTGTCCACAAGAGAATCATGGTTATTCTTCCACAGCTTGTAGAAATAAGGGGAATTTCCAGGTATCTAAGAAAATGGGAGCAAAGCTGGAATCTTAAGATCTCAGTGCACCGTATGGTGAAGTTAGAAGTACCAATTTTCAGCTTCTGGCCAAGATGATGTTTTTTATTAACAACATGAGTTTATGTGGCATATATAAGACAATGGTTTAAAAAAAAATTCATAAAGTCCAATTCCGTTCCACTCCCCTTTTAACATGCAGTACATCATGTAATGTAAGTCACTTAAGATGACGTTTTTTTCTAAAAGATTATCTAAGGTAATTTGAAATGACGTACTTTCTCTTTAAAAAATTGCATTCGATGGCGTTTTTAAGGAATTGTTAACAAGTGTCTTTAAAACTATATTTTCTATTAGTGAAAGAAATTTAATGTCACAAAATAAAAAACATAGATACACAATATTTAAAAGCTTAGTCTTTACGCATATAAAGGTGGAGGTAGGAAAATATTATGAGCGTAAGCCATCATTGAATGGTAATGCTCTTGGCGTTCTTGGTGATAGTCACTTTGAAATTGCATTTGATCTTCCCAAATTCCATTTAGATATGAAGAGCATCCAACTTAAATAATTTATAACAATGTTTAGATTTTTTCCTCATAATTTAAAAACATGAATAAGGCTCATCGCTAAAAGCTTTCAGTGACGATAGATTGTCTGTCGCTGACAATATCAACAATGAAATTTATAGCTCATCACTCAAAGCTATCAACGATATTCAAATGACGTTGTTACTAAATTTCAGAGATGAAACTTATGTCATCATGTACGCCCTTTTGTGACAAAACACAAATTCATTGGTAATCACTGCTCGTCTAAATTGGTTGAGATTTAAGCGGATGATAATTGATAATTAGAAAAATCCACCAGTTGTTCAATGTTGCCAAATGACGGGGGCACCGGTTACAGCCAAATGGTGGCTTCGTTTCTCTCTGTTCTTCTTTTCACATTTCCTCTTTTTTCTTTTTCTCTTCTTTTTTCTCTGGAAACCTTTCACTCCTTTAATTTTGTTTCCTTCACATTTTTTATTTTTTAAAGGATCAATTGTTAGCCCTATATATTAAAGTTTTCAAGCTTATCATGATGGGTTTCATAAGACCTAAAAAATATTGTTTTAAGGAATTCAAAAATCTTAGCTAATGATTGATTTTTTCAAGATTTTCAAATTTTGGAATGATTATTTATCTTCATCTGGTTTGGGTTCAATATATTTGGATAAATATTTATCCTTTCATTTTTTATTCGAATTATGAAAGAGGCATAACTTGCTATGTCATCTTTTTACCACGTATATCACAAAGATTTTGATTTATATCCGCTTGTATGTCTATATATTCTGTATATATTTGATCAAAATCTAAATAATTAGGTTTGAGAGAGAGAGATTGTGATGTAGTTTATTTTCAAACAGATTATCAATTTTTTATTTTTCTTCTTTATTTTGTGTTATTTTTTATTCTCTCTTTTAATTTTTCTTGTTTTTGTTTTGTTTTTCTTATATTTTTATATTTTTATCTGTATATAAGCATAATAAAAGTTGCTGAGTTAGACAAAGTTTGGTGCTACAACCAATTCTTTGAGCTGTAAAATTCTTTATCTTAGTTATTGAATTATACTTCTATATGAGAACAAATTTGTATGTCCACTCTAGTGAGAAAGTTGTTCCTTCAATTGTTCTTGAGAAACGTATTGAATTTGTTACAAGACTTGATTGGTTTCGTGAAACTCAATTGGTGTGTATAGAGTTATCCATCGTGAACAAGGTCATGTAAAGAGTGTTGAACTATGAAAAATCATCTTGTTTAACCTCACTTCCCTATCTCTTTATTTTAGTCCACACTTTATTACTTGTTTTAGATTTAATTATTACTTTCCGTTATTGTAATAAATCAAAGTGCTTGCCACAAATTAACACAATCACCTAGTTGACCCCCGCCCTCTTGAGTTATTATATGATCCTACATGTCCCATGCTCTATTGCACTGCAGTCTTTGTGAACGAGATATTCTTTATGTGATGCATGCTTCTAATGCCATGCAGCGTGATGTGATACTTTCATGTTATTCCATGTAATGCTCCTAATTTCATGCTATGCCATGTTGCTCCTAATTACATGTCACACCATTCTACTTAATGGATGTCAAGCATAAGTTTATAACCAACAAACTTGAATGCCCCACCTAAGGTATGTATCTAACTATCGCCTCATGTAGAAAAACACGACTCAATGTCACGCCATGCAGTAAGGTTATACTCCGATGCCACACCACATTGCACTATAGATTTATATCTCAATACCATGCCATGTGAGAATCTGGGATTCTTCATAAGCCACTCAACCAATTACTATCTTACAAACACGAAATGAATCAAAATATATCTCAATGCCTCACTATGCAATGAGCTTAATGCCACAATTGAGTTTGGATGAACAATCATTTGATAGAGGCAAAATGCTTAAATATGAATGTCAAGTCCAAAGGAAACAATGCAATGAGCCTTGCCAAGGAAATGTTGAGGTTGTGTAGAAAAATAAGAAATTATAACACACGTGGGGACGACGTGCGTACAGAGATATTCAAATTTTGGAAACAAGCAATGTTTGATTATGTGCATCACATCTTCAAATTTTGGATACAAGCAATGTTTGATTATGTGCATCACATCATGCTTAAGTCATCCACTAATCAAGGGGGTTAATGCTACTGCCCAAAGTTTAGTCAAGCTCAATGGAGAACAATTCGGTTATTCAAGATGGGCCTTAAGTAAAAGAACCATAAAATACACTTACCAAATACTATAAACTCAAAGCACATGACTCAAATATATTCGTCAAATCATCACACAAATGTAAGCACTAAATCTAGGGAACAAAACCAAGCACCTAAAAAGGGGAAGTATAATCCAGTCACTATTCATTTTCTTCACCAAGCTTTTTATGGAAAAGAGCCACGCCTATACTCTATATCAAGCACACAATCCGGACTAAGTGGAACAAACATTGACAAGCTAGACTATTATCACGCAATACACAGCCCAATAAAAAAATCAGGTTGTATCAGCCATGATCAAACAAAGGGTCGATATGAAGAACAAGCAAATTAAAAAAAAGGCCAATACATGAATAGAAACAGAATCATTCTCTCAAGCCATCAACATCTAGACTCCACACTCATATAAAACTGAAAACTCATTTGAAGAAAAGAGGCAGGAGTTGGCGCATTTAAAGTTCAAGTGGCCTGCGACTTACTGCATAAAAAGGAGGCACGGCGGCATAGAGGATTATTGTTCATTGAAGGAAGATGCTGAGGGACCACACGATGCACCCAATCCATGCACACCATAAATCCTTCATTTAAATGAAAATTTGTCAGTGACAAAGGATCATCTAGACCACGCAGAGAAGATTTTTAACGCCAAAACCCAATCACAAATGACGAAGAAGTTCCCATGTTCATTTATATATATACAATATTAAAAAGGGTTTCGAGGGGAGAAACTTTTGATTTCCCTTTTTTTCTTTAAGCCCCTTTAAAACATTACATAAATTTGATATTTCACCAATTTTTCATTGACTTTATTTACATAATAAACTTTATAAATAGTTTCAATTTGTAATAATATTCTGTAGGAATATTTTACACAAAGACTAATTTTTAGATTTTTGAAGTACAAGGAATAATAACTTTTTAATTTTTCATATTTCTTTGTTATCATATTTCTTTGTTACTGAATTGTTATTAGTAACATTAAAATTTATATAAATGAATTTATAGAAGACATTAAAAAAGATTTCAAAAAATCTAATAATGATGTAATCATTTCTCGGAAATATGACAAAGTTATAAAAATAAAGTCATTTTCTATAGTATTTAAAAAACAGTGTCATATTATATAATTCCAAGCATCTGATTTTTAATTATACACATCTTACATTATGTATACTCTGTTCTAGTACCAAAAATTCTAATATATATAATATCTAAGTTACATATTCCATCATTTCTAATGCGTCATTAGGTTACTCGTTTTGTATATAATGTGTAATGCATGTTGTTTCGAGAGGATTTTATGTTATTAAGCAGAGAGTTTGATTTGATAATTTATTTAATTCAATGTACAATATAAATTTAATTTCATAAATCTTAAAATTAATACATTTTATATTACTTTATAAAAAAATAAATAGTCATGCTTATACTTTTCTATGTTAATGGTGAATTAACAAAAAAAATTAGACTTATTATATGTTCAACACACAAAGAATAAAGTGTAAACTCGAAGGCAAGAAGCAATCTAGAGGCTAACTCTATTGAAGCAATGTGTGCTTCCACGCAAGAAGCATTCTAGCTCTATTTTTCTCTCAAATTCTTGGTCTCCACGTTGTTTTTCTAGGTTTTCTTCTAGTTTTCTTGGTTCGGTCCCTGTTTAGTTTTCGATTCGCTCCATATCGATTTTTCAGTTCCGTCGACGGTTTGGTTTTTCGGTCCAAGTCTTATTTTTACGTCGTTACTCTGGTGGTAGAATTATGACAAGTTAGTTTGATCAATGTGGTGAAGTTGGGTACTCTTCAACTGCATCAAACCTTTTTATCTTGAGAAACAAATGTCGTTATCAACATTAGTACCACAAGTGAGGTGGCGTAACTGTTTCAAGGAAACTGTGAAAACATGACTCTTTGATTTCTCATTATACTATTACTATGTCTGATTTATTTAACGTTGATATTTACTTTATTTACATTTCATAATTACTGATTTTCATTGTTATTCGTAATTATATTATTTACCTGTGTAATTAATATAGTTACAGAATTGTTGTATTATTGTTATTTCCATTTAATCTTATAATGCAATACACTATTTCCAACAATTTTAAAATAATTATTTTTATACAAGTCATTGCGTTATAGGATTAATTTTGGAAATTAATTTTTGGTTTTAAAAAATTGTTCCAAAAAATAGTTTCTAGAAATTGATTTGGGGTTTTTTAATCTAAAAGATTTATTTTTATTATTTTTCAATTTTTAAAAACTTGAAATAACTATACGGAGAAGTTATGGCTAGCAAATTGGAATTTAAATGGACTCGTCCCTCCAATCATTCTTTGAACATGTATTTCCATACAGGTCCAAGGAAGAGTTAAACTATTCAAAAATACTTCTTAAGACTATTGATGAAAAATATAGTGAGGACAAAGATGAAAAAGATGAGGTAGAACCTAGAAGGAGTAAAAGAACTAGAACAAATGTCTTTTGGTCCCGATTTTCTAACCTATATGATTGAAAGTGGACCAAGAAATTTCAATGAAGCTGTAAACTCTAATGAAGGTTCTTTTTGTAAAGAGGTCATTTAGAGCGAAATTGATTCCATTTTGAAAAATCATACTTGGGGACTAGTGGATCTTCCACGTGGTTGTAAACATTTGGTTTCCAAATAGATTTTCAAATGAAAAATGAAAACCGATAGATCAATTGATAAATACAAGGCTAGACATGTAATTGAAGGCTACAGACAGAAGGAAGGTATTGATTATTTTGATACATATTCTCCGGTGACGAGAATAAACTCCATTAGGATAATACTTGCAATTGCAACTTTGTGAAATCTTGAAGTGTATCACATGGATTGAAAACGGGCTTTCTAAACGGAGATTTAAAAGAAGAAATCTACATGGAATAATTAAAAGGGGTTTTCGCTCCTAGGCAAGGAAAGTAAGTTTTTAAATTGGTCAAATCATTATATGGTTTGAAACAAACACCAAAATAATGACATGAGATTTTTGACGTCACACGATGTAAATTGGATTCAAAATCAATGAATGTGATAAATGTATCTATGTTAAGATATAAAAAATGGATATGTCATTGTGTGTTTGTATGTTGATGACTTGCTTATCGTTAGAAGTAATGATAAGATGATCAAATCTACGAAATACATGTTAAAATCTAGATTTGATATGAATGTCATGGGTCCTGCTAATGTTATATTGGGAATAAAAATCAAAAGAACATCAGATGGACTTATTTTAAGTCAATCTCATTATGTAGATTCTATTCTTTGAAAATTTAGTAAAGATGACACTGGTGAATCAAAAACACTGATGGGTACGAGTGTACATTTGTCCATGAATAAAGGTGAGAGTGTCTCTCAAATTGAATACTATAGAGTGATAGGTAGTCTGATGTAGTTAATTAGCTATACAAGACATGATATAGCCTATACAGTAAGTAAACTAAATAGATTCATGACTAATCTTAGAGCTGAACATTAGAAAGACATTGTAAGAGTACTGAGATACTTATGATATACTAAGGCTTATGGACTACTCTATTCAAGATATACAGCAGTCCTAGAAGCATATACTCATGCAAATTGAATATCTAATAAGAAAGATACGAAGTCTACTAGTGGATATATTTTCATAGTAGGAGGTGCTGTTGTAGTATGAAAATCCTCAAAACATATTGTTATAGCTAGATCCACTATAAAATCTGAGCTTATAGCTTTTGACAAACGAAGGGAGGATTTTAAGTGGCTACACCGTTTCTTAGAGGATATTCCTAGATGGACAAATCCTGTGCCACCAATCTGCATACACTATGATAGTCAAAGTGATATTGGAAGGGCACAAAGTAATATGTGTAATGGTAAGTCTAGACACATTCGTCGTAGACATAATGCCATTAGACAACTATTGGAAGAGCACAAAGTAATATGTGTAATGGTAAGTCTAGACACATTCGTAGTAGACATAATGGCATTAGACAACTACTCTTGACAAGGGTTAGCATCTTGACTATGTGAAGTCAAAGAATACCATTGCGGATTAGTTAACTAAAGGATTAAAAAGAGAGTTAGTTGAAAAATCATCGATGGGAATGTGACTAAAGCTCAAGTAAAAATAAGTTGATATAAAGGAAAGCTAACCTACTTGACTTGAGATCCCAAGATCTAGGTTCAAATGGACAACCTAATTATATAAACTTAGCCGATCACAGTGAAGATATTCCCTATCCATTCCTATGATGAAAAAAGTGATACTCGTTGAATATTAGGTTAATCTAAGCTTTTAAAGATTCTTATGCATAGAAAGTTGTGAGTTCTGAGTGGAGTAATGCGGGTATACTCTTAAATTAAGATATCAACTATGTGAGAGTGAAGTATGGATGCTTATATAGCAATTGTAAGCGCACAATTCTATAGAAAATCTTGCAGAACCAGGAGGATGTTCATGGCCAAAGCGAACATAATCATGGGAACTGAACTGTGTTAGGGATGACTTATGTGTGTAGTATGTCATCATTTACATAAAAGGATGAACTGTTCAAAGACATCGTGTCTACTGGTCAGCTAGTAAAGTAAATATATTTACATAAGGGAAGGTTTAAAGGGTAAAACCTACCTATCCTATGCAGGTTTCGGAACATAGAAATCTAATAGCTTGTCTGTCATGTCGTTGTCGTCAATTTTAATTCATGTAGGGAATTGTTGGAAAATGAGTATTTTGTACACCATTTTTGTGGACCAATTTTAGACAATTTTTTTGTGGGACCCACTACGTAAAAGTATAAGGTCTAAGATATTTGAGTTCTCCCTTTCGAGTATCGAAATTGACTATTAATTTGTCAAAATTAGTTTTGGGATAAATGAAAAATTATTTCCCAAAGTGAGCCAAATGTGAATAAAAATTAGGTGGGACTTTTTAGAAATCCCACATTGGGAAGAGAGAAAAAGTTATAGTCATATATATGAAGATGCTTGTATCAAGGATGTTAACTTGATAAGTCTATAGCCTCTTTCTAGATATGCCACCTCTATATGGGCTAATGGACTGTATTTTACACCAGATTTATTTTTCATTCTCATAGGAAGCTCAAAAGTCATGGAATATGGAATATTCATTGTAGTTTAAGGCCCACAACTTTTTTTATTTTACAATTTAAGGGAAAAAAATGTTTTTGTAGTTAATTTTGGTTAAATGGCCTTTAATGGGTTAAATGCCCTTTATGGCACCTCTCCCCCATGAGTAGTATAAAAAGAGTCATTTAACCACATTTTTTCTAGTTTTTCTTGATCTCAATGTTTTTTCTAGTTTTTCTTCAATTTTCCTTGGTTCGTTTTTTGGTTCAGTCCTAGTTTAGTTCGGTCCGGTCTGGTTCAGTATATTTTTGTTTCGGTCGACGGTTTAATTTTCTGGTCCAAAATTTATTTTTACTTTGTTACTCTAGTGGTAGAATTCTGACAAGTCAGGTCGATTAATGGTGAAGTTGGGTGCTCTTCAGCTGCCTAAAGTGAGGTGACGTAACTGTTTTAAAGAAATCGTGCAAAAATGGCTCGGTTTGATTTCTATTAAACTGTTACTCTCAACGATTTATATAACGTTCGCTTTAACTTTATTTACATTTCTTAATTATTGTATTTACATTGTTATTCGTAATTATCTTATTTAGCTATTGCAATTAATATAATTACAAAATTGTTGTATTATTGTTACTTTCATTTAATCTTATCATACAACACATTATTTCCAACACTCAATGCTATCTTAAAATGATCCTGAATACGTCACGATCTCATAATTTCAAAGGGAAAGTCATCAAGAACACCGAAAGCTTATCATTCAATCATGGCTTACCCTCATAATATTTTCCTACCTCCTCCACCCTCAGTGTAAAATTTCATGCTCTTTAAAATCTCATGTGTAACTATGTAAACAGTGCATGCGTTTGGACTTATTTCAATACTAAGACAACTAGTTCCATCCTTTCATATCATTTTAAGTCAAATGGCTATCATAAATTTCCTTTCATTGTTTTTGGTTTTACTTCTGATTGCAGCAACATCTTCAGCAGTTCAAAATGTCAATACAACTATCGTTGTCCAATTTAATGTTACAGGAGGACTTGTTTGCAGCATAAATGGAAGTCCAATACTGGGTATCCTTGGAAGGCCACTGCCTGGAGTGAATGGTAAGCTTTCATGTGATGGAGGAAGAACTATTCTTGCTTAGGCTGTAACAAATAGTCTTGGAATTTTTCAAATAGCAGTGAATACCACCAATTTCAATATTGCTAACCTTTCAGGATCTTGTGCTATAGTTCCACTCCTTGTTTCTGCGAATTGCAAGTTTGTAATTTTGTTGTTAGTTTGGTCTTTGAAGTTTTGGTTTTGATTATATTTGTTAGCTAATTCTATGAGAAATTGGTAAATATCTATAGGTTGTGTTTGGATCTTAAAAATATAGTGAAAGGAAAGAAAAATATGAAGTATTACATTATCCTCTGCTAGTTACAGTTAATACACATTTTAGGAAACTTTTGCAAAAGAGAACCAGTAGCGCCATTTTCATTTTTAAAACAAACTCATGTTTGCCTTCTTCTCTGTTAAAAACCTCTCTCCTCTCATATTCATTGCTGCCGCACGTTCCCCTCATTTATTTTTTCAGTGAACTATCACTTGACTGAATTCTAAGCCAACACTTAGGACCTTTTTAAACCTTACCATCCATCCTTGAACACATGGCCATTATGTGATGTCCACACCTGACAAGTATATAAGCATTGAATTTATGATTACTGAAAATCCATGCATCTCAAGTGACAGTTTTTTAGAGTAAACAATTATTTCTTAAAATTTATGAAATAACATTTGCGTAAATAGAAATGAGAACCATTGTTTTAATTTTTTTCAATGTCATTAGGATTGACATACGTCCTAACAAAAAATTTCTTCTAGTAAAGCAAATAGTATTTGTTAGCCACATGAAAAACATAAAGCTTAAAGTAGAATTATATAAATCATATATTTCCTTGTAAAGGTGATGGTCTAAGAAGTTAATATCTCCAAAGAAAAATAGACAAAAAATTAATAGAGCGAATAATTAATTTTGGATACGGAAGCTAAGTTAGGCGGAATTCGATCAATATTTAATAAATAAGATATTCATGATGAAGTCAACATAATTTTAAAGAAAACAAGCAAACTTTGCCCAAACTGCCTCTGCAGTCAACAAGCGTATTAAATTTCTTTTAATCATATAGATCAATAAAAATGTCTAATTTTAATAAATAATACACTTCACCAGTAAATAATAATATTTAAAAGAGCTCTGAAACATTCCTTATGGAATGAAATTTGAATCTTCCTACTGTCATTCTAATGAGTATGGCAAGATCGTATCCTTGCCTTGGCAGTATTGAAGTGATAACATAATATCTAACTTTATAATGTTTAGAATACAAGTATTAGTAAATTCTCTCATTACTGAGACAACAAGTTCTATCCTTTCATATCATTTTAATTCAATGGCTATGATAAATTCTCTCATTACTTTTTGCTTTACTTCTGATTGCAACAACATCTTCATCAGCACAAAAATTCATTTCACGACTTAATCTAAAAGGATATTCATTATCCAGTAATTGGTTAGTGTGTAAATCAATTTGGCTTGCTCAACCACACCTTGATACTGAACCTAACTTTTGTCCTAGACAGATAGTGTTGGTTCTCCTACGTATGATCATGAAGTAATAAGAAATACAACATGATTATCTCAATTGATGACTTACTTAGTACTTAATAGGTAAATTAGTAATCATATCTCGTTAAAGTTACATAAGACTTTGAGTTTGAATTCTTAAATTGATGTAGCTAAAAATAGCCAAGAAAATTATGGAATTCGAACCAATAACAGCATTAGTGGTGGCTATGAAAAAAGAGACCATTCATCTAATCAGTTTTTAAAGATTCTTAACAACCTACAAAATATACTCCTATATTATTTGTTAAAGATATTTTCATTCAAAAGAAAGCAAATTTTGAACAATTCAAAATAAATGTTAATTGGTAAGACAAAAAGTAGTATTGAATTTTGTTATTAGTTTGGTCTTTACAGTTTCAGTTATGTCAACATTTGTTAGCTTGTTCTATGAGAAATTGGTAATAAGTTATATGTTATGTTTCGATCTTCAAAATAAGTAGGGAAAGGAATGAAATATGTGAAGGGTTACATTATTCATCGGCAGTTAAAATTTATAGATGTTTGAGGTAACTTTTGCAAATACGGATTACTCGCGCCATATTCGTTTTTGAATGAAACTCATGTTTGTCTTGTTCTCGAACTAAAACCTCACTTTTATCATATTCATTGTCGTTGCATGCTCCCTACATTTATTTTTTTTATTGAGCTGTCACTTGGCTGAATTCTGAGCTGACACTTACGGGCATTGCAAGCCATATGATCCTTGAACACATCGTCGTTATGTGATTTTTGTAGCTGGCAAGAATATAACACATTGACTTTATGAATATTAATGAATTATCCATGCATCTCAAGTGGCAGTTTCCAAAAGCAATTGACTACTTCCTATAATCTAAGGAATAACATTTGCACATATAGAAATGAGATGCTATCATTTTATTTCGTGCGATTTTGTTGGAATTGACGTATGCCCTAACAAGAATTTTCTTTTAGTATATTATAATAGTATTATTCATTCAATTTAAAAATATAAAATATCTTTAAAAGTAAAATAGAATCACATAAATCATGTATTTCCTTATAAAGGTGATGGTATAAGAGGTTATTATTGGACGGGAAAGCTAAGTTAGGCGGAATTCGATCAGTTTTAATAAATAAGATGTCCATTTAGCATTTAATAACTAAGGGATGACTAACACTCAAAGAGTTTAAAGAGAGAACTCCCAAGAGAGAGCATGTAGATCATTACTACTTTAGTGATAGTTTTCATTATTTAGAAATTCTTATTCTATCCAACATTGAAAAAGGGTTTTTAAGCTAGAGTTTTACGCCTTCGAAATTGCCCTTTTCTTAATGAAATCAATTGTCTGTTGAAGAAACAAATAATAGTAATAATAAATTCTAACCTAATAAGTATTATCAAATGAAATGAGTTTGATTTTTTAAAAATCAAATGAGTTCGGATGGCAAACTCAATAATTTAAATTATTTATCGTAAGTTATGTGTTTTTCTAAAAATTCATTTTACTAGGTTATTGCTCAACCTTTTATACTCATTGAAATTGATCTATTTACTCATTATCGGCTCAAAAGTTATTTCATGACTTAAACTAAAAGGATATTCATCATCCAACAATTGGTTAGTGCATAATTTGATTTGGTTTTCTCACCCACACTTTGAGGTCGAACCTAACTTTTGTCTCCGCCAGATAGTGTTGGTTCTCCTATGTATGATACTGAAAAATTAAGACATACCACATAATTAGCTCAATTGATGATTTACTTAATTCTTAATTGGTTAATTAGTAGTCATATCTCGTTTCAAAGCTACATAAAACATTGAGTTTAAATTCTATATTAATGTCCCTAAAAAATAGCCAGGAAAATTGCAGAATTCAAACCAATAAAAACTTTAGTTTGATAGCTCGGAAAAAGTAGACCATTCTTTTATTCAGTATTCAAAGGTTCTCAACAATAAAAAAATATATTGATATCTTATTTGTTAAAACTATTGAGATTCAAAAGCACGTAAATTTTGAACAATTCAAAATAAATGTTAATTGATAAGACATAATATAGTATTGAATTTTTTTTGTTATTTTGGTCTTTAAAGTTTCTGTTTTGTAAATATTTGTTAGCTCCTTCTATAAGAAATTGGTGAAAAGTTGTAGGCTATGTTTAGAACTTAGAAATCATCATTCTCTGTTAATTACTATTTATAGCTGTTTTGAGGTAACATTTGCAATATGGATTACTAATGCCATATTTATTTTTTTTAATGAAATCCACGTTTGTCTTCATCTCCGATGAAAACCTCGCTCATATCATATTCATTGCTAATGTACGCTCCCCTTATTTATTTTTCAGTGAACTGTTACTTGAACAAGTTTTGAGTTGAACTTAAGACTGTTATGATCCTTGAACACGTAGCCAGTATGTGATTTCCGCACCTTACAAGTGAATTTACCAAATAACACATTGATTTATGGATATTACCAAATAATCCATGCATCTCAGGTGATGGCTTTCTAGTGACTGAAATGAGATTCCTTCGTTTTAATTTCCTACAATTTTGTAGGAATTGACTTATGCCCTAACAGAATTTTTCTTCAAGTAAATTTTAATAGTATTGTTTAGTCACTTGAAAAACATAAAGTATCTTTATAAGTAAAATAGAATTACATAAATCATATATTTCCTTATAAAGGTCATGGTTTAAGAAGTTTATATCTCTAACGAAAAATAGACAAAAATATTAATGGAGTGAATAATTATTATTGGAAGGGAAAGCTATGTTTGACAGATTTTTCAGTTTCCAATAAATAAGATATCCATTTAGTATATAATAAATAAGGGATGACTAAAACTCTAAGAGGTTAGAGAGAGAATTCGAAACAGAGAGTATGTAGATCACAACTACTTTGGTGATAGTTTTCATTATTTACGGATTCATATTCTATTCCACATTGAAAAAGAGTCTGTAAGCTAGAGTTGACTCCTTTCTAATTGCCTTTTGCTTAATGAAATCTGATTTCTGTTCAAAAAAAAAAATACTAGTAATAATAAATTCAAACTTATTTAGTATTGTCAAATGAAGTGTGTTTGATTTTCCAAAATCAAATGAGTTTCGGATGACAAACTCAATAATTTGAAATGTGTATAGTAAACTATGTATTTTTCTGAAAATCTATTTTACTAGTTTATTGCTCAACCTTCTATTCTCATGGAAATTGATTGATTTTACTGTTGTTGGCTCAAATGTCATTTCATTACTTAATCTAAAAGGATATTCATCATCAAGCGATTGGTTAGTGTGTAATTGGATTTGGCTTGCTCACCCACACCTTGAGGCTAAACCCAACTTTTATCCCGTATAGATACGATCATGAAATAATAAGCCATACCACATTATTAGTCCAATTGATGAATTACTTAATATTTAATTGGTTAATTAGTAGTCATATCTCATTTTGAAAGTACATAATACATTGAGTTTGAATTCTTATTTTCATGCGCTAAATAAAAACCAAGAACATTGCAGAATTCAAACCAATAAAACATTTGTTTGGTGGATAGAAAAAAAAGACCATTCTTCTAATTAGTATTCATAAGTTCTCAACATCCTACAAAAATATATTGCTATGTTATTTGTTAAAGATATTGAGATTAAAAAGAAAGTAAATTTTGAACAATTCCAAATAGATGATAATTGGTAAGACAAAAAGTAGCTTTGAATTTTGTTGTCAGTTTGGTCTTTAAAGTTCTGTTTTGTCAACATTTGGCAGCTCCATCTATGAGAGATTTCTAGAAAATGTTTGGATCGTAAAAATTTGTAGGCAAAGGAAACAAAATTGTGAAGGATTACATTATTCTCCGCCAGTTACCATTGATAGATGTTTGAGGTAACTTTTTGCAACTACGGACTAGTAGCAGTCCCAGATTCATTTTTTGACCAAACCCATGTTTACCTTCTTCTACAATGAAAACCTTGCTCATATCATACTGATTGTTGATACACGCTCCCCTCATTAAATTTTTAGTGAACTGTCACTTGGATAAATTTTGTGCTAACACTTACGACTATTTCAAATCTTACGATCCCTGAACACACGATCATTATGTGATTTTCACACCTGAAAAATATATAGCACATTGACTTTATGAATATTACTATGTATCCATGCATATCAAGTGATAGTTTTCTACAGCAAATGACTATTTCTTCAAATTGACGGAATACCATTTGCACAGATAGAATTGAGACACTATTGTTTAATTTGGTGTAATTTTTTTAAAATTGACAGAGGCCCTAACAAAAGTTTTTCTCCAGTATAATACAATAATATTGTCAAATGAGTTGAAAAACATAATAGATCTTTACAAGTAAAATAGAATTACATAAATCATGTCCTTTCTTAAAAAGATCATGGTATAAGAAGTTTATATCTCCAACGCAACATATATAAATTATTAATAGTGAACAATTATTCTTGGAAGGGGAAGCTAAGTTAGGATATCCATGACGAAGTCAACATAGTTTTAAAGAAAACTATCAAACCTTGAACAAAATACCTCAGCATGTATCAAGCATATCAAATCACTTCAAAACCTATAGATCTATAAGAAAATGTCTAATTTCCATAAATAATGCACATCACCTGTGAATAATAATATTTAAAAGAGCTCTAAGGCATTCTTCAGCGAAGCAAATTTGAGTCTTCCTACTATCGTTCTAATAGGTATGGCAAGATCGTATCCTTTCTTTGATCATGTTGAATTGATAACATTATGTCTAACCTAATAATACAAAAATACAAGTATTTGTAAAATTAGCCTGGTACAAACTTTAAATGCATAATTGGAAGTTTTATGTTATAGAGAGAAGTATAGTGGTCTAGATAGTGAAGCAAATTGTATTTGATATAAACAAGGGGAAAGCGTCAATGAACACATTGAGTAAAAACCTCTATAAATAGTGTATCCCTTTCGAGTAGTTTTCACTCAAAGACATGTGGTTATTTCCTTTCATATAGATTTAAATCAATGGCTATCATAAATTTTCTCTCACTGCTTTTTGCTTCACTTCTTATTACAGCAACATCTTTCAGCAACTCAAAATGTGAATACAACTGTCAGTTTCCAACTTAATGTTACAGGAGGACTTGTTTGCAACATAAATTGAAATGCAATATTGGATATCCTTGGAAAGCCATTGCCTGGCATGAACGTTCCAATTTGCTTGCATCTAGAATGCTACAGTGTTAGATTTGTTTGTGGTTAAGGACTTTAAATTGTAAAAGCGATCTATAAAATAAAATATTATAAACAAATAGCTTGTAAATAACTTGTTTGTTATTATATTATAAAATTATTTCATCCTTTCATATTTTGAAGAGTGAAAGAGATCTATAAATGCACCAATATCATACTAACCACAAGACATAGTTACATGCAATACCTTCAATAATCACAATATCTTCGACAATTGGTCGAACATAAGCAATCTCATTTTCACCATCTATGTCAAATGTTTCAACAGAAGGCATCTCTTTCGTAAATAAATAACAATCTAATAATGTATCACCTAAATCATCATCAACAATACTTTTACGATATTCTCTTTGAGTGGAAGATAAAACAACTGACT
This sequence comes from Datisca glomerata, assembly GCA_003255025.1. Classification (NCBI taxonomy): domain Eukaryota; kingdom Viridiplantae; phylum Streptophyta; class Magnoliopsida; order Cucurbitales; family Datiscaceae; genus Datisca; species Datisca glomerata. The sequence continues at coordinate 118,910 of QANY01007839.1, forward strand.
ATCTTGAATCTTTTAGATCTTCAACATAAAAACTTGTTTTATTTGCGAAGCCAAAATGAAAGGTTCATTTTTGTAACCTAATCTTGCAAGATCAACTAATGTAAATCCAAGATCATTAACTTCGATCCCATTACTTTTCTAAACCCACTAACGTTTAAACAATGGAAGTCTAAACATATGATAATTAAGCTCCCAAATCTCTTAGATCACTTTATAAAAGGACAAGTCTGGATAAATAGGATTGTTATCCTTAGCACTTGCAATCTAAATTGTACGTGGCACTACACTAACTCCACTGTTCTGAAAACATCGATCGTTATCACAGTATTTTGTATGAAATCTATAGCCTTTTTGGCGTAACCAAAATATTTGATTACCTTAAAAGTTGGTCCGTATCCTATCCACCTCATTGTATTTGTTACACTTATAGAAACATCAATATCATTTGCAACCTACAAATAATAATCCATAATTAAGTACTTTATAAAAAATTACAAGTCTGAATATATATCGTTATCACTTAAGTTACCTGATCACGCAGCCAATAAATAAATGTTCAATTATGTTCATCTTGTAGCCATTTATGTCTCCTTCATTTGTTAGGATACTTCTTCCTTAATAAAGTCATATAGAGTATGAAATAAAGAACCATTATAAAAAACAATGAGCATGATAACAAATAAAAATTTAAGATTATTATACATATCTAAAATAGGGTTGAACTTCATTAGTATTTTCTAATACGTAATGATGTACTTGCTTCCACTGTTCGTGATCAATTATTTCTACATGACCACTTGATAAAGGCTTACCATCTTTCAAATCATCATCTGAGAATGTAACTCCATTTGATTTAACTCCTAGATATTCGGTGCAAACCTCTAAAGCTTCTTTAGCAATATAACACTCAGTCATGCAACCCTTTGGACGATTGTGATTTCTTACATAACCCTTTAACGCTTTCAAATATAATTCAAATGGGTACATCCACCGCAAGTAAACTAATCCATAGAGTCATACCTCTTTAGCAAGGTGTACAGTGAGATGAACCATGATGGTGAAGAATGCGGGAGGAATTGTTTATTCAAGAATACATAATGTCACAACAATTTCTTTTTGTAGCACATATGGTCGTGTAACGTCTAATCTTACTACGAATTGCATTAAATAATGAACAAATTTTGATGATTGCATATCCTACATGATCTGGTAATAATCTGTGTATTTTCACAGGAAGTATGTGTTACATTAATGTATGACAATCATGAGATTTCAACCCATTAAAACTAAGATCTTTCAAAGAAACCAGATTTTCAAAATTTGATGAGTACCCTTCAGGAACTTTTATGTTAGCTAATGTAGTGCATAGTTTCTTTTTTTCATCAACTTTTTGTGTTGATTTTGGTCTAATGCCCATTTCCACATGATCCATACGACTAGACAACCCATCTCGTCTTCGCAGAAATGTCAAGCAATGTTCTTCTAATATTCACGCAAATATGTTTTTCAATGTGCATGACATTGAGACAATGTCGAACATGTAAGCTTTTCCAATATTCTAGATTGAAGAAAATTAATTTCTTCTTCTAGTAAGATTTGGACAATCCATCTTTCATCGATTCCTTTCCTTCTGTAAGGATGTGTGAGTGGTAAAAATCTTCTATGTCCTATATATGCATCTTTTTAGTGTGTTTTAGCCTAATAGAAGATTTATCTTCTTTACATATTGGACAAGCACAATAACCTATAACACTACATCCACATAATTTTTCATATGCAGGAACATCATTGATCATCCACATTAAGACTACTCTTAGAGTAAAACTCTTTTCCTGATATATATCATACACCTCCCTAGAGAACTTTAAGATCATCAATCAAAGGTGCTAGATAAACATCAATATCATTTCTTGGTTTCTTAGGACCATCTATTAGCAATGTTAACATCATGTACTTTGTTTTGATGCACAATAATATATCACCATAATCACTAGCCAACAACTATATTTACTAATATGGGAACTAAATAGATTTATCACATCTGCTGCAATAGCTAGCCGAAGGTGTCTTGGCTCAGTTATAAAATCTGGACACTTGTGTGGTTTATAAGATTTCGAGATGGAGAATCGGCTAGGTGACGTAATTTACCAGTTATTTCCTTATCATAACCATGCCATGACAAGTTTTTTGCAATATAGCTACTCTTATACATTCGTTTGAAGTGTTTATGTGGCTCCTGTAGCTGTGGAAAAGAAAAAAACTATATTAAACAGTTTTGTTCATGAACCATCCAAATAATTTATGAGCAATTTGTTAAAATAAAAAATTAATACATAAAATAACTTTTATAATCTTAAGACACGTAGAAATCAAACTTTCTCTGAATACCATCTAGAAATGTTTTCTACAATGCTTCTTTTTTATTCTGAAAAATTTGGGCAGTATTTTTTCCTTTTTATTCGAAGAAGCTAGTAATTATAGTTGTACTTGACTCTTTTACCGATAGAAAGACACTACAATCGAGAAATTACCATGATTTGAATTAATTTTTAGATAAAAAAGTATCATGGTTATTTAGAAATCAAAGTAATTCCACATTTACTAAATCTTGGTCGTAAGAAGTATCAAACAAGCAATTTATCGTTGTATGCTTGATTTTGTAAAAAAAACATCGTTCTTTGATCTTCCATTCTACACATTATTTTTAATATTTTTATATATTAGGTTTGGAATGAAAAATATTATTTTGAGGGAGTTTGTAATGGTATAGTTAGAATTACTAGGCAAGTTTAGGTTTGCTTAAGATTTTATTAGTTAAGAGCTTAATTGTTGGCTCAAACATGCTTAGGGCCTAAATGATTCTATATGTTAGGTTTAGTTAATGGTAGCTGCTGAGATTTTAGTTTGTTGATGGTTGGTTTGTTTGGTGTTATGGTGTTTACGAGGCATTTTATATATTTTGTTTGCATCTATGGAGAATATGACGGCTTGTATAGTTGTATTTCTTTGTTTGAAATATATTTACTTTTAAGAAAAAAACTAAAATAATATAATGTACTATAGATAAGAATAATTTTGTTCTTTTGTTACAAAATAGAAAAAATAAAGTAAAGAAAAAGGATAACAAGTATGAAACATTTTTTGTAGTCAGCAAGAAGATGGATTGCTTTTAGGTAGGATAGTAAGGTCGTTTTAACTACTGGGAGCTTACATTGTCCGATGTCTTTACTGGGTCATTGAAACATTGTCTAGCTGTTTGTATACCTCATGATTAGTCAATGGATATGTTCAAGGCATATGATTGGATATTTCAATGCTCTTGGTACTGGAAATTTTTTAAATAACTATCAATTGATGAGGTAGTGGATATTAAAGTTTACTAGCTAGTCAAATAATTTTCATTATAAAATTTTATTGCAATTCTTTGGTATTCTTTGTTTTATTTTCTTGGGGATCTTTTGATGAGAGTGTCTCTAAATAGTTATTTAATTTACAGAGCAACAAAAAATGTGCAAAATAGATTATCCAAGGAGTATGTCGATAGTATTTCACAATTTTATGAACATGACCAGTAATTATCTCAATGAAGAGGGGAACACTCATTGTCCATGTAAAAAATATCTTAGTTCAAGATAATTGTCGTCAATCGAAGTCAAAATGCGTTAGTGCCAATATGGAATGGTATTGAGCTATGAGCATTGGGTGTCTCATGATGAAGAAATACAAAGATATCACTATTCACCAGTACATGGAGATGAATAGTACTAGATCTTACTTTGGTGGTGATGATGATAGTGATGATAGTGATGATGATGATGATGATGATGATGGTTGTGGTGGTGGAGATCAAATGAGAGAAATTTTAGATAACATGTGTGATTTTGGTAGGATGGTGATGAATGGTGAACAAGTTTGTGAATAATATCGATAGAATAAATCTAAATGTAGAGATGTCAGAAAGATTTAGTGATTTGTTTAGTGAAGTCGAAGAACTTTATCCAAGTTATTGAAAGTATACTTCATGATGAAGGTATTAGCGTTGAGTGTCACATATTATCATATGTGGTGAAGGAGTAATTGCATGACATGACAAGAGTTTTGTGATGCACCAAGAAAGTTAGAAAAAAGCAGTCATGTATAGATGGTCTTAATTGGACTAAGAAAAGTGTAATTTTTCAACTACTATATTGGTCTAAGTTAAAAATTAGACAAAAATTGGATGTCATGCATATTGAGGAAAATATTTGTGGTAATATATTAGGTACATTGTTGAATATTGAAGGTGAAACAAAAGACACTTGAAAAGCTCGATTGGGCCTAGTCTACATAAATATAAGAAAAGACCTACACCTTGAGCAGAAAGGGAACAAATATTTTAAACCACCTACATGTTACACATTAACAACAGATGAGAGAAGAATGTTTTATGATTTCTTAAAGTGAATCATGTTTCTAGATGGCTTCGCAGCAAACATATCATGATGTTTCAACCAAGCTGAAGGTAAGATTTCAGATTGAAAAGTCATGATTGTCTTGTTTTACTGCAAAGACTTTTTCCAGTTGGGATTCATGGTTTCTTGCATAAGGATGTGTGCACTGTTTTGGTTGAGTTGTATAACTACTTAAAAGTATTATGCTCGAAACGAATCAACACTAACGACTTTGACCTTCTTGGAAACAGAATAAGATTGATCCTGTGTAAGTTAGAAAGGGTCTTCCCCCAACTTTCTTTGATGTTTTCGTACATTTGGCAATTCATTTCCAAAAGAAGCAAAATTGTTTGGTCTTATTGGTTATAGTTGGATACACTCAATTGAAAGGTATACCTTTCAACCTTTCCTTTACTTATCCCTCAATTATTTCATGCACAATGTAATTGTTGTCATATGACTGAAGTTTGCATACACTTAAACAATATGTTAAAAACAAAGCCTACATTGTTAATGAATTGTTGACTCTTTGCTCATCGCTGAAGATGCCATACCTCACACCGAAAAAGAGAGAGTTGAAGAAGTCCTTGGGTAAAATAAAGGTCTTGGACCTGAAGCTCCACCCACTTCTTCTAAGAAAAAGACTCGATGTGAAAATATTGTTTTACAAACAGCTTACGCGATGAACAAAAGTTTATATCATGTTTCACAGAGAAAAGCTGTTACCACGATGAAAGCTTCATCACAAACAGCTTACGCGATGAACCAAAGCTTTTCATCGCGAATGGTCTTCACTGACGAAGTGAAGGCGACGACCTTCACGCCAAAAAAAAATTTGAATGCAAAATTATTTTGGAGGTTTTAGCTAGCAAAATGTTGTTCATTAAAACCCTACTTCTTTGAGTGAAAATATGAATGCAAATTAATAAGTGGAAACATGAGAAGGGACATATCCATTATAAATAAAGATTTCTTGCGACTTCTCATCTTTAATCCTTGCTATTTAAAGACACAATCTTGAATCTTCAAAATCATCCCCTTATGTTGTGACTTACTCCTCTCCCCTTGTCTTTTCTGATATTTGATATAGACTCCATAAGGTGAGAAGTTAAAACTGACATTCGCCCTCAACTATATTCGAGATCTTATCATGATATGTTACATATTTCTCTCGATATGTACATCCATTCACTTCAATGTCCGTTCATCGTTGTTTTATCCTCACATTAATATGAGTTTTCAAATTTGACTTAGCCCGCAGCCATTCCCCAGCATTATTGTCCTTTTCCACAGCCATACTTCAGAATCATCCTTCAACACATAACTGGCTTCCTTGATCGATCTTACGCATCTAAAACCGAATTATGAAAAATTTTCCTATTTAAATTCCACCCAAATTGGTTGCTTGCCCCTTCTTTTAATCCAAACTCCTAGAATTAACACCCTCTCGTTGCTTAGTTTAATTTAAGCCTCTTAGATCTAGCCATACGTCCTCCCTTAGTATAATAGTCAATTTCAATCAGCTCCCCAATTTTCCCTGCTATCCTTTTCACAATAGGCCATCATCCAATCATGAGCAAGTCATGTTACTGAACCCAGATATGGAAACAATCAAAATATATTTCAAAGAACTAGGTCCCCCATACCCTTTCAAGTTCAACATGCACCCATTGGAACTCTTAAGGCCACAAACTTCATATCTCTTTATTTCCCCTTTTTTAATTGAAGCGGAATAGGAATAGATTCTTATACAGAATTTTTATACCAATCGCCAGCTTAAGCCCCCAATTTATGCACAGTACATTCAACATTACACTCAATTAGTAACAATGTCTATATGTAATTTACTCAAAATTCGTAGTTCCCTCCTTTATACTATTGGCTATAGTGAATCATCCACATCCTACAACATCTCTACACCTTCAAAATCTTCACACAAGTTTTCCATGTCAAGAGAAGAAAAAAATTAGTCAAAATCTTATTACCAGGTCTTCCAAATAGAAGCTCTGAGAATAGATTTCAAGTTTGAAATCACTTTAGCAAAGAATTCTCCAAAAGAAACACACTTATTTCCTTTTTTTTTGCAACAACCTATAAAAGACACTCCTATCTTATTTCTTTAAGATGTTGAGATTAGAAAGAAAGTAATTTTTAAACAATTCAAAATTAATATTAAATTGTAAGATAAAAGTAGTATTGAAGTTTGTAATTTTGTTGTTAGTTTGGTCTTAAATTTCATTTATGTCAACATTTGTTAGATTCTTTTATTAGAAATTGGTAAAAAGCTACCGGCTAAGATTGGATTTTAAAAATTAGTAACAAAGGAAGAAATGTGAAGAATTACATTATTCACTGCCGATACTATTTGTAGTTATATTAAGTAATTTATTCCAGATACAAACTACCAATGTCATGTTCATTTTTGAAAGAAACTTACATTTGTTTTATTCTCCCGTGAAAACCTCATTCTTCTAAAATTCATTGTTGTTGAAAGTTCCCCACAATTATATTTTGAATAAATTGTCACTTGGCTGAATTCTGAGGTGACACATATGACCATTTTAAACTTTATGATCTTTGAACACGTGGTCATTATTTGATTTCTACACCTGACGAGCATATATGACATTGACTTTATGATTACTGAATAATCCATGCATCTCAAGTGATAATTTTCTATAGCAAACAACTATTTCCTAAATTTTACGAAATAACATTTGCATAGATGGAAATGAGACACCATCATTTTAATTTCGTGCAATGTCATTAGGATTGATGTATGCCTTAATAGAAATTTTCTTCTAGTAAAATATAATATTATTTTTTAGGCATTTGAACAAGATAAGGTATCTTCAGAAGTAAAATAGAATTACATAAATCATGTCTTTCGTTATAAAGATCATGGTAGAAGTTTATATCTCCAACGTAAATAGACAAAAAATATTAATAGAGTGAATGAATATTTTTGAAGGAGACGTCATGTTAGGCGTGATTCACTCAACATATAAGCATGATGAAATCAACATAATTTTAAAGAAAAATAACAAACTTTACCCAAATTACCTCAACATGCAACACGCACATTAAATCTCTTTAAATCCTAAAAATATTTTAGAAAATGTCAGACTTCCATAGTCACATCACCAATAATAATTCTTAAAAGAGGTCTCAACCATTTCTCAGTGGAGCAAATTGGAGTCTTCGTACAATAATTCTATCAGTTATGGAAATATTTATATCTTTTCTTTGGAAGTCTTGAAGAAATAACATTGTGTATAACTTTGTAGTACTAGAGTAAAAGTATTAGTAAAATTAGCGCGGTACGAATTTTAAATTCATAATTCAAAACTTTATGCTATTGACACAAGCATAATGGTCTACCTAGTGAAAGAAATTGCATTTGAGATACATAAGGGGAAAGTGGGAATGAACCAAGTAGAAACCTCTATAATTTGTGCATCCCCTTAGAAGAATCTACGTACTAAAACATCAAGTTCTATCCTTTCATATCATTTTGAAATTTATAGTTGTCATAAATCTTCACTCATTGCTTTTTGCTTCATTTTTTATTGCTGTGAAATCTTTAGAAGCTCAAAATGTATATACAACTGTCGGTTTCCAACTTAATATTACAGAAGGACTTGTTTGCAGCATAAATGGAAATCCAATATTGGATATCCGTGGAAGGCCGCTGCCTGGTGTGAAGGTTACTCTTTCATGTGATGGAGGAAGAACTTTTCTTGTTCAGGTTGTGACCAATAATCTTGTAGTTTTTCAAATAGCATCCAATACCATAAATCTCAATATTACTAATCTTTTAGGATGTTGCGTTATTGTTCCACTCCCTATTTCTATGAATTGCGTACTTCTGCCACTCTCTACATGTTTGCAAGCACCTATTTCTCTCACCAACATTCTTCAAGGACCTTTAGGATCTCTTATTGTTTTTATAATAGGAATATTCCAATTTGTCCTCATCATGATATGTCCCATCTATATTATTCTCTATACAAACATTCATTCACTTCAATAACCCATGTTGGTTCTACTCTATTGCCCTCTAAAACCTATCCTTCAAAATTGATTGCTTAGAGTACGTGAAATCAAGAAAAACTTAGTCAGCGTACCAAAATTCACCAAAGATGATGATATCTTTATTGAATGTCATGTGTATTCTTATTTTGTAAAGGATAAAACTTTATGGACACTTCTACTCAAAGGAGTACTTAAAGGTGCTTGTATCTGCTAACTTTCCCTGATGATTAAGCTCTCAATGCCTCTGCAATTCATTGCTGAGTGAAATATGTTTTACCTATTTTCAAAAAGTCTTTGAATAAGTCTTGTTCAGGTTCTGTCTCTTTTGATTCTATAAATAGCTATAAGAGTATTTTGAAGTAGAAGGTAAGTAAGGCGGAATTTGGTCAACATTTAATGAATAAGATATCCATGATGAAGCCAACATAATTTTAAATGAGAGTTTTAGGTTTTTCAAATTATCTTTTACTTAATGAATTCTAATGTCTGTTCAAGAGAAAGAAGATAATAATAATAAAATTCAAATTTCTTAAGTATTATCAAATAAAATGTGTTTGATATTTTCAAATCAAATGAGTTTGGATGGCAAACTCAATAATTTGAAATATGTATCATAAATTAAGTAATTTTCTATAAAAATCTAGAGATTATCCGCACAGCCATTTATATTCATTGAAATTCATCAATTTTACTAGGATATTAGCTCAAAAGTCATTTCACAACTTAATCTAAAAGGATATTCATCATTCAGCAATTGGTTAGTGCATAATTAATTTTGACTTGCTCACCTTCACATTAAGGTTGAACCTAATGTTCTCCCCGACTGATGGTGTGGGTTCCCCTATGTATGATCATGAGATAATAAAACATACCACATGATTAGCTCAATTGATGACTTATTTATTACTTAATTGGTTAAGAAATTGGCATAAGGCTTTGAGTTTCAATTCTTATATTGATGTGCTAAGAAAATGGCCAAGAAAATTACATAATCTGAACCATTAAAACATTTGTTTTGTTACTAGGGAAAAATAGAGATCATTCTTCTAACTAATATTTAAAGATTCTCAACAACCAACAAAAGATATTCCTATATTATTTGTTAAAGATATTAAGATTCAAAATAAAAAAATTTCGAACAATTCAAAATAAATTTTATTTGGCATCATAAAAAAAGTATTGAAGTTTGTAATTTGTTGTTAGCTTGGTCTTTGAGGTTTTAATTTTGTCAACGTTTGTTAGCTACTTCTGTAAGAAATTGAGAAAATGATATAGGTTAATTTTAGATCTTAAAAATTAGTAGCGAAAAATTGTAAACAATTATATTTTCACTGTTTAGAGTATTTGAAATATATAAAAGGAAGCATTATAAGAATGAATTTATTATATTAATAATATACTTCACTTTCCTTCTAAGTCCACTCACTTTTCCTCCATTTTTTCCTCCAATTTTCAAAGATCCAAACATAGTTTTTGGTTTCTTAATCTTCAAATGAGAAATTGACATTGTTTTACACAACTGGATATGTGCGTGCATGTCATGATGAATAACAAAACATATAGATGATGTTGATGAATGAGGTTTTTGTTTTATTTTTTGACAAAATTGAAATGATAAAAAGTTAAAAGGGAAGCATTCCTCAATACAAGGATACCAAGTCAATCTGGGAGAGGGAAGACCATAACACAACTAGAGGAGAAAGAATCATCTTAACAACCAATAGATTCAGCCGTAGAATTCACATCATGATTAATGTTGGTGAATAGAATTAATTACTAATTGAAGAGATCAAATTGAAAATGAATGCAATTCCTCAGGTTATAAATTGAATTTTATCAAAAATTAAAAGTTACTCTAGTTTTTTTCACGATAAAGATGCGTTAACAAAAAACAAATAGATAATTTTAATTTTCTATAGTTAGAAAGTCAGCCCAATTAAATTTTTGGTGTTAAATAAGAAGTCATTTGACTTTATAAGTAGTACATAATGAGAATATATATCTGTTGATGTGAGATAAAATTTTGAAGTATATGCAATTCTGTAGTTTTAGTATCAAAGTCAGTCCCAGTAGGGTGTTTTACTATTTAAATTAATATATGTATAATTATTATTCTTCACTACCTTCATGGCTAGTTATTTCTTTTATTGTTGCTTAATTGCTTGCTTGAATAATTACTTTTATTTATTCTCACTTTTCGTCCGAGTGGCTGGTTATTTTTATGGTTGATTATTTCTCTGTCATCTTCAATTATCTAATTTGTGAATCTGTGTCCTGGTGGGGAAGTTATAGACACCTTTCCATACTTTGTGTCTGGAGTACTTCACTTAATGACTACAATTTTGAGTGTTCACTTAATTTTGTTAGGTATAGGGGCTTTTCTTCTAGTATTCAAAGCTCTTTATTTTGGGGGTGTATATGATACCTGGGCTCCGGGGGGGAGATGTAAGAAAAATTACCAACTTGACCCTTAGCCCAAGTGTTATATTTGGTTATTTACTAAAATCCCCCTTTGGAGGAGAAGGATGGATTGTTAGTGTGGACGATTTGGAAGATATAATTGGAGGGCATGTATGGTTAGGTTCCATTTGTATACTTGGTGGAATCTGGCATATCTTAACGAAACCCTTTGCATGGGCTCGCCGAGAACTTGTATGGTCTGGAGAAGCTTACTTGTCTTATAGTTTAGGTGCTTTATCTATTTTTGGTTTTATTGCTTGTTGCTTTGTCTGGTTCAATAATACCGCTTATCCTAGTGAGTTTTACGGGCCCACTGGACCAGAAGCTTCTCAAGCTCAAGCATTTACTTTTCTAGTTAGAGACCAACGTCTTGGGGCTAATGTAGGATCCACTCAAGGACCTACTGGTTTAGGTAAATATTTAATGCGTTCTCCGACTGGAGAAGTTGTTTTTGGAGGAGAGACTATGCATTTTTTGGATCTCCGTGCTCCCTGGTTAGAACCACTAAGGGGTCCCAATGGTTTGGATTTGAGTAGGCTGAAAAAAGACATACAACCTTGGCAAGAACGACGTTCCGCAGAATATATGACCCATGCTCCTTTAGGTTCTTTAAATTCCGTGGGTGGCGTAGCTACCGAAATTAATGCAGTCAATTATGTGTCTCCTAGAAGTTGGTTAGCTACCTCTCATTTTGTTCTAGGATTCTTCTTATTCGTAGGTCATTTATGGCATGAAGGAAGGGCTCATGCAGCTGCCGCAGGATTTGAAAAAGGAATTGATCGTGATTTTGAACCTGTTCTTTCCATGACCCTCTTAACTGAGACAGGAAATCCAATGCTTGAAGTCAAAATCAATTTTATTCCACCATACATATTGGGTTGAACGAATCAGGTTCTATTTTGAAAGTATTCCTTTTTCCTTTCTTTTCAACTCATTTCTAGTATGGCTATCGAAATCGTGAGCATCAGCATGAAGGTTCCAGATCCAAGTGGTAGTATCAGGACCCTTAGCTATTGTTCTCGAGAAATGACCCGGTCTGGCCCATTCCTCGAAAGAAGTTTTTATGGGATCCCTATTACCAAAATTTTGACTTCTGGTTTTGGTGAACAAATATTCATTGAGTCCTCCTCTTTCCAGACAACACATACAAAGAGACCCGCCAATAGTTAAGTAATTAGAGAACCTATGAGAGATTTTTATACTTAGTTTCTTTCTCTGCTGTCTCCCATCTATCTATTTTATTTAGTTATTCACTAGAGCAATTATGATCTGGAAGTTGATCCGGGGCAAGTATTCGTATCTATTATGACATAGCCACAAGGCGCTCAACGGACCTTTATCATCTTAGAAAACCTTTTTCTGGGCTTTGAATTCTCTGAATTGACGCAGGATGCCCATGAGATTTACGTATCTATGAGATCTTATTATGGTGCCCGAAGTAAACCAAATAAAAAATGAGGATTGTCCTAATTTTATGTTTTCACCACCTTTATGGCTGGTTAATGTTTTTATTGTTTCTCAATTGCATACTTGAATAATCCACATTTAAGTCATCTAATGTCCATGAATCTTCAAACATTAATAATTTTAAAGATGCATTTAAGAATTTAGAAATTAATCAATCAGAAAGGAAGTGTCATAAAAAGCCAATTCCTCAGGACATTCAAATTACTTAACATTCTTTTGTTAATCAATTTTATGTTTCTGCTGAGAAATTATACGAATGAAATATTGAAGGACTTTCAGAACACAAAGTTCTCAATAAATTGCAGCATATGGATATGGTAAACAATAGCTATAATACCACACACAATTTACTTCACAATGAGATCATAAATCTTTTGGTCACAGGATTCACAGGAATGCTCCATTCCTGGTGGGAAAAACATCTCACTGAAGAATCCAAAAAGATCATCATTTCAGCAGTACAAATTGATGCTAAAGTAATGTTACTTCGCGTATCCATGATCAATTGACCAATCATAAGTGTCCAACTCTAAGTGATTTTGAATGGTACAAAAATATATTTTAGTCTAGAGTAATGAGAAGGGATGATAGCAATCAACCAGTTTGAAAACCAATTCATTAATGCTTGACCCAATTTGTTTTCCCATAAAATTATGACAGTCCTTAGTAATGACCTAGGAAACATAGACTATAATAGTCTTACCTATGGTACAATAATTACTACAATAAAGAAGGAAGGTCCAAAAATGTGCATAGACATGAAAATCAGCAAACAAATTAAAAAATAAAATATAAGGGCCAAATATGAATTAAAAAGATTCAAGTGAACTAGGAGATTTTCACCAGGCAATACTATGTTAAATGGTGGGACAAAATTTAGTATCTAAGAGGTCGACACCTATGAATTATAACTACCAAATACTATGTTTAATTCTTTTAAATTAAAATTAACCAAACCATCTCTTGTGGCCCCATTAAAATTTAATGAGCCAACCAGCCAAATCCCACAAATAAACCGAACCAAATCATCTAATTCTTCGCAAGAATTCAAGCCTAAATCAAAAACCTTCCCCAAAAGGAAAGGCCAAGGCTACCAAATCAAATTAAAACAATAGTTGATACAAAATATGCTCCTTTTACTTAAAGATAATATTGATTCTAATTCTGAATCGTCGGTAGACTCAAATCATCCAATCAAAAATAAAAATCAAGAAAGGAAATCATCCAAGACTATCCCTCAGCAATTGAAGGGAAAATCACAAGTTCAAGTTCTTCCTCAATGCGCTTATGATCCTTTCCAAGATTCATAAGACCTATTTAACAGTATCAACCTCAATGACAATGAATAAAGAGAAATAATTCCCCTTTGGCAAAATGCCAAAAATCCAAGAATCGACTAATGAATCATGATGGCACCTCAGCTTAATGCAATGGTCATAATGATCTTCAAGACAAGCAATAATGTTTTCTTCTCAATCAAAGCACAAGAATCCATGATAGTAATTATCAAAGAATCCAATGTACATCAATAGTCATAATAAGTTTTCAATAACAAAAATCATGACAGACCAATTATGAACACAAGGAGACCGAGATTACAATTATTAAGGGAATTTTTTTAATTTGTCTCTTTCTATAATTATTCTACTAATTGTCAAATAATTAGGATATATTCATACTTTTTACTATTTTTTGTCAAAAGTAGAAATATAAAATGTTTTAACTTTTATAGAATAGAATAGTACATGTAAGTGATGGGTTCCTTATGAACTCCACTTTAATTGGTTATAAATAACCAACCCTCACCCATTTATTTCTCAGAACTGGTTTTACACTCTTAATTAATTTAAGAGAAAAAATTGTTTTCAAACAAAGCTCTCTTCTTCCTCCTCTTTTATAATCTCTTCTTCTTTTTCTTCAACATTACTTATTGAACGGGAGCACTAATTAATTATTACCAATTAATTTTCGTCAAACTTGTAAGTTCTAAATCTTACTTTCATATAACAATTTTACTTTTTATTGTTTAATTCCTACATCTTAATACCCAATCTTTAAATACTTAAATTAGATGCAATTCTACAGTTTTACTTAAATTCAAGTTGTTTGAATTCTTTCCTCTTAATACCCAGTCTTTAATTTCTTAAATTATACGCAATTCTGCCTCTTTTGGTATAAAAGTCAAACTTGGTAGGGTGTTTTACTCTTTAAGTCAATATCTACATAATTATTGTTCTTCACCGCCTTTATGACTAGTTATTGCTTTTAATACCCATTTATTAATTTATTAATTTTATGCTACTTCCTTACTATTTATTTATATTTAAATTCATAAATTAAATGCAATTCTGCCTTTTTTGTATTAGAGCCAAACCTAGTAGGGTATTTTACTATTTACATCAATATCTACATAATTATTGTTCTTCACAACCTTTATGGCTGGTTATTGCTTTTTTAGTTTCCTAATTTCTTACTTGAATAATTACTTTTATTTAATCTCACTCTCCGCTCAAGTGGTTAGGTATTTTTATGCTTGATTATTTCTCTGTAATCTTTGATTACCTAATGTGTGAATCTGATTTATCAGAGGTTGACGACCAGTTTCTATTTGGTTACTTTAGGCACCTCAATATGATTTTTTAGATACGTAAATCCTAAGGGTAGGGTGGTTGTAGGGGGCAAAGAGGGGTAGAGTCGAACTAGTAGGAGGTTGTAGATGTCATAGCAGGTTTAATAATCAAAATATAGTATAAAATTTTCAATCATAAGAATAATTTAGTTGTTTTGAGACATGCGTAGATTATTTAGAAGTAATTCTTCTAGTAGCAATAGGTTTACAATGAATATAATACCTTATATAATAATCAAAGAACACTTTGAATACTTAGCAGATGATCAAGTAGATCATAGGGTATGGAATATACCCAAAATTCTTAGTAAAGAAATTTTTAAATCAACATGATCTGTTGCTTCCTTCAAGCCTCAGCATCATGTAAAAACAATTGAAAAAATATATGCTCTGGGAAAAAGCATGAAACTTGTCAATTATTTTCCCCTAATGAAATAAAACATCACAATTGAAGAATGATATATTTTCCATCACTTTGGTTTAGTCGAAATTGGAGTTAAACCACTCACAAGGAGAGGCCTATATAACTCTGTCTTGTTACCCTTGCGAGATGCAAGATTTACAAATTTTAATGATAGTATTTTAGGATTAATTGAATCTTCACTTTGTAATAGTCTAATCTATTTCAATTGGATCCCAGATTCTTCTATTAGTTTAATAGACCCTCATATTCTAAAATCTCTAACTTTGAATATTAAAACTAGTGGTTACCAAATCCTAGAAGGTGCCCAACCCCTAGCTTTAATTTTTAGAATTCATTAGAATGTCACTAAAACCAATAAGAATTTACAAGCCATCAATAGGAGTCCCAAAAATCAAACCATGTTGATTCAATCTAGTCAAAATCCTACAAATATTAGATGGTACTATTAAAATTAATTTCCAATTTTCTAGTTTTAATCCTCAAATTAGGGAGTATAGCTAGTCTAGTACCCCTAGGAATTCCTTTCCTAGATAATCTGTTAATAATGATCAAGATCTTAGGATTCAACAATTAGAACAAGAATTTTAAAATTTTAAAATTAAGAATTTAAGACTTAAAGGCATAGCCACAAAATCTCTATTCAGGCAGCAAATCTTTGATAATAGGTCCGAATAATCTGATGAAGTCGAAGCACCCACTGAATCAGATTTCCAAGGAACCTTACGTCTTGTTAATTCTCAACTCTTAGTTTTGAATTTAGGCACTTTGAGCCAAAAATACAAACCTGATTGGGAAGGTGTAACTCATCACAATAATGACATACCCAATCTAAATAGTTGTAATTGGTTTAGAGATATAAATAATATGGATCAAAGAAAAATCATATTTGCTCAATGGAAGGCGTTCATGAAAGAACTCAGAGTTGACATATTTTTCCTTGATTATATTGAGGATATTTATGAAAAGAATATTAATGTAATTTTAAAATCTAAATGGTTCAAGGAAGACTACAGTACAGTGTATGCTAGTCATCCACCTCCTGAAAAATTATAATTGATTATAAATACTCCTTAATCACTGCTTCTCCTTTTAAAATTTTAAAGGAAGAAGAACCCAATAAAAAAGTAGTTGAAGAAATCAATTACAAATATCAAAGTTTAATTACAATAGTTAAAAAATTAGATAAATTTGAAGATAAGGTTGATGATCTTCATGATTCTAAACCTAATGAAACTCTGAAAAAAAAAGCCTTTAATAAATCTTTTAGAAAAAAACACATTTTCTATTGTTCCTCTTCATAAATAGATTGATAAAATGTTTCAAGAATTGAAGAATAAATTTTTTGAATCATGTTCCTCAGTTAAAGTTATTA
Source organism: Datisca glomerata (assembly GCA_003255025.1). NCBI lineage: Eukaryota > Viridiplantae > Streptophyta > Magnoliopsida > Cucurbitales > Datiscaceae > Datisca > Datisca glomerata. The sequence continues at coordinate 135,727 of QANY01007839.1, forward strand.
ACCAAGACAGTAATTAAAAATCAGAAAATCATAGGTCAGAATCCATCTATGAGTCATCCACAATCTATGAATCTTCAAACCTTAATAATATTGAAGATACATTTAACTGTTTAGGTATTATTAATTAGAAAGGAAGTGGCATAAAAAGCCAATTACTCCTGACATTCAAATTACTGAAAAAAAAAATTTTAATCAATTTTCTCTTCTCAATAAATTACAGCATATGGCAATGGTATGCAATAGCTATATTACCCACATAATTTACTTCACAATGAGGTAATAAATCTTTTGGTCACCGGATTCACAAGAATGCTCCATTCTTGGTGGGGAAAACATCTCGCAGAAGAATCCAAAAATACCATTCTTCTAGGACTAAAGATTCATACTCAAGGAAGCCCTATTATTGGAGTAGATCAGGAAATCATTATTGATGCCATCAACACACTCCTTTACACAATACTTGAACATTTCATTGGAACACCAAGTAATGTTACCTCACGTACCGAAGATCAATTGCCCAATCTTAGGTGTCCAACCCTAAGTTGATTTGACTGGTACAGAAAAGTATTTTTGTCAAGAGTAATGACCAGGGACGATAGTAATCACCCTTTTTGGAAAGAATTAATGTTTACCCAATATGTTTGCCCATAAAATTAGCACAATCTTTAGCAATGACCTAGAAAATATAGACTATAATAGTCTTACCTGCGGTACAATAATCATTGTAAAACAAAAGGAAGGTCTAAAAATGTGTATAGACATGAAAATCAATTAACAAATTAAAAAAGAAAATAAAGCTGTCAAATATGAATTAAGCAATTTCTACGAGCAATATGGTTTACCAGCTATTGTTCCTTCTAAGAAAAATAGAAACAATTCACATTTAAGTCCTAGAGGGAATCACAAGCTTTATAGGCGAAAATACCACAAAAATAGAAATAAATTTTGGCCAATACTTTTCAAAAAATAAAAACTTTTGACAAACACTTCTCTGGGAATAAAAATTATTTTAGAAGAAAATTTAATAAAAAAATTTATTGATAAAAGTAAAACTAAGTGTTTTAAATGTGGCCAAAATGGTCATCTTTTCAACACTTGTCAAGTCAAAAATAAAACTAATCAATTAAAAATATATGATGAAGATAAACAAGAATTGTTTAGAATCATAGAATCAATAGAATACTATGAGAGTGGTAATGAAAAATTTAGGAGAATTTGAATCTCCTGAATTCTCTGATTCTAACTTTTCAAGTTCTAAGAGTGATTCTTTTAACATCTCAATGGGGTGTAGGGATAGTTATTATAAAAAATTAATGTCTTAAATAAATATGAAGAACAAGAAAATCTCTTGTTGGATTTAATTAGAAAAATTGAATATTCAGGATTAAAACAAGAATACCTTGAAAGATTTAAAAAGGTATTTTTAAATAAATAAAATACTAAGTATAATAATAACAATACTGCAAGCCTTTGACAAACCATTAAAAAGTTTGATAAGATTAAAGGAAATAGTAGTTACTCTTCAAGAACTTCAAAAAGAAATTAAAAATATTAAGTTTGAAATAAAAGAATGAAAAGATTCTAACTCAGAAATAACCAAGGAATTAAACCTTTTGAAAATAAAAGGTTTAATTAAAAATCATGAGTCTAGTGAACCAAGAGAATCTAGTAAATTTCCAATTTCTGATAATAAGGTTGAAGAACCTATTTTCAATAATCAAGATGATGGTAGCTTCATCCAAATTCTCAATCATATCAAAATCAAGAAATGACACACAATGGTCAGAATAATAATTCAAGATTTTGATTTCACCTCAATGGCCCTGATTGATTCATAAGTTGTTTTAAATTGTATGTAGGAAGGACTTGTCCCTACCAAGTACTTCAAGAAGACAAGAGAATCTTTATCCTCTGCCAATGGTACTTCTATGCATATCAATTATGAAATCTTTAAAGTTCATATTTGTCAAGACAACGTGTGTTTTAAAACATCAGTTGTCTTAGTAAAAAATATGAGTGACAAAATAAAATTAGGTTTACTATTCATTTCTCTATTATATCATTTTACACAAAACATGATAGGATAATTACTTATCCCACTGATAAACCTATAAAATTCAAATTTCTTTCTTTTTCTCACAATAAAAAATTGAAAACTTTAAAGGAAAAATATGTTTCTAAATCCATAAATCTAATTTATGGTGAAGAAAAATAATTGTATTTTCTGCAGGATGAATTAAAAATCAAAAGAATCTAAGAACAACTTCAGAATCTTGCTCATAAAAAACAAATTAAAAACTTTGAACAAAGAATTTGCAAAGAATTATGTTTTGACATTCCTAATGCTTTCTGGCACAGAAAGCAACATACAGTCAGTTTGTCTTATGTTAAAGGAATTGATGAAAAGAATATCCTTACCAAGGCACAACCAATTAAAATGAATTTTGAAATGCTCGAATTCTGCAAAAAAGAAATTATAGAACTTCTCAATAAGAATATTTTTAGAAGAAGCAAGTCTCTTTGCTTCTGCTCGGCCTTTTATGTCCTAAAGGCCAGTGAAATTGAACGAGGAGTTCCTCATTTAGTAATTAATTATAAGCCCCTTACTAACATTTTAGAAAGGATAAGATACCCAGTACTGAACAAAAAGGACTTAATCAACAGACTTGGAGATGCGGTGGTATTCTCTAAGTTAAATATAAAATATGGGTTCTAGCAAATTCAGATAAATGAAAATGTCAAATATAAAACTGCATTTATAACACCATTTGGCCAGTACGAGTGGAATGTAATTCCTTTTGGTCTTAAGAATGCTCATAGCGAGTTTCAAAACATAATGAATGAAATCTTTAATCAATTTACTGATTTCTCAATTGTTTACATTGATGATGTTCTCATTTTTTCCAGGTCAATAGAACAACATTGCAAACATCTTGAATCATTTGCTAAGATAATAAATCAAAATGGTTTAGTTATCTCTTTGAGTAAAATTTAATTATTTCAATCCAAGATTAGATTCCTAGGATTTGAAATACACCATTCTATAATTAAACCAATTGATCGAGTAATACAATTTACCGACAAATTCCCTGATGAAATCCTAGATAAAAATACAATTACAAAGATTTCTAGGATCTTTAAATTACATATCTGACTTTTATGATAAATTAAGAATTGATTTCAAGCCTCTCTTTGAAAGGCCTAAGAAGAATCCTCCTCCTTGGACATTTGTCCACACCAATCTGATCAAAATAATTAAAACTAATGTTAAGACACTCCCTTGTCTTGGCATCTGCTCTAATAATTCTTTCAAAATTGTGTAGACTGATACCTCTAAAATAAGATATCGAGGTATCCTGTTACAGAAAATCTCTTCAGAATCACCTAAATTGATTGTTAGGTTCACGTCTGGATCTTGGTCTCAATCCCAAGTTAATTATAGTACAATTAAAGAGAAAATCTTATTTGTTGTTCTATGCATACAAACATTTCAGGATGAGTTGTTGGATAAGAAATTCCTTTTAAAAATTGACTATAAATCTGTGAAACATATTTTGGAGAAGAGATGTTAAGAATATTGCTTCAAAATAAATTTTTGTGCAATGGCAGTCCATACTTACTATTTTTTATTTTAATATTGAATTCATTAATGACATTAATAATTCATTTCTAACTTCTTGACCCATGAATTTTTTCAGGGACGACAAGATGGGGTCTAGGCCCCACGCCTTAAAAAAATTAATCAAAGTTGTTGAATGATACTTGCTGAATGAAACGCGTTCATGCAAGAATTCAGAGTTAACATGTTTTTCCTTGATTATATCAAAGATATTTATGAAAAGCATATTAATGTAATTTCCAAATCTAAATGGGTCAAGGAAGACTCCAGTGTGGTGTCTTCTAGTCATCCACCTCCTGAAAAAATTATAATCAATCATAAAAACTCTTTAATCACTGCTTCTTCTCTTAAAATTTCAGAGAAAGAAGAACCCAATAAAAACTAGTTGAAAAACTCAATTACACAAATCAAAGTTTAATTACAATAGGAAAGCAATTAGATAAAATTTAAAATAAGGTTGATGAACTTCATGAACCTAAACCAAATGAAACTCTGTAAAAAAAACCTTTCATAAATGATTCAAGAATTGAAAAATAAATACGTTGAATCATCTTCCTCTGTTAAGGTTATTAACCAAGACAGTAATTCAGAATCAGAAAGTCATAGCTCAGAATCTACCTATGAGTCATCCACAGTTCATGAATCTTCAAACATTAATAATATTGTAGATACATTTAAGAATTTATAAATTAATAAATTAGAAAGGAAGTGGCATAAAAAGCCAATTTCTCCTGACATTCAAATTACTAAAAATTCTTTTGTTAATCAATTTTCTGTTTCTGCAAAGAAATTATACGAATGAAATATTGATGAACTTTCATAACAGGAAGTCATCAATAAATTATAGAATATGGCTATGGTATCCAATAGTTATATTACCGCACGTAATTTACTTCACAATAAGGTAATAAAAAATCTTTTGGTAATAGGATTCACAGGAATGATCCATTCCTGGTTGGAAAAACATCTCACAGAAGAATCCCAAAATTCATCCTTTCAACAGTAAAGATTGATGATGAAGTAACCTCAATTATTGGAGAAGATCAGAAAACAATTCATGATGTCATCAATACACTCTTTTACGCAATAATTGAACATTCTATTGGAACTCCAAGTAATGTTACTTCACGTATCTATCATCAATTGACCAATCTTAGGTGTCCAACCCTAAGTGATTTTGACGGGTGAAAAAAATATTTTTGTCCAGAGTAATGACAAGGAATGATAACAATCAACCTTTTGGAAATAAAAATTCATTAATGGATTACTCAATTTGTTTTCCAATAAAATTAGGACGGTCCTTAGTAATGACCTAGGATACATACACTATAATAGTCTTACTTATGGTACAATAATTACTACAATACAAAAGGAAGGTCTAAAAATGTGTATAGGCATGAAAATCAACAAACAAGTTAAAAAAGAAAATAAAACGTCCAAAATGGCCATCTTTCTATCATTTGTCAAAACAAAAATAAAATTAACCAATCTTTGATGATGATAAACAAGAATTGTTTAGAATCATAGTCAAATAGAATATTATGAAAGTAGTAATAAAGGTTTGAGAGGATTTGAATTCGCTGAATCCTCTGAAACTAACTCTTCAAGTTCTGATAATTATTATCCTAACACTCAATGGGGTGTAAGGATAGTTGGTGTCAGAAAATTAATGTCTTAAATAAAAATAAAGAACAAGAAAATCTCTTGTTGGATTTAATTAGAAAAATCAAAAACCAAAATTAAAACAAGAATATCATGAAAGACTTAGAAAGGTAACTCTTGACACAAAGTCTAATAATAATAATACTACAAGATTTCACAAACCGTTGAAAAATTCAATAAGGTTTAAAGGAAAGGAAAAAGAAGTTACTCTTCAAGAACTTCAAAAGGAAATTAAAAATATTAAGTTTGAAATAAAAGAATTAAAAAATTCAAACACAGAAATAAAAGAAGAATTAAACCTTTTTAGAATAGAGTTTAATTAAAATCATGAATCTAGTGAACTAGGAGAATTTAGTAAATTCATAATTTCTGATGACCAGGTTGAAGAACCTATTATCAACAATCAAGACAATGATAACTTCATCTAAATTCTTCATCATATGAAATCAAGAGATGGCACATAATGGTCATGATTATAATTCCACATTTTTATTTTATCACAATGGCTCTTGTTAATTCAAAAGCAGATTTGAACTGTATGCAGGAATGACTCGTTCCTACCATGTACCTCAAGAAGATGAAAGAATCTTTGTCTTCTGCCAATGGTGCAAAGATGCATATCAATTATGAAATCCCCAAATTTCATAGTTGTCAAGCCAATGTCTGTTAAAGAAAAACAATTGTGTTTTTTTCAAGAAGAAATCAAATTCTAGAGAATTGAATAACAACTTCAAAATCCTGCTCTTCAAAAATAAATCTTTGTACAAGGAGTTCGTCCTTTAGTAAATCCCTTAACAGTGTTTTGGAATGGACAATACCAAACAAAAGTGACTTAATCAACAGACTTGGAGATACTATTTTATTCTTCAAGTTTGACATAAAATCTGGAATTTTACAAATTCAGATAAATAAAATTGTTAAATACACAAGTGCATTCGGTAGTTATAAATGGTGAATAATGCCATTTTTTTCTTAAAAATACTATTTTCAACCAATCCACTGATTTCTTAATTGTTTGTATTCTAATTAAACAATATTAGTTGAATTTCTCAATTGTTTGCATTAGTGATATTATTATTTCTTCTAAATATGTTAAACAATATTGAAAACACTTCAAATTATTTATCAAGATAATAAAATAAAATAGTTTAGTTATCTTTGCAAGAAAAATCAAATTGTTTCAACCTAATAATAGATTTTCAGGACTTGCAATTTATTATTTCATTATTAAATCATAAATTTCATCTAATTAATTACAAATCTAAAAAACATGTTCTGAATTACATCCAAACAAAGTTTTGCCAAGTAACAATCTATTTTTAACAATTTTAAATTTAATATTTAATCTATCCAATGCATTAATAATTAAATTCCTGACCTCCTTACTTATAATCTTTTATAGGAAATCATTACAAGATTCTGCAATGAAAGAATTTTAGGAATTTGTACTACTAGAATATGGAAATGTAGAACTAATAATACTTAATCAAAATTCTTTCAAAATAAAGATGCTCAATGACAGGGCAGCCACTTTTTCCTCAAAAATCTCATCCATTTATTATGGCCGTGATGGATTTGAATATTCAAGAAATGACTGGATTGGTGACTTAGATAAAATTTTGGAAGAAATTAGATTGGGGCATGATTTCAATACAGCCTTAATTTAATGATATGAGAAAGGGGGAAAAATATGTTTTGACAAAGACAATGAAATCTGTTGTGATAACAGAGAAATTTTAATTGTGAACCTTTTAAGACAAATAAAATTTAAAATTGTATTTCCAAATAAATCAATCAAAGACCTTTTTATACTGGAGGGAACTTTCTTCGTAATCGCTCACGGATTTCAAAAAGGTCATAGGCATGATGTAGAAGCCTTGACAAAATGAATCAATATCACATTCAGAAATCATGAGAGAATGATGAATGGTTCAAAAATAGAAGAGTTTTCAACTCAACAATTGGCCCTTAAGGCCCAAATCAAAGAGGAGAGTTTTGCTCCTAACCAACTTCAATTAACAATACTTGGGTTCATCTGACCCAATTATCAATCAACTCTAGTCAACCAGTTTGACTCAATTACTCAACATTTTAACACCCATTAATAATTAATGAGCCCATTTACCAAGCTCCACAAATAAAACTATCCAGTTCAAATTCTTCCACACCCAAATCAAAACCTAAATCCAAACCCTCTTTGAAGGGTAAATCAAAGGCCACGTAGCGAAAGTCCAAATTGAAGTAAAAATTATTGCAAAGCTTACTTCTCCTCCTTGATAACAATAGTGATTTTGCCTATGGATCGTCAGTAGAGTCAAATCATCCAATCAAAAATAAAAACCAAAAAAGGAAATCATCCAAGACTCTCCCTTAGTAATTGAAGGGAAAATCACAGGTTCGAGTTCTTCCTCAATGGACTTATGACCCTTTCCAAGATTCATAAGATCCATTTAACAGTATAAACCTCAGTGACAATGAATAAAGAGAAATAATTCACCTTTGGAAAAATGCCAAAAATCCAAGAATCAACTTGTGGATCGTGATGACACCTCAACACAATGCAATGGTCATAATGATCTTCAAGACAAGCAATAATGTTTTCTCTACAATCAAAGTACAAGAAACCAAGATAGCAATTTATCAAGGAATCCAATGTACAATAATAGTCACAATAACTTTTTGATAACAACAATCATGACAGGCCAATTATGAAGATATAAAAATCGAGATAACAACTATCAAGGGAATCTTTGTAATTTGTCTCTTTATGAAATTATTGTACTAGTAGTCAAATAATTAGGCAACTATTCATACTTTTTACTATTTTTAGTCAAAAGTAGAAATGTAAAATATTTTTACTTTTATAAAATAGAATAGTACATATAAGTGTTGGGCTCACTAATTAATTATTTAATTCTTGCATCTTAATACCCAGTCTTCTTTTTCTTCAACATTAATTAGTGAGTTGGAACACTAATTGATTGCTATGAATTAATTTTCCTCAATTTTATAAGTTTTGAATGTTACTTTCAAATAACAATTTTATTTTTTGTTATTTAACTCTTGCATCTTAATACCCAGTCGTTAATTACTTAAATAATGATATGTATTTATATATATATATATATATATTAATAATGAAAATTAATTTATAATAAATTCTGGAAGCAATTCGAGGAATAAATATTTAAATATTTATTGTTGAATTTAATATCTTGAAGGTTATTTAAGAAATTTAAGAAACATAGATGCGTAGAATAGTCTAAATATGATTTTCATTGTCTTGCCACTTTAATATATTATAAATTGGTATGAATGACAGCTATTGGATTGTTGGTAATCCCTGTTCATATCAATTGTTGGAATCAGTGAAGTAGCGTAGTGGAGTCGTGGTTGCTCATTAAAAAAATAATTCTTTATTGATTTATAAAATGAAAACAATTGTGACGCCACGGTTTCCAAACAAACTTTTTAATGAAAAACACTTTTTTCTCATCGGATCCAGTATATATTTATAATATTATATCAAAGACATACAAAGTTAAGAGTTATACCAACATCTTATAATCCCACGAAAAACTGACTACGAGATCCATACTAAGATCTTCCAAACCAATCCTCAAACACACTAGGCTGTGTGTGGATACCTAGAATAAATCAAAAATATTTTTTTATCTATAGATTTACTCAACACATGAGATTTAGAGTTTTGAAGAATGACTATTGTGAGACAAAACTCTAAACACACTACAGTGGCACACGACATTGTAGTGTATCATGAAGAGCCACAGCGCATCACGACCCTGATGACTCACACCACCACTGTGGTGTCGTAAGGCACTACAGTGTGTCACGTGTCCACTATAATGTGACAGGGCATTACAGTAGTCCATGTCAATCTGTGATTTAAAATCAGTGATTGGCATGTGGCAGTCCAATATGCCTCGTGACAATTTTGTAAATTTATTATTTATTTTAATCAGATAAATATCTAGATATCAATTAATTCAAAATTAAATTTTTTGATCTTTCAATCAATTATCTTATCTATTAATTAACAGATTAGATAAACCAAATCAAATGATTATCACATAACGATTTAATATTATTTAATTTTATAAATCAAATATTCTATCTCCCTTATCGATCAACACAAAATTAATTGATAAAATTATTTAATTATAATTTCTGAAAATTACATTAAATAATTTAATTAATTAATCCCTAATTAACTAATTATATATAATTATCTCATAATTATATATTTACTTCAGAAATTTAATTCCTATCGCAAGTTAATCCTTTCTTATGTCCTGAAATATCCACACCCTAGATTCTCTAGTTCAGAGGTGACTTGGGGACCATTGCTTCATAATTCTAAGCTCCAATAAATTATATTATAAATTAAACTCTTTTATTAAATAGTCGTATTTATTAATTCCATTATTACTCCACTATAAGTATAGAATTACACTTTTAGTAATTACAGAATATATTGACAGAGTATTCTCGTGTAGTCCATTGATATAATCATTTCATGTAGTTATGTCCCCCAATTATTCGTTCGTAAATTAGAGTTGATTAAAATTACCATTTTACCCTTCCAATTGCCTCTTAATCTTTTAAGTACCATTAACTCACTAGTGAATGGTCAATTTATAATTGGAGCTCAATAACCATCCAGTTCTAGAACTAACATTTAAAGGAACCAATATACGATCCGTTAGGAAATCTTGAATTCCAAATTTTGTCGGATCATGTTCCTAGCCATCCATGTCACTAAATCTCCAAAGAAAAAGTGACTTGCTTGTTTTACGAGCTAACCTTAGCGAGTGAATCAAAAGATCCAATAGACATGATTAGTATTTTATTGTAACTCAGGATTCTGACTGATCTACACATGATCATCAATTTTGATGTGTATTAAATCTTTATGATAAATGCTAAGTTAATAAAGATAGTAACCCACATTTGTTCAGTCCTATATAATCCTATTATCTAAAGTATGTTCACTAAGATGTCTATCTACTTTAATGATTCGGATCTAGATCACATGCACTCATAATGCTTAGTGAACCGTACTAGTAACCATTCATTTAAGATTCTATACTTTAATATGTTGCAGACTATTTTATTCAGTATCTATGATCTTAATCCGAATAATACAATTATAAGAAAAAGACATTTTTATTAATTTGCAAATAAAATGTCTTTACACGTGCTTTGAGGGAACTATGCCCAACAATCTCTCACTTACCCTAAAGCAAATGTGGCATCTCTCTCAATCCCATATTTTGCACATGATCCTCAAACGACTTCGCGGGAAGTGTCTTCAGAACAGTCACATCCCCTCGATGCATGATCTCTCTTACAAGATGATATTTCCTCTCAATGTGCTTGCCCTCTTATGACTCCTCAGTTCTTTAGAATTAGCTAGCGATCCACTATCATAAAAGTAAAGGATCAGTGGCTTGTCCATATCTGAAACTACTTCAAGATCAGTATAGAATTTTCTGAGCCATATCGCTTCTTTCACAACTACATAAGCCATTATATATTTTGCTTCCACAATGCAATATGCAATATTGGATTGTTTAATACTTCTATAGACTACAGCTCCTCCATTTAGGGTGAATATTGATCCAGACTTCAACTTTTGACTTTTCCTATCTGATTAAAAATCAGGATCAATATAGTCAGTGGGGTTCAGGTCTCCACCTGAATAAACAAGTATATAATTTATCGTTTTTTGAAGAAACTTAATAATGTGTTTTATTGCAATCCAATGTTCTAAACTAGAATTTGATTGACAACAACTGACAATTCCTACTGTATAACAGATGTATTGTCTTGTACACAACATTGCATACATTAGACTACCAATAGTTGAAACATATGGAACCTTTGTCATATCATCTTCCTCTTGAGGAGTCCTAGGACACTGCTCTTTGGAAATGGTCATTCCATAACTCTAAAGGTGTCTTGCTTACAAACTTAGAATGCACTAAATTCACAATGTAGGTTTATATTTGAAGTGAATATCCTCATAATATGAGTGGTAATGATAAGTATCTTAACATAGACCAAACCGTATCCAATAGAGTTTGATTTCTCCTTTCTGAGACACCATTTTGTTGTGGCGTTCTAAGTGTTGTGAGTTGGGATAGAATGTCATACTTCAGCAAATAATTCTTGAATCAAAGTCTAATTATTCACCACATCGATCTAATCGAAGTGTTTTCAAAGATTTACCTAATTATTTAGCTTCAGTTTTGAAGTCTTTAAGCTTTGCAAAAGTTTCAGACTTTCTATGCATTAGGTAATTATAACCATATCTAGAGTAATCATCAATAAATGATACGAAATACTCATACTCACCTCTAGCTTGTATATTGATTGATCCATAGACATCACTATGTACTAGCTCAAGTGGTTCTTTGTCTCTTTAGCCATTTCTAGAGAAAGGTCTCTTGGTCGTTTTACCCTCTAGACAAGATTCACAAACGATAAGAGTCCCAACTTTTAGTTCTCTCAAAACATCATGCTTTATTAACCGGTTTAATCTATCTAGATAAATATCAAAAAATCTAGAAAGTAGAAGTGATGCATGAATGCAACATATCAAACACATAAACTTAACAATTACTAATCCATGATAAGACAACCTAACCATTAATGTGTCGCCTTAGGGTCAGTTAGATTAATTTTAAAACTATCTATGAGACATTTTTATCCTTAATAATTAAAACTTAAAATATCTCATATTTTCTTTTTCAATAATAAGATATCACTTATTTGGTCAAGTCACAATTATCCACTCAAAGTTTAATTGTGACTTTGTGAGTATAACCCATTATTATTAAATTTATGACTTGATTTAGAATATGCCGCCTTAGAGTTAGTCAAGTTTAACTACATCACTTGCTCATATCTTCTTAAGAAGTTCAACTTTGATATTGATACAATTCGAAACCTTCCTTAGAGGGTGAAAACAAATCTAACTCGAGGCCCTCTTTGCATCTCGTAGTGTTGTACTAATAATGGAGAACATATGTTACAATGACATTTCAACCTTCTCCCACTCACTATTTTATAATTGATGTTTTTCTATTTTAACTAATAAATTAATTTCAAATTAATTACTAGTTAAAATAACCCTACGAATGTAAAATTAATTATTAATCCAATCTAATTGGTCTAGGTTCATTTAACCTTAGCGCCTAAGTCAAAATTAGGTGAACTTTGAATAACTAATTATTTACATTCGTCAAACATTAATAAATTACTTTTAATAAAGTCATTTATCCTAAAGGTTACTAAGGCCATTAGACTGGTGTCATTACCAAGTTTAACTAATTAAAACTTAGAAGTTTACATGCAATTGATTTAATAAAATCATTCATATAAAAACATTAGAAGAGTCCTAATCAACCATGTTTCGACTAATGAGATCCATGATTAAATAAAACTGTATGGGGTTTCATGTATGGCGTGTGATCGACTCATGCATGGTCATGTTATCAATCATATCAAAAATATTTATTTAACAATTAAATAAATAAATGATGAACCGAGTGACTATTGGCTATTTCTAAATTACAACCTTTAAAAAAAAAGAAATAATTACAAAGAGGACTTCAAGAATACATATTTTCCAAATAGCTCATTCTTCACCAGAGGTCCATCTTCGTATTCTTCAAGCTATGATCAAAACCCTTTAATTAGGATAAAATATTTTTCTAAAATAAATCCCATTAATTATCTTTTTAAAATTAATTGAATTTGATAGTTAAAAATAATTTGAGGTCTCATTAGAATTGGCTCAAACTCAATCAATTAGTTAATTTTAATTTTAAAAAATAAAATCGATAATTATCCTTTTAAAAATAAAATTTCACATTTTAAATTCAAAAGTCAAAATTCAAAATTCAAAAATTCAAAAATTCAAAATCAAAATTTAAAGTTTAAAAGATAAGGATATGATTTGGGTTTTTCGCGACACATCGCAAGAATAGGGTAACACAGTATCAGGGTTTCTATGAAACTTCCCTAGCAATAACAACAATTGGCTCTGAAGATAGGAATCTCCCAACCACCTCCTCCATCCATTGTCGTCAACAACCGCCAGTGCGCAACGACTGTTTATTCCAGTGGCGATTTCTTGGTTAGATATGCCAGCGGCGCCAGTGCCAAAAATCATATTGCGGGTGCCAGAACTCCTTAATGGAATTACTATTTATCTTTTCTTCTCATCGTTCATCTTGTGCATTTTTCATATTTTCACGTACATAATTTTTACATTGTAATATTCAAAATACAAAATACAAAACTTCCTATGCCCTAAAACGGCTTACACAAGATCTAAGGAAAATAATGAACGAAGGCTAAACCAAAGTTCAGCATACAAATAACGATTCATCATTAAACTATTTAATAAAAAAACATAACCATCCATTTCATTCATACATATTGAAATATATAATGAATAATGCAAGAACACCCACGCAATGTTTAATATATAAATATATAAAGACCCCTTTGATACTTGTTGTTCGAATCAGCGGCGTCGCACAACGGAGGCATGGTGGGTTTTAGAAAAAACAATCAAAGAATTTTTTATACTGGAAGGAACTTTCTTCAAAAAGGTAATAGGCAAGTTGTAGAAGCCTTGACAAAATGAATCAGTATCACTTTCAAAAATCATGAGAGAATGATGAATGGTGCAAAAATAGATGAATCTTCAACTCAACAATTGGCCCTTCAGGAGCAAATCAAATAGGAGTCTTCTGCTCCCAACTAAGCCCAATCAATAATACTTGGGTTCATTAGACCCAATTACCAATCAACCATGGACAACCAATTTGACCAAATTACTCAACATTTTAATGCCCATAATAATTAGTGAGCCCATTTACCTAGCTTCACAAATAAAACTATCTAGTTCAAATTCTTCCACACCTAAATCAAAACCATAATTTAAACACTCTTCGAAGGGTAAATCAAAGGCCATGAAGCCAAAGTCCAAATTGAAGCAAAACTTATTGCAAACCTTGATTCTCCTCCTTGACAACAACATTGATAATGACTCTGAATTGTCAGTAGAATCAAATCATCCAATCAAAAATAAAAATTAAGAAAGCCAATCATCCAAGATGCTTCCTCAGCAATTAAAGAGAAAATCACAGGTTCGAGTTCTTCCTCAAAGGGATTATGATCCTTTCAAAGATTCACAAGACCTATTTGACAATAAATAAAGTAAAAAATTCACCTTTGGAAAAATGCCAAAAATCCAAGAATCAACTAATGGTGAATGATGATCTTCAGTACAATTCAACATTCATAATGATCTTCAAGACAAGCAGTAATGGTTTCTGTCTCTAGTGTCCTCAACACATGAGATTTAGAGATTTTGGAAGACTATTGTGAGACAAAAATCTCCGAGCTTTTTTATTAATCTTTAATCACATTGTTGCATACTCTGAAGCCAATAGAATAATATTTATATCTTTCTTCTAGATCAAGGCTAATCAAATTTTTAGAGAATTAACAAATAATAAATTAATTACACACTGCAATTGAGCAACACTACTGTGCCACATGACATTATAGTGTGTTGTGAAAAGCAACAGTGCCTCACAACAATGCAGTGTGCCACGTGTTCAGTGTAATATCATGTGGCACTACAGTAGTCCATATCAATCCCTGATTCAAAATCAGTGATTGATATGTGGCAGTTCAATATGCAACATGGCAATTTCCTAAATTTATTATGAATTTTAATCAGATAAATAGCTAGATATCAATTAATTTAAAATTAACATTTCTGATCTCCCAATCAATTATTATATCACTTAATTAACAGGTTAGATAAATCAAATCAAATCATTATCTCATAATGATTTAATATTATTAAATTTCAGAAATCAAATATTATGTCTCACTTATCGATCAACACAAAATTAATCGATAAAATTATTTAATGATAATTTAATTAATTAATCTTTAATTAACTAATTACACATAATTATCTCGTAATTATATATTTACCCTAGAAATTTAATTCCCATCGCAAGTTTGTCCTGGACTGTGTAGTAAAGAGATGACTTGGGGTCCCTGGACCCATAATTCTAAGCTCCAATAAATAAAATTATTAATTAAACTATTTAATTAAATGATCTTTTTTATTACTCCACTATAAATATGAAATTACACTCTTAGTAATTACAAAATATATTAATTGAGTATTCTTGTGTAGTCCATTGATATAATCACTTCATGTAGTTATGTCCCCCAATTATTGATTCGTAAATTAGAGCTGGTCAAAATTATAATTTTACCTTTCTAATTATCTCTTGATCTTTAAGTACCATTAATTCACTAATGGGTGGTCAATTTATAATCGTATTATAAATTTGAGCTCAATAACCATTCAGTTTCATAATTAACACTTAAGAAAACCAATATATGATCCGTTGGGAAAGCTTAGATTCCAAATCTTGTAAGATCATGTTCCCAGCAATCCATGTCACTGAAGCTCCAAAACAAAAGTTACTAGATTGTTTTACAAACAAACCTTAGCGAGTGTGTCAAAAGATCCAGTAGACATGCATAGTATTTTATGATTACTCAGATTTTTGACTAATCTACACATGATCATCAGTTTTGATGTGTATTAAATCTTTATGATAAATGTTAAGTTTATAAAGATACTATCTACATCAATGATTCAGATTCAATCCTACATAATCTAATTATATAAAGTACATTCACTAAGATGTCTATCTATATCAATGATTCAGATCTAGATCACATACATTCCTAATACTTAGTAAACTGTACTAGCAACCATTCATTAAATATTCCATACTTTAAAATGTTGCAGACTATTTTATTCATTATCCATGAACTTATTCCTCCTGTACAAATACAAGATCATAGTCTCATTAATGAATACGTAATTTTCATATATTTATATTAATTATTCAATAATAATCCAGATAATACAAAAATAAGAAAAATATGCTTTTACTAATTTCCAAATAAAATGTCTTTACACATGCTTTGAGGGCACTATGCCCAACAATCTCCCATTTTTTGCACATTAACCTCAAACGACTTTGCTGGAAGTGTTTTTATCACAGTCGCATCCCCTCGATGCACGATCTCTCTTACAAGATGATATTTCCTCTCAATGTGCTTGCCCCTTTTATGACTCCTCAATTCTTTGGAATTAGAAACCGCCCCACTATTGTCATAGTAAAGTATCAATGGCGTTTCCATGTATCAAACTTCTTCTAGATCAGTATAGAAGTTTCTGAGTCATACCGCTTCTTTCGCAGCTACACAAGACGCTATATATTTGGCTTCCGTAGTGGAATATGCAATGCTAGATTGTTTAATACTCCTCCATTTAAGGTGAATCCTGATCTAGATGTCAAATTTTGACTATCCCTATCTGATTAAAAATCAAAATCAGTATGTCCAGTTGGGTTCGGTTCTCCACCTGAATAAACAAGTATATAATTTATCGTTCTTCGAAGAAACTTAAGAATGTGCTTTATTGCAATTTAATGTTCTAAATCATAATTTGATTAATAATGACTGACAATTCCTACTACATAATAGATGTCAAGTGTTGTACACAACATTGCATACATTAGACTATAAATAGTTGAAGCATAAGGAACCTTTCGCATATCATCTTCCTCCTGAGGTGTCCTAGGACACTGCTCCTTGGAAATGCTAATTCCATGTTTGATCGGTAGTTGACCTTTCTTGAATTTTCCATAGACAATGTCTCCAACACCTTATCAATATAAGATGCCTGAGAAAGTGCTAAGTGCTTATTATTTCTATCTCTTAATATTTGGATGCCTAGAACATAGCTTGCCTCTCCCAATTCTTTCATTTGAAATTTCTCAGCTAACCACTTCTTTACTTTCGACAAAGTTTCTACATTATTTTCAATGAGTAGAAGATCGTCTACATGAAGAATTAAAAAAACCACTATCTTATCTCTGATGTAGTTATAATACAAGCTTCATCAACATTTTCCTCAAAGTCATACGATTTAATAACTTCATCAACGCTAAGATTCCAAGATCTTGATACTTTCTTTAATCCGTAATTGGATTTAAGCAAATTGCATACTTTTGGGTCTTTCCCCTTTTTCACGAATCCTTCTAGTTGTATCATATATATGATTTCTTCAAGAGAGTCATTCTGAAAAACTATCATGACATCCATTTGCCATTATCATAGTATAAACTAGCGGCAATCGATAAAAGGATGTGAATGAATTTTAGCATAGCAACGAGAGAGAATGTCTCTTCATAATCGACTCATTCCCTTTATGTATAGCCTTTAGCTACTAGCCATATCTTTGAAAGTCTCTATTTTCCAATCTGCACCTCTTTTCTTCTTTAAGATTCATTTATATCCAATGGGCGTGACATCTTCAGGTGGATCTACAATAATAAAATTAATTCTTTATTGATTTATAAAATAAAGACAATTACGATGCCACAATTTCGAAAAATAGCTTTTTAATGAAAAACACTTCTTTTTATCCGATCCAATATATATCTATACATTAAATCAAAGACATACAAAGATAAGATTTATACCTCTTGTAGTCTTATCAAGCGTCCTTACAAACAATGAACTTGTAATCCCACGAACAACAGACTGCGAAAACTACACCAAGATCTTCCAAGCTACTTTTCAAGCACACTAGGACGTGTGCAGGCATGTAGAATAAAGTAAAAATACTTTTCTATTTCTAGATGTACTCAACACATGAGATCTAGAAATTTTGGACAAAGACTATTGTGAGACAAAACACTGAGAGAAAATTCTGAAGCGCATAACATCGAGACAATGTCAAACATGTAAGCTTTTCCAATATTCTAGATTGAATAAAGTTAATTTCTTCTTCCAGTAAGATTTGGACAATCCATCTTTTATCGATTCCTTCACATTCTTCTTTCCCAGTGTAAATCTAACTTTCACAACTCTTTCCAACACTTATTTTCCACTTAAAGGTGCGTGAGCTGTTTTAAGCCATTTATTACCATCAAATACCTTTTTTTGCTTTCTGTAAGGATGTGTTTTAGCCTAATAGAAGATGTATCTTTTGCACATATTGGAAAAGGATAATAACCTTTAACACTACATCCACATAATTTTTCACATGCAGGAACATCACTGATCGTCCACATTAAGACTACTCTTAGAGTAAAGCTTTCTTCCAGATATGCATCATACGCCTTCTTAGAGAACTTTAAGATCATCAATCAAATGTGCTAAATAAACATCAATATCATTTCCTGGTTTCTTAGGACTAGCTATTAA
Source organism: Datisca glomerata (assembly GCA_003255025.1). NCBI lineage: Eukaryota > Viridiplantae > Streptophyta > Magnoliopsida > Cucurbitales > Datiscaceae > Datisca > Datisca glomerata. The sequence goes on from QANY01007839.1 coordinate 154,361, forward strand.
CAATGTTAACATCATGTATTTTCTTTTCATGCACAACCATGGAGGGAGATTATATATCACAATAATAGCATGCCAACAACTATATTAACTACTAAGAGAACTAAATGGATTTATCTCATCTGCTGTAATAGCTAGCCAAAGATGTCTTGGCTCAGCTGCAAAATCTGGCACTTGTGTGGTCTATATAAGCTTCGAAGAAGGAGAATTGGTTGGGTGACGTAATTTACCAGTCATTTCCCTATCATAAGCATGCCATGTCAAGGTTTTTACAATATGGCTACTCTTATACATTCATTTAAATTGATTATGTGGCTTCCATAGCTGTGGAAAAGAAAAAACTATTTTAACTAGTTGTGTTCATGAACCATCCAGATAATTTATGTATGGCATCTCATTTCTATCTGTGTAAATGTTATTCCGTGAAGTTTAAGAAATAGTTGTTTAGTCTAGAAAATTATCACTTGAGATGCATGGATACTCGATAATATTCATAAAGTCAATGTGTTATATATTTGTTAGTGTGAAAATCACGTAATGGTCGTGTGTTCAACTATCATAAGATTTGAAACAGTAGTAAGTGTTACCTCAAAATTTAACCATGTGACAGTTCACTAAAAAATTAATGAGGGGAGCGTATAAACAATCAATATGGTAGGAGCGAGGTTTTCACTGTAGAAGAAGACAAACATGGGTTTTGTCGAAAATTAAATTTGACGTTACTAGTCCGTAGTTGAAAAAGTTACCTCAAACATCTATAAATAGTAACTAGCGGAGAATAATATAATCCTTCACAATTTTCTTTCCTTTTCCTACAAATTTTTAAGATCCAAACATTGCCTATAGATTTTTACAAATTTCTCATAGATGGAGCTGCCAAATGTTGACAAAATTGAATTTTAAAGACCAAACTAACAACAAAATTCAATACTACTTTTTGTCTTACCAATTAATTTTTATTTTGAAGTGTTGAAATTTTGTTTTCTTTTGAATCTCAATATCTTTAATAAATATGATAGCAATATCTTTTGTAGGATGATGAGAACTTTTGAATACTAATTAGAAGAATGGTCTTTTTTTTCTAGCCACCAAACAAATGTTTTATTGGTTTGAATTCTACAATTTCCTTGGCTTTTATTTAGAGCAAAAATAAGAATTCAAACTCAAAGTTTTATGTACTTTAAAAATGAGATCTGACTGCTAATTAATCAATTAAATATTAAGTAAGTCACCATTGAGCCTAATAATGTTGTAAGGCTTATTTGTTCACGATCGTATCGGAGAACAACCACTATCTATACGGGACAAAAGTTGGGTTCATTCTCAAGGTGTGGGTGAGCAAGCCAAATGCAATTACACCCTAACCAATTGCTTGAAGGTGTGGGTGAGCAAGCCAAATGCAAATACACACTAACCAATTGCTTGATGATAAATATCCTTTTAGATTAAGTCATGAAATGACTTTTGAGCCAACAACAGTAAAATCGATCAATTTCAATGAATATAGAAGGTTGAGCGATAAACTAGTAAAATAGATTTTTTCATAAACATACACATTTCAAATTAATGATTTTGCCATCAGAATTCATTTGATTTTGTAAAATCAAACACACTTCATTTGATAATACTTAATAAGTTCGAATTTATTATTACTGGTATTTTGTTTCTTGAAAAGAAGTTGGATTTCATTAAGCAAAATGCAATTAGGAAGGCGTAAACTCTAGCTTACAGACTCTTTTTCAATGTGGAATAGAATATGAATCGGTAAATAATGAAAACTATCACTAAAGTAGTTGTGACCTGCACTACTCTCTCTTTCGAGTTCTCTCTCTAACCTCCTAGAGTTTTAGTCATGATCTCTTATTTATTAAGTACTAAATGGATATCATATTTATTAAAAATTTAAAATTCCGCCAAACTTAGCTTTCCCTTCCAATAATAATTATTCACTCCATTAATATTTTTGTCTATTTTTTGTTAGAGATATAAACATCTTATACCATGACCTTTATAAGGAAATATATGATTTAGGTAATTCTATTTTACTTATAAAGATAATTTATGTTTTCATGTAACTAAAGAATACTATTAAAATTTACTCGAAGAAAAATTCTGTTCGGGCATAAGTCAATTCCTACAAAATTGTAGGAAATTAAAATGAAGGCGTCTCATTTCTGTCACTAGAAAGCCATCGCCTGAGACACATAAATTATTTGGTAATTTTCACTTGTAAGGTGCAGAAATCATATACTGACCACGTGTTCAACGATCATAACAATCTTAAGTTACAGCTTATGATTCGGTCAAGTAACAGTTCACTGAAAACTAAATAAGGGGAGCGTTCATTAGCAATGAATATGATAGAAGTGAAGTGTTCATCGGAGATGAAGACAACCGTAGATTTCATTCAAAAATGAATATGGCGTTAGTAGTCCATATTTGTAAATGCTACCTCAAAACGACTATAAATAGTAATTAATGGAGAATAATGGTTTCTAAGTTCTAAAGATAGCCTATAACTTTTCACCGATTTCTCATAGAAGGAGCTATAAAATATTTACAAAACAGAAACTTCAAAGACCAAACTAACAAAAAAAAATTCAATACTAGTTTTACCAATTAACATTTATTTGAAAATGTTCAAAATTTGCGTTCTTTCCATTATCCTTTTAGTTTAAGTCATGAAATAACTTTTGAGCCAATAACTACTAAAATTGATCAATTTCAATGAGTATAAAACGTTGAGCCATAACCTAGTAAAATGAATTTTTAGAAAAACACATAAGTTATGATACATATTTCAAATTATTGAGTTTTCCATCAGAACTCATTTAAGAAAATGTAATTAGGAAGGCAGAAAACTCTAGATTACAAACCCTTTCTCAAAGTAGTAATGATCTACACTACTCTCCCTTGGGAGTTCTCTCTTTAATAACCTCTTGTACCATCACCTTTATAAGGAAAGACATGATTTATGTGATTCTATTTTACTTTTAAAGATATTTTATGTTTTTCAAGTGACTGAACAATACTATTATAATATACTGGAAGAAAATTTCTGTTACGGCGTACTTCAATTCCAACAAAATCGCACAAATTTAAAACTATGGCATCTCATTTCTATCTGTACAAATGTTATTCCGTAAATTATAGGAAGTAGTCATTTTCTTTTGAAAACTGCCACTTGAGATGCATGGATAATTCAGTAATATTTATAAAGTTAATGTGTTATATTCTTGTCCGCTACAAAAATAACATAATGGCCACATTTTCAAGGATCATACGGTTCGCGACGGCCATAAGTGTCAGCTCAGAATTCAGCCAAGTGACAGTTCACTGAAAAAATAAATTTGGGGAGCATGCATAAAAAATGAATATGATAAAAGCGAGGTTTTGGTTGGAGAGGAAGACAAACGTGGGTTTCTTTCAAAATGTCATTAGTAATCTGTATTTGCAAAAGTTACCTCAAACATCTATAAATAGTAACTGGTGATGAATAATGTAATCCTTCACATTTTTCATTCCTTTCCCTACTAATTTTGAAGATCTAAACATAGCCTATAACTTATTACCAATTTCTCATAGAACAAGCTAACAAATGTTGACACCACTGAAATTTCAAAGACCAAACTAACATTTTGTCTTACCAATTAACATTTATTTTGAATTGTTCAAAATTTATTTTCTTTGGAATGTCAATATCTTTAAAAAAAATAAGATAGAAATCTCTTTTGTAGGTTGTTGAAAATCTTTAAATATTGATTAGATGAATGGTCTCTTTTTTCGTAGCCACCACTAATTCTTTTATTGGTTTGAATTCCGTAATTTTCTTGGCTATTTTTTAGCAACATCAATATAAGAATTCAAACTCAAAGTCTTATGTAACATTAATGAGATATGATTACTAATTTACCTATTAAGTACTATGTAAGTCATCAATTGAGCTAATCATATGGTATTTCTTATTATTTCATGATCATACATAGGAGAACCAACACTATCTGTCTGGGACAAAAGTTAGGTTCAGCATCAAGGTGTGGCTATGCAAGCCAAATCGATTTATACACTAACCAATTATGGATGATGAATATCCTTTTAGATTAAGCCTTGAAATGACTTTTTAGCCAATCAATTTCAATGAGTATAACCTAATAAAATCAATCAACGTCAATGAGTATAACCTATTAAAATGGGTTTTCAATTAAGCACATAATTTACAACACATCCTTATGTTGCAAACAAGTCTTCATGTAACATTAAGTTGGACACCAAAAGTTGGCATTTTGAGTTGCTGCAATCATAAGTGAAGCGAAAAACAATGAGAGAATTTATGATAATCACTGACTTAAAATGATATTAAATGATAGAACTTATTGTCTCAGTATGGAAACTACTCCAAAGGAGTGCACTATTTATAGAGGTTTTATTCAATTGGTTAATTGCCACTTTCCCCTTATTTATCTAAAATGAAATCTGCTTTCACTAGCTAGACCACTATTCTTATCTATAACATAAAACTTTTAAATATGAATTTAAATTTTGTACCGCTTGTTTTACTAATACTTGCATTCTAAACATTATAAAATTAGAAATGATGTTATCACTTCACTACTTCCAAGGCAAGGATATGATCCTGCCCTACTCATTAGAATATCATCCCATAAAGAATGTTTGGGAGCTATTTTAAATATTATTACTCACTGGTGAAGTGCAATATTTATTGAAATTATACATTTTTATAAATCTATCGGATTAAAAGTTATTTAATATGTTTGTTGAATGCAGAGGCAGTTCGGGAAAAGTTTGTTTCTTTTCTGTAAAATTATGTTGAATTTATCATGAATATCTTATTTATTAAATATTGATCGAATTCCGCCTAACTTGGCTTCCCCTTCCAATAATAATTATTCGCTCTATTAATATTTTTGTCTATTTTTCTTTGGAGATTTAACTTCTTATACCATCACCTTTACAAAGAAATATATGATTTATGTAATTCTACTTTACTTGTGAAGGTTTATGTTTTTCATGTGGCTAACAAATACTATTTCCTTTACCAAAAGAAAATTTTTGTTAGGACGTATGTCAGACCTAATCACATTGAACGAAATTAAAACAATGGTTCTCATTTATATTTATGTAAATGTTATTCCATAAATTTTAAGAAATAGTTGTCTACTCTAAAAAATTATTACTTGAGATGCATGGATTATTCGGTAATCATAAATTCAATGCTTATATACTTGTCAGGTGTGGATATCACATAATGACCACATGTTCGAGGATCGTAAGGTTTAAAACGGTCTTAAGTATTGACTTAGATCCAATCAAGCGATAGTTCACGCAAAAAATAAATGAGGGGAAGGTGCGGCAGCAATGAATATGAGAGGAGAGAGGTTTCAACGGAGAAGAAGATAAACGTCGGTTTGTTTTAAAAATGAAAATGACGCTAGTAGTCATTTTTTGCAAAAGTTTCCTTAAGATCCAAACACAACCTATAGCTATTTACCGATTTCTCATAGAATTAGCCAACAAATGTGAACAAAACCCAAACTTCAAAGACCAAACTAACAACAAAGTTACAAACTTCGATACTACTTTTTCTATTCTAGTTAATATTTATTTTGAATTGTTCAAAATTTACTTTCTTTTGTAAGTTGTTAAGAATCTTTGAATACTAATTAAAAGAATGATCTCTTGTTTTCCTAACAACTGAACATATGATTTATTAATTTGAATTCTGAAATTTTCCAGGCTATTTTTCAGTAACATCCACATAAGAATTCAAATTTGAAGTCTTATGTACTTTTGAAACACGATATGACTACTAATTACCAAACTAAATATTAAGTATGTCATCAATTGAGCTAATCATGTGGTATGACTTATTATTTCATGATCATACATAGGAGAACCAACACTATCCGTCAGGGACAAAAGTTAGGTTCAATCTCAAGGTGTGAAATGATTATATCCTTTTTATTAAGTCATAAAATGACTTTTTAGCCAATAACCTAGTAAAATAAATTAATTTGAATGAGTATAAAAGGTTGGATGAATAACTTAGTAAAATTGGTTTAAAGAAAACACATAGTTTACGATACATACTTCAAATGATTCAGTTTGTTTTCTGAATTAATTTGATTATGAAATATCAAAACATTTCATTTGATAATACTTGATAAGTTAGAATTTATTATTAGTATTATTTTTTTTTTCTTGAATAGACTTTGGATTTCATTATGCAAAAGGCAATAAGAAGTTGATTGAAATTGATTAGTATATTAAGCATTAAAAAGGTGTTTATTCCAGGAGTTTGCAACAAAAGAAGGGCAAGCAGCCAATTTCCCTAGAATTTAAAGATTTTTAGATGTGGTAAGAATTATCAAGGTAGTTCTGTGGTGCGGGCTAAGTCAAATATTAAAACCCATACTATTGTGAGAATGATTTCTTAAAATAAATTTGAGGAAGGGTTATTGAAGGGATAAAACATTAATGAACGAACACTGGAATGAATGGATGTATGCATCGAACAATATGGAACATATCATGAGGATGGGTCATTGAAGGAATATAACATTAATGAACGAACACTAGAGTGAATGGATGTATGCATAGAGAACAATATGGAACATATCATGATAAAATCACGAATGAAATTGAGGGAGAATGTCAATTTTAACTTTTTATGCTATGGGGTAAGTAGTTAGAAGGTGAGATGAGTAAGTTACAAAATTGAGGGAGATTGTATTTATGAAAATAGAAAGGATTGAGAACTAGTTGGTAATTTTGGAAGTGTTAGGAATTTTATGTTAATGGATATGTCCCTTCTTATGCTTCCTCTTATTAATTCTTTCATTCATATTTTTCCAGAATCTAAGTCTTGTTTCAGAGAAAGAAGTATACGAATAACATGACATTTAAATATATTCCCCTCTTCAAAATATGAAAGGATAAAATACTTTTATTATATAATAACAAATTGGAATATTCTAGTTCCAAAACCAAGAACAAGTCCTAGAGGCCCTTGAAGAATGTTAGTGTGAGAGTAATAGGTGCATGAAGAGATCCAGACAGTGTTAGAAGCCTGCAATTCACAGAAACAGGGAGTGGAACTATAACGCGACATCCTAAAAGGTTAGCAATATTGAAATTGGTGGCATTCATTGCTATTTGTAAAATTCCAAGACTATTTGTCACAACCTAAGAAAGAATAGTTCTTCCTCCATCACATGAAAGCTTAACGTTCACTCCAGGCAGTGGCCTTCCAAGAATACCCAATATTGGATTTCCATTTATGCTACAAACAAGTCCTCCTGTAACATTAAATTGGACACTGACAGTTGTATTAATATTTTGAGCAGTTGAAGATATTGCTGCAATAAGAAGTGAAGTGAAAAGCAATGAGAGAAAATTTATGATAGCCACTGACTAAAAATGATATGAAAGGATAGAACTTGTTGTCTTAGTATGGAAATAATTCCAAACGCGTGCACTATTTATAAAGGTTTTAATTCAATTGGTTCATTGCCACTTTCCCTTTATTTATCTAAAATGCAATTTGCTTTAGCTAGACCACTACTGTTGTTGATAGAAAAAAACTTTTAATTATGCATTTAAAGTGTGTACCGCGCTAAATTTACTAATACTTGTATTCTAAACATTATAAAGTTAGATATGATGTTATAACTTCAATACATCCAAGGAAAGGATATGATCTTGCCATGCTCATTAGAATTATAGTAAGAAGATTCAAATTTCATCCCATGAAGAATTTTTAGGAGCTCTTTTAAATATTATTATTCACTGGTGAAGTGCTTTGTTTATTAAAATTATACATTTTTATAGATCTATAGGATTAAAAGAAATTTATATGCTTGTTGAATGCAAAGGCAATTTGGGAAAAGATTGCTTGTTTTCTTTAAAATTATTTTGACTGCATAATGAATATCTTATTTATTAAATATTGACCGAATTCCGCCTAACTTAGCTTCCCCTTCGAATAATAATTATTCACTCAATTAATATTTATGTCTATTTCTATTTCAAGAGATAAACTTCCTATACATTGACCTTTGTAAGGAAATACATGATTTATGTAATTCTAATTTACTTGTGAAGCTTTATGTTTGTCGAGTGACTAACAAATCCTATTATATTTTACTAGAAGAAAATTTTTTGTTAGGACGTACATCAATCCTAATGAAATGAAACAGAATTAAAATAATGGTTCTCTTTTCTGTTTGTGCAAATGTTATTCCATAAGTTTTAAGAAATAGTTGTTTACTCTAAAAAATTGTCACTTAAGATGCATGGATTATTCAGTAATCATAATTCAATGTCTTATATACTTGTCAGGTGTGGATATCACATAATGGTCGCGTGTTCAATGATCTTAAGCTTTAAAACTATCCTAAGTGTCTGCTTATAATTTAACCAAGCAATAGTTCACTCAAAACATAAATGCGGGGAGCGTGCTACAACAATGAATATGAGAGGGGAGGTTTTCAACAGAGAAGAAGACAAACATGGGTTTGTTTCAAAAATTCAAATGGCACTAGCAGTCCTTGTTTGCAAAAGTTACCTAAAACGTGTATTAATAGTAAATGACAAAGAATAATGTAATACTTTCACTTTTTTATTTCCTTTCCTACTAAATTTTTAAGATCCAAACACAGCCTATAACATTTTACTAATTTCTCATAGAATTAGCTTACAAATGTGAACAAAACCAAAACTTCAAAGAAAAAACTAATAATAAAATTTATATATATATATATATATATAAATATCTAAAAAATCCATATTCATTAATGAGGCTATGATCTTGTATAAGTACGAGAGGATTAATGATCATAGATAAGGAATAAAATAGTCAGCAACATATTAAAGTAAGAAATCTTTGAAGAATGATTGCTAGTACGGTTCACTAAGTATTATGAATGCATATAATCTAGATCCAGATCATTGATGTGGATAGAGATCTTAGTGAAGGTACTTTATATAATCAGAATATATTGGACTGGACCGATATGGACTAATATATTTATTAACTTACCATTTATCATAAATATTTAATACACTTATAAAATGATGATTATATGTAGATCAATATTCCTGAGTAGTCATGATCTCTTATGCATGTCTATTGGATCTTTTGATTCACTCGTTAAGATTTATTTGTAAAACATGTCAGTGATTTTTGTTTGGAGATTAAGTAGCATAGATGGCTAGGAACATGATCTTACAAGATTTGAAATCCAAGCTTTCCTAACGGATCATATATTGGTTCTCTTCAGTGTTAATTCTAGATCTAAATGTTTATTGAGCTCAAATTTATTATAAATCATAAACAGACCATTCACTAGTGAATTAATGGTACTTACCAAGAGGTAATTAAAAGGGTAAAATAAGAATTTTGACCAACTCTAATTTACAAATCAATAATTGGACGATAAAATTACATGAAGTGATTATATCAATAGACTACACGAGAATACTCTGTAAATATATTATGAGATTACTAAGAGTTCAATTTTATATTTATAGTGGAGTAATAATAGAATTAATAAATAAGATTATCCAATTAAAGAGTTTAATTAATAATCTAGTTTATTGGATCTTAGAATTATGGGTCCATGATCCCCAAGTCACCGATGTACTTTTTTAATATAATATTTAGAAGTTAATTAATTAAATTATTTAATGTAATTTATAGAAATTATATTTAAATAATTTTATCGATTAATTTTATGTTGATCAATAAGTGAGACTAAATATTTTATTTATGAAATTAAATAATATTAAATCCTTATGAGATAATGATTTAATTTAGTTTATTTAATATGTTAATTAACATAGAAGATATTTGATTGGGAGATCATATAAGTTAATTTTAAATTAACCGATATCTAGATATTTATCTGATTAAAATAAATAATAAATTAGAAAAATTACAACGTGGCATATTGGATTGACACATGTCAATCGCTGATTTTGATTCAAAGATTAACATGGACTACTGTAGTATCATGTGGCACTACAGTGGACACACGACACAGTGTAGTGCCTCACGGCACTACACTGGTGGCGTGAGGCACTGTGGCTCTTCACGGCGCACTGTAATATCGTGTGGCACTATACTGTTGCTCAGTTGCAGTGGGTCACACTGTAATGAAACATTTGTAAATAATTTATTAGTTTATAAATCTCTAAAAATATGATAAGCCTTGATCTAGAAGAAAGATATAGATATTATTCTATTGACCTTAGAGTGTGCAACAATGTAATTAAAGGTTAATCAAAAAGCTGTGTATGTTTTCAGAATTTTCTCTCAGAGTTTTGTCTCACAATAATCTTTCTCCAAAATTTCTAGATCTCTTTTATTGAGTATATTTAGAGATAGAAAAGTATCCTCACTTTATTCTATGCGCCCATATGCATCCTAGTGTATTTGAGAATTCACTTGGAAGATCTTGGTGTGAATCTCGCAGTTTATTGTTCGTGGGATCACAAGTTCATTGTTTGCAAGGACACTTGATAAGACTACAAGATGTATAACTCTTATCTTTATATCTCTTTTTATTTAATGTATAGATATATATTGGATCCGATAAGAAAAAATATTTTTCATTAAAAATTTGTTTTTTTGAAACCGTGGCGTCACAATTGTTTTAATTTTATAAATCAATAAAGAATAATTGGTATCAGGGCGGTTTTTGTATATTTGTATATTAAATACCGTGTGGGTGTTCTTGCATTATTCATTATATTTCGATATGTATGAATGAATGGATGGTTATATTTATTTATTGAATAGTTTAATGATGACTCGTTAATTGTGTGGTGAATTTTGGGTTTAGGATTTGTTCTTTATTTTCCTTAGTTCTTGTGTAAGCCGTTTTGGGTCTTATCGTGGATTAGTAATTGTTAAGTTTATGTGTTTGATATGTTGCATTCATGCATCACTTTTACTTTCTAAATTTCTTGATATTTATCTAGATAGATTAAACTGGTTAAAAAAGCATGGTATGTTGAGAGAACTAAAAGTTGAGACTCTTCCAGTTTGTGAATCTTATCTAGAGGCTAAAATGACCAAAAGACATTTCTTTAGAAAGGGTCAAAAGCCAAAGAATCACTTGAACTAGTATATAGTAATGTCTATGAATTGATCAATGTACAAGCTAGAGGTGAGTATAAGTATTTCATATTATTTATTGATGATTACTCTAGATATGGTTATACTTACGTAATTCATAGAAAGTTTGAAATTTTTGAAAAGTTTAAAGACTTCAAAGCTGAAGCTAAAAAGTAATTAGGTAAATCTTTGAAAACACTTCGATCAGATCGAGGTGGTGAATACTTGGACTTAGAATTCAAGGATTACCTGTTGGAGTATGGCATTCTATCCCAACTCACAGCACCTGAAACCCCACAGCAAAATGATGTTTCAGAAAGGAGAAGTCAAACCCTATTAAATATGGTTAGGTGGATGTTAAGATACTTATCACTACCACTCATATTTTGGGGATATTCACTTCAAATAGAAACCTACATTTTGAATTTAGGGCATTCAAAGTCTGTAAGTAAGACACCTTTAGAGTTATGAAATGGCTCAAAACCTAGTTTGCGTTATTTCCTTGTATGGTGGTGTCCAGCTCACGTTCTTAGATTTAAGAATGGAAAGTTAGACTCAAGGTCTGAAGTGTGTATATTTGTTGTCTATGCTTCAGAAACAAGAGGTGGGTACTTTTATAGTCACATGGATCAAAAGGTGTTTGTATCGACAGATGCCACTTTCCATGAACACGACTATATGGAAAGCTGCAAATCTCAGAGAAAAGTAGTTCTTGAAGAATTAGCTCTGATAAGATAAGACCAACTTCATCATTAACTGATAAATGAAAAACCACAAAAATCATTGTTCCTGTTCAGGAAACCCTAGTGTAACATCTTAGTGGGAAGGTTTGTAAGCCAACCTATTCGTTATGAACTAGAGGCACATGTCCTAGTGTCTGACATTAATAAGGATGATCCATTAACCTTTAAAGAGGCAATGGAAGAACGTGAAAAGGATAAATGGTAAGATGCCATGAACCAAGAAATAGATTCAATATATTTCAATTCTGTCTGGGAACTTGTAGATCCACCTGAAGATGTCAGGCCCATTGTAGATCAATGAGATAGAATGGATCTTAAAGAAGAAAAGAGGTGCAGATGGAAAACTAGAGACTTTCATGGCATCGCTGGTTGCCAAAGGCTATACATAAAGGAAATGAATCGATTATGAAGAGACATTCTGAAGAAAACATATACATGATACAACTAGAAGGGTTCGTGAAAAAGGGTAAAGACCCGAAAGTATGCAAGTTGCTTGAATCCAATTACGGATTAAAGCAAGCATCAAGATCTTTGAATCTTACATTTAATGAAGTTATTAAATTGTATGGCTCTGAGAAAAATGTTGATGAAGCTTGTATTTATAAATACATAAAAGATAAGATAGTAGTTTCCTTAGTTCTTTATATAGACAATATTCTACTCATTAAGAAAGATATAGAAACCTTGTCGAAAGTAAAGAAGTGGTTACCTGAGAAATTCAAAATGAAAGAATTGGGAGAGGCAGGCTATGTTCTAGGCATCCAAACCCTAAGGGATAGAAATAATAAGCTCTTGGCACTTTCTCAGCATCTTATATTGATAAGGTGCTGGAGAGATCCTCTATGAAAAATTTCAAGAAAGGTCAACTACCGACCAGTCATGGAATTGCCATTTCCAAGGAGCAGTGTCCTAGGACACCCTAGGAGGTAGATGATATGACAAAGGTTCCTTATGCTTCAACTATTGGTAGTCTAATGTATTTATGTACAAGACCTGACATCTGTTATACAATAGGAATTGTCAGTCGTTATCAATCAAATTCTGGTTTACAACATTGGATTGCAATAAAGCACATTCTTAAGTTTTTTTAGAGAATCATAAATTATATATTTATTTATTCAGGTGGGGACCTGAACCCCACTGAATAAACTGATTCTGATTTTTAATCAGACAAGGACAGTTCAAAGTTGACATCTGGATCAGTATTCACCCTAAATGGAGGAGCTGTTGTGTGGAGAAGTATAAAAAATCGAGTATTTCATATTCCACTATGGAAGCCAAATATATAGCGGCTTTTGTAGCTGCGAAAGAAGTTATATGGCTCATAAATTTCTATACTGATATGGAAGTAGTTTCAGATATGGACAAGCCTCTGATCCTTTATTTTGACAATAGTGGGGCGGTTTCTAATTCCCAAGAACTGAGGAGTCACAAAAGGGGCAAGCACATTGAGAGGAAATATCATCTTGTAAGAGAGATCATGCATCGAGGGGATGTGACTGTTATGAAGACAATTCCAGTGAAGTCGTTTAAGGATAATGTGTGAAATATAGGGTTGAGAAAGATGCCACATTTGCTTTAGGGAAAGTGGGAGATTGTTAGGCATAGTGGCTAAACGTATGTGTAAAGACATTTTATTTGGAAATTAATAAAAACCTATTTTTCTTATAGTTGTATTATCCAGATTATTATTGAATAATTAATATAAATAATTGAAAATTACATATTCATTAATGATCTTGTATTTGTACAAGAGGATTACGATCTTAGATAATGAATAAAATAGTCTTCAACATATTAAAATATCGAATCTTTAATGAATGGTTTCTAGTACGGCTCACTGAGTATTATGAATGCATGTGATCTAGATCTCAATTATTAATGTAAATAGACATCTTAGTGAAGGTACTTTATATAATCAGATTATATGGTACTGGACCAATGTTGATTAGTATCTTTATTAACTTAGCGTTTATCATAAAGATTTAATACACATCAAAATTGATTATCATTCGTAGATAAGTCAAAATCTTGAGTAATCATAAAATTCAATGCATGTCTACTAGATTTTTTTATTCACTCGCTAAGGTTTGTTTGTAAAATAAGCTAGTGACTTTTATTTTGGAGATTTAGTGACATGGATGGCTGGAAACATGAGCTTTCAAGATTTAGAATCCAAGTTTTTCTAACAGATCATATATTGGTTCCTTTAAGTGTTAATTCTCGAACTGAATGGTTATTGAGCTCAAATTCATAATGGGTAAAATAGTAATTTGATCAGCTCTAATTTACGAATCAATAATTGGGGGACATAATTACATGAAGTGATTATATCAATGGACTACACGAGAATACTCTGTCAATATATTCCATAATTACTAAGAGTGCAATTTAATATTTATAGTGGAGTAATAACGAAATTAATAAATAAGATTATTTAATTAAAGAGTTTAATTAATAATCTGATTTATTGGATCTTAGAATTATGGGTCCAGAGTCCCCAAGTCACCTCTGTACTACAAAGTTTAAAGTGTGAATATTTCAGAACATGAAAATAACTAACTTGCAATAGGAATTAAATTTCTGGGGTAGATATATAATTATGAGATAATTATATATAATCAGTTAATTAAGGATTGATTAAATAAATTATAATTAAATAATTTTATCTATTAATTTTGTGTTGATCGATAAATGAGATAGAATATTAGATTTCTGAAATTTAATAATATTAAACCATATGAGATAATGATTTGATTTGGTTTATCTAATCTGTTAATTAACTGATATAATAATTAATTTGGAGATCAAAACAGTTAATTTTAAATTAATTGATATCTAGATATTTATCTGATTAAAATAAATAATAAATTTAGAAAATTGCCATGTGACATATTGGACTGTCACATATCAATCACTAATTTTGAATCAGGGATTGACATGGACTACTGTAGTGCCTCATAATACAACACTAGACACGTAGCACACTGTAGTCCCTCGCGACACTACAGTGGTGCTGTGAGTCATCAGTGTTATGAGGCATTATGGCTCTTCACGACACACTGTAATGTCATGTGGCACTGCAGTGTCGCTCAATTGCAGTGTGTCCCACTACAATGACACATTTGTAATTAATTTATTATTTTGTAAATCTTTAAAAATCTTATTATCCTTGATCTAGAAGAAAGATATAGATATTATTTTATTGGCCTCAGAGTGTGCAACAATGTGATTAAAAAGTTAATCAAAAAGCTCTGTAAGTTTTCTGAATTTTCTCTCGTGGATTGGATTTCACTTGACTGTCTACGGCTCCATTGCGTGTGCTCGGGGTAGAAGTTTTGTATAAATGTATCGCCATGCTATTAAGTATTTTGATTTAAGTTCTTTTCTTTCTAAGAGGTGGAATAGAATAACCCATTTGAAGCGTAATGATCATACGTCTGTAATGCATTGTATGTCCCATAATAGGTCTCATTCTTCTACCCTTTCCCGGGAGTCGATGACTATTCATAGCTATTACCTTGACACCAAAGAAGAGTTTGACCCCTGTCCTAGTGGATCCTGATTCGACATTAGAAGTATATTGATTTTTCCCCAATAACTGAATACTTTTGTCTATAAATATTGCATATTTGATTCCATCCATAAATTTTCTTCCCTATGAGTTCTAGTCTCAATAAGAATGCTAGTTCTTACTGTTCATATGTTATGATATGAATATACCACACCAATTCGTTATGTATGGATGATGAGATTCCATTGATACAGAGCCAATTTCAATAGACTTATTGGAGGGTCCCATTGGCGTGCATCCAGTAGGAATTGAACCTATGAATTCGCCAATTATGAGTTGAGCGCTTTAACCATTCAGCCATGGATGCTTAGCGGGGATCCTCGTACATGGCCCATGTTCCGGCAGTGTGGTCAGACGTTGCAGCAGTCCATGTCCTCCACACCTCAGCCCCAACCACTTACAACATAGGGGGCTCTACAGCGGTCCTCCACGTCTCAGCAGCAGCAACCTGGAGTGACGTTACAGCAGCATTCATCTTCGGATTTTCAGCAGCCCATGCTCAGGCATGACCAGTCCACGTCACAACCCATTCTCAGACTGACCGCCTCTACGATAAGTAAGTGAATGCTGGTATCTAGGGGGGAGATGTAAGAAAAATTACCAACTTGACCCTTAGCCTAAGTGTTATATTTGGTTATTTACTAAAATCCCCCTTTGGAGGAGAAGGATCGATTGTTAGTGTGGACGATTTGGAAGATATAATTGGAGGGCATGTATGGTTAGGTTCCATTTGTATACTTGGTGGAATCTGGCATATCTTAACGAAACCTTTTGCATGGGCTCGCCGAGCACTTGTATGGTATATAATTCAATATAGATAGATATATACACATATATTTGCCCCTCGTTCTATTATTTTTCTCGTGGAATTTGGAATACTTGAACGGTCGATTCTTTTTTTTTGTCTTAGCTTCCACCTTTCATAATGAAAACAGAGAAATGCTTTATTATGATCTGAATTACATTTATTTGGATTGCATTGCACCTTTCTCTTTCATTTTTCTTTATTCTTATCCTTAGGGCGGATCTTCTATAACATAACAAAAAATGACTTTATTTATTATTATGAATTATTTGATTATTCTATATCATTCGAAATATTCATTATTTACTTAAATATATTAATATTCATTATTTAATAAATTTAACAAATATATTATTTATTTATATTATTTATTATCTATTTATTTAATATGTTTATATATTTCTATTTTTTCTATTTATTATGTTTTTATTCATAATAATTATCAAAATGATTTAATAGAGAATTTATATCATCTCATCCACATCAAAATCTTTGTCAAGCTGGACCCTGATGAGGGATGGGAATTGGCTGAATCCGTCTGCCCTTTTCTTCGTATGCAAGTAAGCAACTGGCCTTAGATTGTATCGAGCTACATGCCCTTCTCATAAGATGTTGTAAGCTACGGGCCATAAAATATCTGACAAAGCTTAAAGCAGGCATCAAGAGCTAAGAAGGGGGCCTGCTTCTATGTCCTGTAGTTTCTCACAGGCATTTGCTTCAAAGGGGCTTAAGGTTGGGGATAAATATAGAACAAGATTCAATCACTGTAGGATCGTGGGCTAACCTTGATGAGACTGTAGGGCTCTTTCATTTATCATTCTTCTTCGGAATTGAGCTCTTACCCGATCTAGTTGGTGACTTTCACAATAGTCATTCTCCAAAATCTCTAAATCCCATGTTGAGTAGATCTACTGACAGAAAAGTATCTTGGATTTATTCTACTTGTCCACACACGTCCTAGTGTATTTGAGGATTTTCTTGAAAGATCTTGGTGTGGATCTCGCAGTCTTTTCTTTTTGCACCGTTGATCATTCTCTCATGATTTCTGAAAGCGATACTGATTCATTTTGTCAATGCTTTTACAACATGTGTATGACCTTTTTGAAATCTATCAGACATGACGAAGAAAGTTCCTTCTAGTATAGAAAATTCTTTGATTATTTTATTTGAAAATTTAATTTTAAATATTGTTTGTCCTAAAAGGTTCACAGCTAAAATTTCTCGGTTCTCATAACATATTTTATCATCTTTGTGAAAACATATATTTCCACTTTTCCAATACCATTAAATTAAGGTTGCATTGAAATCATGCCTCAATCCAGGTTCTTCCAAAGGTTTATCCAATTCATTAATCCAGTCATTTCTTGGATATTCAAATTTATTATGATCATAATTAATGGATGGGATTTTTTAGCAAAAAGCGATCTGCCATTGAGTATCTTTATTTTGAAAGAATTCTGATTGAATATTCTGGATTCTACGTTTCCATATTCTAATAGATCAGATTCCAAAAATTCTTCCATTGTAGAATTCCGGAATGATTTCCTGCAAAAGATTAGAAGTAAGGAGATCAGAATTAATGGATTGGATCAATTTAATATTCAAATCAAGATTGCTAAAAATAGATTGTTATCTGGCAAAATTTTGTTTGGATATAATTTCAAAACATGTTTTGCAGATTTGTAATTAATTAAAAGATATTTTTTATTTAATAAAGCAAAATATATGATTTGGTTAATTGGTTAATAATGAAATAATAAATTACAAGTCCTGGAAATCTATTCATAGGTTGAAACAATTTGATTTTTCTTTCAAAATATATCTAAACTATTTTGTTTTATTATCTTGACAAATAATTTGAAGTGTTTCCAATATTGTTTAACATATTTAGAAGAAATAATAATATTACGAATGTAAACAATTGAGAAATTCAACCAGTATTATTAATAATAATGTAGACAATTAAGAAATTAGTGAATTGGTTGAAAATAGTATTTTTAAGAACAATTGGCATTATTCTCCATTTATAACCACCAAATGAAATTTTGTATTTAATAATTTTATTTATCTGATTTTGCCAAAATCCAGATTTTATGTCAAACTTAGAGAATACAATAGTATCTTCAAGTCTGTTGATTAAATCCATTTTGTTTAGTATTGGATATCTTAGTCATTCCAAAACACTTTTAAGGGGTTTGTAATTGATTACTAAACGAGGAACTCCTCGAACAAAGATTTTTTTTTAAGAGTAGGATTTTGAAGATGTTCTCCAGTTCTCTTGAATTTTATTTCTTCTTGTAAACAACACAATCATTTTTCTTTACAAGAAATCAAATTTATGGATTTACAAACAGATTTTTCAGTTCAAGTTTTTAATTTCTCATTGTGGGAAAAACAAAGGAATTTGAATTTTACAGGTTCATCCATGGGATAAGTAATTATCACATCATGCTCTATGATAAAAGGGTACACTAGAGAAATGACTGATAAATCCAAAATGATTTTATTATTCATATTTTTTATTAAGACAAATGATGTTCTGAAACATACATTGTCTTGGCAAATGTGAACTTTGGAGATTTCATAATTAATATGCATCCTAGTACTATTGGTAGAAGACAAAGATTCTTTCATCTTCTTGAAGTACTTGGTTGGAACGAGTCCTTCCTGCAAACAATTTAAATCTGCTCCTAAATCAACAAAAGGAAATCAAAATCTAAAATTATAATCCATACCATTATGTGTCATTTCTTGATTTGATATGATTAAGAATTTGGATGAATTAATTATCGTATTGATTTTTGACAATAGGTTATTAAACTTCATTATCAGAAATAATAAATTTACTAAGTTTTTTTAGTTCACTAGATTCATGATTTTTCATTAAACTCTCTATTTTTAAAAGGTTTAGTTCTTCTTTTATTTCTGTGTTTGAATTTTTTAATTCTTTTATTTCAAACTTAATATTTTTAATTTCCTTTTATAGTTCTAGAAGAATAACTTCTTTTTCCTTTTCTTCAACCATATTGAATTTTTCAAGGGCTTGCGAAATGCTTGAAGTATTATTATTATTAGACTAAGTACTTTCTTTCTTTAGAATTACCTTTCTAAGTCTTTCAAGGCATTCTTATTTTAATTCTGGATTTTTAATTTTGCTAATTAAATAAAACAAAAGATTTTCTTGTTCTTCATTTTTATTTAAAGACATTGATTTTTTTACAACAACTATCTCTACTCCCCATCGAGATGTTAAGAGAATCACTATTGGAACTTTAAGAGTTAGTTTCAGAGGATTCAGCGGATTCAAATTCTCCTAAATTTTCATTACTACTTTCACAATATTTTATTTTTAACTTGACAAGTATTAGAAAGATGACCGTTTTGGCCACATTTAAAACACATAATTTTACTTTTATCAATGATTTTTTTTTAATTTTGTTCTTGAATAATTTTTATTCTTAGAGAAGCATTTGTCAAAATTTTTATTTTTTTTAAAAGTATTGGTCAAAATTTTTATATTTATTTTTGTTGTATTTTCTCCTATAAGGCTTTTGATTCTTTCTAGGACTGAAATGTGAATTTTTCCTATTTTTCTGGGAAGGAACAATAGTAGGTAAACCATATTGCTCTTAGAAATTGTGCAGTTCATATTTAACAGTTTTATTTTCTTTTTTAATTTATTTGTTTATTTTCAAGTCTATACATATTTTTAGACCTTCCTTTTGTATTGTAGTAATTATTGTATTGTAGGTAAGACTATTTAATTTTATGTTTCCCAGGTCATTACTATGGACTGCCCTAATTTTATAGGAAAACAAATTAGGTAAACCATTAATGAATTTTTCTTTCCAAAAGTGTTGATTGCTATCATCACTTGTCATTACTTTGAAAAAAAAAAATTTTGTACCAAATAAAATCACTTAGGGTTGGACACCTAAAATTGGTCAATTGATCATGGATACGCGGAGTAACATTACTTCGCGTTCCAATGAAATGTTCAATTGTTGTGTAAATGAGTGTATTAATGGCATCAAGAATTTTTTCTTAATCTTCTGCAATAATTGAGGTTCCTTCAGCATCAATCTTTACTGTTGAAAGGATGGTATTTTTGGATTCTTCTGTGACATGTTTTTCCCACCAAGAATGGAGCATTCCTGTGAATCCTATGACCAAAATATTTATTATCTTATTGTGAAGTAAATTGTGTGTAGTACTATAGCTAGTGGCTATCATAGCCATATGATTCAATTTATTGAGAACTTCTGGTTCAGAATGTCCATCAATATTCTATTCGTATAACTTTTCTACTTAAACATAAAATTGATTAACAAAAGAATTTATGTAATTTGAATGTGAGAGGAATTTCTTTTTATGCCACTTCCTTTCTAATTTATTAATTTTAAATTCTTAAATGTATCTTCAATATTATTAATGTTTGAAGATTCGTGGACTGTGGAAGACTCATAGTGGATTTGACCTATGGGTTTTTGAATTTGAACTATTGTCTTGGTTAATAACCTTAACAAAGGAAGATGATTCAACAGATTTATTCTTCAATTTTTTAAGCATTTTATCAATCTGTTTATTTAGAGGAACAAAATTCAAAGTGGTTTTTTCTGAAAGGTACTTTAAAGGTCTTTCTTTCAGAGTTTCATTGGGTTTAAGTTTATGAAAATCATCAACCTTATTTTCAATTTTATCTAATTGTTTATTTATTATGATTAAACTTTGATTTTTGTAATTGAATTATTCAACTATTTTTTCTTAGGTTCTTCTTCCTTTAAAATTTTAAAAGGAGAATGAGTGATTAAAGAGTTTTTATGATTGATTATAATTTTTTCAGGAGGTGGATGACTAGCAGACACCACATTGGAGTCTTCTTTGACCCATTTAGATTTAGAAATTACATTTATATTCTTTTCATAAATATCCTCGATATAATCAAGGAAAAACATGTCAATTCTGAATTCTTACATGAACGTCTTCCATTCAGCAAGTATGATTTTTCTTTGATCCATATTATATGTATCTCTGAACCTATTACTTCTACTGAGATTGGCTAGGTCATTATTGTGTTGGGTTAGAACTTCCCAATCAGGCTTGTATTCTTGGCTCATGGTGCCTAAATTCAAAGCTAAGAGTTGGGATTAACAGGAAGTAAGGTTCCTTGGAAATCTGATACAATGGGTGTTTCGATTTCGTCAGATTGTTCAGACCAATTATCAAAGATTAGCTTACTGACTTACAAATTTGTGGCTATACCTTTAACTCTTAAATTTTTAATTTTTAAATTTTTTAATTCTTGTTCTAATTGTTGAATTCTAAGATCTTGATCATTATTAACAGAAGATCCAGAAATGGAATTTTGAGTGGTACTAAACTAGCTATACACCCTAATTTAAGGATTAGAACTAGAAGATTTGAAATTAATTTTAACAGTACCATCAATGTAGTGCTTAGTATGTTTGACCTCTTCAATTGGGTGTTGAATTGGAGTTGACTGGCTTTCATTGGTTAAAAGTCAATTTGTAAGCAAAGTAATATTAGGCCACCTAATAGTTTTAGGAACTATAATATTTGCATTACTTTGGCTAGATTAAATCAATAGGATTTGATTTTTGGGACTCCTATTGATGTCTTGAAATTTCATATTTGTTTTACTGACTTTATAATGAATCTAAAAATTCAAGCTAGAAGCTAGGCAACTTCTCAGATTTGGTAACCACTAGTTTTAATATTCTAAGTTAGAGATTTTAGAATATGGGGGTCTATTAAACTAATAGATAAATCAGGGAAACAATCGAACTAGATTGGATAATTACAAAGTGATGATTCAATTAATCCTAAAATACTATCATTAAATTTGTAAATCTTGCATCTCGCAAGGCTAACAAGATAGAGGTATCTAGGCCTCTCCTTATAAGTAGTTTAACTCCAATTTAGACTAAACCAAAGTGAAGAAAATTATATCCTTCTTCAATGTGATGTTTTATTGCATTAGGGGAAAGTAATTTACAAGTTTCATGCTCTTTTCCAAGAGCATATATTTTTTCATTTTTTCTTACATGATACTTATGCTTGAAGGAAGCAACAGACCATGTTGATTTATAAATTTCTTTACTTGGAATTTTGGGTATATTCTATATCCTATGATCTACTTGATCATCTGCCAAGTATTCAAAGTGTTCTTCATTTATTATGTCAGGTATTGTATTCATTGTAGACATATTGCTACTAGAAGAATTACTTCTAAATAATCTACTCATGATTTAAAATAATTAAATTATTCTTATGATTGAAAATTTCATATTGTATCTTGATTATTAAACAAGCTATGACTTCTACAACCTCTTACTAGGTCGACTCTTCTCCTCTTTGCCCCTACAACCACCCTGCCCTTTGGATTTCCATATCCAAGAGGTCTTATTGAGGTGCCTGAAGTAAACCAAATAGAAACTCATATGTCAGCTTCTGATAAATCAAATTCACATATTAGAAAATCAAAGATTACATCGAAATAATCAAGTACAAAAATAACCAGCAACTTGGGCAAAGAGTGAGATTAAACAAAAGAAATTATTCAAGTAAATAACTAAGAAACAATAAAAGCAATAACCAGCCATAAAGGTGGTGCAGAATAATAATTATGCAACTATTGATTTAAACAGTAAAACGCCCTACCAAGTTTGGCTCTGATACTAAAAGACACAATATTATGTATAATTCGAATAATTAAAGACTGGTTATTAAGGGTACAAGAAAAATAGTAAAATTATATTTGAAAAGTAAGATTCAAGACTTACAAAATTAAATAAAATTAATTTACAAAGATTAAATAGTGCTCCCGCTCACTATTTAATGTTGAGAAGAACGAAGAAGATATTACAAAAAAGGTGAAGAAGAAAGCTTTGTTTCAAAACCAGTATTCCTCTCAAATAGTTAATAGTTGAAAACGAGTTCTGAAAAAAAAATGGGAGAGGGTTGGCTATTTATAGTCAAGTAAAGTGAATTTCACCGGGAACCGATCACTTACCTGTACTATTCTATTCTACAGAATTAAAAATATTTTACATTCTTACTTTTGTCTACTTTTGACTAATTATTTAACAACTAGTACAATAATTATAGAAAGAGACAAATTACAAAGATTCCATCGATAATTGTTATCTCGGTCTTCGTTTCTTCATAATTGCTCTGTCATGATTGTTATCGTTGAAAAAATCATTGTGACTTTATATTCGGGTCCTTGATAATTGTTATCTTGGATTCTTGTGTGTTTATTATTGATTGTCGACAAGTCATTGTTGTCATCCTTTAATTATTATCTTGGATGTTATGTCTTGACAATTCATTAGAAAAGTCATCGTTACTATTGAGAATATTGAAGATCATTATGACCATTGCTTTGTGCTGAGATGTCATCATGATATGTCTTCAAAATTATTTGATCCTTTAATTTTGATTATTTCAATTATTGGCATTTTGCCAAGGAAAAATTCTTCTATTCATACACTGATCGATTCTGAATTTGTTTACTATTACTGAGATCGATATTATTAAATGCATCCTTCAATTACTGAGGAAAGTCTTGGATGATTGACTTTTTGTTTTCATTGGATGATTGGGCTCTACTAATGATTCAGAGTCAGAATCATTATTGTTGTCAAGGAGGAGAAGCAAGCTTTGCAATAATTTTTGCTTCAATTTGGACCCTGGCTTCATGGCCTTTGATTTACCTTTAAAGAGGGCTTGGATTCAGGTTTTGTTTTGGGTGTGGAAGAATTTGAACTGGATAGTTTTATTTGTGGAGCTTGGTAAATGGACTCATTAATTATTAATAGAGCTTGGATAAAAGGATTTTCCAGTCTCATAATAGGATGGATACTCACAAATTCATAATTGACGAATGCAATAATTTTCTGGGTATTTAATTTATCCCACCATTTCACATAATATTATCTCGTGAGGATTTCATCTTCCACCGAGTATTGGCATTTCAAAATCCAGGGTATATTGTATTTGTTTCAAAAACAAAGTGTTTGGGGAAATGAGGCCCTAACTGGTGAGGGTTGGTTAATCTTTGAAAATAAATTCAAACATTGTTGTAAATCAATTGAGAAAAGTTCTAAGGTAAGACCATGAATGGACCACCATTTTAAGAACCAATTTGAAAAATCAATTTTGGAATTGTTATCAAAATATTAGAATCAAAAGTGAGAAAATCATTATTTTGAGAAAGGGAAATCATGTGTCATGCATCAATATAATTAAAATAATAATATTATTTTTTATTTAAAAGTATTTTTGGACCTGAAGGATGGATTCTTCAATCCGCTATAGTTATGATTCTGAGGATAGAGAAATAATGGTAAATGATTCTTTCCTCAAAATTTATGATTCGGCTACTTTTATGGATTTTTTTTCTAAGAGAATGTCACTGTCCAAACTGAGATTTTTCTCTATGTGGCCAGAGATGAAATGGAAATTTAGAAGGAACTAAGATTTTACTATTTCACTAGATTCTTTCAAATGAGTGAATGGAAGCTCAACATGAAAGAGATTTTCACTAAGGATTTTTCAGAATATTGGGCTGATTCTTTGTATTTTGTGATTGGCTGATTGAATGATTAGGCATTATACAGTTGAGTAATTGGGTCAAATTGGTTGATCAGGGTTGATTGGTAATTGAGTCTGATGGACCCAAGTATTATTAATTGACCTTGGTTAGGAGCAGAAGACTCCTCTTTGATTTGGGCTGTAAGGTCCAATTGTTAAGTTGAAGACTCTTCTATTTTTGCACTATTCATCATTCTATCATTATTTCTAAAATTCATATTGATTCATTTTGTCAAGACTTCTACAGCATGTCTATGACCTTTTTGAAATCTGTCAGGCATGACGAAGATAGTTCATTCCAATATAAAAAATATTTTGATTATTTTATTTGGAAATTAAGTTTTAAATATTGTTTGTCTTAAAAGGTTCACAGTGAAAACTTAATTTTTCCACCTTTCTAATACCATTAAATTAAGGCTGCATTGAAATTATGCCCCACTCCAATTTCTTCCAAAATTTGATTGAATTCATTAATCTAGTCATTTCTCAGATATTCAAATCCATTACGACCATAATTAATGGATGGGATTTTTTTAGCAAAAAGCGCCTACCCTGCCATTGAGCTTATTTATTTTGAAAGAATTTTTATTGAGTATTCTGGGTTCTACCTTTCCATATTCTAGAAGGCCAGATTCTTCAAATTCTTCCACTATAGAATCTTAAAATGACCTCCTGCAAAAGATTACAAGTGAAGAAGTCAAGAATTTAACTATTAATGCATTGGATAAATAAAATATTGAAATCAAAATTGCTAAAAACAAATATTGTTACCTGGAAAAAAAAAATTTGGAAGTCATTTAAAAAATTTAAATCATAAAAATAACCAGCCACTTAGCGGAGAGTGACATCAAATAAAAGCACTTATTCAAGTAAGTAATTAAGAAATAATAAAAGCAATAACCAGCCATAAAGGCGGTGAAGCAATAATTATGTAGTTATTGATTTAAACAGTAAAACTCCCTACTAGGTTTGACTTTGTTACCAAAAGAGATGAAATTGCGTATAATTTAAGAAATTAAAGACTGGGTATTAAGAGGCAAGAATTCAAACAACCAGGATTTAAAAAAAATTGCGGAATTTACGTATAAGATGCAAGAATTAAACAATAAAAAGTAAAATTGTTATGTGAAAGTAAGATTCAAAACTTACAAGATTGAGGAAAATTAATCGGCATTAATTAATTAGTGCACCCGCTTACTAATTAATGTTGAAGAAATAAAAAAGAAGAGATTACAAAAGAGGAGGAAGATGAGAGCTTTGTTTCAAAATAAGTTTTTCTATTAAAAAAGTTAAGAGTGTAAAGTCAATTCTGAGAAACAAATGGGAGAGGGCTGACTATCTATAGCCTAGTAAAGTGGAGTTCCCCAGGAACTCATCACTTACGTGTACTATTCTATTCTACAAAAGTAAAAGCATTTTACATTTCTACTTTTGACAGATAGTTAAAAGTATGAATAGTTGCATAACTTTTTAACAACTAGTACAATAATTACAGAAAAAGATAAATTACAAAGATCCCCTCGCTAATTCTTATCTTGATCTTTGTGTCTTCAAAATTGGATTGTCATGATTGCTATTATTGAAAAGTAATGGTGACTACTGTTGTACATTAGATTCCTTGATAATTACTATCTTGGATACTTGTGCTTTAATTGTGGAGAAAACATTATTGCTTATCTTGAAGATCATTATGGTCAGTCCATTGTGCTGAGGTGTCATCATGATCCATCAATTAATTCTTGAATTTTTGGCATTTTGCCAAAAGTGAATTATTTCTCTTTATTCAATTTAATTGAGGTTGATACTATCAAATAGGTCTTGTGAATCTTGGAAAGGATCTTAAGCCCAATTAGGAAGAACTCGAACTTGTGATTTTCCCTTCAATTGTTGAGGGAGAGTCTTGGATGATTGCCTTTCTTGATTTTTTTATTTTTGATTGGATGATTTGAATTTACTGATGATTTAGAGTCATAATCAGTATTATCTTCAAGTAGAAGGAGCATCTTATGTATCAACTCTTATTTTGATTTTGATTTGGTAGCCTTGGTCTTTCCATTTGGGGAAGGTTTTGATTTAGGCTTGGATTCTAGACATAAAAGGCCGAGCAGGATCAATGAGACTTGCTTCTTCTAAAAATATTCTGATTGAGAAGTTCTACAATTTCCTTTTTGTAGAATTCAAGCATTTCAAATCACACTCTCTTTCTCTCATAAACTCTCTCTCTTTATCTCCCTCATCAACTCTCTCTCTATCTCATCAACAGTCTCTCTCATCAACTCACTCTCTTTCTTTCTCTCTCATCAACCATCCCTCCATCCCTTCCTCCCCCCCTCTCTCTCTATCTATCTATCTCTTCCATCAACTCTCTCTATCTATCTATATATCTATCTATCTCTCCCATCAACTCTCTCTATCTATCTATATATCTATCTATCTCTCCCATCAACTCTCTCTCTTTGTCTCCCTCTCCCATCAACTTTCTCTTTTTCTATATATATCTCACATCAACTATCTCTCTCTTTCCCTCATCAACTCTCTCTCTTTCCCCCATCACTTCTCTCTCCCCCATCAACTTTCTTTCTCCCTCTCATCAACTCCCCCATTCTCTCTCTCTCTCATCAACTCTATCATCCTACTCACATCCCTCCCTCCCTCCCATTCTCTCTACGATCATCTCTCTCTTTATATCCCTTTCTCTTCCCCTTTCTCTCTCTCGCCCTCTCCCATCTACTCTTTCTCTCACTCTGTCTCCCCCCACCCCCTCNCCTCCCTCCCACCTTCCCTCGCCCCCACCCTCTCTCTCTCCCATAAACTCATACACTCTCTCTCACACATCTACTCTATGTATCTCTCTATCTCTCTCTCTCCCGTTAACTCTCTCTCTCTCTTCTTTCTCTCCATCTACCATCAACTATCTATCTATCTATCTCTCTGTCTCTCTCCCATCAACTCTTTCTCTCTATCTCTTTTTCTCTCAATATCTTTCTTTCTCTCTCTCTCTCACATAAACTCTCTCTCTCCCTTTCATCATCTCTTTCTCAACTACTCTTTCTCTCACACACATACACACACACATGAACTCTCTCTCTATCTCATTCTCTCATCAAGTCTCTCTGTCTCTGTCTCTGTCTCTAACATATCTACTCTTTCTATCTATCTATCTCTCACTCTCTCTTTCTCCATCCCCCTCCCCTCCCTCTCCCTCTCCATCTCCCCATCTCCCTTTCACCCCCTTCTCTACTTCTTCTTCTCTCCCCTCCCTGATCCAATCTCCCTTATTCCCCATCTCCCTATCTCCCTTATTCCCCATCTCCCTCTCTCTTTCTCTCTCCCTCTCTCTATCTCTCTCTTTCCCCCTCTGTATCTCCCTCTACCACTTCATCTTTCTCTCTCTCATTCTCTCTTTGTCTCTCTCTCTCTTTCTATCTCATTCTCACTTTTTCTCATTATCATTGTCTCTACCTCTCTTCCTTATACTCCCAAACTTCCTCACTCCCTCCCTTGCTCCCTCTCCCTTTCATTCTCTCTTTCTCTCTCGTTCCCTCTCCCTTTCTCTCTCTCCTTCCCTCTCCCTCTGTCTCTCTCTCTTTCCCTCTTTCTCTCTCCCTCCCTCCCCCACCATCTCCCTCTCTCTCCCCTTCTCCTCTCTCTCCCTCTCTCTCTCTCTCGCTCTCGCTCTCTATTCCCATCTCTCTCTCTCGCTCTCTATTCCCATCTCTCTCTCTCTCACTCTCTATTCCCATCTCTCTCTCTCGCTCTCTATTCCCATCTCTCTCTCCCTTTCTCTCTCACCATCTCTCCCTTTCCTTACCTGAATCTCTCCAACCCCTTGTCTCTATCTCTGTCTCTCTCTCTCTATCCTTCTCTCTCTCTCCCTCTCTCTCCCTCTCTCACTCTCACTATCTCCCCCCTCTCTCTCCCTATATTTTTCTGAAACTCACCAACCCGCCCTCGTTCTCTCTCCCCCCTTCTTGTATTTTTTTCTCTCAGTCTCTCCATCCTTTCTCTCTCTCCCTTTCTCTCTCTCTCTCACTCTCTCTCTTTCTCTCTCTCCTCCCCTTTATTGTCTTTCTTTCTCTCAATCTCTATATCCTTTCTCTCACACTCTATCTCTCTTTCACTTTCTCTCTTCTCTCTCTTCTCTCTTCTCTCTCTCACACACACTCTCTCTCTTTCTTTCTCTCTCTTTGTCTATTTCTCTCCCATCGACTCTCCCTCTCTTTCTCTCATCTCTCCCCTCCCCCTTTCATCTCTCTCTCTCTCTCTCTCTCTCTCTCTCTCTCTGTCTATCTATCTATCTATCTATCTATCTATCTCTCTCTCTTTAGGATCAGCAAACTAGATACTAGGTGACGACATGAAGAGTTCAAGTAGTTTTTTATGATTACTTAAACCCTTCAAGTAGTTTTCTTTCTACCAGTCTGCAACCCAGAAACTTTGTGACTACTTAAAGGGTTTTCAAGTTATTTTTTATGACTATTTGAACCCTTCAAGTAGTTATATTTATTCTATCCGTAAGAAACCACGTAATTACTTGAACCCTTTTTTGCGTAAAAAATAGAAAATGAAAAGAAAAGGAAAGGGATGAGCAAATCTTGTTTTGGCGTGCCCTGATCCTTTGGGTTTCCTCCCAATTAGCACTAGGTTTAGTGTCTTCATCCTGACTTGTAATCGCATTCATTTTTCAGGAGACTTGGGTTCATGGAGAAGTACATTCTCCTCATCTTACATTACAAAAGACTCATAGTAAGGCTTGAGTCTATGTCCGTTCACTTTGAACTCCTTGTACGTCTTCAAGCTCTGAATTCCCACTGCACCATGAAGAAAAACATTAGTAACAATTAAAGGTCCATCCCATTGAGAACATAATTTACCAGAAAATAAATTAAGGCGTGATTGAAATGGAAGATCTTTATGTCCCATAACAAAACTCTTTCTCGAAATCATTTTTTCATGGAAAGCCTTAGTTTTCTCCTTGTTGATCCATGAATTCTCATAAGCGTCGTTTCTTATTTCTTCAAGCTCATTTAGTTGGAGCTTCCTTGTTCACCCACAGCCTCCATTTCCATGTACATTGCTTCACCGCCCAAAAATGTTTTGTGCTCCAACTCAACTGAAATGTGACATGGCTTACCATACACAAGCTGAAAGGGTGACATCTCAATTGTTGTTTTAAATGTTGTTCTATACGCCTAAAGTGCATCATCAATGCGCAAATCCCAATCTTTCCTATTAGGGTTCACAGTTTTCTCTAAAATGGACTTGACTGCTTGGTTTGATACTTCCGCTTGCCCACTAGTTTGTGGGTGGTATGGTGTGAAAACCTTATGTGTAATGTTATATTTCCTTAGCAAAACTTTGACTGAACGATTGTAAAAGTGGCTTACATTGCTGATTATGGCTCTTGGTATTCCAAACCTCGCAAAAATATTAGTCTTCACAAAATCTACAACCAATTTAGAATCATTAGTTCAAGTGGCTTTTGCTTCCACCCATTTTTGACACATAATCGACAGCAAGAAGTATGTAAAGATCACCATATGAAGAAGGAAAATGCATCATGAAATCAATTCTCCAAACATCAAAGATTTCAACAACAAGTATAGGCGTTTATGGCATTTGATTTCTTGCACCTAGCTTACCTGTTCTTTAACAATGATCGCATGATTTGTGAAAAAATGTAAGCGTCCTTGTACAATGTAGGCCAATTAAATCCACACTCAAGTACCTTCAAACCCATCTTTTTTGCTTTAAAGTGCCAACCACATGCATAAGAATGATAATGAAAATAAGTAGAGTTGATAAATACATTTAATAGTCAACTAAAAAATACATGTACAAATAAATATTAATATATTATTTAAAATACTATTGAAACGAGCAAACATGTCTTCAATGCTTTCAATTTCACACATCTTAAACATTTCATATTCATGCACGAAAATATCAATCTTAGAGTCTTTAACCTCATTTGTGTCTTCATGTGTGATTTCTAACACATGTCAAATGTCTTTTGCAGATTCACACATACATATACGATTATATTAATTTATACTTAAGGCACAATATAAAATATTTATAGCTTGAGCATTTAAACACAATTTAATTTTGTCACTGTTGGTCAAATCTCGTGACTTAGACTCGTAAGGACCATTTTCGATAATTTCCCATAAATTATCCTCAAGAGATTGAATAAAAATTCTCATTCTAATTTTCCAAAAATTAAAATCGACTTCATCAAAAAATGAAGGTTTTCAAATTGATTGCCCTTGTTGAAAATTAAAAGATGATGCCATTGCTCAAGACTATTAAGTCTTAGATATTTGAGCACCAAGCTCTGATGCCAATTGTAGGATCCGTATGACACCCCTTTATTAAGGAAAATAGTTTGAAAGAAACATTTGAATATTTGAAAATTAAATTGCTTGAATAAAGTAATTGATATAATAAATAATCGAGTAATAAATAATGAATTACGCAATTCTATAATGTGCGGAAGCTTAAGAGCGTAAAATGAATAAAAAATAATCATGATGTGAAATATTAAAGTGTGAAAAGTAAATAGCACATAAATATAAAGAGTGGGGAATAGAGAGAATTAACCCACAATATTTTTACGTAGTTCAGGAAAATCTATTCCTACGTCCACGCTTCAAGGATCTCCCTTTGAAGATTTTTTTCCAAATGATCTTCTTACGGGTGAAGACCAAACTTTTTACAATGCAGATCAGTTAAGATCTTCGAATCTCTTATAAAATTTCTCACTCTCTCAAAGAGTAGATCTCTCAATTTTTTATCACATTTTTACTAGCTTCCCTCGAGAAAATATCTCAAAAATTCACTCAAAATACAAGACTCTCAAATAATAAAATACTAAAAGCTTCGTCAGAGAGAAATGGAGGGGTGTGGGAATGAGAAATACCGTGGCCTATCTATAGGATAAAATGGATCTTAGAAGCGGTCCAAACCGGTTTGAAAACTGGCAGGAGCAGTGCTTGATTTGGGGAGTTATTCACAAATGAGCAACTGGTCCAACTGGTTTGCACCGGTGTGATCGTTTGGGATAATTACACAAGTAATTACCATATATAGAAACCGATTCTAGAAAATTAGTCAGACTGGTCCTAAACCGGTGCACCAATTTCCAACCGATTTGATCAAAATCCCCTCAAAAGTTGAGCCGGTTTTGACACCGAATTGAGGGTGAACCGGTACATGACATTTTCACACTACACTATCTGGTTCGGCCTCTTCATTTCTGGTGCATGAGTGGTTTCGTCCGGTTCCTTGTTCCCTGAATCACCCTGAGTTCAACAAATATCAATTCAGACATTTGGAGTTCGTTTGATATGCTTGTACCCTTCGTAAAATACCACGTGTAACTCGTCATGTACGGTTTTGTTTGCCTTTTTTTTGCTTAAACACTTAAAATTAAGTGTTTCAATATTATTTTCACTTCATTAAGGACCTACACACTTAATGAAAATATTAGTCCACAAATTATTTATCATTATTAAAATTATCACCTCGACTAGGGTCAACACCAATTGTCGACTGGAGGGGACACCAAAGACCTCTTCAACTTTTCAAAAAACAAATAATGCATGTTAAAACAATGAAGTAAATAAATTACACCTTAATCAACAATAGAAAAGCATGAAAAATTAAAGTCACATTTAGTAAACATATATTAATATACTACAGTTGTATAAATATATTTTATGTGTTATTGCTTGTAAAACTCTATATAGTAAACTATGTCAATGTGTAAAGAGGTTTTGTTTGACGAAGGACAAAAAGAAACCTTTACCTTACCCATTTGAAATATTAGCTTGGAACTATTGAAATTGAAGTGAAAAAAAATGTTAAAGAACAAGGATATAAAACTAAACTCAAAATATGTTGTGCATTGTTATATGTTTATAATGAATGTGCATCATCTTCAATTATTAAACATAGTGTAGAGGCCACAAAAACACAACTATATTAGTTTTGAATGAATAGACTGTATGCATCACATTTCAAGGTGTTCAGAAAAATATATTAGTGCTTCAATACACAATAATAACCTAAAAGCACTCAACTCAATAAAATTAAACAATGTTTCAGCTCTACAATTTCATTCTAAACTAAAAGTTGAAGATTCACTTCTGTACTACGTCAATTTCCAAATAAAATCATTAAGAATCTTACATGGAAATGCAATGACTCCGAAGAGTCATCCCTTCTTCGATATTCAATGTCGTGTTTTTTCTCCCACCTTTCTCTAACTTTATAGCCTACAACAACCCCCCCCCCCCCCCCCNCCCCCCCCCCCCCCCATATAAATTCTCTATCGAGCAAAAAAAGCACTACCATCAAGTTTTCATGTAGAAACTACATTATATGAAGATTTAAAAAGGAGAAACATGGTGTTTTATTGTTTCAAATCTGATGCTTTGAAATATTTATGTCAAGCCTCAAATCTTTGAGAGGAAGTAGGGAAGCTTGAAACTCGTAGATGGGTAGTCAGAGAAAGAGATAGTCGAGGAAATATATTACTTTGAGGCTTGAGATTCTCTTATATGTTGTTGCAAAAGCTAAATTTTTCATCTTAGATTCCCAATGCTTGTGATGGTTGCCATCGCTCTGCTTGTTTTC
Source organism: Datisca glomerata (assembly GCA_003255025.1). Lineage (NCBI taxonomy): Eukaryota > Viridiplantae > Streptophyta > Magnoliopsida > Cucurbitales > Datiscaceae > Datisca > Datisca glomerata. The sequence continues at coordinate 187,873 of QANY01007839.1, forward strand.
GCTGCAGAGAGATGGTTGCGATGGATAGTATTTTGTCTATGGTTTTGTCATATGTGGCTTATGAGTGAGGTAGCAAAATTTTTGAGTATTTTGCTCATTTGGTTTAGTCGATAGGGGTATTTTTGTCAAATAATATGTATTGATTCGGATTTGTTATTGGTTCAGTTTCTAATTCGATCATACAACAGAAATTACACCAAATAAAATTTTCTACACACCTAATTATATTTTTGTCATACTTCTAAATTCCTTAGATTTCTGTCAAATTTTATTATCTTTTAAATACATCATTTTGTTAATAGACATAACTATCTCATGATTAATGAAGCAATAAACTTCATTTTGAATTTATTAGATTTTTCTCTATTTTACGTTTCATATTTTGAAACATTTAATGATTTGACATTTTTGGTTCGAGAGAGGTTTGAAAGGAGAGAGAGAATGTGATTTTAATACCAAAAATAAGGAATGTAGCAATTTTGATTTGAGAGACATAGCGTTTTAATTTGACATGAGAGACAGTAAACTGATGAGAGAGAATAACAAAAAATCTAGATTTTTTTATGAAAGAGGGGGAGGGTGCGAGGGAGGGAAGTTTGTTGAGAGTAAAATAATTATTGTTTTATTTTTGTTTACATTTATATTATTTTAATGAGAGAGAGATTTTAATGATGAATAACAGATTTTTTTTTGAGAGAGAAAGAGTTGTGATTTGATATGAGTGAGTGAAATTATGAGAAAGAGATAAATAACAAAAAAATCTGAACTTTTTTATTTGAGAGAGAGAGAGAGAATTAGAGAGGGAAAATTGGTTGAGATATATATATATATATAAATAATTATTTTTTTATTTTTCTATTTACATTTATGTATATATATATCTAAATAATTATTATTTAAACATTAAACAAAGTATAATCAACGTATATACACATTGACACTAAAATTATATTGTTATTCTCGCATAGCAATATAACAATTTATTTACAGTTGTTTACATATGTTATAAATATATTGTAAATAATTAATAATGGTGAATAAATATTTTTCAGTATATGCCTGTCATGATAATTTACAAAAACTAACTTTATATTTCATGTATAAAATAAATTGTGTATTTCATTTATTTTGACATTCCGTTTTTTTTCATGGGCTTGCGTTTCTTTTTTTATCATGTATTTTCAAAACATCATGTTTTCAAAATTTTGATTGTTTTGAAGATTTAAATTCATTTTTTTTAGATTAGCACAGGGTCTCTAGAGAGTTGTTCTCCGACTAATCCTGAGAGTGCACAGGCCATCGGCTAGGAGTTTCTCACAAGTGTATTATGATTAAATCAAAAGATAAATCTTCAGGTCGATGGCCATGAGATAACATGACCCCTGGTTCGAACTCGTGACTTAAGGGAAGCAAACTCTCAAGCCCACAGTGACCATTTATGTTACATCTCGTGATTTTTTAATTCGGTTTTGATGTAAATAAAATTCAAATGATCTCTTCCTAGATTTAAGTATCTTTCCCATTTTGAAAAAAATGGCATTTATGATATATAAAAATTGATAAAATCTGGATATGTAACTAATTTGACAAAAATCTAATGTTTTAAAAAAACTTGATTAAAATTTAGTTAGGTACTATAATTATGATAGTTGCCTAAAAACACTATTTACAAATACTTAAATTATTAATTTTCATAAATAGACTATATTTAAAAAATATAAAAAAATGACCATGAGTATAAAATATACAATAAAAATAACCACATACATTTTTCAGAAAAAAATGCAAACTCACGCACTTAAATTCTTTTGGCGCCCGCGTTCAAGTGCTCCAAAATTCTGTAGTTTATACATACATTATATATTCTATAAATTTCACGCACACTTCAAATTCGCTAGCACGCGTGAATTAGTTTTTTGCACGTATTTTTTTTTTTGATTTAGGTTGTCCAATTGTTTTTGTTTTATCTTTGACTTTTTTGATGCCTTCCCCCTTAAATTGACCTATTTCTTGATGTCTTCCTACCTAAATTTTGCGCTTTTTCTTTTATCTATATCTAATTTTAATATATTAAAAGGGGCTTAAAGGGAAGACACTTTTGATTCTTTTTTTTACCCTTCAAACCTCCTTAAAATATTGTACAATTTTGAGTTTTGATATATTTTCTCATTTAATATCGTTCATGTAATGGAATATTATTTTTATTCAATAATAATTTGTTGATAAATAGTTTTTATAATTGAATATTTTGAAATATAATGCAAATAGAAACATAAATATCCATAGAGATGAATTATGAGGTTATAAAATTAAATATTATATAATATTTTTTAACGTTATTAGAACATGAAAATTCTTATAAATGAATTGAGATAAATATTTTTGAAAAAGATGAATTATATCTTAATATGAGTATATCAAATTGAGAAATAATCATTTTGTATATCATTCAAATAGGAATTCTATATAGTGAAACAATATGATTAACAAGCTATTGTACTTATTATTACTATTATTTTCTCTTAAGTTTAGTTTTACAATCATTTAAAAGGGCCTTAAATAGAAGAAACTTTTTATTCTCTTTTTTATCCTTCAAACTTCCCTTAAATATATTCTGATTTTGAGTTTTCACATATTTTCTAATTTAATATAGTTCATGTAGTAGAATATTATTTTTATTCAATAAATTTGTTTGTAAATAGTTTATAAAATGGAATCTTTTTGTAACATAATACAAATAGAAACATAAATATTCATAAAAATGAATTTTGAGTTTATTAAATTAAATATTATTAACATTTTTAATGTTATGAGAACATGAAAATTCATATAACTGAATTGAGATAAATATTTTTGAAAAAGATAAATTATCTCTTAAGTTAACCAAGACAGTAGTTCAGATTCTAAGTCTGAAAAAATTGATGAAATATTTCAAGAATTGAAGATAAATAACCAAGACGATAATACTAATTCAGATAGTCATAGGTCAGAATCAACTTACGAATCATCCACAATAGATGAATTTTCAAATATTAACAATATTGAAAAAATATTTAAGAACTTAGAAATTAATAAATTAGAAAGAAAATGGCATAAGAAACTCATTCCTCCTCATATTCAAATTACTTAATCTTCTCTTGTTAATCAATTTTCTATTTCTGTAGAAAAATTATATGAATGGAATATTGATGGTCTTTCTGAACAGGAAGTCCTCAATAGATTACAACATATGGCAATGGTAGCTAATAGCTACGTTACCTCTCACAATTTACTTCATGAAGAAGTAATAAATCTTCTAGTCACAGATTCACAGGAATGTTTCATTCCTAGTGGGAAAAACATCTCACACAAGAATCTAAAATTGCCATTCTTTCAGCAGTTAAGATTGATGCTGAAGGAAATAATACCTGATGGTATAAATACGCTCCTTTACACAATAATTGAACACTTCATTGGTACGTCCAGTAATATTACTTCTCGTATACATGATCAATTAACAAATCTTAGATGTGCAACATTAAGTGATTTTAATTGGTATAATAATATATTCTTATCCAGAGTAATGTCAATGGATGATAGTAATCAACCTTTTTGAAAGAAAAATTTATTAATGGATTATCAAATCTCTTTGCCCATAAAATAAGGACAGTCCTTAGTAATGACCTAGGGAAATATAGACTATGATAGTCTAACCTATGAAACAATAATTATTATAATACAAAAAGAAGGATTAAAAATGTGTGTTGATATGAAAATCAACAAACAAGGTAAAAAAGAAAGCAAAACTGTGAAATATGAGTCAGGTAATTTTTGTGAGTAATACGATCTACCATATATTACCCCTTCTCAGAAGAATAGAAAAAATTCACATTTAAACCCTAGAAGGTCTCATAAGCTCTATAGGAAAAATTACCACAAACATAAGAATAAAAAATTTGATAAAAAATTTTCTAAGAATAAAAACTTCTCTAGGAATAAAAATTATTCTAGAAAAAAGTTTAATAAAAAATTTGATGGAACTAATATTACGTGTTTTAAATGTGGTCAGAAAGATCACCTTTCAAATACTTGTCAAGTCAAGAATAAAATTAATCAATTAAAAATTTCTGAAGAAGATAAACAAGAATTATTTAGGATCTTAGAAACAATAGATTACTATGAAAGTAATAGTGAAGATTTAAGAGAATATGAAACCCTTGAATCTTCTGAAACTGAGTCCTCCAGTTCTGACATGATTCCCCTAACATCACTATGGGGTGTAGGGATAGTTGTTGTAAAAAAATCAATGTCTTAGATAAAAATGAAGAATAAGAAACCCTCTTGTTAAATTTAATTTGCAAAATTGAAAATCCAGAATTAAAACAAGAATACCTTGAAAGGCTTAAAAAGATAATTCTAAAGAAAAAAAAATACTAAGTCTAATAATAATACTGCAAGTCTTTCACAAACCCTTGAAAAATTCAATAGGATAAAAGGGAAAGAAAAGGAAGTTACCTTACAAGAACTTCAAAAGGAAACTAAAGATATTAAAATTAAAATAAAATATTTGAAAAATTCAAACACTGAAATAATAAAGGATTAAATCTTTTAAGAATAGAAAATCTCATTAATAAATAAGAAATGAGTGAACCTAGTAAATTACTAATTTCTGATAATGAGATTGAAGAACCCATAAACTGTCAAGACAATGATGAACATTTCATCCAAATCCCCAATCACATAAAAATAAAAAAATGGCACATGATGGTTAGAATAATCATTCAAGATTTTGATTTCACAATAATAACTCTTGTAGATACAGGAGCAAATTTGAATTGTATGCAAGAATGACTAGTTCCAACCAAGTACTTTAAGAAAACAAAAGAATCTTTATCTTGCGCTAATGGTACTCGTATGCATATCAAGTATGAAATACCCACAGTCCATATATGCCAAGACAATATATGTTTTAAAATATCATTTGTCTTAGTAAAAAATATGACTGACAAAATTATCCTAGATTTATCATTTATTGCTCTGCTATATCCATTTTCAACAGAGTATGATGGAATAATTATGTATGTCATGAATAAACCTATAAAATTTAAATTCCTCTCTTTTCCTCATAATGAAAAATTAAAAACTCTAAATGAAAAATCTATCTCTAAATCAATAAATCTCGTTTCTTGTAAAGAAAAAAATTATGTTTTTACAAAATGAATTAAAATTCATTAGAATTGAAGAACAACTTCAGAGTTCTATTTTTCAAAATAAAATTAAAATATTTGAACAAAAAATCTGTAAAGAACTATGTTATGATATTCCCAATGCTTTCTGGCACAGGAAATAACATACTGTCAGCCTTCCTTATATTAAGGGATTTGATGAGAAGAATACCCCCAACAAAGGCAAGGCCAATTCAAATGAATTATGAAATACTTGAGTTTTGTAAAAAGAAAATTACATAACTTCTCAATAAGAATATTATTAGAAGAAGCAAATTGGTTCTGCTCGGCCTTTAATGTCCAGTAGGCTAGTGAAATCGAATGAGGAGTTCCTCATTTAGTAATCAATTATAAGCCCATTAATAATGTTTTAGAATGGATAAGATACTCAATACGAAATAAGAGGGATTTAATAAATAGACTCGAAGATGCAGTGATATTCTCTAAGTTTGATATGAAATATGGATTTTTGCAAAACTTAGTGGGGATAATACTGTTCATTAACTATTTCTACTTCAATTTCTACACAATTAATACTGGTTTAATTGTTGATATTGTTTATCTTATTTCTATACAATTAATACTGGTTTAATTGTTGATATTGTTTATCTTCTTGCTTCTCAATACCCCTCTTAAATACTATTCAATTCTGCGCATTTAGTAAGAGTTGTAAAACGAGTTCTGATTCACAAATGGGAGAGACTGCCTATTTATAGCTGAGGAAAGTGGAGTTCATCGGGAACCTATCACTAACCTGAACTATTCTATTCTACAAAAGTAAAAACATTTTACATGCCTACTTTTTTCTTCTTTTGACTAAGAATAGTAAAAAGCGTAAATAGTACAATGATTACAAAATGACAAATTACAAAGAATCTTGGCAGGTGAAGTCTTTTGTAGTTGTCATGATTTGTTGAGACTGTTGGTGGAGTATTTTACATTGGTCCTTGATAATTCTTATCTTGGACTTGTTCTTTGATTGTTTTTAAGAGTATGATGATCACTGCATTGTACTCTTGGTGTTATTGTGATATCTTCAAAATATGTCATTGACATTTTGCAAGGGATGTATCTATTTTTTCGTATTCATCTTCACTGAGGTCCACATCCTCAAAAGGGTCTTATGAATCTTGGAAGGGATCATTGGGCCCATCGGGGAAGATTTTGAACATGAGATTTTCCCTTTAATTTCTGAGAGGGAGATTGACTCTTTTTATTCTTTACTAAGTGACTTGACTCTATTGAGGATTCAGAGCCAGAGCTTGTATTATTTTCAAGAAGAATAAGCATTTTTTGGTTTAACTCCTATTTTTCTTTTGATTTTTTAGACCTGATTTTGCCTTTTGAAGAAGGTCTTGTGCTAGATTTTAAATTTTGGGAGGAATTTGATAATTGGTTAATTTGAGAAGCTTGGTTATCTGGTTCCTTAATTTTTAAGGAGGCCATTGGAGGCTTAAGAGACTTTAACTGGGGGTGAGATTTTGCTAATTCTTCATTTATGAAAACGGATATATTTAATGTACTGAATTTGTCCCACCATTTTACATAGTATTGTCTGGTGAGGATTTTTTCTTCAATGGCGTATTGCCACTTCAAAATTCATAGAATTTTGTATTTATTTACGAAATAAATTATTGGAGGAAAAGAGGCCTTGACTATTGAGGGTTTATATATTTTAAAAATACGCTGAAATTCTGTTGTTTGGTTCTGATTCACAAATGGGTTAAAACCTGGAAAATATCACTGTATCTCCAAGTTTGATATGAAATCTGGATGATTCATAGGTGGATTCTGACTTATGAATTTCTAAATCTAAATTATTGTATTATTAACAAGCTAATGTATTTATTGCTACTATCATTATACCTTAAGTTTTGATTTACAACCATTTTAAAAAATAATGTATTTATTTTAATATTATTTTATTAATTTTAAATTTTACATATATTTTAATTTGATTAACACGTGTGAAGCACATAAAAGCAGAGTAATGGAAGGAGAGTGACCTTCTGCTTCCTTGAATTCCACATTTAGTTAGTTTTACTTTTAAGTGGATTTTGTTTATTTTAATTGTTGAGTGTTTGCTAAATATTGCAATAACATGAGTCTCGATTCAAGATGTTGAAGCAATTAATAAATGGACTTAACATAAAATTCAAGTTAATCTTTTATAACCAGAATTTAGGAAAAGTAATTTATTATTCATATTCATTGCGTCAAAAGCTATACAATGGACCATATAATGTACAATGAACTATTGTACTTCTAAGGTTGTTTATTTGGTATCCAATAAATATTTTAACTTTTAATTATCCACTTTCAATATAAATAGGGTTCAATCATAAGCCTCTCATGTACCAATTGTATTAGCAAGAGAAAACTAAGAATATACAGTCAAATGATTAGATTACATGATGATTTTTTTCTAAGTGTCGAGTTCATATGAGAATGTTGATTGACGAATTTCAATCGGGTTCATAAAAACTGTGGAAAAGCAAGTGGGTGGAATATTGAGATTTTGATTTTAAGGTAAATTACAGAATCATGACAATGAACAAATGAATAGTTGTTAGTTAATTTATGTATGGTATAAATTTCAATTTACATGTATTTATCAAAAAATCCATGAATTTCGAAGAAAGTATTTGATAGATTGCAGAAAATAGCCTTCGTCTTCATCCGCAAAAGCATATAAAGTCGGGAGGAAGTTTGATGCTTTGTCAAATAAACTACTCGGGTTCATTGTCAATAGAGGAGAAATCGAAGTCGACAAAAACCAAAGCAATTATCGACATGCTGTTACCAAAGACAGAGAATGAAATCGGGGGTTTGATACACCAAGGAAATGACTCTTAAATATTTCCCCCTCTTTTCTTTTTATTTCCTAATTATACCGAGTAAAATGAAAGCCAAATAAAAACTATAAAATAGTGTATTCGTTAGACTTTAATAATATAATTTTGAACTCTTCATATTTTTGTATTACTCAATTTATAATTAAGTGGATTTATTTGGAGCAATATTTCATGGAATGGTAAAATATAGATGAATAAGGTGTTCCGTAATATTACACACGTACTATTATTTTAATCAATTTGATATATGCAAAGTTTTATATGATATAATGCGTGGTTCAATATTTTTAATATTCTCAATCCTTATAATTTATATCTTTTGATTACATTAACACAAGTGCGAAACACGTACTTTATTAGTTATGTCTAAATAGCCTATTCACTTCAGATGTGTTTAAAATTTTCTGGAGATTTTATAAGATTGAGCACTCAAATTTTCCACGTGCATCTTTGTTAAATGATTAATGTTTAATATAACAATAAATGATCTCATTAATTGTAGCATGTTTTTTTAATCACCAAATTCATACATCTTAGAGTGTGTTCGTTAGTACTATTCATGGCTAGAATTATTTTTATACATTGAAATAATTTATAATAATTTAATTTATAATTATATCATACATATTTATCTAAAAAAATAGTTACATTTATTTTTAAATATATTCATGTGTATATAAAAGTTTATTATGAAATACACGCATATATTTTTTATCAAAGTGATTCTACACACCAAAATATGTTTCATAAAATAAGTAGTTACTACGTGTAATTTGAAGTGGCATTTTTAACGTAATAAAATATTTCTAGGTGAAGCGCTATAAAACTCATATTATTTATTGAAATAATTACTAAAATATTTGAATAACCAAATCTTATATATATAAAGTTGGGTATGGTCACCTCTCATTCCGATACGTGTTCATACCAACTATGCCATGTGTCATAATAACATCGATTTAAAAAATTTAAAAATTAAAAAAATAATAATTTGAACTTCACATTAGTTCATAGTGAAGTTGATAATTAATATTTACAGCTATTTTAGATAATCAAATACTTTACCTAGAGAAGCTAAGGACTCAATCTTACGTATTTAATTTATAGAATATGAAAAGTTTTGGTTTGTAAAATATGAAAAGTTTTATACAAATAAAAATGAAAATGAAAATTATTTAGTTAGAAAGTAAATAATACAATTTTATTATCCTTAGATTAAAAAATACTAAGCTCTGCTTTATGTTAGTTTTGAATTTATATAATCTATTTTCTTCTATCATTTTCGATCTTATTTATTTCAGCATTTTTATAGATTAAATTATCTATTTAATTTTAAAATTATTGTAAGTACTAAAAGTCACAAAATTTAATTATGCCCCAAAAGTCTCTACAAATTCCTACACAAACGTAGTTGTCCATCCATTTTCATCTAAGTGCGTTTAATTTCTTTACTCCCCTTTTCAATTGGAATGGATTAATGTTATGAAAAATAATTACTACACGAAAGTTTTTCTTTCGAGAAATACTACATGCAAGCTCATGAAAAGTTTTTCTTTCGAGAAATACTACATGCAATGCAAGCTCATGAAAAGTTTTTCTTTCGAGAAATACTACATGCAAACTCATGAGATCACTCAAATGTTAAATCTTATGAAGTTTGAAATTGTGTTTAAGTGTAATATCAAAGTATGCACCAAGTGTCACAATCATGTCATACTCCACTTTAATTATATTAATTATTACAATTATTTATTATATATTATTAAAACAAAAAAACGTTATAGTGGTAAAAGTGAAAAATAACTAATTTATATAAGAATTAGTAGATAATGATTACTATGAAATTAATATCTTTACATAACTTTATAACTGCAACTAATAAATGAGTTTTCATTTAAAAATGAGATAACTATAATAATAATAATTTTTCTACAACCAATTGAATATCATTGAAGACGATTAACTTTTTGCCATTCTTCCTTCGTTTAATTTTAACAAGGAACTTGATGGGTTAAGGATAGTGGCTTCAGAGGAAAATAAGTCGCTGGGTATTCCTCCTCTCACTCACTACATTAAATAAATTCAATATCTTCTAATGAAATATACTAATTAAATCCAATCTCTTCTAATTCCTTAGTTGTCTAACGTCAATGAGAAGAGCATGAATCAAAAGGAGATTGATGGAAGGCATGAGGTGCTTTTTTATTGCGAGTCAAACATTTCAACTTTAATTATTTGACTCTCGGCTTAAAGTCGATTTTTTGGGTTCTCAAACATCACCATGGTTACGTAGTTTTGGGTAAGTTTCTGAAATTTATGTTTCTTTATTGTGGTATCATCAATTCTCAATAATTGTATCATGTTTGTTTCCCATTTTTGTTTTTTCTGTTAAATGCTTTCATTTTTCATATATGTGTTTGTTATATATTACTATTTATATATCACAGATGGAAATCTAAATAAATCGAGCAAATTTCAATATGTTGGGCTTATGTAATACGAATCAATGTAGAAATAGCTCAGTTATCATTTTTTCTGTCGAAATCTAATTTCGCCAATCATCATTTTTAAAAATATTTTTATTTATTTTTTAGAACAAAAATTTATCATCCTTAAAATTATCATTTTAAAATGTTTCATATGTTCTTCGTAAGTTTGAAGAAGTTGGTGATCTAAAATAAAGAGGAGAAAATTAGTATTTAAGGAAATAGAGGAGTATGAGAAAGACGTGAAAAATAGCTTTATATAGTCGCTAATAATAATACTTAAACTAATGTTATATTGATTTATTTTTTTCATACTACTCTATGTTTTATGTTCTTTATATGCGTTCTCATATCTTATATACAAAATAATGTAAGTAGAAAAATTAATTAAAGTTTGTTTATGCTATCAAATTTGGTCGTGGTTGATATAGTTTTTTTTTTTTTGCATTAATGAATGAATATTGTATCAATGCATTATTGAGGTCTTAATGTGTTTATAAATTAAGTTTTTTTTCATTGTAAAGATAGATAATTCCTAAATAGTGAATAGTAAGTATAAAAATAAGTGCATAAAACTTAAGTTTGTCATTTCAGTAGCATTTCCTTTAAGAAATAACAGTAAATTAAACATCATATGCTACAATGAAAATTACTCTGGCTTTTGTGACTACTTATGAAAGTAGAAAAATGTCATCTTCTAAAAATTTTAGAAAAAGTCAACAAAATTATAAATTACATTTACTATAATACCACATCAACTATATTTATTAATTATCATTATTCTAATTAATAGCGAAATTAAATGATTTTTAAATTTTGAACCATATGAAAGATTTATCTATTTTATGTTACTGAAAAATTAAAGGATTGGATTATTACTTAATTATAAATAGTAAATATTTTAATTATTTTCACATATATATATATATATATGTATAAAATTTAAATAATAAATTTTTACTATTATTTATATAGAATCAGTAAACTTAACGTATTTTATGATTTTTATTATACAATCAATGTGTATTAATCGATACAATTAAATATTATTGTTAATAATCATTCTATCATATGTAATTTATGTAAATAACTATTATGAAAGTAATGGTGAATGTTTTGATGTTTACTACAATAATTATTATATACTCATAAGTTGTTATAACAATCTTTACGTAAATAATTATTACTATTCATATAAATATATATTTTTATAAATGTGATTTAATCCAGGAGAAACTTTTGATTTCTTGAATTGCCCCTCCCACATGTTATTATGTATTTTAAAATTATCCAACAAAATTGAATGGTGGCATAATTTAATTGAAAGTCAAATGGTAATAAACTGATCTTTGAAATCTTCCATCCGCAGACTTAGATACAACTAATTTTTTGCATAGAAATAGATTTCATTAAATCTGTTAATAATTTCTTTTTGTCACACATGGTTCAAGATTAATTAATTCTAGAATTGATTGGCTTGAAAATTTCACCACAATTAAGCTTCGAATGAGATTACTATGCGTGCATAAAATTTAATTTCAATAGTTTTTAAAATCTTTTGTTAGTTTTCATTTGAAAAATGCACCAAAATTAATATAGGAATGAGTTACTATCTGTACTTAGCATTTAAATTCAATAGTTTCAAAATATTTTGTTAGCTTTTTTGTTAAAATTAAAATCTTTGTTAGTTGTTCAACCCCCTGTAGTGAAGAAAATAAACAATTCGATCAGAACAAATTTTTTCTACTTCTCCTAAAAAATGACCATCAAATATCAATATTTCCTTATTTACATACAAGATATTCTATTAGAATTAGTAATGCCATTGATGTTCTAATTTTTTTTAAACTAACATGAGTCCAATAAAACTTAATGTAGAAGCATAAATTGATCAAAAGGAATTATCGTTAATCATTTAGTGATATTAATTTTATTGTTAAGACAAAACGTTGATTGAAACAAATCATATGTGTGCACAATAAGCCATACTTTCTTCTAATTCAATTCAACGTTCTATAATATGTGCGTCAAAATGTACATGCTTTGGTCAAGACAACAACCCTAATCTCTATTAGCTGTACAATAGCGTAATTCCAGTAAGTTATACAATTTTTGTTGATATGATATGATCTAGAGTTAAATATAGTTAATCTGATTTATCATTTGTACATAATTTTTTAATTACACGAACATTTTGAATGGACCACTCAAATGGTATATATTGAACTAAGCCTCCCTAAAAAAACTAATTAAGTCATTCAAAACATTTATATAGATTGTTCCATTAATGGCATGGATCTACGTTAAGATATAATAAATTTTAGAGGAAATTACATATTTCATGATTTTTGGAGAGCCATTGTACATAAATGTTTTATTTTTTAAAAATTATAGGTATGGCCGTTTTTGGGTCACATGGCGCTGCTTTGATTAATTTTAAACATTTTTCCCTTTTTGCCCCTTTCACATGGCGCTGCTTTGATTAATTTCAGTCATGTGGATTTCTATTTTCGGGGAGAGTTCACAGGTGGATTTCTCATTTCATGAAAACCTTAGCTCCGAAATCAAAGGAATAGTTTTTGCTTTGAGCCGAGGGTTTCAAGCTATGGGTTTCTTGGTTAGATCGTGATTTTTTATTTATTTTTCTTCCTTCGATCGTGACCTTTGAGCAGTGGGTTTTCTGTTTTTCTTCTTTTCCGGCATAATTTTCTGGTGTTTTGGCGTCGTCGAGGTTTGTTTTTTTCTTTTTGTATGTTAATTTATTTCTTCTGTTATTTCATTTAACCAGATTATGTACATTATTGTATATGATCTTTCTAGGCTTCCTTTTTTCATTCCACTTCACGTTCTCATAGTGTATTTTTTTTCATAATGTAGCTGCAAGTTTGTGATTTTTAGACATCTTATAAGTCTCATTACAAGAAATATAACATTCTATAAAAATAAATTACAAGAGTTTCAGTCTCCTCTTGTTAAAAATAAGAAACAACAAGAAAATTAAAAATCAAATAAAATTTATTCATGTCAAAAGTAAAAATAAAATGCGGGAGGGGCACAATAGAAGTGACACACACTTAAGAAAAAATTGCACCCACAGCTCATTTCATTCTCTCGAGCTCTCTCAGGGGGTGCTCAAAATTTTCTTCTCTGAAACAATATTTTCTCGAGCTCTCTTAGAGGCGCTCGACTTTCTTCTCCATTTTTAGAGAATCTCTGAAAATCGTTGCTTCTCTCTGAATTGGACCCTCTAAATCGTTGCTTCTTTCTCGGCACAGAGATCCTCGACGTAACTTCTCCCTCTCAGACGACCTAGGGCTGGACTTCGATGGAGCTTCTCCCTCTCAAATGACTTAAGGCTCGAAGATTCTCACTGATTAGCTTCTCTCTCACTCTCTCGTTCAAAGACACTGGAACTAGGTTTCATTGATTTTGAGGTTTGATTCAACCCCATCATTGCTTCACGCATTTACTGCTGGTTGCCTCTCCCCTTGCTCATACTCTCTCTCCTTCTCTTTGAATTATGCGAAACTTCCATTCACTTTGTTTCACTCTTTCTTCAATTTTTACTGTTTTATTATACTAAATTCATTCAGACTTTGCAATTGGTTCTCGTTCTTTCAAGCTTTGAAGTTTTTTGGTCAAGTCGTAACTACTTTGTTCTCTTTCTTGTGAAAATTTCATTTTTGAGCTAATTGATTGTTAATGGAATTTTGTTTGCTTATTTTCTTCTATGTTTGTAGAAAGAAGGTGGGTATGTGAGCATAAGTGCTTTCTCACGTATTGGTGCTAGTGACTGATGTTGTTGACTTAAAGGATACAAGTAGTAGCAGTTAACTAGATATAGATGTCTTTATGACTTAGTTGAGTATGGTTGATGTGTTTCTATTGTGGGAGCAAAACCAATATATGACTTGAAGTTGTTAATTTCCATCTCTTCCTGTTTTACTTTTGTTAATGGTTATTTCTGAGGATTTTATTCTTTTGCGGTGTTTATCTTTTTCTAAGTTTTCTTTTGTTTGTTTGGTGACTGATGAGGGACAAAATGATCACATGGAAAGCAAAAGAACTAATAGTTTTCACTTGTTTTACTTCCTCTGCAAGTTTTTTTTTAACTTTAATAAAAGGGCGGTGTTGAATCAAACCCTAAATAATTGATTTATGCTTTGTTGACTGAAGTTTTATGGTTTTAAGTGGCTCACAAGTTTTGAAATTATTTAGACTCAACTAGTGTTCTTATCTTTCCTCAGTCTTCTCAGCATCCAAACTAAGAATTTGGGAGCTTCTTTGTTTGTTTGTTTTGTTTTGATGAATAGGATTCTATGAAGTTCATTCATTTGACTATTGAAATTATGGGAAAAGTTTCATGTTTTATAGGCAAACAGAGTTTGTTTAGGTATTTGCTAGCATTTAAATATGGCATATAGAAGAGGTTCCGACCAGCAACCGCCCAGGCGGATCATGCGAACTCAGACAACTAGGCATTTAGAAGAGTCTATGATGGATAGTGAGGTGGTTCCTCCTAACTCGTAAATGCGAACTCAGAAAATTTCTTGTTGCTTTTTGTACATAGAGTTTTTGTGAAACTTCTGTATTCTTTTATTATTTTTCTTTAAGACACGAATCTTCTATATTTATGTTGTTTTATCTTTTACGAAAACTGTCTCTAAAGAAATAATGCTAACTTCACACATGGATGTTGATTTTGGAACTAGGTCAGTTCTATGCCTTTGAGAAAGCTCATAAACTAGATCCCACATTAAGTGGACGTGGTGTTCGACAATTTAAAACTACACTTCTTCAACGTCTAAAATGTGTAAGCTTTGTTCAGTCCAGACAGTGAGGCAATACTTCTACCTGCTTGCTCAAACTACTCGAATTGTGTTCTACAACTTTTCAAATTTTTATAGTTGTCACTTTTATTTTATTTATTGAAAGAAACTTTTTTTTGACTCCCTTATTAGTTCATATCAATGTTTAACAAATTTAGCCTGAAAATTCTACCCTTTTTGCCTCTTTCAGGAAAATGAAAGTGGCATCAAATGTGTAGTTTTCATTAACAACTCTCTCTTTTATAAACTTTTCTTGCAAAAAAGTGGTATCAAAGGTGTAGTCTGATGAAGCGAAGTGAAACATCGGCTTATATGAGTAGTCTTATTAATCTTTCAGGCATGATAGTTACATCTACTCTAATCATATGGAAGAAATTGATGTGCAAGATGAGTAGTGAGTCTCCTGTCATTGTTGTTTTGTCTGGAAGCATGGAACCTTGCTTTAAGAGAGTAAGACAACTTATATGTGATTATTCCAATAAGTAGGAGTCATACTTCAAGTAGTGGCTAACTGGTTACTTATTTCGAAAAGTGATGCTTACCATCATGATTAAGCTAGAAAGGAAAGTCTCTATTATTTTCAATAATTCAATTTTGTAGAAGACTCAAAAGCAACATTAAAGATTGTTTATAATCTGTCCTTATCAATCCAATTTCCAACAAAGAATCTTGTCAAGTCAAAACTTCATATTAGTCTGTAAAACAATTGTTAATTTTGTGAAACTTGGAGTTTTCATTAATTTTAGTGAAAGAAATTATTATTTATGTTTTTTTATCTAATACAATTGCTCATACCAATTCCAGGGGGACATTTTCTTCTTACACATGAGTAAGGATCCTATTTGTGCTGGAGAGATTGTTGTTTTCAATGTTGATGTAAATATTTCAGAAGTTCCATTTTGATTTTATAATTATTCAGCTCTTTAAGCATAAGACTTTGATGACTTATATTTGTACTGTTCTGTCTTCCTCCTTAAGTGGTTTGACACACCTTTGTGGTTTCTACTTGCTGGAATTTGATGGTTTTTATATTTGAACATTATATTTTCATCTTTGATATGTCGTTTAACAAAATGTAAGTTTGTTAAAGTAATGTTTCACTATTAATCCTAATATATAGTTTATGAGTTTCAACTCTTTAGGCAGTGTGCAAATTTGAATCTGGTTGAGAGTGTGAATGTCGAACAATGGGCAATCATCATTTGTCCTCGTACATTTCCTTTTATTTTGATTATTTACGTGGACTCTTCAACTTAAACAAGAATGAGCTGAATGCATGTTTTTCAAGCTTGAGATCTATTTTATTCTTACTCTTCTACTGTCTTTTTATTTATGCTCACATATTCTCTTTGTATATTTTGTACAGGGTCGAGAAATCCCAATCATTCATTGTGTAATAAAGGTAATGTAGACATATGACCATATAGTATTAGGGATTCCAGATCTTGTGAGTTTTATACTTGTAAGTGATCTGAAGTTAAGAAAAAATTCTAAACAAAATCAAGACGAGGAACACCATAATAATTTTATTACTTGTTCTGTATTTTTGTCAATATTATGGAGAACTGTATTCTACTTGTTTATTCATTGAAAAATATATGGTACTCTTTACTAAGTATAATATTGATGATTGCTTGTTTGTTGGAATCTACAACTCTTTGGAACTATTGTAAGGACTTCTCGAGTTTTTTAGAATATAATTATATTTTTGAGGTTAACTTACATGATTTTGTGCAAATCTTTTTATAGTTTTCATTTATTGGAACAATAGTTTCTTGTATAGTATAATGATAAGTTAGTTAGTTTTCAAGTAAGGTTTATTTGTAAGCAGGTCAAATAAATAATTTAAAACTTTGTTGAAATGATTAAATGTTAATGTTGTCAATTAGTATATTGGTGTTCTTTATGCTATTTAAAATTATCCTTTTGAAAGTGCTTAATATGAATACTTTAAACTTTATGGTATCTCACTTTACAGAATATAAAATATTTATGAATATTAATTCACAAGAATTAAAAACACATGTTGAATAAAAGTAATAGAAGTCGTAAAATCTCATAAAACAATGTTCTACAGAAGTCGAAAAATCTTGTAAAAATGAGATACCACAGGGGTCTTCACAGGAGGTGTTGCACCTCATGAAAAATGCGGACCTTTAATGTGAGGGCTATCATAGGCACCGCATGATCCCTTTCGATTTTTTTTATGGGGATATCCGCCTCTTGTAGAATGTCATTTTTCTTGTAGTGCCTGTGATTTGTTCTTGTGAGTCTGTGATTTGTTTTTTTTTCCTCCTATTTTTAAGTCTGTGTTTTTTGTCTGGCGTGATACTTTTTTTATAGATATCTTAACCAGATGCATCTGTCACTCACACTTGAAGCATATATTCTTAGACTTGTATTTAAGTTAGATATTGTTAGTGTCAAATTTATATACATCTCATTGTTTTTCTTAAATTTATGCATGATTGTATTTTTAAGTATGTCAAAGGTTCCTATTTTTTTTGTTTTATGATGGTAGATTGTGTGATACTAGTACAGATGTACATAACAAATTAAAACCGGTTTTTGTTGATGAGAATTCAACATTTGGTGTTATGTTGGATTTGGTTATAAGTAAATTATGTTTGTCTACTACACAAGAAAATATACTTATGAAGATTGTTTATTGGGACAATATCTTGTAAAGTGTTGGGGTTGAAGGATGATAGTGATATTTTATGATTTATTTCCTTTGCAAAATGTGTCTATTGTCCTTTAGTTGTCGGGAATGGTCAAAGTTTACAAATTTCAACTATGGGCAATGCCAATTGTTCCATTGTCGACACTATTATTTCTACTACTAGTAATGTACTTGTTGATCAGCCATTTGATTTCCGTTTCTTTGAGATTGTTGATGCTGAGAATGCTCCAACTGATCTTCATATTAGGGAGGGAGATTTGTTTAGTAGTAAGGTAGAGTTAAAAAAAGCAATTCAAGTGGTTGCGTTAGAAAATAACTTTCAATTGAAGATAAAGAAGTCGAATGGTCAATGTTTTATGGCAGTATGTGTTGATGACTCTTGTAGTTGGTATTTACGTGTTTCGAGGTACAGGCATAGTATTTCGTGGATGGTCATGAAGTATATTAGTGATCATTCTTGTTCATTAGATATTATACAAAGTGACCATAGGCAAGCTAGTACTATCGCGATCACTAAGTATTGAAAAGAAAATAATAAGGCTGGTTGCTTACAAAAGGGTCGTCCAAAGGAGATTGTTGACCACATGCGTAGGAAATATGGTGTCCATTTTAGTTATCCTAAAGCTTTGAGGGGAAAAGAAATTGCTACGGATTCTGTTTTGGGGTCTCCTAAAGAATCATACGTTACCATTTCTTCATTTTTTGCAGTGTTGCATGAAACTAACCCTGGTATGATATAGTTCCTTATGCTCAGTAAATTTTTTACTGTCAGTATATGATTTAGTTGCTATTATTTTACCTTTTCATCCTATGTTTTAGGTTCTGTTACTGATTATGTTGTGACTTCTGATGGGAGGTTAAAGTATTAGTTTATGTCTAATGCCGCATCTTTAGATGGGTGGAAACACTGTAGACCATGGGTATCGATTGACAACCCCTTTTTAAAGGCCAAGTATGTGGGTATTTTGTTAACAACTTATTTTTTAGATGGTAACGGCCAAATTTTTCCACTAGTATTCGCTATAATTGACTCAGAGAATGATGATTCATCGATATGGTTCATGCGTAAGTTACATTCTTGTATTGGAGATGTTGATTTAGTTATTGTGCTGATCAACACACTAGTATTTCCAAGGCCATTAGTATTGTTTTTCCTGGTGCTCATCATGGAGCATGCCTGTTCCATCTATGTCAAAATATAAAGACTAAATTTAAGTTGTCAAACAACATTGATCCTATTTTTTTTTGCATGTGCTAAGGCTTATCTTATGTCACATACGGAGTTTGGACAAGATATCTCCACGTATTCATTCTTATTTGGAGGGAATTGGATTTCATAGATGGACACGAGCTTATTTTTCTAGTAAGGGGTATAACATGCTGACCTCTAACATCTCTGAAAGTATTAACAATATTTTAGTTCAAGCACGAGAACTTCCTATTACACAGTTATTGGAATTTATACATCAAATGTGTTTGAGATGGTTTTACGAGCATAGAACAAGAACATCTTTTTTTTTAAATAAAGCTTATACCATGGGCTGAGAAACATTTGAGGGACGAGTACATAGTTGCTCGAACTATGTTAGTATGTGTCATGTACTTTACGTACTAGTTATTATATGGTTCTATTTTAACATACTGATGATTTGTCACTTTCCTTTTACTACTTTTCAGGTCGGTTCATCTGGCATAAATGAATTTCATGTTAGTCATGGTGGAATTATGTATGTTTTGAACCTGGCAGTCATACATGTTCATGCTGGAGGTGGGATTTGGATCATATCCCATGTGCACATGCATGTGTTATCTTTTCTAATCAGAACTTGAGTTCATATTCATATTTTAGTGATTGTTTTTAAGTATGGAATACGCTTCAATCTATCAAGGCGTTATTCACCCATTAGGAAATTAGAGCATGTTTTCTATTCAGGATGAAGGATAATTAAAAATATTGTCTCTAAATGTAAGACGTTCTGCTAGGAGACCAAAGAAGCATCACATTCCATCCATATGTAAAACTAGGGGAAGTGTGAAGTGTGGTCGTTGTGTCATTTGGTCACAATTGGAAAACATGCAAGAACCCGATTCATGCTTCCTCTTCTATGAGTAGAAAGTAGACACAGACATTAATGGAACATTTAAGATTATCTTCAGTCTGTACTTTTATTGTTTATGAACATTTTTTATAAGTTTCCATTCAAGCTGGTTTTGTATGGACAAACTTACACTCAAGCTATATTTTATTATGCATTTCAATTTTAGTTGTTTTTTGAAATTGACTATTTGAATATACTATTTACGTGCAGTTTTTCCGTTGACACGCAGTTTTTAAAACTGTACTATGTTTAACAACTTTATAGATACAAGTCAATAAAATTATTTACATTTTGTACATAATTTACATACCAGCATTTTATGAATTGAAAACGAGTTGCCTATTTTTACATCATACCCCAATTTTCCAGCACCTACACAAAAAACTATACAATCCAGCACTTAATTATATATTCATAACCTTATCAATTCTTACAATACATCAACAAAATCATCCATGCATCTATATATATTCATAAAATAGTCAATACCTACAATCCATACTTCAATATCCACCATTAACAAACCCAAGTACTAAAAGTAGATTCTAAAAAAACAACCACTTAACCAACTAAAAACCAGTTTGAAAAATCTATACCAAATACCAACATTCAACATAAACAAACTAAATGTTTTAGATCTTATAAACCAGTCATATTACCTACTAACTAGTCAAATTGTGAGCCAAGAGAAAAGCTTGGTTATAGTTCAAGTGATGTTGGCTTCGGTCCTAGTTCAGGTGCTATTGGATTCTTGACTTTCTTAGTTCCCTCCTCCATATATGGTGATTAAGAGCTTTGCTTTTCTTTATCAACCATATTCTTTTCTCCTCTTTTGAAGAGAGACATTTTCTCTTCAAATCCTTAACCATTATTTGTGTCTTCTTTGCCTCCTTGTTTAGTATCCATGTTATTATCTTCATCGGCAAATTCTTGTTCTTTTCCCTTGCCAACTCATCATCCTTGTTCCCTTCCTCTTGTTCATTGTCCTATATATCAATATAAGTTGTATCAGTATTAATATTCATATTTTTATGAGGAACAATATATAAATTTTTTACCACTTGTTGCTAGCCAGGTTGTTTGTCAAGTCTTTCGAAAAATTTCTTGATGTAGTTTGATATTGTCGGCAAGCTTGTAAATATCAAACGCAATTGCTTTTTGTTTCAAAATCTAGCCCTTGTCGGCTTGTTTTCCTTCTCTTTCTTTCTCCCGTGGTGTTCTCATCAATTGTTCAAAGGAGTCTTCTTCGTTTGATTGAACAACACTAGTTATTGGTTCCTTCCCTTTGTTTGTTGACTTGCTTGTGGTACGAAATGGAGTCATGTACAATGTGTCCAATTCTTCTCTTGTGGGTATCATCAATGTCAAAACAATGCGTAGCTGTTTGATCATCTGTAATATAAAAAAGGTTTGTAAGAAGCAAATTCTACAATAGACTGTAAATAAATTTATGTATCGGTAAAAAACTACATACCATGTCCATGTTAAAAACTTTGTTTGCCAGGTCCTTCTATGATGGATGCACGTGGGATTCCTAGTTGCATATTCTAGGCATTTTTGTGGCTATTCTCTTTGCATATAGGTTTTTTTGTTTGGAATTCTAGGGATAGTCTTGTATGCCCAAACAATCAAGGCATACGGGAATCCCCCAACACCGTATCCTACTGCGTCCACGTGCTTCACATAATCCTTTATGCATTCTATTGTTAGCACGTATGACAGCCTTCCCCATGGGTACTTTTTAAAAATCTTGTCATCATCAATCATGTCGACATGTTGTATGTCGATCTTGATGCTTTCTTGCCTTGGTAGCAGAATATTTTCCAAGAAGTACAACCTGGTAACTTTTATCTTGTACTCCTCTTTCGCTCTTTACATTGCGTTGAATGAGAACGAAAGGTTTTTTTTGGTTATTGACCTCACACCAGGGAAAACAACCTCTCTTAACTTCCCTGTCGGCATTCCACCTTTCCAAATGAGTGGATACTCACCACAATTTAGCCCTGTTATAAAGGTGAATTCTTTTAGACCAAAATTTACAACTGTCCCATCAAAATTAAAGCATACCCCATCGGGTTTATCGACATTTTGGCATTGTCGTCTTAATAGGTCCATAAATAGTTATGATGGGACGCTATAAATCTCTATGTCAAGAAAAGTCCCAAAACATGTTTCTTTAAAACATCTTTGTTGTCTCGTTTTCAAAATCTTCTTAATGGTTTCTATGACGTAGAGGCTGGAATACAGATTTATCCTCTTCTTTGCATTTAGCTTGCTTGGCAGCACAAGAAGTGGGTTGTTCTACATAGGTAAATATGTTATATCTGTCTAGTATCAGATTTATTGGTATATATCATTTTTAGACATGGTTTACCTTTGACTTGTATGCGGCAGCGGCGCCAGCTTCCTTTTCAGATTCTTATTCTTCTTCATCAGCTTCTTCTTCATCAGATTCTACTTCATTATCCTCCTCCTCTTCTTCAGCTTTTTCATGATATTCTTCTTCAACTTCTTCCTCAATTACTTCTTCTTGTGTTTCTTCTTCATCATCTTCTTCTTGTGTTGTATTTTGTGTTTGATCTTCTTGTGTTGCATTTTATGTCTCACCTTCAAGTTGGGTAGGTTATGTTTCTTCTTCTTGGGTTGTAGGTTATATTTCAAACAACCCTTCTGGTTCTAGTAGTGATAGTAGTTCTGTTTGTTGCTAGTGCACTGTCGTTTTCTTTTATTTATCTTCCATTCTTCAAACTTGTGATCTCGTTCTACGCGTTAGTCCTTATTTTTTTAGCTTTTTTTTCCTAGATTCTTTACTCAAGTCATCTATCAATCATAACAGCACAATTTTAATCATATAAACATTCACATTCTTAAATCAGTATTTAAATTAGATACCAAGTGTATCTAATTTACATACATTATGTTTCATATTATTATGTTTATAAATAAATATTGGTAGTTATGCCTTCAAAGCACGTGTATTGACATTTTAATATAAAATTTAATGAGATTACATTTTTCTTATAATTATTCTTTTAAATTATTGTTGAATAATTTATATATATATATATCTAAAAATTTCATATTCATTAACGAGACTATAATCTTGTATTAGTACGAGAGGATCAAAATCATAGATAATGAATAAAATTCATATTAAAGTTTGGAATCTTTAATGAATGGTTGCTAGTACGGTTCACTAAGTATTATGAATGCATGTGATCTAGATATGGATCATTGATTTAGATAGATATCTTAGTGAATGTATTTTATATAATAAGATTATATATGATAGGGCTGATGAGAATTAATATCTTTATTAACTTGTTGTTAATCATAAAAATTTAATACACATCAAGATGATCATATGTAGATTAATCTAAATCCTGAGTAGTCATGAACTTCTATGCACGTCTACTGGATCTTTTGATTCACTCATTAAGGTTTGTTCGTAAAACTTGCTAGTGATTTTTATTTTGAAGAATCAGTGATGTGGATGGCTTGAAACATGATCTTACAAGATTTGAAATCCAAGCTTTCCTAATAGATTGTATATTGGTTCTCTTAAGTGTCGATTCTGGAATGAATGAATATTGAGCTCAAATTTATAATTCAATTATAAATTAGCCATTCACTAGTGAATTAATGGTACTTAAGGATCGAGAGGTAATTAGAAGGGTAAAATAAAAATTTTGATCAGCTCTAATCTACGAACCAATAACGGGCGGACAAAATTACATGAAATGATTATGTCAATGAACTACAAGAGAATACTCTGTAAATACATTCTATAACCTCTAACAGTGCAATTTCATATTTATAGTGGAATAATAATGAAATTAAATAAATAAGATTATTTAATTAAAAATTTTAATTAATAATCTGATTTATTAGAACTTAAGATTATAGGTCCACGGTTCCCAAGTCACCTCTGTACTACGCAGTTTGAGTATTTCAGGACACGAGAAAAGGCATGACTTACAAAATATATTTTTGTTGTGGGGTAAGTAAATAATTATGAGATAATTATGTGTGATTAATTAATTAAGTTATTTATATATAAATTTCTGAAATTAAAAATATATATAAATAATTATATCTATTAATTTTGAATTATCGATAAGTGAGACAGAATATCTAATTCGATTATAAATTGTATTAGATAATAATTTGAATCAACTAAATCTGTTATTTGTGAACTAACATATAAGTTAGTTGATAGAGTTAATCATATATGTTAATTCTAAAATAACTGATATCTAGATATTTATCTGGTTAAAATAAATATATAATTCACAGTAATTGTCATGTGTCAATAACTGATTGAGAATAAGAAATTGACATGGACTACTATAGTGACACGTGGCACTACAATAGTGAGGGTGCAGTATTGTAGTGCCACACGACACTACAGTAGTGCTGTGACATATAGTGCTGTGAGACACTGTGATGACTCACGGCAACTGCAATGCCATGGCACTGCAGTTGAGCACAAGTTATAGTGGGTCCCACTACAATGGTAATTTTGATATTAAATATTATTTTTAGTTTATCACTAAAAATCTGATATGCCATTATCTAGAAAATATATAGATATTATTCTAATGACCTCAGTAGGAGAATCAGTTAATCAGTTGAGAACTATTGGAGGATCAGATCGAACAACACAGTTACTATCAGGATGATTTTTCTCTGTGATTAAAAGTTAATAAAAAAACTATAAAAGAATCATCATCGTATTCTCTCAGCGGTTTGCCTCAATAAATTAATCACTCTCAGTAAATCTCTAAATCTCATGTGTTGGGTACATCTAGAGACAGAAAAGTATCTTTGAATTATTCTACTTGCCTACACATGTTTTAGTGTGTTTGAGGATTGACTTGGAAGATCTTCGTGTGAAATTTGAAGTCCGTTGTTCGTGGAAACACATGATCGTTGATTTGCAATGACACTTGATATAGACTATAAAATGTAAATGATTCTTATCCATGTATGTCTCAGATTAAGTAGATAAATATATAATGGATCCTGATTGAAAAGTGTTTTAAATAAAAAAAATTATTTTGAAAATTGTTGTGTCGTGCTTGTTTTTGCTTTATCGAAAAAACATACGATTCATTTTTTATATTTTTTTTAAAAAGCCACCACGCTTTCGCTGCCGGGCGCCATGTTTTTAAACAATTGGTATTAGAGCGGTTAATATATATTTGTATATTAAATACTGTGTGGGTGTTCTTGCATTGTTTATAATATATTTTGATATATGTGAATGAATGGATGATTTGGTTTTTGAATGTATGGTTAAATAAAGGATCGTTAATTGTATGATGATTATTGGGTTAGACTTTATTTTTTAATGTTTTCTGAGATAAGCTGATTTGGGGCTTAAATTTTTTGTAGTTTTATTTTGCATATTATATTATAATTATTCCGATCACGATAATGTAAAGAATGCACGAGACGAACGAAGAGGAAAAAGAAAAAATAGGATTTTCAGCGCTGGCACCGCCGGTATTCCAGTGGCGGCAACGTCGTTGGAAAAATCAGCTCCGGTGGTGAGCCCATAGGAAAATTGGCGCAGCCATATCTGGTCGACGGTGGTGGACGTCCAACGGCAGTGATGGGGGCTGTGGGAGAGTCCTATCGTTAGTGGAAACTATTATCACAATTATGGAAGTTTACAGAAACCTTGATACCAACTTAACTTATCATTGCAAAATTTCATTATAACCCTAACTCTATCTATTATCTTTTATAATTTGAAATTAATGTAATTTTAAAATTAATTTTTAATTTTTAATTTTATAAAAAATTAATATTAATTGATTGATTGAGTTTAACCAAGTTTGACCAAGTCAATAAATTATTTTTTTTGACTCAATCAACTTCAATAAATTATTGTTCAAAACTTGAAGATTATGAAGATGGACATCAGGTGGAGAAGGAGATATTTTGAAAATATGTAATCTTGAAGTCCTCTTTGTAATTTTATTTTTTTATTTCAATGGTTGTAATTTAGAAATACCCAATAGTCACTTGGTCCATTATTATTTTTTTAAAATAAATATATATTAATATGATTGATAACATGGCCATGCAATAGTCGTTCCCATGCCATACATGAACCCCACACAGTTTTATTTAATCATGCATCACATAAGTAGAAATATGATTTATTAGGATTGTCCTAATATGTTTATATAAATTGTTTTGAGAAATCAATTGCATATAAACTGCTAGGTTTTAATTAGTTAAATTTTGGCAATCACACCACTCTAAGGCTATAGTAACCTTTAGGATAACCAACTTTAGTAAAAGAGTTTTATTAAAGTTTGATGAATGTAATTAATTAGTTACTCGAAGTTCACCAAATTATGACTTAGACTCTTTAGAAGGTTAATTTAACAACATTCATATGGTTATTGTTTTAACTATTAATTAATTTAGAATTGATTGATTAGTTAAAATAGAAATACATCATCTTAAAATAATGAGTGGAAGAAGGTTAAAATGTCATTATAACTTACGGTCTCCATTATTAGTAGAATACTGTGAGATATAGTGAGGGCCTCGAGATGGCTTTGTTTTCATCTCCCTAAGAAAGGTTTCGAGCTATACCAATACCAAGGTTGGATTTCTCAAGATGATAAGACTAAGTGATGTGGTTTAGTTTTGACCGACCCTAAGATGACATATTCTAAATCAAGTCATAGAATCCGAAATAATAGGTTACACTCATAAAGTCACAATTAAGCTTTCACGTGGATAATTATGACTTGACCGAATAAGCGATACCTTATTGTTAAAAGAAAAAATATGAGATATTTTAAGTTTTAATTAATAAGGATGAGAATGTCTCATAGACAGTCTGAGATTAATCTAACTAATCCTAAGGTAGCACATTAATAGTTGGGTTGTTTTATCGTGATTAGTAAATGTTAAATTTATGTGTCTATATTGTTGCATTCATGCATCACGTTTACTTCAATTATATTGAATTATGTATTTCAATTATATTGAATTGTGTATATTTTATTTTTCAGTTATTATTATGTCTACCATGGGCAACCCTCTTACTGCTTTACTGGCACTTGAAAAATTGAACGATGATAATTTCATAAGATGCAAGTCAAATTTGTATTTAATGCAAGTTTATGAGAACCGCAAGTTCATTCTTATTGAGGAATGTCCTGAGGAGCCCGCTACTAATGCCCCTAAGAATGTTATGGACAAGTTTGATGCTTGGATTCAATCCAACAACAAAGCAAAGTGTTACATGCTTGTGAGCCTGGATGATGTTCTGAGAACCAAGTATGAGAGTATGGAGACTACTTATGAGAGTATGGAGACTACTTATGAGACTATGGAATCTCTACAGGGGATGTTTGGTTAATAATCTAATCAAAGTCGTCATGAGGCTACTAGAAGCTACATGATGATGAAGATGAGAAAATGTACTTCTGTGCGAGAACATATTTTGAACATGATCAACATAATGCATGAGGAAAAAGTACATTGGGCGACCATTGATGAGCGAACTCAAGTCAGCATTATACTTCAGTCACTCACACCTACTTTTTCTATGTTCATCACTAACTATATTATGAACAAGTTACAATTCAACATGGCTCAATTGGTGAATGAACTACAGACTTTTGAGTCACTCAATTTGAGAATGACCAAAGAGGGCGAGGCAAATGTTGCTGAGCAAAAGTCTTCTTCCACTGTTGTTAAAAGTAATAACAGGAAGAAGATCAATGGTAAGGGCAAAGGTAATAACAAAAAATGGACGAAAACTAAGACATCGTCGAAAACCAAGAAGAATAAGAATGACAACAAGCCCAACAGAAAATATTTCCACTCTGGGGTTGAAGATCATTGCAAGAGAAACTATAACAAATATCTCTCCGAGCAGAAAACGAAAGGTAAATATGATTTACTTATACTTGAAGCTTGTTTAGTGGAATATGATTTGTCATCCTGGATACTGGATTCAGGGGTCACTAACCATGTATGTTCTTCTTTGTAGATGCTTCATTCGTCAATGAAGCTGGCTGATGGCGAGGTCATTATGAGAGTTAGCAGTGGTGCGCTCATGCCACCTAAAGCATTTGGGACAGTCCAATTACTTTTTGAAATAATTATTTAATTTTGAACAATGTTTGTTATATTCCTGGATTTTCGCAAAAATTGGTTTCTCTTTATTTTTTGCATGAACAATTATTTGAAATTTCTTTAATTAATACTGAGTTTATTATTTGTAAGGATGAATTTAATATTGGTCATGTAAAAGTATCGAATGAATTGTATATGCTTAAACCGACTGAACGCGCGTTAAATAATTCTGAATTATTTAAAGTAGCAAAACCTAAAGTAACAAACGACAAAGAGTTTCTCATTATGATGATAATACATATCTTTGGCATATTAGGTTGGGACATATTAATCTAGATAGATTAAACATGTCAACAAAAGCATGGTGCTTTGAGAGAACTAAAAGTTGAAACTCTTCCTATTTGTGAATCTTGTCTAGAGGGAAAAATGACGAAGAGACATTTCACAGGAAAGGGCCAAAGAGCCAAGGAACTACTTGAGCTAGCACATAATAATGTATGTGGACTAATCAATGTACAAGATAGAGGTGAGTATGAGTATTTCATCACTTTTGTTGACGATTACTCAAGATATGGTTATACTTAGCTAATGCCAAGAAAGACTGAAACTTTTAGAAAGTTTAAGGACTTCAAAGCTGAAGCTGAAAAGTAATTATGTAAATCATTGAAGATCATTTGATTAGATCGAGATGGAGAATACTTGGATTTATAATTCAAGAATTACTTTCTGGAGTATGAAATTTTACCCCAACTCACAACACTTGAAACGCCACAATAAAATGGTGTTTAGATCTCAAGGTGGTCTGAAGTATGCATATTCGTTGGTGTTTCAGAAAGGTGTAGAACTTTATTGGATATGGTTAAGTCGATGTTAAGCTACTCATCACTACCACTTACATTTTGGGGATATGCACTACTCACGACACATACATTTTGAATGTAGTGCCTTCTAAGTCTGTAAGCAAGATACATTTAGAGTCATACAATGACTCCAAACCTAGTTTGCATCATTTCCATATATGAGGGTGTCCAGCTCATGTTCTTAGACTCAATACTAGAAATTTAGACTCAAGGTATGAAGGATGCATATTCGTTGCAGAGACTAGGTGTGAGTACTTTTATAGTCATAATGATCAAAAGGTATTTGTGTCGACAAATGAAACCTTCATTGAACATGACTGTATGGAAAACTACAAACCTCGAAGTAAAGTAGTTCTTCAGGAATTAGCGTCTTATGAGATTAGACCACCTTTATTATCAACTGATAAACGACAAATCATAAAAACCATAGTTCCTGTTAAGGAAATCCTAGTGCAACGTCGTAGTAGGAGTGTTGTAAGACAACCTATTTGCTATAAAGTAAAGGCGCATGTCCTAGTGTCTGACATTGATAAGTACGATCCATTATCTTATTAAAAAGCAATGGATGATCCTAAAAAGGAGAAATGACAAGATAGCGTAAACTAGAAAATGGAATCGATGTATTCCAATTTTATCTAGGAACTTGTAGATCCACTTAAATATGTTAAACCCATTGGATGTAAATAAATTTTCAAGAAGAGAAGAGGTGCAGATGGGAAAGTAGAGATTTTCAAGGCACGACTGGTAGCCAAGAGCTATACAAAAAAAGGAAAGAGTCAATTATAAAGAGACATTCTCTCATGTAGCCATGCTAAAATCCATTCGCATCATTTTGTCCATTACTGCTAGTTTAAACTATGAAATATGGAAAATGGATACAAAGACATCTTTTCTGAATAACTTTCTTGAAAAATGCATCTATTTGATGCAACTAGAAGGGTTCGTAAAAAATGGGTAAGATAAAAAATATATGCAAGTTGCTTAAATATATTTATGGATTAAAGCAAGCATCTAGATTTTGGAATCTTACCTTTGATAAGATTATTAAATCATATGGCTTTGAGCAAAATGTTAACGAAGCTTGTGTTTATAAATACATCAAAGACAAGATAGTGATTTTCTTAGTTCTTTATATTGAAGATATTCTACTCATTGAGAATGATGTAGAAAGTTTTTCAAATGTAAAGAAGTGGTTATAATGAAAGATTTAGGAGAAGTGAGATATGTTCTAGGCATCCAAATCCTAAAGGATAGAAAGAACAAGCTCTTGGCATTTTCTAAGGCATCTTATATTGATAAGTTGTTGGAGAGATTCTCGATGGAGAATTTTGAGAAAGGTTCCTTATATTTCATCTGTTGGTAGTCTCTTGTATGCTATGTTGTGTATGAGACCATACATTTGTTATGCACTGAGAATTGTCAGCCGTTATCAATCGAATCCAAGTTTGGAACATTAGATTGCAGTAAAGCACATTCTCAAGTATCTTAGGAGAACGAGAAACTATATACTTATTTGTTCAGGTGGAAACCTGAATTGCATTGGATATACTGATTAGTAATAAGATAAGGATAGTCAAAAGTCGACATCTGCGTCATACTATTAGTCACTAGATTCTTGCAATTATAAAGTTGAGCGGCCATTCTTGTAGTTCTTCCTAAATTTTACGCAAACCTATTACTAAGGATACATGCATGATTAATATACAATGAATTGTTTCAACTCTTTTATCTAATACGTGAATCTTCATCATCTACTCTTTAACATTTCTACTATAAAAACCACTCAATATCTCCTACCAATTGCTACAAAAAAGCCCATCATTATCCCCCCATCAGACTAGCCATCGATACTACTTCAAAGACAGCATCAAATTGATCGTGTTTTTCTTCAAAAGCTTAATGAAGTCTTTGATGGAAGTTAATCAAGCATCAATATATTTTTAGGAGTATTGGCTACTCCTTTAATACTTTATCAGACATATTTGATGCTATTACGAAAATGATTTGTCATCTGAAAGTATTATCATAATCTCATAGTTTAAATATTTTTCACACTCTTTATGGCGGTTCAAGCATTAGATTGGCAAGAATAAATTTGTTGGGGAATTTTTTGAAAATTTTTATTACCTTTACTCTCATATACCAACCTAAATTTTAGTCTTTTTCATTTAAATGTGTTGTGGCGCTTGAATGCTATTATTATTAACCTAGGCTAAAGAGAGTATAGTTATATTTATTGAAATTTATTTTCGTGTCCATCTTTAAGTAAATACAAAATAGACAAAGATAAACAAGCTCTGTTGAAATAGGATTTATTATTATATTTAAATTTTTATTCACGTATTTGCAAGCACTCGACTAACTGTTCGACATTGATAATCCAATTTTGTTTGGGAATTAATAACAAAAACTGTAACTTTCAATTAATTCTCTATAAGCACAACATGAGTAATTATTTGGTAACATAGTTGTACCATATGAGGGATGGATCCAGCATTAAATTACCTCTAAACGGGTTCAATAATTCATAAGACCATAAAAAACTGACAACTCTAAGAAATGGTATTATGTAGAAGTTTTAATTATTCTTATTCATCCAAATAAGTTCGTTTAATGTATCAATATTACAATGTTATATTTAAATATTACAAAAAACGTAACTTAATTTTTAGCTTATTGTGTTAACAAATCTTTTACAAAATTATTATTATTTATTTACGTGCAAAGCACGTGTTATTACAAATTTATGATTGTTTCTTAAGCTTTTCCTTCACTCCAAAAAATTTGACTATAAATTGAAAGCTTTGAATTTATTGAGGCAGCAAACCATTATAACGTGTGAATATTTTGATAAGGAAATCATTATCCAAACCATTAAGTGTTAACTAAGTATCATGGTTAATACTGACAGAAATTAATTTTATCAATGAGTTAGATTATATATCTCATACTTTCACCATTTCATTATTTCTATCGTGTATAATAGATGAATAAGACAACATAACAAGAGATACAGATGGTGCTTGGTGAGATCTAGCATCTATGGTGACATTTAAAAGTGTTAATTTAATCGATTTTCTTAGTTTCAACGAACTCTTCAAAATGTTGAGATTTAATTTTTTAATATTTATTTTTATATTTAATCCACGTGTAGCGCACATGTTCAACTACTAGTATCTTTAAAAGGGGTTTAAGAGAAAAAGCTTTTGAATTTCTCTTTTGCCCCTTACATGTTTTCTAATATACTAAATTAGATTTTTTTGCTAATTAACAATTAACTAAGTTAATCCTAGGTTAGCAATTTTAAGGAAAATCAAGCAAATGGACGGTTTAAATATCAATGTATTAATATAGATTGAAGATGACATAATTTACTTGACATAAAGATTTTTATTATCATTGAAATGAAGAAAGTACTCCATCCCTAAACGTATGTAGATGCATATAAATACTTACATTTGTGGCAAATTATTTAATATGCATTTGTTTTAGTTTGTTTTGAGTTTTTCGAATTGCATTCAACATATTTTACTTTTGTTGTAATCTTAACTTTCATACTTTTTTACGTAGTGCCTCTTCCTGACAACCAAAAAAAGGGAGACAATTGCTGAAGATGACTGTTATTTTAAGCTTCTTCAAGGAAATGATTGCTTCTATACAGCGCCGGTTGAAATGTGATTTGCTTTTTGTATATTTCATCTGAATAAAATGTAGATTTGTGCTTTTCTTTTGTTGATTTGTTCGAACTAAAGATCTTAGATCCATCCTCTAAATAAGCAACTCCATGTTGTTATTGTGATTGGGAAGAAAGGGAGAGGGAGATGGAGAGACAGAGAGAGAGAGAGAGAGAGAGAGAGAGAGAGAGAGAGAGAGAGAGAGAGAGATTAAAGGGGTCGTCGAAGAACACTGGAGTGCAAAAGACTACTACAGATTAGAAGCACACCATTCTGATGATTTTGAACCACAGTATTGGAAGAGGGATCGCAGTTGAAGAAGAAACTTTCTTGTCTTTGATTCTTTTTCACAGAAAAAAGAGGGGAAAATAACTCTACGCTTTTAATTTTCTTTTGTTTTACTATTGATAAGATTAAAATCGGCACAATTGCAAACCTAATTTATTTAGGCTAATTGCTAAAACCTTAGAAAAACAGTTTGTTCATTATAATTTTCCTTTCATTTTGTTTATTACGCTTTGGGTTAATCAAATAGTGACAATCTACTTTCCCTTGCACGCCCTACTCCCACTAGCAATTTCACCATCTCAACTTCAGATTCATGATATCCTTCACTACTATTGCACTGTCGCAAGGCCATATATCGTCAAATTCAAATTATCATCATTTAGACGTATCTGAAAATAACGAGGAAGTCTACAGGAGAAGTGAACATCAATGAGAGAGATGAAAGTCGGGTTACATATGCCCTTTGAGGTAATTACATGCAGAAGGTCATCCAATGTGACATTTTATTCATTTATTTCTTTTTTACAAATGCCCTACACTTAACTTAATATCAACCAATGCCAAACAAAAGGATTAAAGTAAAACGAATAAGAAAGTGATGATTTCTACAGATGCCAACATATGTATACCTTTTCGATATCTAGAATTGCAAATATAAGGATTAGACTGAGTGAACTAAAAGTTTAGAAACTAAACTGTGAGCTACAATATGTGATTCAAAATATTCTGGTTGAAAGAATAAATTTAGAGTGTGTAGTTTTTAGCATTTTTGTATTTCTCATTTAAGTTTAAGATTTGACGGTTAATATATATGCACAATTTCGAAATGTGAATTGTGCTGAAAAGAATGTTTGTCTAGCCTTACACATTATATTATACGTGACGCTTGACATATTTTTAAAAGGCTTTTTTAGGGAAATAGGCCAAAATAGAAAAATAAATAAAAAAATGGTCAAAAAATTTTATTTGCACA
Organism: Datisca glomerata; assembly: GCA_003255025.1. Lineage (NCBI taxonomy): Eukaryota > Viridiplantae > Streptophyta > Magnoliopsida > Cucurbitales > Datiscaceae > Datisca > Datisca glomerata. The sequence goes on from QANY01007839.1 coordinate 221,936, forward strand.
AATAGCAAAAATTATATAGCTCCTAATTGAAACCTAAAAAAAAAAAAGTAAATAGACACATCTGCCCGCAATATTAATAAAACTTAAAACCTTCTGCAACCAACAAATCACGAAACCCTAACAAAACAACAGAAGGAAAATACCCTCTCCGAGCAGCGGCGATTGGAGACTACGGAGAACCCTAGCGCGAAATTTTCCATCCAAAACTTAAATCATACGAACCTCAATTGTAAGTGATATTTACGACTTGAATCTCTTCTATTTTCAGTTTGAATCGATTTGAATGTGTTTTCGTAATATGTTTTTCTACAATCCAAAGCCATCGGTTTGAATCTCCGTTATTTGTTTGAAATTATTTTGGTTCGAGTCTGATTTTTTTAATATGTATTATTACACGGCTGTTTTGTTTTTGTTCGACTCTGATTACATATTTGTCAAAGACGGTTACATTAGGTTTTAATGTACATTATACGTGACACTTGACATATTTTTAAAGGATCAAAATACAAAACATGTAATATGATCAAATAATGAAATAATTTAGCGGATCCTTCCCACGTACTTATTTACTAGTTTTTATAAGTTGGGCTAGTAAATAGCTTACCAAAACTTATGAATTATAATATGGGCTTTCATAAAAAACAGATGAAATCAAATAACAAACATAAAAATGATCTAATTATAAAATATCATAAAAAATAGTCACTAGACTCTTAAGCTCACATTCTCCAGCATAATTTGCTGACATTCAGCCTGAACTCCCTATTCCCTCTCCAACTTCCCATCTCCAAAGCCCACTCTCCACACACTCCTTTCACCCAACCCATTCCCCTCCCCCAACCAACCCATTCCTCTCACTCCAAATCACCAATTCATTCTATCTTTCTCCATTTATCCAATTTTCTCCAACAATAAAATTATTTAATTGTTATTTTAGTTAATTAAATTAACCAATTAATTCACTTAATAAATCAACTAATATTTTAATTGATTAACAGATATAGGTACCTACCCAATTTACCACTATCGCCTCACATAATAACATAAAAAACTATCACGTATTGAAGAACATGTGTGTAAATCTCTCTGTGTGTAAGATTATGAGTATATTTGTATGAATTTCATGTTAATGACATTTAAGATTTCAAGAAACAATAATGTAACTTACTACAGAATATATTATATTACATATGATAAATAATGAAAAAATATCATCTAATATTCTTGATATCACAAACCTAACTAATGTGAAGTAAACTAATTAAATATATACCATAAATATACTAAATATACAACATATATATTTTAAAAATGATAAATTTTATAAGAAAATAAAATGTCAATATAATATATATAATGTGTATATAATATCTAACATGTACAATATATACAATATAAATTATATATGCCATCTACATTTAGTATCTATAACTATTTTTTTGCCGAACTTTTTTTTGAGCGTCAAAAGCTTTAGCCGCCTTTTATAGTGGCTATTTGGCTATTTTTAAAGTTAAATTCAATCTGGACTATTTTTTAGTTTGGACTAATAGCCTATTTCTATACATTACTATTAAAATAATTTCCTATTTTAAATTCAAATGATAAAAGTCAATTAAATTAGAGTTTGCAACTGAGATTTACAGAGACCCAACAATGAACTACCCAAGCCCCATGCCCATTAACCCAGTAACTACGGGCCTGACAGGGCCCGATCGAAATCAGAAAGAAAAGAACCAATTTAACCTTCTGGGCAAAGCCCTTTCTCAAATCTTTTGGAGCTTATCGGCCTTCACCACAGGATTGGCCTTGGCGATCTGCTCCTTCCCCAAGGCTTTGAAGTCAAACTCACACCGGTGTTGCTCCGGGTAGCGGTGGGTTCCACAAAAAGTCATTCCACACCGGCACTTGAACCCCGTGAGTCCCACGCGCCTCGCACAGCTTCCGCACCTTTTCGGCCGCGCTACCTCCACCGTATCATTTGCTTCGTCTCCAATGACCGTAGCTGATTGAATTTGTTCCGATGCAGAGGAATCAGCAGTATTTAGTGAACTACTCGGAGACGGTGTGTTGGTGCTGATGACGGTGGCGTTAGCGATGGTGGAGGACGATGATGAGGAGGACGTTGACGAGATTAAGGTTTGGTTAAATGCGTGCTTCGCGGAGGAGGATTGATGCTCCTTAATCTGGACGTCTCGGTAGCATTTGGAACAGAGATTTTGGGTCGTTGGGCTTCCAAAAAACCCGCAGTTGTTGATGCAAAGCTGCGGTGCTTGGCATCGATGTTCTTCTGCCATTTTTCTTCCTTTCTGTCAGATCGGGTCGATTCCGCGACTGATGGCGTGTTCTTCGAACGAAAGTAACAGATCTATAATAAAACAAGACATGAACAATCAGATTCACAGGAAGATCCACCTACGTTTCATTTCACCAAAATTTAAACAATAAACATGACCTTTTGTTGAAAACCCCTTCGATGTTATTTTTAGAGCATTTCCCCAGAAAAGACGAAGAAATGATTTAGCAATCTACAACATCAGAGAGGAAGCATACCTGTTTGGATTACACGAATGAACAAATCTTGGAGAAATTGAAAAGGAAGTTTTGTAGATGAACAAATCTTGGAGAATTCAAGAGAAAGTTTTCTGGTATATACTATATTTCTCCTGGAGTGTTTGGAAGAGAGAAAATGAAAAAAGCAACCTACGGAAAGAATCGGAGTTTTGCCTTGGAAGGAAAGCCAGGGGATCTAAAAACTGATAATATAAAGGGGAGGACCTCGGGGATTCCTTTGGACGTAACAGAAAATTCCAGACACCTTCTCTTTCCTCCTTATCTCTATTTTCTGTATTTTCTCTCTCCCCTTCTACTGATCATTTATTTACTTTTCTTTTCTATTTTTTTCTTTCCTACCAAACAAACACGCTTCTCTCTCCTAGAAGCCGTTAAAGCCACGCCATGTTTTGATTATTTTAGTTACGACGCCGATTTGAACGCGGTAGTCTCCATCATCGTAATCGTAACTATAATGCCAATCCTTTTTTCATTGATAGTATTGATTCCAATTGTCTTTATAAATGAATTTCCTTAGAATAAGAAGGACCAACAGGACTGGGCGATGGAGCTACGCTCATGCTTGGATTCTAAAAGCAAATTCGGTGGTTACAGCATGTCTGAAATGATCGGATTGTTACCTTAAAAATAGTTATAAAAACTTTTTGTTAGTTAAATTATAAATACATTTATTCAATATATAGATTATAAATTATGTGATGATGAACGGGTGAAATCGATTACTCAACTCTTTTAAGACTTTATTTTTTTTTTAAATCCACAGATGTTTCATGTTTAGTCCGTGACACATGATAAATGGATGTGTGATCGGCTATGAAAAAGTGGATTGGATCAAACACTCATTTTTAAAATCTTGCTATGATCTCAATCATAATTAGTTAATTTGTGTTCTGCAAAATAGTTTGTGAACTAAACGGTTAATAACTCGAGATGTGTAAAAATTTGAATCCGATAATTAAACGGCTATGATACAATTTCATTTGAAAATCAGCATTCAAAATTTGGCTATAAAATTTATAAATATGTATTAATATAACAATAGGGTAAAACATATAATTATAAAATATAACAAAATCAGTGATTCATCAAGTCGAATAGACATAGTTTGCATTCCTTTCAAATTTATTGCTGACCTTTATCTCTTTTGAAAGATTTAAATATTGCAGTTAGACACTTTCTTTGGACAGGTTCAGTTGATACTCGTAAGTCTATTCCAGTGTCTTAGAAGTTTTACTGCAAACCTAAAGAGGAAGGTGCTCTTGGTATCAAAGACCTTTGCATTCTTAACAATACAATATTGAAAAAACTTACTTGGAGGTTGTTTGACTGAGGACTCTATGGTTTTAAGTTATATTCATGCTCGTTATTTCACATAAGATCAACGATTGAGGTCATGGTATGTTTCTTATTCTATCTGGCCCAGTCAGAAATACCATTACTTGGAGGTTGTTGACTGAGGACTCTATAGTTTTTAGTTATCTTCGTGTCTGTTACTTCACACAAGATCACCAACCGAGGTCATGGTATATTTCTTCTTCTATCTAGTCTAGCCTGAAATATCATTATACTAATTTGATGATTGAGTCTAGGTGGTCAATTGGTTGTCATTCTAAAGTACACTTTTGGATAAACTACTGGTTAGGAATTCTGTTGATTGATTTGGTTGATGATCGTCATTTGTTACATCCTCCTTTGGAGTTCATCGTGAGAGATGTGTACATTGATACAGGGGGTTAGCGTCTCCATGTGTATTTTCGTTCTTCTCATCTGACACTTACTTTTTAGATTGAAGAAATGGTGGTTAGCTCTGACACAGACTAGTTAGTTTGGATACGCTCTTTAGATGATATTGTTTCTTACAAAGTTGCATATGCATATCTTACTGGAGTTGAGAATTCTGTTAGTTAGACTAAGCAAATTTAAAAACCATTTATTCCACTCTCGTGCCTATCCTTTCTTGGTGTTTGTTTCATGGAAAGATGCTTACTGATTTTGCATGGCGTGCTCGTTTTTATATTTTTCCTTCTCGATGTCATCTTTGTTATGTTGCGGAGGAGGATTTACGTCATCTATTTATAGAATCCCCTCTTTCTTGTGGACTCTGAGATATTGTGTCAAGAGTTTTTAGGAAATATACCAAACTTGATAGTACTTTCTTAGATCTTTGGCGGACAACGATGAAAATATCTTTTAGCATGCAGTTGAAAGCTTTATCCCAGACTTTCATTATTATCGTATTTCGGGTGGTGTAGTTCTTTCGTAATCAATCCACATTTGAGAGTAGAAAGCCTGTCTATGCTGAAGCTCTTGTCTTCCTATGGCGTTTAGTTCGTCAAGTAGACTCCTTTAAGATTGGCACAATGCAGAGTTCACTTAAGCAGCTATTGACACTTCAAAAGTTTTATTTTTCGAGTCGTCCTTCCAGAGCCCCGCCTATCTTGGAAGTTTTTTGGCGTCCTCTCCCATCGGGCTAGATTAATATAAATATAGATGGAGCAGCTTTCGCTAGCTACAAGTTGTGGAGGCGTTTAACGATCGTCTAGAGGATTTGTTAAGGTTGCTAAGCTATTCCCCCTGGCATATATTTTACTTTCGAGATTGAGTTGATTGGTGTGATTTATGCAATTGTTTATGCTTCGACCTTTGAATTGAGACAATTATAGTTAGAAAGTAATTTTGTTTATGTGATGGTCATTCTTCATTCTAGATATTGAAAGGCCCCCCTTCGTTGACGTAGTACTTGTGATAGATATTTAAATTTAATCGATCAAATGAACCTTGTTGTCGCTTATATTTATCAGGAGGGTAATCGAGTTACCAATTAATTGGCATCTAGGACCCCTAGTATACTTACTCCAACTTGGTGGTGGAATACTCCTAATTCTTGTTCTTCGTTTATTTCCAATGATATTCATAACATGCCTAATTTTAGATTTTGCTAATTTTTTTTAGGTTTTTTTGTTGATTCTTTTATTTTAATTTAATAATATGTTGGGTTGGGTTAAATGATGAGGATACTATGGATGTGTCAACCTAATTAGATTGTCCTGATGCACCTACTGATTTCTATCACCAACAATCTTATATAAAAAATGTAGAATAAGCATAGCATTATCTAGAACTAAAAAACTCATCTACTATCTTTTAGTTCAACACTTTTATTCACAAAAAATAATTAAGTATTCTTGTATAATAAAGTTATCTAGTAAAGGATGTGTTCAATAGCTAAGTATTTTTTCCGAAATTCAATAATAAACTAATCCAAAATAATTAAGAGTCTAATAGTTCTAACTCTTTATCATAATCTCAGTAATTTCATTTATCCAAAATTTTTATTTGCCAAAAATAATTCGGTATATTTGTATAACAAAGTAATCTAGAATATGATGTATACAATAATTAAGTATCTTTCAAAATTTAATAATTCTAAACTAGCGTGAACAAAGATGGCATAGGAACCAATGAACCTATAATCTCGAGCTTCAATTAAATTGATAATTAATTAAATTCTTAATTAATATGTTATTTTAGTTCAAAGTTTTCTACTATAAACTTAGAATTGCACTCTTAAATTTATAAACATTGCTTAAAGAATTGAATAGTTCATTGATATGATCATTACATATAGATCAATCATTTAAATAGCTGATAATTGTGCTAGGTGAATGATATGTTATGCTCTAACGAATAATAAAATTTGGATCTTATCATAAATTGATCGTTCATATCGTTCAAGACCTCAATCGAAAAAGAAAAATATTTCATTTGACTTCATAATGAAGGAATGGATTTCATCTTGTAAACTGACATTCTCATCTATTACTTCATTATGTTCCAAGATACAAGGAATAAAGTTAGATGAGACATACAAATTTTTACCGAGTAAATAAAAAATATAACATTATATATAGGAGCATGTTTATCACTAAGGAGTAATGTCATACTATATATGATCCTCAGATTGATAAAATTTGAATACTCTATATGCTAACTAATTATTAGATTTTCAAATTTATCATGTCACAATCTTAGATAATCTCATTATATAAAGTATATTCATCCCAACGCCCTATATAATTTCATTGTTAACAAAAATAAATTGTACTTGTAATTATTGTTAAATTAAATATCTCAACTTCGATTATTAATTATGGATATTTTTTCTCATTATTATCCTAACATATTGTCCTTTTTTATATAACTATTATATAAGAATCATATAATTTTTAATGATTATAAATTATTAAACACATAGACATGCAAATATAAATTGATAACTACTTTTTACTAATTAGCAATAAAGTCTTTGCAACATACGCTTAAAGGGCGTTATTTTCAATAATCTTCCACTTAAACTAGCCAAATGAGATGTACCCCTAATCCTAGACCTCCATATAAACATGAATCAAATCTCTACCAGTACACATTAGCATATAGTTTCTTGTTTTCCTAAGATGTACATTAGCATATAGTTTCTTGTTTTCCTAAGATGCTTGAGAATGTGTTTGATCGCCACTCAATGATCTAATCTTGTATCTGATTAAAAATAACTTACACTCTCACTACATAGCATATATCAAGTATAGAGGGAACTTGTCTCATGCTCTTCCTCTTGAGGAGTTTTGGAACATTACTCCTGTCAAATATGAACTCCTAGTTGAGATGGTAAATTGCCTTTCTGGGAATTCACATCACATATCTGATAAACGTTTTACCAATGTACGATGCCCGAGGTGATGCTAACAACTTGTATTTACGGTCTCGTATGAGTCATATCCCAAGAACACAACTTGCTCTTCCAATTTTTCATTTGGAATTGGTTACTGACTAGATCTTTACACTTGATAATGATTCAACAATATTCCTAAGTGAGAAAAATATCAACATAAAGAACTAATATTCACTTTTTTGTCGTTGATGTACTTATTTGTATATGGTTCATCAAGATTTTTATTAAATCCATAGGGCTTAATAGCCTCATCAAATCTTATGTTCCATGATAAAAAAGCCATCTTGAGCCCATAAATAGATCTTTATAGTTTGCAATCTTTTTGCTCTTTCCTTTTGCCAGGAACCTCATTTGGTTGCATCATATAAATGATTTCTTCCAGATCGGAATTCTGAAAACTTGTCATCTTGCCATCCATTTATCATACCCATAATCGAAATATGCAGCACTACATAAGCGTATCCTGATTGACTTAAACATGCTTACTAGTGAGAAAGTCTTCTCATAGTCGAGTATTTCCTTTTAGGTGAAATCCTTAATCACAAGCCTAGGTATAAAAGTCTCAACATTCCCATCAATTCATCTCTTTCTCTTGAATATGCTTTTCACCCTATGCATTTTACCCTTTCAAGCAAATCAACAAGATTCACCACAAAGTTAGAGTGCATTGACTCCATCTTGAGGTTTATTGCCTCTTTTCATTTCTGGTCAATGGAACCATCCATTGCGGACTGGAAGTCAATGAATCTTCTTTAAAATCATCATCGACTACAACATGTGCCTTTCCTATATAGCAATCCACTATGCTTCTGAACGTGGTTCCAACTTGCCAGTCTTATCTTTCATTACGTGTGCTGGACGGGACACCCATTATGAAGGTTTCTTAAACTAGGTTTATGACCATTCCACACTCTCGAGATGTTTTAGACATAGACATAGATTGTACCAATTTTAGAATGTATAAAAAAGTTTATAGTGCATATTACTAAATACTTATAGAAATTCAACATTTCACTTACCATCATCTATGTGTCATATAACATCTAATAACCTTTAATGACGATAGTTATATTGTTGTCGTGATAGGTGCAAATTACAATAACGGCTTTCTAAACCAACATTTTTTATAGTTATACATAGTATGATGACAATATTAATTAGGGTTGTTTGTAATAATATACCCTTTAGAAGTTTCATTTGGAAAGTACACCCATTTCTCAAAACAAAGAAATGTATATCCATGGTTGTTTGTAATAATATACCCTTTAGAAGTTTCATTTGGAAAGTACACCCATTTCTCAAAACAAAGAAATGTATATCCATGGTCCAAATAATCAAAGATACTCAATTATCTCTCTTTCCTACCCAATGCACTTATTAAATCAACCAAATTTGACAGATAAAGTTGGCTCTCTCTATGTTCATCTATTATGCTTCATCTTCTTCTTCATCTATTATTCTTCATCTATTATGCTTCATCTATTATGCTTCATCTATTATGCTTCATATTCTTCTTCATCTATTATTCTTCATCTATTATGCTTCATCTATTATGCTTCATCTATTATGCTTCATCTATTATGCTTCATCTTCATCTTCATCTTCATCTTCATCTTCATCTTCATCTTCATCTTCTTCTTCATCTTCTTCTTCATCTATTATGCTTCATCTATTATGCTTCATCTATTAATCTTCATCTATTATGCTTCATCTTCATCTTCATCTTCATCTTCATCTTCATCTTCATCTTCATCTTCATCTTCATCTTCACATCTTCATCTTCATCTTCTTCTTCATCTTCTTCTTCATCTATTATGCTTCATCTATTATGCTTCATCTTCTGCTTCATCTTCATCTTCATCTTCATCTATTATGCTTCATCTTCATCTTCATCTATTATGCTTCATCTTCATCTTCATCTTCATCTTCATCTTCATCTTCATCTTCATCTCCCCTCACCACCTGCCTGCAAGCATAATGCTTTCCCTGTGAGTCGAACCCTTGACCACCAGGCTCTAATACCAATTGTAGGATCAATCGCTTACCATTGAACTAAAAGTTATATCTGGTAGTTAAGGCGCAACTTAATTTCCCTTATTTAGTTGAAATATATGTGCCCAGGTTTCGATTGTGACTTGAACTCACCAGGCCTCCGTCACGTGGCAGGATGCTGGCCCACCTACCAATAATACATAATCTCAACATCTACCAAAAAATAAATTTATTACAAGCATCAAGCAATCTAGTGGTGTAAAAGATTATAATCATCAAGATCGCAACCTAAATTCCCAGAAATCATAACTATATGAATAACAACCATCTTCTTGCAGAAAAATTAAGTTAAAACCCAGAACCGACAACCATCTAAATTGATAATTCCAAAATTAAAATTTTTCAGCAAAGAAATGCTTTTCAAACCCTAGACGATTTTCCCCGACCCAACTACAGAAAAAAATCCTGATTTTTTAATCCCTAGAAGATTTCCCCAACTTCCAGTACATAATATTTTTAATTCTAAGGTACAAGGAAAGAGGACGAAAGAAGAAGAATGAGAATGGTATAGCAAGTCCTTTTCTACGTAAAAAAAGAGAGAATGAGTACTTGAGTGTGTCTCTAAAGAAGGAAAAGAAGAATGAGTGGATGGGTCTCGGCACAATTTTCCTTAGTGCATTTCTGAAAAAAGAAGAAGAATGGGTGGGTGGGTCTTACTGAAGAATGAGCATGGTTTTCCAATCAGGCAACAAGCTTCGTTGAAGAAGAAGAGAGAATAGAGAAAACGTAAGATGAAGAGGAAGTAAAAAAAATGAGCGCATGAACAAACGATGCTCTTTGATTTGATTTTTTGGGCCAGAGATGTACATTTGTTAGTTTTGAAAAAGTGGTGTACATTTCTAAATGAAAATTCTAAAGGGTATGCTATTACAAATAACCCTATTAACTATCGTTGCGAAGATAGTATTGCGATCGTGTGTTTTGCAACATACCACGATGTCTTTACTTTAAGGTGTCATACAAGATAGTGTGGGAATTGTGAAAAGTCTAACTTACAATGACGATTTTATTAACTAATATTGTTAATCATGATAATTATTACGATGGTGGTTATAATTATTGTCGTGTAAGAAGGTACGACTGTCGTGAATTTCACAAAATACAACCATGATAGTTCTTTATGCCATCGTGAAAGTTTGTCTTTTTTACTTCGATCTACATTAATGTAAATCATGGTCTTCGGTCTACATATCTATTGTCGTCTATTGTTTCATTAATTTGGGAGCCCTGCACTAGAAATTCATCCTGACCTAATTACATTACTCTGAAGAATATCAAATAAGTGAAAAAAGTTATCAAATATTAAGCTTTCAAACATTCTCTTCCAAAGTCTATAAGAACAACAAAACTCAGAAAAATGAACTCAATAAGAAAGTATAATTCATGACCATACTTATCTACATATATAATATATAAGAATAATGTAACTTTTGAATATGAGAAACGTTAACAAGCTAATAAAGAATGAAAAATTCTAACTCATGTCATTTTGCAAAGTTCTTCCGTCTAGTTATTTCTGAGATGTGACTTTCTTGTTGTTTAGTTGTCCAACCTGTAAAAAGTAGAATAACAATCTTCACTCTAGAAAGAAAGTAAAAGTAAAATAAAATTGTCATAACAAAGCTCGAAATAAAGTAAATTCTCAACAATGGTATTACATACAGAAAATCTTAATAAAATTATGAAAAATTATAAAATCCTCTATGCACTACACAAAATCTTGTTTGCAAAAAGGGAAATAATGATTGAATCAAGACCTAGAAACCAATCAACTAAATTTTTTTTATTATGAAGCCAGTTAGGAAGAAACTCTGACATTTTATCTTCAGTTAGAGTGATAGAAGACAATTCACGCACAGACAATATCATTTAACCTTGACAGTATAATATTAACACAATATGAAAGTATTGAGTTATCTTAATTGTGGTGGTAGAAGTCTCACTTATTTAGATGACTTAATATCACTTGTCACTCTTTCATATGTTGCACTATGAATTGTTTAAACTTGAGAGGAAAAGAAACTAAGGATCATAGATATGAAAGTTCATTCTAATATAATTCCATGTATCTTACATAAATTATCTTCAATCAAAGTGTCTTCGAACATCAGAACGAATAAAGAATGCCATTTCACTTTCTCAGTCAAATATTTCAATTAGAGACATCTCTTTTATAAACAAATGGCAACATAATACAATATCACCTAACATCGTCAATATTTTCATAATAATCTTAAAGGAGACGATTGATTGACCATAATGGATTTTGCGGATCCCCAATGTAAAAAACTTGTTTAGATTGTGATGTCAAAATGAAAGAGTCAATTTTGTAACCTACTCTTGTAAGATCAATTAATGTCCATCAATTTTGATACCGTTATAATTCTCAATCTAGTCATACTTTAAGCTCTCGGAGCTTAAAAATGAAATAATTGAGCTCCCAAATTTCTCGATGACTCCATAAAATGACATGTCTTATAATATACATGATTTTTATCCTTATCACTCACAATTTGCATTATTTTTATCACTATATAACTCGTCTATTGTCATTATCCAGATATTTTGTATGAAAGCAATGGCCATTTATAGTGTAACGAAAATACATGATTACCTCATATGAAGGGTCGTTTGTTATCATCCATCTCAGTTTATTTAATACACCTTACACAACATGGAGAATTAACTAGTCATTCTGTGAAATGCAACCAAAGAGTTCGTGACTTTTATTGTTAAGGCTCAATCTCATCTCTAACCTACAAATGCAAACCATTGTCAAGACCTTCATAGAAGAATTAGAAAATGATCTAAAACCACTTTATGAATTAGATTACCTTTTCACACAACCAATCAATAAAGTTATGATTGTGCTCATAATGTAGCCATTTATGTCTCATTGATTTGATCTAATGCTTCATCTTCAAAAGTGCCACATGTTGCCTACAATATAAAGAAATTAAGTGAATGACCTATCCATTGTATACTAAAGCATAATAACAATGAAAGTTTGAGATTATATTATTAGTCGATCTATAATTAAACTTCATTGGTAAATGTAACGCTGTGCTTTCTCCCACCATTTGCAATAAGCTCTTTCTATACGACCACTTGATCAAGACTTACCATATTTCGATTTAATATTTTAGCATGGAACTCCAATTGCTTTCACTCTAAAATATTTTATGCGAAACTCCACAACTTCTTTAACAATGTAACATTCTCCAATACAACCCTTTAAAATCTTCATAAATCATTCAGATCTATTCATCTATCAGAAGTAAACTGGTCAGGGAAGTTGACCTCTCTAACATGGTGCACAATGAGATGAACTAGGTTTGGTGAAGAGTGTAGGCGGGAAGTTCTCTTCAAGAATACATAGAGTCATAAAAGTTTCTTGCGTATATCATCTAGTTGTGTAACATCTATAACCTTACTACAAATTACAATAAAGAAGAATCAAAATTTGGTGATAGTATACCTTACATGATCTATTAACATTCCACGTATTGTCACATGAACTATGTGTTGTATTATTGCATGATAAACATGAGATTTCAAACCATTCAAACTAAGATCTCTCAATGATATCAAATTTTGAAAATTTGATAAATACCCTTTATAAACTTTAGTTAGCTAAGGTATTGCACAATTTCTTTTTCTTAATGATTGTACAAATTTTGAACCATCGTAATGATTGTACAAATTTTGACAGAGAATGATTTTTGAACAAACAGATATAAGGGAAGTTTCTCATAAAAAACAACATTCTAAGAAATATAAACTTTACCAGACTTGTGAAGACACTTGTAACCTTTATGTTGGGAGGATCAACTCAAGAATACACATATGTTTGAGAGAAAATCAACCTTTTTAGAGTTAAAGGTCTCAAATGAGGAAAGCAAGCACATAAAAAATCTTAAAGATCTTGTAATCTGGGAGTGTGTTATTTAGCTTTCGAAAAGGAGAGATATGATTTAGGGTGACAGTGGGTAGTCTATTTATGAGATGGACATTGTTTGAAAAGAATCCCCCCAAAATTCAATTGGCATGTTGGCTTGAGCAAGCATAGTAAGATCTAGCTCAACAATGTGTCTATGCTTCCTCTCTATCTTGTCATTTTGTTAGTGCACGTAGGGACACATGTGTTTAAACAAGATACCTCGATTTTGTAAGAAATTTGAGAAGGTCCTAAATTCCTCTCCCCAATCAGATTGAAGAACCTTTATTAGGCAATTTAGTTGTTTTTCAGCGAGGTGTTTGAAGATAACAAAGACTTGAAAAGATTCATACTTTAACTTGATGGGAAAAGTCAAGGAGAATCGAGTAGAATCATCTAGAAAATTTATATAATACCTGTAACCATGTGTAGAAGGTTAGGATGCAGAACCCTAAAGATCTGTATACACTAATTAAAGAGGTTGATTGGTAACATTTGTTTTAGTAGGAAAGGGTAGAGTGCGATTTTCCCTTTTTGATGTTTTTAGATTGAAAGATCTTATTTAGAATGTCATGTGCTGGAAGATCTACCCTTTTATGTCATAATTCATTCAAATTACTCTTATTGTTATCAAGACGTTGATTGCACTCTATGCATTTGAATATCTAAGTTATGACTAGAAGGTTTGGAACATGAAGCAATTGTATCAGCATTGAAACACCTACAAGAAGACTTGTATTTCTATTACAAAAAGATTGTACGTCAGTAGGTAATTGTACATCTGAACGACTCTTATTATTATTTACAGAATCAAAAGAGACAGAACCTAAACAAGACTTATTCAAAGACTCTTTGAAAATAGGCAAAACATATTTCACTGAGCAATGAAATGTAGAGGCAGTGAGAGCTTTATCATCAGGAAAAATCAGCAGATACAAGCTAACTTTAAGTACTCCTTTGAGTAGAAGTGTCCCCGAAGTTTTATACTTCACCAAACAAGCATCAACATGAAATTCAATAAATATATTATTGTCCTTGGTCAATTTTGATACACTAACTAAGTTTTTCTTGATTTCAGGCACTTGAAGCAAATAATCTAGGTTTGAAGCATATGTTTTACAAGGAAATAGTGCAGAACTAACATTTGTAACAGAAAGCTCCTTACCATTACCAACAAAAAGTTTCTCATCTCCATTATATTCCTGTGCATGACTAAAGTTGCCCAACTCAAATGTTACATTATTCGTGGTTGCACTATCTGCATGCCATGACATGTCATACCCGGGTTCAATTGAAGCTATGTATGTTGTAGGTGATGCTATACCAGATGGAGATAGATTAGTAGGCTTTGCCAAAACAATAAATGTAGTATTTACTTCTTCCTCCAAATTCATTTGTATAACAACCAACAGAAAGAATGAGAGAAAGAAAGATGCAAAAATGAAATAAAAAGGGCGACTTCATGAAAAGTAAGAAAAGCAATTAACAAACTACGAACCTGACTCTGTAGGATGAGCACCTATATAAACAAACTAAACAAAGAAGGGTGCTAGCGCCCGCCCAGGTTAAGGGTCTTACTGATATCTTTTCTCAACAAAAATGGTGAAAGTAGGTGCAAATTCTGACATCAGTGCAGCCCACTTGGTGTTCTTTCTCGCGGAGCTACATACCGAAAAAGGCCTTTATTCATATTTAAATCTGTTGTCAGAAATGTTGACCTGCATTGTTATTTCTTCTATCAAAGGTGCTAAAGGTTGCATTAGCACAAATTTTAATGTTTGACTCCAAATCTACTAGCTTCTTTTCAATTCTGCTTTCTTGGCACATTAGAAGTGCTTGAATTTCATCTAAACTCAAATAATATGTTCTTGATGTTATACTCACTTCACATAATTATACTTAGGCCGAGGCCATTTAGAATGTAAAAAACCATTTCTTGATCACTTACTGCTTGTCCTACAGCTGTAAGACTAGCACCAATCTTTCTGAGTTTATAATAGAATTCTAAAATCATCGATATTCTTTTCTTCAGTGTTTGTAATGCATTCCTAAGTTGCATCATTTTTGCCTTTGATTGATTGGAAAAACTTAATTCAAGCAAGTTCTAGCAATTCTGGGGAAAAGATATCAGGTCACGTTGTTCTCTCTTCCTCTTTGGTTACATATGCATTCCTTACAAACACTTCTCGAAGGCCCATATACATTGTGAGTTGGAGAGCTCAAAGTATAGGAGAGAAGCATGGCATATAAATCTTATTAGCAATCAACACATAAAGCATAACTTGCATCTTATAATAGGTAAATACTAAAAAAAGATTTAAAACTTGAAATATAACATTTCTTGAAATAAAAAGAATAAAAAATAAAAAATAAAGAAATAATATAATAAACGGGCATGTAATATTTCAAGCTAAAGTCAATTAGTGTTACATGCAGTGGTACAATAAGTATATAAGCACATGTAGCTTCTTATCCAAAGACTGTGGTAGATAACATCCCTTAACACCTCTCCCTCTCAAGCGAAGTACGGAATAAACTGGGAAGGAACATACAACGAGAGACAAACACAAATAGAGATGCCAAACCAAAGATTCAGTTCGGTTAAGAAAATATTCAGTTTTTGAACCAAACTGAATTGAACCGAACCGAAACATTAAATTCATATTATTATTTTTGTTTTTTATATATAATTTTCATATCAAACCGAACTGAACTGAACCAATACAATTTTGATTTTATATTATTTTTTAAATAATATCATTTAAAAAATTATTTTTTAATTACTGATACCGAACCGAAGAACTGAACTGAACCAAACCAAAACTCAAAACTTTGTATTGGTCCGATTTTGGTTATCAAACTGAAGAACTAAACTGAATGGTTCATTTTGGTTATTTTGACTTTCATGTTTTGGTTCGGTTTGATTTTAGACCACTAACCAAATCAAACCGAACCGTGTTCACCCCTACATTTAAGAACTTTTGTGAAAAGTGAGAAGGTGACTCATGCCATTTTCATTATTAAAAGTATCCAAGTGATTGTGGAAATGATTGTTCTAGCATCCATCCTTTGTATAATAATAAAAAAATTTGTTAATAATTTGATCTTTTAGATGCATAACGAAGAAAAACTCTTAATTATAGCAATATTATCCTACATTACCTAAATACATCCATTATGTGGTAGTTATAAGATCCTAGTAACCATCCATTTAGCACTTAAATTTTAAGGAGTGATCGAGTTGGACTTTTCAACTCTGTATCAAAGTTTCATCAGGCTTGTGTTTTTTTTTTTGACATAAGGAATAGGCCTATGTTTAGGTGCCAAATAGTTTTATTATTTGTTTTGCTCTAGTTCAGATTGTTTAATATGATGCTTAGTTCAACTGTTATATTGTGATCTAATCGGGTCTATTAAAATGTTATCTCACATCAACAAATATATGCTCATTATGTGCTACTTATAAAGTCAAATGCATGTTTCTTTAACACCAAAATTTTAATTGGGCTGACTTTTTAACTCTAGAAAATTAATTTTATTTTCTGTTTTTATTGGTTAACACTTCTTTATGTAGACAAAATCTAGAGTTACTTTTAATTTTTAATGAAATACAATTTATAACCTTAAGAATTGTGTTCATTTTCAATTTGATCTCTTCAATTTTTTTACTTGGTCGCTCATACAAATCATTAGTAATTAATTCTATTCGCCAACATCAATCATAATGTGAATTATGTGGCTGAATCTATTCCTTGTAAAGATGATTCTTTCTTCTCTAATTGTGTTATGCGTTTCCCCTCTCTTAGATTGACTTGGTATGCTTGTATTGATGAATGCTTGTATGATTTCAATTTTGTCAAAAAATAAAACAAAAACCTCATTGATCAACATCATCTATATGTTTTGTTATTCATCATGAGATGCACATATTTCGTTTGTGTAAAACAATGTCAATTTCTCATTTGAAGATTAAGAAACCAAAAACTATGTTTGGATCTTTGAAAATTGGAGGTAAAGAAATAGAGGAAATGTAGGTGGATTTAGAAGGAAGCTGAAGTATATTATTAATATAATAAATTCATTCTTATGATGCTTTCTTTTATGTATTTCAAATACTCCGAACTGTGAAAATATAATCCGTTACTTTTTTTGCTATTAATTTTTAAGGTCTAAAAATAGTCAAAATCATTTTTTCAGTTTCTCATAGAAGTAGCTAACAAATGTTGACAAAATTAAAACCTCAAAGACCAAACTAACAACAAATTACAAACTTCAATACTACTTGTTTTATGATGCCAATAAAATTTATTTTGGATTGTTCAAAATTTTTTTTCTTTTGAATCTTAAGATCTTTAACAAATAAGATAGGAATTTCCTTTGTACGTTGTTGAGAATATTTAAATATTAGTTAGAGAATGGTCTCTTTTTTTCCTAATAACAAAACAAATGTTTTAATGGTTCAGATTCTATAATTTTCTTGGCTACTTTTTGAGCATATCAATATAAGAATTAAAACTCAAAGTCTTATGTGATTACTAATTAACCAATTAAGTATTAAGTAAGTCATAAATTGAGTTTAATCATGTGGGATGTCTTATTATCTCATGATCATACATATGAAAACCCACACCATCAGTCAGGGACATAAGTTAGGTTCAGCCTTTATATGAAGGTGAGCAAGCCAAAATTTATTATGCACTAACCAATTGCTGAATGATGAATATATTTTAGATTAAGTTGTGAAATGACTTTTGTGCTAGAATAGCTTGTGACTTCCAAAGAACATAGTTATTTCTATTGAGCTTCACACAAAGGGATCTGTTTAGCGTATTAGAAAGGCATTGGTTTGTTTATTTATAAGATTTGTGTTGGCCATTGAACGTGAGTTGTTGATGGCTTTGATACCATGTAATTTGAGCTAATTGAGAGAGAAGAGTGAATGAAAGTCTCAACATTTATCCTGAATGTGGAGAAAGAGTTTGTATTTATATTAGTTTATTACAAAAGCAACACGGTAAGAGAATTATACTGGATACTAGCTTAGACAAATAGAAATGTAGTTAATCAATTGATTAGTGGTTGGCTATATCATTTGGTGAACTGACTTACTAACTGCTACTTATTTATTCCTACTGGTTTACTAACTAAAGTAGTCTTTGAGCTACTAGATTGCTTAATAAGTTGACAAGAACAAAATGCTTTATAAAAAATTCTAGGGAAAAGATATTAGGTCACGCTGTTCTCTCTTCCTCTTTGGTTACACATACATTCCTTACAAACACTTCTCCAAGACCCATATTCCTTGAGTTGGAGAGCTCAAAGTATAAGAGAGAATCATGACACATAAATCATATTAGCATTCAACACATAAAGCACAACTCACGTCATACAATAGGTAAATATTAGAAGAAAGATTTGAACTTGAAATATAACGTTTCTTGAAATAAAAAAGAATAATAAATAACTAAATCAAGCATAATATAATAAAGACTCATGTAATATTTCAAGGTAAAGTCAATTAGTGTTAGGTGCAGTGGTACAGTAAGTATATAAGTACATGGAGCTTCTTATCCATAGTCTATGGTAGATAACATCCCTTAACACCCCCCCACTCACATGAAGCATGACATAAACTGGGAAAATATAGACAATGATAGACAAAGACAAACAGTGATGGGGGCTGGACGCGATAGAATCTAGCTCGGATACCATGTAAGATTTTAACCTAAGACCATTTGGTGCTAGGTGAAGGGGACCAACATGTATCTAAGCACATGAAGATCTTCACTCACACTCGATATTGGATAACATCACTTAACAAAGTAATTAAATAAACTAATTCAAGTTGCAATTTAAGAATCAAGAAATAATTAAAATGATTATTTCATTCAAACTTAACAGATTCCTCGAAAATACTATCCATAAATGTATGCATCTTATAAATATTATTTTAAATATGCATACACAATCCCCAATTTTGGTATGCTGAATTTAAGCTGGTTTAGATGTCGAACCAGAGGTGAACCAATCATTGATGTTTGTGGACACTGGTTTGGTTAGGTATGATATGGTCTCCTACATGGATGTTCAATCCAGTTCTATATTACTTGCAATGTGTCGAGTTCACACAACTTTGTTTCAAACTAGCTCGTATTTGTTTTATATACTTCACGCTCTTCCAAATACGTCATGTGTATGCCGCATTGCATAGTTTCAATTATGCTTTATTATATTTCCAAAATCACTTATAATAATGAAATTTTGATCTTTTTTCACTTTATATGGTGTCTATACACTTCACTAAAATGTTAGTTCCAGTATTATTTATCATAATTAAAATATGATAAGAAAGATAAAAAAAAGTTTCACATTTTATGAGAATGGAATTATAATTAATTTTGATAGAATAATGTGGGACCTCTTGCAATACTAAGTAATGGTCAAATAATATAAATTAAATTATCAGCAATGACATTATCATCCAAAAGTATTTCTTAAAATTTAGTGTATTTATATTTGTTATAAATTAATCATCAAGAATCTAATTATGATTTATCACAATAATGTATTGAAGGAAAAAATTAGTAAAATGAATAACAAGAAAAGAAAAGAAAATAAAAGAAAATTGCACTAAGGAACTCGTTTTTTCCAATGGAACTCTTATTTGAAAACAAAACTCCGACCATGGACTTTTTTTTTCAAATTTATGAAGAGAAAATTTTCAACCACAAAGTCATTTAAGATAAGTCTAACTTTTAACACAAGTCTAATTAACTATATGAAAGTTAGCAAAAAGTTGGGTAAAAAAGATTGGCTCCTTTAAGAGCTTCTGTGAAATCGTAAAAGGTGACACATTCCAATTTTATTAGTGAAAGTATCTACGTGCTGTGGGAATGATTGTTCTAGCATCAATCCTTTATATGATAATAATTTATTGGTTAATAATTTGATCTTTAGATGGATAAGGGAGAAAAACTCTTAATTATTGTAATATTATCCTACATTATCTAAATACGTCGATTATTGGTAGTTATAAGATCCGAGTAACCAACTCCTTAGTATTTAAATTTAAAGACGTGATCGAGTTGAATTTTTCAACTCTGTATCAAAATTTGATTAAGCTTATAATTTTTTTTACATAAAGATTAGGCCTATGTTTATGTGCCAAATAGTTTTATTATTTGTTTTGCTCTAGTTCCTGTTGTTTGATATGATACTTAGTTCAACTATCATATTATGATCTAATTGAGTCTATTCAAATGTTATCTCACATCAACACATATATGCTCATTATGTGCTAGTATAAAGTCAAATGTCTTTTTCTTTAACACCAAATTTTTAATTGGGATGACTTTTTAGCTCTAGAAAATTAAATTTATTTTCTGTTTTTGTTGATTAACACTTCTTTATCGAGACAAAATCTAGAGTTACTTTTAGTTTTGATGAAATACAATTTATAACATTAGGAATTGCCTTCATTTTCAATTTGACCTCTAGTTGTGTTATGGTTTCCCCTCTCCCAGATTGACTTGGTATCCTTGTATTAAGGAATGTTTTCTTTTAAACTTTTTATGATTTCATTTTTGTCAAAAAAATAAAACAAAAAGACATTCATCAACATCATCTATATGTTTTGTAATTCATCATGACATGCACATATTCCATTTGTGTAAGACAATGTCAATTTCTCATTTAAAGATTAAGAAATCAAAAACTATGTTTGGGTCTTTGAAAATTCGAGGTAAAAAATAGAGGAAAAGTAAGTGGACTTAGAAGGAAAGTAAAGTATATTATTAATATAATAAATTCATTCTTATAATGCTTTCTTTACATATTTTAAATACTCCAAACAGTGAAAATATAATCCTCATATCTTTTACCTACTAATTTTTAAGATCTAAAAATAGTCTATATCATTTTCTCAATTTCTCTCAGAAGTAGCTAATAAATGCTGACAAAATTAAAACCTCAAAGACCAAACTAACAACAAATTACAAACTTCAATACTACATCTTTTATGATGCCAATTAAAATTTATTTTGCATTGTTCAAAATTTATTTTCTTTTGAATCTTAATATCTTTAACAAAAAAAGAAAGTAATATCTTTTGTAGATTATTGAGAATCTTTAAATATTAGTTAGAAGAATGATATCTTTTTTCCTAGTGACAAAAGAAATGTTTTAATAGTTCGGATTCTGTAATTTTCTTGACTATTTTTTTAGCATATCAATATAAGAATTAAAACTCAGGGCCTTATGTGATTACTAATTAACCAATTAAGTATTAATTAAGTCATCGATTGAGTTAATCACGTGATATGTCTTATTATCTCATGATCATACATAGGAGGACCAACACCATCAGCTGGGGATAAAAGTTAGGTTAAACCTTAATGTGAAGGTGAGCAAGTGAAAATTAATTATGCACCAACCAATTGTTGAATGATGAAAATCCTTTTAGATTAAGTCGTGAAATAACTTTTGGGCCAATATCATGAATTTCAATGAATATAAATGGTTGTGCCGATAACCTCTAGATTTTTAGAAAATTACATAATTTATGATTTTGAAATACCAAACACATTTCATTTGATAATCCTTAAAATATTAGAATTTGTTATTATTATTATTATTATTATTATTATTATTATTATTATTATTATTGTTCTCTTGAAACAGACATTAGATTTCATCAAGTAAAATACTCTTTGGAAGGTCTAAAACTCTCAATTAAAATTATGTTGACTTCTTCACTGATATCTTATTTATTAAACGTTGACCAAATTCCACCTAACTTAGCTTCTACTTCCAAAATAATCATCCGTTCTATTAATATAATTTTCTATTTTCCATTGGAGTTATAAACTTCTTATACCATAAATTTTATAAGGAAATACATGATTTATGTAATTCTATTTTACTTGTAAAGATACCTTATGTTTTTCAAATGACTAAAAATACTATTATATCTACTCGAATAAAATTTCTATTAAGGCATACGCCACTCCTAATGAAAGTACAGGAAATTAAAATGATTGCATCTGATTTCCATCTATGCAAATGTTATTACATAAATTTAGGAAATAGTTGTTCACTCTAGAAAATTATCACTTGAGATGCATGGATTATTCAGTAATCATAAAGTCAATGTCTTATATGCTTGTCAGGCGTTGAAATCACATAATGGCCATGTGTTCAAGGATCATAAAGTTTAAAACAGTCGTATGAGGTTTTCACCAGATAAGAAAATAAACATAGATTTTTTTCAAAAATGAATATGGCCCTAGTAGTCCGTATTGGCAAAACGTCTAAAAATAGTATGTGGCAGAGAATAATGTAATCATTCACATTTTTTTCCTTTCCCTACAAGGTTTTAAAATCCAATCACAGCCTATAGGTTTTCCTAATTTCTCATAGAAGTATCTAACAAATGCTGAGAAAACTGAAACTTCATAGACCAAGCTAACAAAAAAATTACAAACTTCGATACTACTTTATGTCTTGCAATTTAATATATTATGAATTGTTCATAGTTTCTATCTTGCAATTTCAGAGGAGTGAGGTTTGCACTAGAGAAGAAAATAAACAAAGGCTTTTGCAGATTGTTGTGAATTTTTGAATATTAGTTAGAAGAATGATCTCCTTTTTTGCCACCAAACAAATATTTTTTTTGTTGAGATTCTGCAATGTTTTTGGCTATTTTTAGCAACATCAATATGAGAATTCAAAGTCAAAGCCTTATAACACTTTGAAAAGAAATGTGACTATTAAATAACCAATTAAGGATTAAGTAAGTCATCACTTTTGCTAAGAATGTGGTATGTCCTATTATCTCATATTCATATAGAAGAGAACCAATATTATCTGTGGGGGACAAAATTTAGGTTCAATCTCAAGGTGAGGGTGAGCAAGTCAAATCCAATAATACTTTAAAAAAATGTTGGATGACGAATATCCTTTCACATTTACTCATGAAATGGCTTTTAAGCCATTAACCTAGCAAAATTGATGAATTTTAACGAGAATAAAAGGTTTAGCGAATAACCTTGTAAAATGAATTTTCAGAAAAAAACACATAATTGATGATATATATTTCAAATTATTGATTTTTCCATCCAAACTCTTTTGCTTTTGAAATATGAAACATATTCCATTTAATAATACATACTTTGTAAGTAAGAATCTATTGTTTTTGTTATTGTTATTAATATTTGAGAACAAAGATGGGATCTCATTAAGCAAAAGGCAATTAGGAAGGTTTAAAACTCTCATTTACACTCTTTTCCAATGAAAAATAGAATATGAATTGGTAAATAATGAAAAATATCACTAAAAATAGTTATGATCTAAATTACTCTCTCTTGGGTGTTCTCTCTCTAGCCTCTTAGTCTGTTAGTCATCCTTGGTCTCGTAAACTAATAACGGTTTTCCTCGTCATTTCAAGATTTGAAAAAAGGAAACATGTGTGTTTCTTTTGGAGAATTCTTTGCTAATGTGATTTCCAACATGAAATCTATTCTCAGAGCTTTTGACGAATTGTTTGCTTCTCTTGACATGGAAGGTTTGTGTGAAGAGTTTGAAGGTCTAGAGATACTGTACGATGTGGGTGATTTACTTAGGAAACTGCATTAAGGAGGGAATTATGGCTTGTGAGTAAATTGGTCATAGATATTGTTACTAATCGAGCGTAATGTTGAATGTAATGTGCATAAATTGGGGCTTAAGCTGGCCGGGATTGGTAGAAAAGTTCTGGATAAGAATCTATTCATTCCTATTCTGCTTCAATTAAAAAAAGAGAAATAGAGAGAGATGAAAGTTGAGGTCCTATGAGTTCCAATGGGTGCCTGTTGATCTTGAAAAGGTATGGGGACCTAATTCTCTGAAATATCTTTTGATTGTTGCCATATCTGGGTTTAGTTACATGACTTGCTCCTGATTGGATGGACTATTGTGAGAAGGATAGTAGGGAAAATTGGGGAGTTTATTGAAATTGATTATTTTACTAAGGAAGGATATATGACTAGATCTGTGAGGCTTAATGTAAAACCACAACTGTATGGTCGATCATGATAACAACAAACTTTTCGAGGCTTGGGTATAACTTTATCCCTTAAGGATATTTTTATATTTTTCTAAATGAAAATGCTCTCGTATTGTAAGCGTATTTTGGTATTTGTTCCTTTCACGCATATTTTCATTTCATGTGATGCATGTAAAATACATTCATGTCATGTGCATGTGATCAATTGAGATTTTATGTACTTTTTTTAATTATGGCATTTTACCATGTACAATGTTTCATGTAAAACTCCATTCAAGAATGCATTATGAACATCCAGTTGTATAATATCCCACCCAAAGGAGATATCAATGTGCAAAATAACTCTCACTGTAAAAGGCTTCACTACTAGGTTGAATGTCTCAGAAAAATCAATCCCAGGGGCTTTGATGAAACCCATTAGCAACTAACTTGGCCTTCTACATTTTGTATACTACTGCTAGGATTCAACGTAAGTTTAAACACTCATTTATGACCTACCAAACATATATCAGCCTCAGAAGGAAATGATTCCCATGTCTGGGTTTTAAGAAGGATGGCCGGGAAAATTGGTAGCTGATTGAAATTGATTATTTACTAAAAGACATATGGCTAGATCCCTGAGGTTAAAATTAAGCTAAGCATCGAAAGGTGTTAGCTCAAGGAATTTGGATTAAAAGAAGGGGCACGCATGGGAGTGGATGAGAATAATGTAGGCAAATGGTTGCAGGCTAAGTCAAATTTGTAAACCCCTTGTTCGGAGAAGGTTTAAGAAAATAAAGGAAGTGTCATTGAGGGAATAAATTAATATTTAAAGAATATTAAAGTGAATGAATGTTTGTATAGAGAACAATATGCGTGGGACATATCATGATGAGAACAAATTGGAATATTCCTATTATAAGACCAATAAGAGATCCTAAAGGTCCTTGACGAATGTTGGTGAGAGTAATAGGTGCTTGCAGACATCTAGAGAGTGGCACAAGTACGTAATTCACAGAATTAAGGTAGAGAACAATAACACGACATCCTAAAAGATGAGTAATATTGAGATTTATGGCATTGGATGTTGTTTGAAAAACTACATGATTATTGGTCACTGCCTGAGTAAAAACAGTTCTTCCTCCATCACATGAAAAAGAGTAACGTTCACACCATGCAGCAGCCTTCCATAGATATCCAATATTGGATTTTCATTTATGATGCAAACAAGTCATTCTGTAACATTAAGTTGGACACCTACAATTGTATTGACATTTTGAGCTTCTGAAGATGTCACTTGAATCAACAGTGAAGTGAAAAGTAATAAGTGAAAATTTATGACAGCTATAAATTTCGAAATGATAGAACTTTGATGTCTTAGTATATAAATTCTTCAAAAGGGATGCACTATTTATAGAGGTTTCTACTTACTTGGTTCATTGCTTCTTTCCCCTTATTTATCTCAAATGTAATTTCTTTTACTCACTAGACCATTATACTTGTGTCACTAGCTAATTTTACTAATACTTTTATTCTAGTACGATAAAGTTAGACACGATGTTATTTCATCAAGACTTCTAATGAAAAGATATGATCTTGCCACACCAGTTAGAATGCACGTAGAAAGACTCAAATTTGCTCCCCTGAAAAATGGTTGGGACCACTTTTAAGAATTATTCTTGGTGATGTGCATTATCTATGGATGTTTGACATTTTCTTAAGTCTTTATAGAATTTAAAGAGATTTAATGTGCGTGTTGCATGTTGAGGTAATTTGGGAAAAGTTTACTAGTATTCTTTAAAAGATTTCATCATGGATATCTTAATTATTAAATATTGACTGAATTCCACCTAAGATAGCGTCTCCTTAAAAAATATTCATTCGCTCTATTAATATTTTTATCTGTTTTTAGTGAAAATAAAAAATTCACATACCATGATCTTTATAAGGAAAGACATGATTTATGTAATTCTATTTTACTTGTGAAGATACCTTATGTTTTTCAAACGACTAAAAAAATGTAATCCTTCATATTTCTTTCCTTTCTTACTAAGTTTTTAAATCTAATTACAGCCTATAGCTTTTTCCAAGTTTCTCATAGAAGCATCTAACAAATGTTAACAGAAACAAAATTTTAAAAACCAAACTAACAATAAAATTACAAACATCAATACTACTTTTTACCTTGCAATTTAATATTATTTAAATTGTTCAAAATTTACTTTCTTTTGAATCTCAACATCTTTAAAAAATAAGATAGGATTATCTTTTGTAGGTTGTTTACTTTTTATTATTATTTAGAAGAATTATCTATTTTTTCCTAACCACCAAACAAATAATTTTTTTAGATTCGGCCATTTTCTTGCCTATTTTTTAGCAACATCAAAATCAGAATTCAAAGTCAAAGCCTTATGAAACTTTGAAAAGAGATGTGACTATTAATTAAACAATTAAGTATTAAGTAAGTTATCAATTTTTCTAAGAATGTGGTATGCCTTATTATCTTATAATCATATATAGAAGAACTGACACTATCTCTGAGGGACAAAATTTAGGTTCAACCTCAAAGTGTGGGTAAGCAAGTCAAATCCAATTATGCATTAACCAATTGGATGATGAATATCTTTTCAGATTAAGTCCTGAAATACCTTCTAAGCCATTAACCTAGTAAAATTGATGATAATAGAAGGTTTAGCGATAACATAGTAAAATGGATTTTTAGAAAAACACATAACGTATGATATATATTTTAAACTATTGAATTTGAATTTCCCATCCAAAGTCATTTGATTTTGAAATATCAAACAAATTCCATTCAAAATACTTTGTAATTTTGAATCTATTATTATTATTATTATTATTATTATTATTATTATTATTATTATTATTATTATTATTATTATTAAACAACGATTGGATTTCATTAAGCAGAAGACAATTAGGAAGGTCTAAAACTCTCATTTACATATTCTTTGCCAATTAAAAATACAATTGGTCTAAACTACTCTCCCTTGCATGTTCTATCTCTAGCCTCTTGGACTGTTAGTCATACTTGGCCTGGTAAACTAATAGCGGGTTTTCTCGCCATTTCAAGATTTGGAAAAAAGGAAAGAAGTATGTTTCTTTTGGACAAATCTTTGCTAATGTGATTTCCAAATTAGAATCTATACTTATAGCTTATATTAGAAGCCCTGCTAATAAGATTTTGACTAATGTTTTGCTTCTCTTGACATGGAAAACTTGTGTGAAGAGTTTGAAGGTGTAGAGTGTTGGAAAACGCGACGAACGCTCCATGGAGGCGTTTAAAAGTTTTTAATAAAAAAATATTTTTCAATAAAAAAATAAGCGCACCACAACGATTTTCAAAATTAGAACTTTTTATTGAAATTAGTTTCAACCATGATCCATTATATATTTATACATTAAATCTACAACATACAAGGTTATGAATCATATACCTCTTGTACTCTATATCAAGCGTGCTTGCAAAATCGATCGATGCTCTGTGCCATTAAATCGTTTCAATCGTCAATAAACTCTAAAATTCACACCAAGATCTTTCAAGACAATCTTCAACACACGAGGACGTGTGTGGGAACGTAGAATATTACAAGACATTTTTTTTCTGCCCCTAGATGTACACAACATATAAGATCTAGAGATTTACTGAGAAAGACTTTCATGAGACGATTATCTAAAATAACACGATGATTATTTTTTTTAGAGTTTTGATTAACTTTTATTCACATAGAAAAAAATTCTCTAACTCTAACTGAGTTCTCAATTTTATTCTTGATTAATGAACTCATGAACTGAGCTATCTCTATATGCCATTAGAATAATATTTATAGATATTCTAGATACCGACGTATAAGATATTTTGGATAATTAAAAATTAAAAAATAATCTCAAATTTCTTAATGCAATTGGACCCACTATATAACGATGCACAACTACAGTGCCACACAACACTGTAGTTACGCCACACTACAGTAACGTATGGTATTGCAGTGTTACACACATATAGTTGTAGTGCCACGTGGCACTACAGCACTCCATGGTGATCCAAGATTCTCAATCGTTGATTGACACATGGTAATTACCATAAATTAAATATTTATTTTAATAAGATAAATATCTAGATATCAGTTAATTTAAAATTAACCTATCTGATTATCCCTATAAACTAAATTATCTGTTATTTCACAAATAACAGATTTAGTTGATTCAAATTGTTATCTAATAATAATTTCATTATCTAATTTTATAAATTAGATATTCTCTCTCACTTATAGATAATTAAAAAAATAATCGATAATTATTTATATATATAATTTTAAAAAATTATATATATATAATTTAATTAAATAATTCTTAATTAATTAATCACACATAATTATCTCATAATTATGTACTTGCCCCAGAATTAAAATTCTATTGTAAATTAGTCATTTTCTCATGTCCTGAAATATGCACACCCTAGAGTGTGCAGTATAGAGGTGACTTGGGGAACATGAACATATAATCTTAAGCTCTAAAAACTTAGATTATTAAATTAAATCTTTAATTAAATAATATTATTTATTATTTCCATTATTACTCGACTATAAATATGGAATTGAACTCTTAGTAATTATAGAATGTATTTACAAAGTATTCTCATGTACTCCACTAATATAATCATTTCATTTAATGATGTCTTCCAATTATTTGTTCGTAAATTAAAACTGGTCAAAATTACCAATTTACCCTTCTAATTGCCTCTTGATCCTCAAATACCATTAATTCACTAGTGAATGGCTAATTTATAACCGTGTTATAAATTTGAGCTCAATAACCATTCACTTTCAGAATTAACACTTAAGGAACTAATATATGATTCGTTAGAAAATCTTGGATTCCAAATTTTGTAAGATCATGTTCCCAGGCATCCATATTAGTGAATCTCCAAAATAAAAGTCACTAGCCTATTTAACAAACAAACTTTAACGTGTGAATCAAAAGATCTAATAGACATGTATAGGAGTTCATGACTACATGAGATTCAATATGATCTACATATGATCATCAAATTGATGTGTATTGAATCTTTATGATAAACAACACGTTGATAAAGATATTAATTCACATCAGTTGTCATATATAATCTCTTATATAAAGCACGTTCACTAAGATGTCTATACACATCAATAATCCGGATCTAGATTTCACGCATTCATAATGCTTAGTAAACTGTCTAGTAACTATTGATTAAAGATTCCACTCTTTATTCATTATCTATGATCTTATTCCTCTCGTACTAATACAAGATCATAGTCTCATCAATGAATACGAAATTTTCAGATATTTATATAAATTATTCAAAAATAATTTAATAGAAAAATTACAAGAAAAATGTAATCATCATTAAATTTCATATCAATATGTCAATACACATGCTTTGAGGGCATAAACCCCAACAGTCTCCCATTTTCCCTAAAGAAAATGTGGAATTTCTCTCAATCCCATGTTATGCATATGACCCTCAAATGATATCGCAGGAAGTGTCTTTGTAAAAGGATCAACTAGGTTCTGTTCCGACGCTATTTCATAACAGTCACATCCCCTTGAAGCACGATCTCTCTTACAAGATGATATTTTCTCTTTATGTGCTTAGCCCTCTTGTGACTCATCGGTTCCTTAGAATTCGTTACCGCCCCACTGTTATCACAGTACAGGATCACTGACTTATCCATATCTGGAACTACTTTTAGATCAGAATAGAACTTTTTGAGCCATACTGCTTCTTTCGCAGCTTCACAAGCCGTTACGTATTCGGCTTCCATAGTTGAATTTGTAATGTTGGATTGTTTAATACTTCTCCAGACCACAACTCCTCCACTTAGGATGAATGTTGATCCAGATGTCGACTTTCGAGTGTCTATGTCTGATTGAAAATCAGAATTAGTATATCTAATAGGGTTCAAGTCTCCTTCAGAATAAACAAATATATAGTTTCTCCTTCTCCTAAGATACTTGAGAATGTGCTTTATTGCAACCAATGTTCTAAATCTGGATTCGATTGATAACGAATGACAATTCTCACTGTATAACAGATGTTTGATCTCGTACACAACATGGCATACATGGGACTTCCAACCGCTGAAGCATATGGAACCTTTCTCATATCCTCTTCCTCCTGAGGTGTCTTAGGACATTGTTCCTTGGAGAGGACAATTCCAAGTCTGGTTTGTAGTTGACATTTCTTGGCATTCTCCATAGAGAATCTCTCCAGCACCTTATCAATATAAGTTGCTTAAGAAAGTGCCAAGAGTTTGTTTTTTCTATCTCGTAGGATTTGGATACCCAGAACATAGCTTTTCCCAGATCTTTCATTTGGAATTTCTCAGCTACGCACTTCTTTACTTTTGACAGAGTTTCTACATGATTCCCAATTAGTAGAATATCATCAACATAAAGAACTAAGAAAACCACTATCTTATGTTTGGTGTATTTATAAACACAGACTTTGTCAATAATTTGCTCGAAGCCATAAGACTTTATAATCTCATTAAATGTAAGATTCTAAAATCTAGATGCTTGCTTTAATCCATAAATGGATTTAAACAACTTGCATACTTTCTCATCTTGCCCGTTTTGTACGAACACTTCTGGTTGCATCATATATATGCTTTCTTCAAGAGAGTCATTTAAAAAAGTTGTATTGAGATCCATTTGCCATATCTCAAAGTCAAAACTAGAGGTTATGGATAAAAGGATGCGAATGGATTTTAGCATGGCCATATGGGAGAATGTCTCTTCCTAATCGACTTCTTTTCTTTGTGTATAGCCCTTAGCTACTAACCGTGCCTTGAAAGTCTCTATTTTCTCATATGCACCTCTTTTCTTCTTTAAGACCCATTTATATCCAATTGGTCTGACATCTTCAAGTGGATCTATGAGTTTTCAGACAGAATTGGAATACATAGATTCCATTTTTTGGTTCATGGCATCTTGCCATTTCTCCTTTTTAGGATCATCCATTGCTTCTTCATAAGATAATAGATCGTCCCATATCAATTTCTGACACTAAGACATGTTCCTCTAGTTCGTAGCATATTGGTTATCTTTCAACCCTCTCACTACGATATTGCACCAGGGTTTCCTTTGCAAGAACTGTGGTTTCTCTGGTTTGTCATCTATTAGTAGAAATTGAAGGTGGTCTAATCTCATCAGGCATTAATTCCTCGAGAAGTAATTTACTAAGAGGTTTGTAGTTTTCCGTATAGTTGTGTTCAACGAAAGTGGCATTTATCGATACGAACACCTTTTGATCCTTGTCACTATAAAAGTAACCACCTTTAGTCTCTGGAACATAGCCTACGAATATGCATACCTCAGATCTTGAGTCTAACTTTCTGGTCTTATGTGTAAGTACGTGAACTGGACACCCCCATATACAGAAATGACACAAACTAGGTTTGGAGCCATTTCATAACTCTAAAGGTGTCTAGCTTACAGACTTAGAGCGCACTACATTCAAAATGTAAGTAGCTGTGTGTAGTGCATATTCATAAAATGTAAGTGACAGTGATGCGTAGCTTAACATCGACCTAACCATATCCAATAAGGTTTAGTTTCTCTTTTCTCCAACACCATTTGCTGTAGTGTTTCAGGTGCTGCGAGTTAGGATAGGATTTCACACTCCAAATAATCCTTGAATTCTAAATCGAAGTATTCACCACCTCGATCGGATCAAAGGGTTTTCAATGATTTACCTAATTTATTTTCAACTTGAGCCTTGAAGTCTTTAAATTTTCCAAAAGTTTCAGACTTTCTATGTATTAGGTAACTATAACCATATCTTGAGAAGTCATCAATGGAAGTGCAAAATACTCATACCACCTCTAGTTTGTACATTGATCGGTTCACAGGCATCATTATGTAATAGTTATGTGGTTCCTTGACTCTTTGACCCTTTCCTGTGAAAGGTCTCTTGGTCATTTTACCCTCTAGACAACATTCACAAACATGACAAGTTCTAAGTTTTAGTTTTCTCAAAACACCATATTTTGCTAACCTTTTTAACCTATCTAGGTTAATATGTTCCAACCTAAGATGCCAAAGATATGTGATATCATCATCATGAGAAACTCTTTGTCATTTGTTACTTTTAGATTTCACTACTTTAAATAATTCATAATTATTTAATGTGAGTTCAGTTGGTTTAAGCATGTACATCCGTTTATAACTTTAGTATGGCATATATCAAAATCATTCTTAGAAATAATAAATCTTTATTAATAAAAGAAATTTCGCATAACTGTTCTTGCAAAAAAGAAAGAGAAATCAAATTTTTCAAAAATCCAAGAATATAATAAACATCGTTCCAAACTAAAAAATTATATCCAAAAAGTAAACGGATTAGCTAATGCTTTAGCTAACACGAGTGCACCACTGTCAACTCTCAAAACAACCTCACCATCAGCCAACACCCTTGACGAATCAAGCATCTGTAGAGAAGAACATACATGATTAGTGGCTCCCGAATCAAGTATCCAGGATGACAAATCATATTCTACCAAGCAAGCTTCACGTACAAGTAAAACATATTTACCTTTCTTTTTCATCTCGGAGAAACACTTGTTACAATTTCTCTTGCAACAACCTTCAACCCCACAATGGAAACATTTTCATTTGGGTTTGTTATCGTTCTTGTTCTTCTTGACTTTTGGCAATGTCTTGGCTTTCTTTCATTGCTTGTTCTTACTTTTGCCCTTACCATTGATCTTCTTCCTCTTGTTACTTTTAACAGCAGTATAAGAAAGCTCTTGCTCGATAACATTTTCCTCACCCTCTTAGGTCATTCTAAGGTTGAGTGACTCAAAAATCTGTAATTCATTCAATAATTGGGTCATGTTGAATTGTAATTTGTTCATATTATAGTTGGTCGTGAACGTAGAAAAAGATGGTGTGAGCGACTCAAGTATAATGCTAACTAGATAATGACGTATCAGATATATAGGGATTATTAAAAATTAAAAAAATATTTAATTTCAAATTGCCCAATGAAGTGGGACCCACTGTAGTGCAACACTGCAGTTGGTGTTAAGCATCACACTGCCTCACGACACTATGTGTTACGTAACATTTTAATCCTGTCATATATAATCTCATCACGTAAAGTACATTCACTAAGATGCCTATACACATCAATGATTCAGATCTAGATCACATGCATTCATAATGCTTAGTGAACCACACTAGCAATCATTCATTTAAGATTTCATACTTAAATATTGCTAACAATTTTATTCACTATCTATGATCTTAATCCTCTCGTACTAATAGAAGATCATAGTCTCGTTAATGAATATGGAATTTTCAAATATTTATATAAATTATTCAATAATAATTTAATAGAACAATTATAAGAAACTGTAATTCTCATTAAATTCATATTAAAATGTCAACACACATGCTTTGAGGGTATAATCCCGCAACATAGATATGTTGTAGGATGTGTGTGATTCACTATAGCCAACAATATTAAAGAGTGAATTACAGCTTGTGAGTAAATTGCCTATAGACACTATTAATTATCAAGTGTAATGTTGAATGTACTGTGCAAAAGTCGGGGGCTTAAGCTGGGGAATTGTATAAAAGTTCTGGATAAGAATCTATTCCTATTCCGATTCAATTAAAAAAAGGGAAATAGAGAGAGATGAGGGCTGTGGCCCTAAGAGTTCTAATGAGTTCCTGTTGATCTTGAAAAGTTATAAGGGACCTAATTCTCTGAAATATCCTTTGATTGTTGCCATGTCTGAGTTTAGTTACATGACTTGCTCATGATTGGATGATGGCCTATTGTGAAAAGGATAGCAGGGAAAATTTGGTAGCTGATTGAAATTGTTTATTATACTAAGGAAGGACATATGGCTACATCTGTGAGGCTTAAATTAAGTTAAGCATTGAGAGGGGTTAATTCCAGGAGTTAGGATTAAAATAATGGGCAAGCAACAAATTTGGGTGGAATGGAAATAGGAAAAATTTCCATAGTTTGGTTTTAGATGCGGTAAGATTGATCAAGGAAGCCAATTGTGTGTTGAAGGATGATTCTAAAGTACAGTAGTGAAAAAGGAGAATAATGCTGGGGAATGGTTGCGAGCTAAGTCAAATTGAAAAATCCTACTATTGTGAGGATAAAACAACATTGAACGGACATTGAAGTGAATGGATGTACATATAGAGAGCAATATGTAACAAATCATGATAAGATCTCAAATGTAGTTGAGGGAGAATGCTAGTTTTAACTTTTCACCTTGTGGAGTCTGTTTCATGTATCAGAAAAGACAAGGTGAGAGGAGTAAGTTACAACATAAAGGGAGGATTTTGAAGATTTAAGATTATGTCTTTATGAAAACAGCAAGGATTAAGGATGAGAACTGATTGGTAATTTCAGAAGTCGTCAGAAATTTTTATTTATAATGAATATCTCCCTCTCATGTTTCCTCTTACTAATTTGCATTCATATTTTCACTATAAGAAGCAGGGTTTTAGCGAACAACATTTTGGTTGCTAAAATCCCAAAAATTCGTCGGCAAAGGTTTTACGGTTGAAATTTTTTTGTCGTGAAGGTCGTTGCCTTCACTTCGTCAGGTAAGATCATTCACGATGAAAAACTTTTGTTCGTCATGTTAGCTGTTTGTGATGAAGCTTTGATCATCGTACCATCTTTTCTCGACGAAACACAATGTCATCGTTGAGTTTATTGTGACAACATATTAGTTGGTTGCGAAAACCTTTTGGCTACCAAATATTTTTTGTCCAAAAAAACATTTTGTAACAGAAAAAATATTCATCGCCAAAATCTATTTGTGATGAAATATGTTTAATCATGAAATATTTTAGCGATGAACTGTATTTGGTCGCAAAAAATTATTCTTCAAAATATTTAACAAAGTAATAGATTTTTAGTTTTCGTATACTTGATTGTCAATATATCATCAAAATATTTATCATACACTATATTTTTAAAAGAAATACATATATTGATTATTAGTATATCTATATGACAAAGTAGTTCATTACAAAAACCCCAAAGCATAGTACATTACAAAAGGTGGTTCCAAATATTTTTATAAGAAAGTAGTTCATTTAAAAGGTAGTATCCAAAATTTGCTTAACAAATGTTTTGAACCTTACATTTCTGTTGTTGAGTCATTGTCAGGAGTTGGAAAACTATTTTGAAGAGTCTGGGTGAGTAAGCTTTTTAGTTGGTTCTCTAAGGACTTAACTTGTTTTTGTAAAACAATAATTTCACTTCGACTCTTTTTCTTAGAAGATGTGGATGAGGCTCCACATCCAAGACCTTTATTTCATCCAATGACTTCTTCAACTATATCTTCTTCGGTGCGAGGTATGACATCCTCAGTGATAGGCTCATCCCGTAAAGCACACATGCATTCCTATAACATGCCAATGAGCTAAATTCAAGATAAATATATTCATCAATAAGAAGGTATTAAAAAACATCCAACAAAATCTGACTCAAAGTGATAACCCCCCACACAAAATCTTTCTTTTACATATTGAAACTAACATTATTTCTTAGAAAAGGATGATCAATCAGAAAGTATTCAAAAAATATATAGTAGAATTAGATACAAAGTGATAACCCCCAATCTTGCTTTAACACATTCACACTAACACTATTATTTTAGACAAAGAGCATCAATTACAATGTACTAAAAAAACATCTAGCAAAATTAGATTGTCAATGTACTAAAAAAACATCGCTAAAACATCAATAATCACCATACAATTAACGATCCATTATTAAACCATACGATCAAAAAACAAACTATTCATTTATTCACACATATCAAAACATTTTATAACAGAAAAAATATTGATCGCCTAAATCTATTTGTGATGAAATATGTTTAATCATGAAATATTTTAGCGATGAATTGTATTTGGTCGTAAAAAATTATTCTTCAGAATATTTAAAAAAGTAATAGACAAGGAGCATCAATTACAATGTACTAAAAAAACATCTAGCAAAATTAGATATAAAGTTATAACCCCCTTACCCTAAATCCCTCTTTTACACATTGAAACTAACACAATTATCTTAGACAAGGAGCATCAGTAAGAAAGTATTAATAAACATCTGGTAGAATCAATTATAAAGTGACAACCCCCTAATTTCGCTTTTGCACAATGAAACTAACACTTTTATCTTAGACAATGAGCATCAATCAGAAAGTATTCAAAAAATATCTAGCAAGATACAAAGTGATAACCACCACTCTTGCTTTAACACATTCAAACTAACACTATTTTCTTCGACAAAGAGCATGAATAAGAATTTATTCCATAACATCCAGCAGAATCAAATACAAATTGATAACCCCTACTCCAAATCTCACTTTTACACATTGAAACTAACATTATTGCCTTCGACAAGGAGCATCAATCATAAGATATTCAAAAAAAATCTAGCAGAATCAGATATAAAGTGATAACCCCCAATGTCGCTTTAACACATTGAAAATAACACTATTATCTTAGATAAAGAGCATCAAGGAGAATGTATTCCAAATATATCAAGCAGAATCAAATACCAAATATATCTAGTAGAATCAAATACAAAGTGATAACCCCCCTCCCCTACTCCAATCTCACTTTTACACATTGAAACTAAGACTATTAACTTAGACAAGTATCATCAATAAGAAGATAAGAAATTACTCACATATCTTTCTCGCGTTGCATCATTCTTCCAATCACTTTTAGATGAGAAATGTGTGTTGTAAAACATTTCTATTCAAGTAGGTCCCACCAGAAGCTTCCTACCAAAATGCAGCAAAAGTTGAGTAATTTATTATTATATACTAAACATTATCGAGAGTAATTAAATAAAATTTTGATTCACCTGACAAGATTGATGATCAAGAAAAGATACACTTCCTCCATTATGATTGTATGGAAATTGTTGACAGTTTTGAGCATTGGTCTTTCAGCATGCCTGTAATTAATGGGTTTTAAGATTAAAATAATTAATCAAATAATCCAAAACTAATTTATAAGTTTTGAAAATAGTAATTACCTCAAACTTCTCCGTCTCCCAAACTGTGCATAGTCAAATTGTGAACAACATGTCATACATGCTTATAAGGATGTCGTCGTGCTACCATTGGATCTTTGATTTTTTTATAATGCTATGCAATGTGTACTTGTATCTTTTGTATGTGTTTGTTGTTCCGCGTTTAATCCATTCAATCATAATACTACTTGTCGATTCAAACTTAAAATAGGCCTGCAATAATCTTTTACTGACAGTCACACAATAAAGAAAATAGAACAAAAAAGAGATATATCATTATTACATGTAGTCTATCAACTATAACTATCAAGAACTCTGGAGGCACATTGGAGTCCATCGGAAAGTCGTACAAATGGTTCAATATAGACATTTATGGAGTTAGAACAAGAGTTATATCATTATTCTTGCATCTCAATATTTAAAATCATTAACATAATAGATTTGTTGTGCTTGAGATGCGAGAATAAAAGAATCATTGACATGTCAACCTTCTCACACTCACTATTTTAGGATAAAATGTTTCTATTTTAACTAATCAATTAATTACTAGTCAAAATAATAACCCTGTGAATGTTAAATTAAAAGTTAATCCAATCTCATTGGTCTAAGTTCATTTAACCTTCTAAAGAGCCTAAGTCCTAATTAGGTGAACTTAGATTAACTAATTAATTACATTCATCAAACTTTAATGAAACTCTTTTACTAAAGTTGGTTACTTTAAAGGTTATAGTAGCTTTTAGAGTGGTGTGATTATCAAGTTTTAACTAATTAAAATCTAGCAGTTTGCATGCAATTGATATCTCAAAACAATTCATATAAACATATTAGGACAATTCTAATAAATCATGTTTCTACAGATGAGATGCATGATTAAATAAAACTGTGTGGGGTTTCATGTGACAAGTGATCGACTAATGCATGGTCATGTTATCCATAATATCAATAAACATTTATTTAACAATTAAACAAAATTATCATAATGGACCTAGAGAGTATTGAGTATTTCTAAATTACAACCATTAAAATAAAGAAATAAAACTATAAAGAGGACTTCAAGATTACATATATCCAAAATATCTCATTCTCCACCTAATGTTCATCTTCAAAATTTTCAAGCTTTGAGCAAAATCTTTTTAATTTGAAAAAAATATTTTTCTTAATTAAATTTGTCTATAATAATCTTTTATAAATTTTGAATTTGACTTAGTCAATAAATAATTTATTGACTTGGTCAAACTTGGGTCAAACTTGGGTCAAACTCAATCAATTAATTAATCTTTAATTTCATAAAATTAAAAATTAAAAATTAATTTTAATATTACATTAATTTTAAATTTTATGAAATTTATTTTTAAATTTTATGAAATTTCGATGACGGCGCCAAAATTCCTATTTTCGGTGCCAGCACCGGAATTCCATACGAATTCCTATTTTAGTTTTTTCCTCCTCATTCGTCTCGTGCATTCTTCATCTTCTCACGATCAGAATAATTATAATATAATATTCAAAATAAAATAATACAAATTCCTATGCCCCAAATCAGCTTATACAAGATCTAAGAAAAAATCAAAAAATAAAGCTTAACTCAATAATCACCATACAATCAAAAAACAAACTATCCATTTATTCACATATATCAAAATATATTATGAATAATGCAAGAACACCCAGACAAAATTTAATATAGAAATAAATAATGACCGTTCTCATACCAATTGTTGAAAAACACAGAAAAAAGGTTGAATAATAAAAAATGAATGAATCTTTTCGATAAAAGAAAATAAACGCGACACAACGGTTTCAAAAAATAAAACTTTAATTGAAAACTCTTTTTAATCAGGATCCATTATATACTTATATATTAAATTGAAGATATACATGGATAAGAATCATACAGCTCTTGTAGTCTATATCAAGCGTCCTCGAAAATCAACGCACTAGGACATGTATAGGAACGCAGAAGAATTCAAAGACACTTTTTCTATCGTTAGATGTACTCAACACATGAGATCTAGAAATTTACTGAGAATGATTATTTTAGGGAAACAACACTCTAAAAGAACACAATGATTATTTTTTCAGAGATTTTGATAAACTATTAATCACAGAGAAAAATCAGCCTGTCACCAACTATGTCCTAAATTCATTTTTTGATGAACTGATCATCTGATTCCTCAAGTGAGGCCATTAGAATAATATTTGTATATTTTTTAGATAAGGGCGTATCAGATTTTTAGGATAAATGGAAGTAATATTTAATTATAAAAATGTCAACTATAGTGGGATCCACTACAACTGTACACAACTGTAGTGCCACACGGCTTTGCAGTGTGCCGTGAGCTAGCACAGTGTCACACGCCACCACTGTAGTGTCGTGTGGCACTACAGTGTTGTACCCCCACTATTGTAGTGCCACGTGACACTACACTAGTCCATGTCAGTCTCTGATACCCAATCAGTGATTCACACGTGTGAATTACTATAAACTAAATATTTATTTTAGTTAGATAAATATCTAGATATCAGTTAATTCAAAATTAACATATCTGATTATACTTATCAACTAATTTATCTGTTATTTCACAAATAATATATTTAATTGATTTAAATTATTATCTAACAATAACAATTTATTATTATCTAATTTTAAAAATTAGATATTCTATCTCACTTATCGATAATTGAAAAATAATCGATAATTATTTATTTATATAATTTCCAATATATATATTTAAATTAATTACTTTTTAATTAGTTAATCACATATAATTATCTCATAATTATGTACTTGTCCTAGAATGAAAATTCCTTTTGCAAGTCAATGATTTTCTCATGTCATGAAATATTCACACTTACAGAGGTGACTTGGGGATTATGGGCCTATAATCCTAAGCTCCAATAAACCAGATTATTAATTAAACTCTTTAATTAAATAATCTTATTTATTAATTTCATTATTACTCCACTATAAGTATGAAATTGCACTCTTACAGATTATAGAATATATTTAAAAAGTATCCTCACGTCTTCCATTGATATAATCATTTCACGTAGTTATGTCCTCCAATTATTGGTTTGTAAATTAGAACTGTGCAAAATTATTATTTTACCCCTATAATTACCTGTTGATCCTTAATTACCATTAATTCACTAGTGAATGGCTAATTTATAACCGTCTATAAATTTAAGCTCAATAACCATTCAATTCCAGAATTAACACTTAACGGAACCAATATATGATTCGTTAAGAAAACTTGAATTTTAAATCGTGTAAAATCATATTCCCAGCCATTCATATCACTGAATCTCGAAACAAAAGTTACTAGCCTATTTTATAAACAAACTTTAATGAGTGAATCAAAAAATCCAATAGACATATATAGGAGTTCATGACTACTCAGGATTTAAACTGATCTACATATGATCATCAGATTGATGTATATTAAATCTTTATGATGAACGACAAGTTAATAAAGATATGAATTCACATCGGTAATGTCATAGATAGTCTTATTATATAAAATATCTTCATTAAGATGTCTATCCACATCAATAATCCAGATTTAGATTACATGCATTCATAACGCTTAGCGAACCTTACTTGCAACCATTCATTAAAGATTCCCTACTTTAATATGTTGTGACAATTTTATTCATGATCAACGATCTTCATCATCTCATACTAATACAATATCATAGTCTCATTAATGAATATAGAATTTTCAAATATTTTTATAAATTATTCAGCAATAATTTAAAATAAAGTTTTTAAGAAAAATGTAATTCTATTAAATTTCATATTAAAATGTCAATACACATGATTTGAGGGCATAACCCATAACAATCTTCGACTTTCCCTAAAGTAAATGTGGCATCTTTCTCAACCTCATGCTTCGCACAAGACTCTCAAATGAGTTGGCAGGAAGTGTCTTGGTAAAAATATCAGCGAGGTTCTGATCTGACGCTATCTTCATAACAGTCACATCCCATCGATGCACGATCTCTCTTACTAGATGATATTTCCTCTCTATGTGCTCTCCTCTCTTGTGACTCCTTGGTTCTGTAGAATTAGCTATCACCCCACTGTTGTCACACTATAGGATCAGTGGTTTGTCTATATTTGAAACTTCTTCCAGATTAGTGTAGAACATTTTGAGCCACACCTCTTCTTTCGCAGCTTCACAAGCAACTATGTATTCAGCTTTCATAGCGGAATCTGGAATGCTAGATTGTTTGATACTTTTCTAGACTACAACTCCTCCACCTAAGATGAATATTGATCCAAACATCAACTTTCAACTTTCGATTATTTCTATCTCATTAAAAAAATAGAATTAGTATATCCAATGTGGTTCAGATCTCCACCTGAATAAACAAGCATATAGTTTCTCGTTCTTCTAAGTTACTTGAGAATGTGCTTTACTACAATCTAATGTTCCAAAACTAGATTTGATTGATAATGATTGACAATTCTCACTGCATAACAGATTTCTAGTCTCGTAGACAACATGCCATACATGAGACTATCAACAGCTGAAGCATAAGGAACCTTTCTCATATCCTCTTCCTCCTGAGGTGTCTTAGAACATTTTTCCTTATAGAAGACAATTCCATGTCTAGTCAGAAGTTGACATTTTTTGGAATTCTCCATAGAGAATCTCTCCAGCACCTAATCAATATAAAATGCGTGAGAAATTGGCAAGAGCTTGTTCTTTCTATCCCTTAGGATTTGGATGCCTAGAACATAATTCGCATCTCTCAATTATTTCATTTGTAATTTCCTAGCTAACCACTTCTTATCTTTGATAAAGTTTCTACATTATTCCTAATGAGTAGAATATCATCAACATAAAGAACTAAGAAAACCACTATCTTGTCTTTGATGTATTTATAAATACAAGCTTTATCAACATTTTGCTCGTAGCCATATGACTTAAGAATTCATAAAAGGTAAGATTCCAAGATCTAGATGCTTGATTTAATCCATAAATAGATTTAAGCAACTTGCATACTTTTTGATCTATCTCCATTTTCACGAACCCTTTTCGTTGCATCGTATAGATGCTTTCTCCAAGAGATTTATTCAGAAAAGATATATTGACAT
Source organism: Datisca glomerata (assembly GCA_003255025.1). Classification (NCBI taxonomy): domain Eukaryota; kingdom Viridiplantae; phylum Streptophyta; class Magnoliopsida; order Cucurbitales; family Datiscaceae; genus Datisca; species Datisca glomerata. Next base: position 264,439 of record QANY01007839.1, read on the forward strand.
TCATTTTCCATATTTCATAGTCTAACTAGTGGTAATGGACGACTGGCTTAGACATTCATGTGTCCATATAAGTCAGGATGTGAAGTATCAAGCGCTTACCGTTCTACTAAAACCTAAAGCTTAGTAGTTAAGGCGTAACTTTATTTCCCTTCTTTAGTTCAAATACCTATGCTTAGGTTACAACTATGACTTGGCCCCACCAGGCATCCACCATGTGGCAGGGTACTGGCCCACCTACCAACAATCCCCTCTTATCACCCGCCTGCAAGCACAATGCTTTCCCTAAAAGTTGAATCCCTGACTGCCAGGCTCTGATATCAATTATAGGATCAAGCTATAAGCTTGGTAGTTAAGGTGAAAATTTATTTCCCTGTTTAGTTCAAAGACCTGCGCTCAGGTTTTGATTGTGACTTGACCCCACAAGGCCTCTGATATGTAGCAGGATACTGGCCCACCTTCTAACAGTATGCCCTAAATCTAACGGGTCTAAAGCTCTATGTCATTTTTCCTTAAAAGGTTTCTTGGTCATCTTCCCTTCTAAATAGGATTTGTAGACTGGTAAAGGCTCTAAGCTCAAAGAGCTGAGAGGCCATTTCTTACTAGTCTTTTAGTTCTATTTGGATTAATTATAACCTAGATTTAAGTGCCACAAATAGGTTTTGTAGATTGAGAAACCTTTTTCTTTTAGGTGCACTACAAGAACTATTTTCGACATCATTATCATAGAACATCAATCTTTTAGGAGTAATAAAATATAAACTATCAACCGTGTCAAAAATGAATGTAACTGTTATTTCTCTTAATGGTTAAAATATTAGTCAAATTAAAATGAAACCCTTCCAAACAAAGGCAGACAACTGAAATTAAGTTTCTGCATATCTTTAGTACATAAAAACTGTCTAATAAAGTAACTTTGAAATCATAAAATAAAAAGAGTAGCAACGCCAAGCAAAACAATTGGTACTCACGCATCTATCCTAAGAACAACTTGTAGTTCTCCTTCACTTAGTCTCTGATCTCCTAGAACCCCCACAAAGAATTGCATATTTTATTAGTGAATGTAATTATAACAACAGACTCTAGCAGCCTCACCAACTAAACTTGACTAAGTGAGATAAGTAAATTGTATACCTTCGTTCTTTTCTAGGAAAGCCTCACAGTTTGCTTTCCAATGACCAGTCTTACAATAATGGAAACACTTGCTCTTACCCTTGTTTTTTCCATATTTCTTATATTCCACTTGCTGAGAAACCCTCTTCTTCTCCATCTTCTTGGGCTTAGACTTAGGCTCAAGAGAAGTAGAAGCTTGCGTCACATTTACACTAGGTGTGACTTTCAGTATATTCTCTACCATTTGGAACTGTCTCATCAACTCGATCAAAGTCCATTCATGCTTATTCATGAAACAATTAACCTGTAATTGATGGAATGAGTATGATAGATAAAACAATACTATATCAGTTAGTGTCTTTCATCGATTTAAGTCCATAGGATCTCCATCTCGTTAAGATCAGCAACCACTTTCAATAAATTATCTCTAATATGAGTTCCTAGTTTCATCTTAGCATTCATGCGAATCTTCATGGATTCTATCCTAGTTGGCCGCCCTTGGTTTCCAAACATTTACTGGAGGTTAAGCATAATATCTGTAGTTTTGGACATGGACTGATGTTGCTCCTACATCACATCAGTCATAGAGACCAACATGTAGAGACATACTAACTCGTCCTTTCTATTTCACACCAGATATGCTTCTTTTGTCTCCTCCTTAAGATGACTTTTCATTAGAAGCTGAAGGATAAAGCTCCGTCAGAACAAACTTTATTTCCTCAATAGATAAGATAATGTCTAGGTTACCCTTTCAATTAACATAGTTTGTGCCATCAAGTACATTTTTTTAGCTAACATAAGTGGGCTTGACATTCTAAAATTAATTAAAAATAATAAAAAAATCTCATTTATTACATGCGCATTCTAATTTAAGCGTACAATATACAATAAAAATAAAAACTCAAAAAATTAACATGCAATGTATGCAACAATATTCAAACTCTCTGAAACACACACATACTTAGGCATACCACACAGTTAAAAGTTAGGTTGGATAGTCCAACCTAATTAATTACCATTTAATCCTACTAATATCATATTAGTACCTAGAAATTAACTAATGCTAAGCTTCAGTCTCTCGAAATAAGTACATATGAATCCCTTACACGAGATACTACATAAACAAGTCAAGTGTATCGCCTCAGACTCGTGACAAGTGTACAACTCCTACTTAGGCATGTTGTTCTCAATTATTCACTAATCAAGGTGATCATTACGAACACCATACTTGTAAGAATCCCTCTCACTTAATTTTTAAAAAATAAGTGAATTTTTATTACTGTCAGTTACTAATTGTCAATAGATAATTAGTTAACCTAATCTTTAATAACATACTCTGATTAGTCAACCATGCTCCATTAATATTTATTTAAATTCGTACAATTTTATTTAAGTTATGATAATCTCACAATTTAATTAGTTACTAATTAAATACTAGCAAGATTATTAAAGTAAAAGTTACATTTAAAAAAAACTTAATATAACATGCTTTCAGGGTTAATCATTTTTTGCAACTAATCAATTAAGCTTAATTTTATCTTCAATATGTAATCGCAAACACTTGTCCTTTTAGAAATCTTAAGCCACATGCTATTCAAGGTGATGTGCATAAAATTAAATTATCTAAGAATGATGGACATAAAACACAATAAACAATATAGCAAGGAATAAAAAATAAATATCCAAAACTAACCCTAGTCTTGGATAACCTTTTAATTTAATAATGAAAATAGATCTAATCCTTGGGCCCCACAACCGTCCACTGCTTCTTGCCAATGAGCATCTCACTAAGGGCCACCGATTGTCACCCAGTGAATCACGAGGTTCATTCCATTGAGCCGAATCACGACAACTGAAAAAAATATGTCACTCACCGGCACTTTAAATTTGGGCTCACATTTGACCAGGTAAACGTAGGAATTTGGTCTTCTTTGTGAAAAAATTGTCATGCATTGAAGTTTCTTTCCATATTGAATCGAGTGAATATGATATCAGATTAGAAAGTTACGATCAAAATACAAAAGTTGGTTATTGTTCAGGCACTTGGTGCGCCGCCGCTAGCTTTCATATGTTCTTTGATTACCTTTTTGTATCTATTTGTCACCTACCACGGTTTAAATAATTACATTATAAAACTCTTAACTTCTCAAGAAAAATTTGCAAGAATCTATGAAAAATAATCATGAACCTGTTGGAAAAATAATATTCTCATAGTTTGTCCCTCTAAATGTATAACTCAAAATCTAAATAGTTATTCAAGGGAGATTAAATCAAAATTAATCCTTAAAAAATGTGTTAGGGTTCTACACATAAAATTATTCATAGGGTATTCTTCTAACAATAGACATCTAATAAATTGATCTAGAAAGGGATTGACGTAGCTGAAATTTTTTTCGATCTTAAATCTTTTAGACAATCTAATGATATGGCTTCTTTTTAAGTGTAAAACATTTAAAAAATAATCGAGATTTCAACTGAAATGACAATTTATGTGTTTGGTTTTTTGTGGTCACTTGACATAATTGAGCTAACAAACTCTTACTAGAAAAAGGATGATGCTATTCACCATCTCATCCTCCACTCTGAGTCTATTTGAAACTAGCTTTACATTTCTATCCCATTTGATTCAAGATATCCTCATTTGTAATCTTTTTATAATTGAATTGCATGTTTATTTGGAGTAATTCTTAAATAAGGTTGCAATTCTAAGTTGCTTGCAATCATAGTTTACAATATTTTGAAGTAGTTGAACTGCAACAGAAAATGTAAGCAATCCTAATTTACATTGTAATTGCAATTCTGATCTCAAACAAAATTATTTTCATACTCTCATATAAAATAAAGCAAAAGTCACTTCTTTCTCACACTCTCTCTCATTTTATTAATTTAATTAAAAGTAATGTTAAAATTTCACATGATAATATCATTTATATATCTCTTGTTTTATTTATTTCATAAGCATTATTATTTAATTTAAATATTAGTCAACATTGACTAAAATTAATTTTAATAATTAAGTTTTTTATTTTTTAATTTAATATTAATAAAAAATATTTTATTAATTTAATTAAAGTTTAGCTTAGCATTATTAATTATTTAAATAATAATAAAGAATAAATTAATTAATGTTAAAATTTTATCTGAATTTTTTATCGTATCTCTTATTTTATTAATTTAATTCAAATTATTGTTTTAAAATTTAGTCTAATATTATTTATTTATTGAAATATTAATAAAAATTATCTTTATCAATTAATTTTATTTTTAATCAAAATATTAATAAAAAATCACTATATTAATCTAACTATTTAAACTTGGTAAAGTTTAGTTTCACATTATTAATTTAATTTTATATTAATAAAAATATTTAAAATTAATTTTAAAATTTCACGTGAAAATATTCATTCAATATATTTCTTATTTTAATGATTTAATTTAAAACTACTTTTCTAAAATCAGGTCCAACATTATTAATTTATTTAAATATTAATAAAAATTAATGTAAAAATTGTGCGTCAAAATATTTTTAGATAATATAAAACTAAAAGGGTATTTAAGTAACTTCTTATTATCTACATAAATTTATAACAAAAGTTAACCTATACCAAATATATAAATCATAAATTATCACTCATCATTTGATAGATTATCATGCATAACCAAACAAGACAATCATATTTTACAAGCAATCAAATTGCATACAATTGAATTGCGATGATCATTTAAAATTGTGAGAACTAAACAGCCTCTTCAAGTTATAGTAATGTGAAACGTACTTATCATCATAATTATTTTATTAGGATTTCATCATCTTTTAGACCATATAATCCTAATTATTTCTACTAAAATGAAAATCACACTCACGTGCTTTAGGATTTTGTAAACTAACTAACTTAATCCCTGCAGTACTACTTTTCTCTAAAATAGTCCTTTTATAACAGAAAACGTTTAATTCAAAATAGATCCATGTGAGAGAAATAATTTTGTTCTAAATAACAGTTCTCTAATTTTACCATTACCATTCACTTTCACAAACCCTTACATCCAATCTTACCTTCTTCTCCGTGAACATTCAACCCTCCCCAATGCCATTCGTTAATTGTTTCAGCTAGTATTCGAGCATTCTTTTGGAGTGACCGATATTGATAATTTCCTATTCTTACTCATAAATTACGAATGATACTATATGTAAATTAGTATTGTAAATGATTTTTTCCGCTAATCAGGGATCATAAGGAAAAGTATTGATAAGGGTCGATTTATAAGAGTATTAATGAGAGAGAGAGAGAGGGAGAGAGAGAGAGAGTGTGTGTGTGTAAGAGGTAAATGCTCTGAGTTATTATTTGCTTGAGTTGTGTTGAATGCATGTGTTCCATTTAATATACTAACCTTATATAGGCTTCCTAATTTACATGAGTTGATGATTATCATCTCCCTATGGTCCGGTAGACACTCTTTGCCTAGAGAACACACCCATTGGTAGGGATCTTTGCACCAGGTATGGCCCTCTTTCCATTCGTTACTTATCATTTTCATCTGTCTCATTCAGTCACCAATAAATCACAGTCACTTGGTGATTTCTTATGGTTCAAGCCAGTCAGTCGTAGCCACTTGGTGGCCTGCCATCTTGTCTCATCTGAGTCATTCAACTACCTAATCAATCATTGCCACTTGACTGTCATTTCAGATCCCTTTCGTTTCTTCCCATTATTCTTTTGATCCTTCTCTTCCCGTTCTTGCACAGTTCACCGAGTGCCTTGCCCGTTCAGGATAGTTCTCTAAGTCTCAGTTTCTATTTCCTATTCTAGAGGTGTTGGTCCTTCATCAGTCTTTTCTCGTTGGTTAATTATCTTTTCCCATTCTGGTGCTCTTTCTAATTCTTGGTATGTGTCCAACCCTTCTTCGTTTATTTATGGGTATCTCACGACATCAGTCTTCTCTCTTATTTCCGCTTTTATGCCATTTTCTATGAGCCCTTTGGTTTTCCCTCCTTGTCCACGTGGTACTGAGTATTTTTTATCTGTTCATTTTCCCCCATTGCACTTCGGCAATGCTCGTCTAAGCGCAGTGAATGTTCCCAACACGTGTCCAGTTTTGGGAAGTGGTTATCCTTGGTTCATTTTCACCTGTTCATTACTTCTCTTATCCTACAAAACATTAATTGTTGTGTAGAAAAAGTTATCATTTTTAAATAATAAAATGGCACATCATCATTGCCTTATTTATGCGGTTGTTGGCACGCTCCTCAGAAATTTCATTTTGTCTTTGGTTTGTGTCATCTTATCTTCCTATGGTAAGATCTTATCGTTACACACGTATATAAAAGACTCTTTCATTCCTCCCGCACATCATTTAATCTTCTTGCGTAGTGATATTTTCAGGCCATTACTTTCTTTTTCTCCAGCTGTCACCGCGCCACTCACCAATTGTAGGCAACAGTTGGTATAAGTAAGCTTTTTTCCCTGCACCTGCTCCCTTTATGTCTTCTCATAATTAATCGTGAACCGCTTTTATTTTTCAAATCCGTTAGTGACATCAAACATTTCCCTCGCATCCGTGACCTATATAAGTTTTTGATTTCTTCAACCTTAATCTTACGCATACTTTCATTTTCTGTAAATCCTTCATCTTCTGCATTTCTCTTCTTTTTTCTTCTCTACTTCTATTTTTCTTTCTTAGGCAGCAATGGAAGAACAACCATTTAAGGTTATGATTCCTCAATTTAGAAATAGGGATGAATTTAATCGCTTTCTAGCCATTCATCGAGACGCCTTCTCGCCAGACATAATCTACGTCTTTTGGGAAGGAATCCCCATGTCTTTCCCATGTAGCCCCCATACCAAATTTCTCTAGTCCACATGTACATAGTCTTAGGATAAAACTTCATTTCTCTCATCTCTTTCAAGAGTTCTTTAGTACCTTCAACCTTGCCCCCTCCCAATACACCCCTTGCACTTAAAAAGTTCTCTTAAGGATTGAAGCCATCAAAAGGAAGTACAATTTGACTATAGGTGTAGATGAGATCCGCGCCATGTATATACTAAAAAGGCTCGGAATGCCCTATTACTTAGCTCCCCGGTTGAGTGAGAAGCGGGAAGGGCTAGTCACTGACCTCCCCAGTGGGAATAAAGGCTGGGAGGAGGGCACTCTCCTCAAAGGTGGGAACTGGGGCGGCGAAAACCAATGGGTCATTCCCTGGATCTTGGGAAAGTTCAATAAGTGGCTGGAGCTACCCTTCCTTCTTTCCTTTTCCGCTTTTGATTTACTTTGCTATTTTATTGTTGCTTTTATTGTTTAAATACTAACCTATTTTTTGTTTTGTTCAGAGAAAAACATGGATAAGAGATCCTTTATTTTGAAAGACGTGGCCGCGTGACTCCGTGCTACCTAGAATTGCCCACAACAGGATTGGAGAGATCTTCTTGACTCAAGGACAGAGATTGAAGTCGTGGTCACACCCATTTCGGTTGCTGAATCGGTTGCCCTCTCATCCTTTACAACAGAAGTTCCTCAGGCCATCCTCGTTCCAATCCCTACACAATGCTGGTACTTCCATTTTTTTTTTATCTTTTTACATCCTTAGTTTTTATACGTAACTCCCTTGCCAATTTATTTACTAGCATTTTTTATAACAGGCTGTGGCCTATCACAATGAGCTTTAGGACGACATTCACTCTGTTGAGGAAGAGATTGCTATTAGGAAGAGGAAAGTGATGGAGACCACCAAGACTTACAGTTCCATTGTCTCAGAACGGGATGACCTTAAGAAGGTGGAAGAAGATCTTCAATGAGTTGTTGCCCATTTGACTTCCGAGCTCGATGCAAACAAAGCTAAACAGTCAAAACTTGAGGAGTCTTTGTGCGAGGAAGAGAAGATTACCCAGGCAATTGGGAAGAACCTGACCGTTGTTGAGGCAATGTTGGCTGAGGCCGAGGAGGCTTTGGCTAAGTCACACGAATGGGATGCTGGACTCAAGGTCGAGTACCAGGCCATGGTTGATGAGTACGGGAAGATGGCTTATATGACAGGTTACCGCGACACTAAGGCTGATAAACCTCCCTGCATGTGGCTTGTCTCACTTCCTAACGAGCCCACTAACACTGTGGTTGAGCTTCCCACTTCCACCACTGAAGTGACTGCTGATGTTACTCCCGAGGACGTGGAGACTTAACATTTTTTCCTCTTCCCTTTCCTTGAACATTTCATTTTCTTGTATTTTCTTTAACTTAGCAATTCGAAATCATTTTGTAATTTTCACTTTTTAATGAAATGATTTCTTTCTTCAATATGATTTTGTCATTTCCCTTCATTTTAACACTTAGTATGAATTTATCAATCAACTTTCTCGAGCCCTCTTGAGTGCTTAGTAAAATTCTATAAGCATTTTAGGACCTAAAAGAATATTTTCATTTTTAACAATTTCCATGGTTAACTTTTCAGACAGTAAAGTGAAGAAAGTTATCAACTAGTTTGATACTTAGTTCTTAAACACTTGAAATTTTTTTCAAGGAACGCCTAGGCAAAAGTATGTTTACCCTTTTTTTCTGTTTCTACTTTCCATCCGTTGAGGCTGGAATTACCTTCGTGTTTATAATGTAATGGGTATGTTCTCCCTTCAGTTTGTTGTAATTTATTTATTCATGTTGTGATTAAGCAGGCCCGTTGGAGTCGCATGCTTCCATCATTTTTCCTCCTTTAGTTATTTTTCCTTTTGAGAGTAGGGCTTATGGGATGCCCCACTCAAGGACTTTTCACGTCTCTAGTTTCTTCTGGTAGTAGGACTTATAAACTGTCCCCCCAAGGACTTTTGATGCCCTTAAGTCCTTCTAGGAGTAGGACTTATGAAATGCCCCTCCTAAGGACTTTTTATGCCCTTAATTCCTTCTGAGACTAGAACTTATGAACTGCCATTCCCAAAGACTTTTTATGTCCTTAGTTATTTCTGAGAATCGGATTTATGAACTGCCCCTCCCAAGGACTTTTTATGCCCTTAGATCCTTCTTGGAGTAGGAATTATGAACTGCCCCTCTCAAGGACTTTTTGTGCACTTAATTCCGTTTAGTAATGATTCAGTTGAGGAGAGAAGTTTGGAACCAATGTTTTTACGTGGAAAACCCTTTTACGGGAAAAAACACGAGAAATATGTCTCACTATAATGGATTTTTTACATTTTTTACACATTTTTTTTAGATGAATTGCATTCCACGATTTCTGTAATTTTGTTCCCTCTCCCGTTTCAAAGTGCTAATAGTCACTTCCTCCTATTTTGCTGATGATGTATGGTCCCTTTCATGTTGGCCTGAGCTTCCCTTCCATTTGGAAGATTTTTCTAAGGATGAGATCTCCCATTTGAAATTCTTGTTTTCTTACTTTCTTCTAAATTTAAGATCACCTTTTCTGATTATAATCGACCATTCTGATCAAGGTCTCTTCTCATCATCCCTCTAGTTCATCAAGACCATTTCTTAGTAATTCTCCATTTTATTGTTCATTTAGCTCAGATCTGATGGTGGGGCTTCCAATTTCTACGGGAGTGATTGCCTCTGCTCTATATGCTAGTACAAACAAGGTTTCTCCCGTTGTCTTTCTCGAGGTCATTCTATATGCCCATAAGATAGAGGGTAGCTATTCCACCCATTTTCCTTTGGCGGATTCCAGTCGTTTATTAATGTTATCTAACATGACCAGGTTTGATCTTTCTGCTTGCCTGTTCCCCTGTGGGTAGTTATGCGTGCAGAAGTGGTTTGTGATCTTTAGATCTTCCTAAAATGTTCTTACTAAGTTCCTGATGAACTGAAATCCATTGTCAGACTAAGATCTGGGGGATCCCATACCTGTACACCAAGTCTTTCCATAGGAACCCCCTTACTTCTCCCTCATGAATTCTGGCAAATGTTTCAGCCTCGACCCACTTAGTAAAATAATCCATTGCTATCAATAAAAAATGCTTCTAGGTAGGTGCCATAGGGAGTGGCCCAACAATTTCCAAGCCCCATACATGAACGACCAAGGACTAGCCACGAGTTTTAGTTCTCTGGGGGCCATTTTTACTACGGACGCGAAACGCTGACACTTGTCGCATCTTTTAGCATGATGTTTGGTATCCTGAGGCATTCAGGGATTCATTCATGACTTTACAAGCTAGTGATATTCCCCTAGTGTGGCTTCCACATATGCCCTCATAAATTTCTGCTAACACATACTGAGCCTCATTTTCTCGTAGACATATAAGGTATAGTCCTATAATCATTTTCTTATATAATACCTCATTAATCATCATGCACCTGACACCCCATTCTTGAACCTTCTTGGTAAGTAGTTTGTCTTTAGGAAGCATTCATTCTTCAAGGAAGCGGATTAGGTAGTCCTGCCAACGGGTTCCCGTTCAACTTCTACATCTACCACATTATTCCACGGGGACATTCCTTTTGTAAAGGAAGCGTAATGAAGATACTAGATTCACTGGGGCATCCGTGTACCCATTCTCAGTTCTTAGAATTTCCAGGATCTCATAATTTTTTAGCATGCTGAGGAGATCCTTTGCCTATTGTGAAGAAGTCACCATCCGTTCATCTTTTGTTACATATTCCCCCTTGACCTGCTTCGTAATTAATACAGATTTACATAATATTTTCACATCAGTTACCTCATATTCCCATAGAAGGGATACTCCCATGATCAGTACATCATACTCGACTTTATTATTTTATGCATTGAATCCGAAAGAGATGTAGTGTTCCAATATTTCTCTGAAGGGAGTTTGTACTACTACCCATGCTCCTCTATTTTTTGAAGAACCTTCAAAAAAGAGTTTACAAGTTCCATCTTCCCCCGTTTGGTTGGATTCTCATTCAACTTCCCTTTCTTTGAAGTCTGCCAACGTTTACCCTTTTATTGAAGTTCAAGGCTTGTAATGATGTTGTACTGGCTGAGCTTAATTGACCATTTTATTGTTCTCCCGCTTGCCTCCGTCGACTGTAGAGGGCTTTTAATGGGAGAATCAGTTAACACCTCGATGATGTGGGCCTGAAAACAAGGCCCTAGCTTCCGTGCTGAAGTTACAGTGGTCAGTACTAGTTTCTCCATCTATTTATATCTTGTTTCTACCGTCTACAAGACTTTTGCTCATGAAGTATATAGGTTTCTGTTTCCTTTCGTCTTCTTTGATAAGTACTGCACTAGCTGCCCCTATGGAGACAGGAACGTACAACAGAAGCTGCTCGTTGGGAGTAGGTTTGGAGAGTAAGGGGGGAGTTGTTAGGTACTCCTTAATCTTTGTGAAGGCTTCTTCACAGTCTTCATTCCACCTGCTCGCGAAAATTTTCCGCAACCTTTCAAAGAAAGGCTTGCATATGTCCGTTGACCTAGAGATGAAACTGTATTGGGTGGCTAACCTTCCTGTTAACCCTCAGATTTCTTTGATCACCTTTACCTGGTCATGGTTCACTTTGATTCTCCATTGTGTAACTAGGTGCCCAAGAAACTTTCCCACCACCGCTCCAAAAGTGCACTTCTCTACGTTTAGCTTCATGGAATTTCTCCTTAGAACAGAAAATGCTTCTTCAAGGTCCTGAATGTGGTCTTCTCATTTCTTACTTTTAACCAGCATGTCATCAACATAAACTTCTATATTCTTCCCGATCTATTCGCAGAAGAACTTGTTCAGTAGCCTTCGATAAGTTGCACCTGCAATCTTTAGACCAAAGAGTATGACTTTGTAACAATAGTCACCGTACTCAGTAATGAAAGAAGTTTTTTCCTGATCAGGTTAGAATATTTTAACCTGATTCTAACCTGAGTAAGCATCCATGAAGCTGAGAAGTTTGTGCCTGAAGTGGCGTCTACCATTTGATCTATCATTTGTAGCTGGTATTCGTCTTTGGGGCTTGCCTTATTAAGGTTAGTAAAGTCCATGCAGATCTTCCACTTCCTGTTCTGCTTTTGTACCATTACCACGTTAGCTGGCCATTTGGGGTAGTTTACCTCTTTGATGAAATCCGCTGCCAAGAGCTTCTTAACCTCCTCTTTGATCATTTGATTCCATTCAAGAGCAAAGATTCTCTTCCATTGTGTCACAAGTTTCACTGTGAGATCCGTGTTCAATCTGTGGCAGATGATCTCTTCTAGAATGTCGGGCATCTCCTATGCCATCACGGCAAATACATATTTGTTTTCCTTTAGAAACACTATCAACTTCCTTTTCTCACTTTCCTCAAGACAGGTGCCAACATTAATCATTTTCTGGGTCCTTTCTTCCAGACATACGGTCTCTGTTACCTTTCCCACCTCAAACTTCGGGTTGTCTTGCCCGTTATCCCGTGATTGCTATAAGTCCGCATGTCTTTTTCCTTCAAACTTATCTGTAGCCTTTTTCTTAACGGATTCCAATGCGGTCACTGAACAGATACGAGCCACGGCCTGATCGCCTCTTATCATCTTTACTCCCTCTGGTGATGGGTACTTCAACATGTGGTAGAAGGTTGAGGGGACAACCTTCATTTTGTAGAGCCAAGTCCTTCCCAAGATCGCATTGTACGAGGACGCCTTGCCCTGCACCATGAATTCAGTCATATGGTTGAAAGGCTTTGCGTTCTCCAAGAGAGTTAGAGTTCCTTCCGAGTACCTGATGGCTCCATTGAAGCCAATTAAAGGCTGCGAGGTCCCTTGTAACTTCTGGTCTCTCATGGACATTTTTTCCACGACCACTCAGTACATAATGTTTATTACGCTCTCATCATCCACCAAGATCCTCTACAACAAGCAGTAAATGATAAGGGCATCGTTGAAGGACTTCCTCAGTTTCACACTTTTGTTGATACTTTCACAAGGTGCCTGCGGGTAATGCTTATTGCTCTTATGTGATTCCTTTTTTTTTTGTTCAACCGTTCTCTGCATACTCTTCCTCTCTTCCTCTAGGATAATGTAGGCTTGTGCCTGTTGGAAAACTTCCACCATAGAAAGGGGCTTCCCCTTGAACAGATCCACGAAAAATGCTGACTTTGGGTCCAGACCTCGTTAGAAGGCCAATTTGGTCAATCGGTCATCGCAGTTATCGACCTTGGCCATCTCATCTTTATAACGATGAGTGTACTCCCACAAGGATTTCCCTTCCTTGGTAGAGATTTTAATTAGGTGTTTAGAGTCTTCCATGATTGTATGGTACATAGAGTATTTCTCTATGAAAATGAAGGACATGATAGCAAAGCTCGAGATCAAGTGCATAAGCAATGAGTGATACCGCTTTAAAGTCATCCCATCGAGGCTAGTGGGGAACATTCTGCACATCAACTTGTCATCATGTTGGTACATAGCCATGTCTTGTGTGAATCGTCGAAGATGGTCTACGGGATTAGTTTTTCCTTCATAGCATTTGAATCTCAGAGTAATAAATTTTTTGGGTATAGGCGCCACTAGGATTTCTGGGCTTAATGGTGTCCGGATATGAGATTCGAGGTTGGTTTTTCTCGTACTCGGGATTATCGAGCCTCTGCCTCATTCACGAGGTTCTATGACTGGACATCTCTTCTCGTCATACGTTTCTATTATTCTCGTGGTCTCCTTGTCTTCCGTCTTGACGATTTTCCCCAGAGTGGGCTTCCTGTTCGTCGTTATTTTCCCGTTCGTCATCATTCACCCGTTGACTGATCTCTGCTCACGTTTTTGCAAGTTCCTACGGTAGTGTGTTGATATGATCTTGCACATTCTGCCATGTATTATGTATTGCTTCGGCGTTCCCCCATTCCATCTCATGCATCTTGTTTAGGATCGTTTACAACATTTCTGTCGGTGAGGTTGGTTGATCTACGTGGTCATCTCCATTTTTGGTTATGTTGTCCTCATTTAGGGTTGTGCTGGATTTGGTTCTAGGCATGTTTATGGTCTTGTAGGGAGGGTCTCTTAAGATTTTCTCTCAACTCTCAATGAAAGCATCAAAATATAAAGGATTTTTCCTACTAATTAGGGATCAAAGGGAAAAGTATTGATAAGGGTCAATTTATATGAGTATTAATATGAGAGAGAAAGAGAGAGAGAGTGTGTGTGTGTGTATGGGGAGTAAATACTCTAAGTTGTTATTTGTTTGAGTTGTGTTGAATGCTTGTGTTCCAATATACTGACCTTATATAGACTTCCTAATTTACATGAGTGGATTATAATAATAATAAAATCAAGGAGAGTGATTATCCTCCTCCTATGATCTCGTAGGCACTCATTATGCCTAGAGATCACACCTAATCATGGGGATCTATCTGCCAGGTATGACCCTCTTTCCTTTCCTTGCTATCATTTCCATCTGTCTCATTCAACCATCAAATAATCACAGTCACTTGGTGATTTCTTGTGATTCAAGCCAGTCAGTCGTAACCACTTGGTGGCCTGCCATCCTGTCTTATCCAAGTCATTCAACTACCTAATCAATCATTGCCACTTGACTGTCATTCCAGATCCCTTTCGTCCATTCCCATTTTTCTTCTAATCCTTCTTTTCCCGTTCTTGCATAGTTCTGCGAGTGCCATGTGCCTTGCCCGTTTAGGGTAGTTCTCGGAGTCTCAGGTTCCTTGTCTTGTTCCAGAGACGTGGGTCCTTCGTCATTCTTTTCTCATTGGCCAATCAGCTTTTCCCGTTCTGCTGCTCTTTCCCGTTCTCAGTATTCGTCTGTCCGTTCTTCATTTGTTTACGGGTGTCTCGTGAGATCAGTCTTCTCTCCCATTTGTTTACGATTAGCCCTCCTTATCTACGTTGCGGTTGCTATTTTTTACCTGTTCAAGCATATGTATACATACATATCCATACATATATATATATATATATATATATATATATATGTAAGTGGAACAAATTTAGCTACAAAATTATATGCCAATCTGTAGTGTACGTATTGTTGTCATATCCAACTCCGTGGGTACTGGTTTTTCAGTTGAAGGATGGACTCGTACACTTCATTCTCTCTGTAGGATGCCTCTTTCAGTTGCTTCTGAAGAAAAAGTATTCATTATGCAATTTTGAAAACCATTAACCTGCAGTTGATGTGATTCAATACAAACCTGAAAAAAACAATTTAGACAAGTTCTTACTATGCAAATTAGAAATCTGGGGCTTTTTTTACTCAAATTTCAGCTTGAATCGCCTTTTTAGACGGGAGTTTTTCGTTCTCTGCAGCATTTGCGAGAGCCTCCTCCTTTAATTCTTCATGATACGGGTTTTGTCAAAAATTTACTTGGTGTGTGTTACAAGTAAAATGATTATTTTATTTTGGGAGTTACAAGTTTTAATTTGACAATGTTAGTTTTCAGTTTTAAAGATTTTAATACAAAAGCATATTCCTTATTGGACGGTTAAACGCTTTCCATTTATATACACTAGCATATTATATGTGTGTTACACATGTCTATACAATTCATTTAGTTCAGCATATCAATTAAAAATCGAGTAAAAATAAGTATTATGTGTTAAAAAATGTATATTGTAGCATAAGATCATGTTGGTTAAACATGTAAACTGAACATGATTACTTGAAGGAGAAGGTTTTGAGACTATTTACTGACGTTGATTGTCCTTGGTACATAAACAAAAAGTAAGGAGAATACATATCATTAAAAGAGAAATATAATAGATTATTGCTTTTTATATCAGGATACTAATCGAATATAATAATCTATATCTGCATTTTACTTGTATGTTTTGTCTTAATTAACTCTCTTTATTAATGTCATTAAAAGATGAACAAATGATATAAACAATTGATTAAAGGAAATTCGCATGAACTCTTCAAATATAACATCTGTGTGAATAATGATACACAAGTACTATTCTTGTGAGTGTCTTGCTTCTGATTCTCACCACATTGCAATACGATAGTATAATGCTTCTCTTTCATTCCACCTATATCTACAATAAAAGATGCATGGGAAGTCTCAATATATAGAACAATTTAATATATATGATCTCAAAACCTCTTAGACAATTGAGTATTTTTTTTCCCACAAGTGAAGATAATGAATAGATGACATGTAGATATACTTCAAAGTTTTTCTACTTCAAACAGTGACAAAATTGGCAATAGTTGCTTGAGTATAGAAGAATAACAGTTTTCACAAATCTACATATTTTGACACTATCTATAGATATAGAGAAGATGCACGTGATCGTTAAAAGAACGAACAAAATTTTAA
Source organism: Datisca glomerata (assembly GCA_003255025.1). Classification (NCBI taxonomy): domain Eukaryota; kingdom Viridiplantae; phylum Streptophyta; class Magnoliopsida; order Cucurbitales; family Datiscaceae; genus Datisca; species Datisca glomerata. The sequence goes on from QANY01007839.1 coordinate 280,720, forward strand.
CTTAGAAAATGAAAGCTCAATACATGAATTAAAGATATAATCACTTAGAATTGATTGAAAACATTATAATAATTAAATATGAAAAGAAAACTTTCTTCTATCAATTCACCATTAAAATTCATGGAAAACATATTTTTTTAGGTTACTATAGGATATGTGAAGCTTAGCTCCGACCAATCCTAGGTTGCACAGGTCCTTGGAAATGAGTTTCTCACAAGTGCACAACAGACCTTTCAGGGGCAGTTAATTTTTCTCAGTTCGATACCCTAACGAGTCGAACTGGATAAACAAACCCATGACGCCCAGGTCTCTGGCTAGCAAATTTTTGATGTGGTCTATATTTTCTTTTCATTCGTCTTCCAATCATATAAGAAAATAATTAATAAATTGAATTAGGTAATTTATGCATTCAAAAGCACGTAAATCTCACATGAGAAATTATATAAATTATGTACTTCAATTATATATTTTCTTCGAAAAAGTAGAGGGAATACACTAGCCAATACATTATTTCAAAGATGTTGGTCCTTTACCTGTGGAAGTGATTCGTTAAGTAAGCTAGGATTTCTTAGAATTCTAGAGAGCTAAAAAATTATCTTTGGACATGAGTTGGCATGCATGTCCTCTCTTGCTTTGAACGCAGGTATGAGTCAGGAACCTTCCCCTTGCTGTAAACTCTCCATTGATACAGCTTGGCCAAATGGTGTGCTCATAGCTCAGATGGGCTGTAAAAACATTTCTCAAGTAGATGATGCTTTTTCTGCTGAAGTTTTTTTTTTTTTTTTTTTTTCCATTTTATGGGGCTTGAAAGGTGTGGTACTGTCCATGATTTGCGTACTTTTGTTCTCTCAAATACATTGGATCTTGTCAACTTCTTGAGGAATTCAGTGGATAAGGATCTTGTAAACTTTGTTATTCTGATGTTCATGAATTTATATTTTCATAACAATACTACTTTTTTTAAGATGTTATTGATGTGTTATGAGATCTATATAGTGTGATACAGTTAATGCGTCTAAATACAATAAAATCCTCTAGTTACATGCATTCCACTTCATTCAAATAATTTAAAATTTAAATATTTAATTATGCCAACCTCTCATTTAGATGCATTTAGATGCATGAAAACAATTGATATTTTCAAAGTACCCATAAGCATGCTCTATGCATATTTTCTTCTATACAACGTTTACATTAACTGTCCTAAATGTATCACCTAATATGACACCTATTCTTTTTCACTGTCATTGAATTTTCTTTAATTACAAAATTATCATTATATATACTCTCCTAAATAACCCTAACCCTTTCGTTTGTCTCAAAATTACGACGCCATCTCCCTCTCCTTCCATCCTCATCACTGACCATCTCCCCCTCCCTTCATCCTCGTCACCGACCATCGTCGTCAGTGACCATCATGTTCAATCTATTACGGCCATCTTCATCTTGGTGATGAGCTCGTGGCTAGATCTGCGTAGGTTGATTCATCGAGCATGTTTTGCCGAGGTCAGTTTGCTTTACATTTTCTTTTTTACCTTTTGATTTTTAGATGAAATTTGAGGCAGATTTGAGTTCTAAGCAAATGATCCTTGCTGATTTAGGTCAAGGTTCCATATTTAGTGTTTTTTTTACGGGTCTAGAAAACCAAGACAGAAGCTAGGTTCGCAACGATCTAGTGCTCCTACTTCGAGCGATTAATGTGAAGCCTTGAAGCTCGACTTCTCTGACAAATTCTATGGGTGGATTTTAGGGTTAAAGGTTGCATGTTTTGAGTTTCTCTATCGTTTTCATGTTTCAGGGGTAGAGTTAAAGGTATCAAGCACTGGAGCCATAGTTGAAAAGGTATATTTTTAACTATTTTTTAGTTTTTAGTTTCCTTTTTTTTCCTTTGCTACTATTTCATTTAGTGTTCTATGTGGTCTATTTTTATGTGACGCTATCATCTTAGTTGATTCCTATTCTGTTTGTATTTCTGTTGAAGTTCATTGTTGAACTAACTTGTTACTATGAAGGTTATCCAATGGACAATCTTGTGATTACTGTTTTGTGGTGATCGGGATTCTTGGTGACAACACTTATCTTTGTGGTGATCGGGATCATTGCTTCCCTGTGCATCAGAATTTGTTTTAGTAAAGGATCTTCTACCAATTTATACGATTTCTTCATTTTTCTTGGGTTTTTGTCCATATATCTTTCACCAATGTGCTAGGTTCTGCATAAGAAACATTGTGCGAAGCTGCTAAATTGTAGATGGACATAGTAATTGAACTTCTTGGTTCATTTTGTTGTTATATGCTTTAATTTGGCCCTTAGCTGCTTGCTTTTGGGTTTCAGTTTCCTTCAGCAGTTGTGCTAATTATTCGTTTTTAGATTAATTGGTAAATATAGTTTTTTAGCTGTCACAAAGTGGTCGATTATAATATGTTTTTAATGTGGAAAACAATGTGGATATGAAGGAAGCTTCTATTGGTTTCCCTTATACATCATGTAACATTTATGTGAAGACACATTTTTTGCACACGTGTAGCTCAAGATAGGATCAAACGGAGGGAGCCAGGTGTTTGTGGCTCGAGCCCTCCCAATGAGAATGCCATTATAGATATTGAAACACTGACAAAAGAAGTTCTTGTATCATGGAGGTAGAATTCCCAATTCTTCATTACTTAGATTAATGTAATATATTTCTTTCTCTATGTGTTGAAATCCCTTCAAATAGCCATGGCCAGGTTGCTTATTTGAGTCCCATTGTTTAGATCAAGAGTCACACATCGTTTTGTCATGTTGTCTCTTTTGAATGGTCACGATCATGTGTTGACTGCAGAATAGGTACTGAACATGAGAAGTTTGGTTTTGAGTTTGGAACCTTACGTCCTGTAAAATACGAACAGAGAAATGAATTGCTCAATGGGATTGCAGAGAGATTTGATCGGGAAAAAAATAATGGAATGTGACAATATTATAGGACTCAAAAAGGTAGGTTGCTCTTTTCATTGGTTCATTTCATTGTTCTACCTTCTTCATTTCTCTTTGCAAAACTTCTGCAATATAAGGAAGGAAAACAACATATAACTTAGTTTGTTACATAGTTACACTTACTCACACGTCTTACGCTTCTAACAATACTTCTGCTACTAACCTTTCATACCATTCTAGATTAAAAAAATTACCTTAAGTCCTTGTTCTTGGAAGTTAACAACAAATTTTAACTTTAGTAGCTATTCCTATAGGCTTAAGGTAAGTTTAAGATATTGTGCTCTCCTAGTAATTTCTTGACATGCTTCTACTTTTCGTTCTTCAAACCACACCTGAAAATCTCTATTTCTTCTCTATTCCTGCTTTCTTGATTTGAGTTTGTTCAACAAATGGTGTTTAAAGTTTTCTCGTGTTATAACTTCCTTTTCTCTCTACTGGAACATGTTGAAAGGCTGTCATGGGAAGGCAATGCCTTTTTATGATAGTTTTTTAAAAAGAGATAGGGTACCTATAATGATGGGGAATCTCCGTCATCTATATACTTTTTCCGACACTTATGATGACGGGTAATCTCTATCATTTAATTACTTTTTCTAGCACCTATGATGACGGGGAATCTCCGTCATCTATATACTTTTTGAGGTATCCTTTATTGATGGTTTTTGTTTAAAATGACTAAAGATGATAACTGGTAGATGACAGTCGGCCACCCGTCAATAAAGGGTTATAATGATGGTTTTTACCCATCATCTAAACCCTTTGTTGTAGTAGTGATAACATGTCAATTATGATAAGCAATTAAGTCGATTAATTATCATTAGCGAATTTAATAATTGTAATATACCTTTTGAAATGTTTTTTTAATGTTCTGATGAATGTGTGATGTGCATCATGAAGTGAGCAAGTTATTTATGTGATTAAGCCATAACCATGCATATGTGGTATATTGTCCCCTTAATATCTAAAGTTGTATACAGAGTACAGTCATAGGGTGGGCATTTGAATATAATGATATGATTTATCATAATTTACTATTGATGTTATAATTTTCTGTTACAAGTTTTCTTTTGGATTATAAGCTGCATGTAGTCTAAAAATACACATCTCATTGCCTTCCTGCTTTTATATAATCATTGTATGTCATCTTCTATCTACAATGATGGTTTACTGATATAGAGTCAATCTCATATTTTTCCCAAGCATTTAGAGCTTAAAGACTCCTACATACTATGTCATACCATTATTGCATAACATGAGCATGTGTGAACTACATATGATCTAAAATTACTCATCTCATCATCATAGTGACACGTCATATCAGTACTACAAAAATGGGTTTTAATGAGAACATGATATTGATTTTAAAAATGTCATTGAAAAAGGGCCTTTTTTTACGTTTTGCTATTATGACAGGTTTTAAATAAAATGTTATCATATACTTATCTATAATGATAGGTAATTCTTAAATCTGTCATGTTTTACACTCTTTATGTACAAAAATGCCATGTTATAACCCTAATCTAAACCAAATTCCCTCTTAAGCCTCTCCGTCAACTCCATCTCTCTCTCTCTCTCTCTCTCTCTCTCTCACTTAGCGTTGTCGCTCACTCGACCTCTCTCTGTTGCTCCCAATCTCTTTCTATCTCTGTCTTCTTTGATCTGGTCTGGGTGAGTTCAACCAACAATTAGGTTTTATATATGAAGTTTTGGTGGTCAGTTTTGTAGATGTAATTTTGTTGCTCGATTTGGTTGTAGATCTATATCTTGTTTCAAATCTGATTTTATATTTGAGATTGATTTTTAGGGATTTGGTTTTCAAGAGTCAAAAAACCCTTCCCCCTTTCCAACTCAACGTTTCAGTATTTTCTATCATTCTCAGGTAAGAGTTTATCAAAGTTTTGGTATTTTCTCTCATAGGTTTCTCAGATTTTATTTTTGTCCCTGGATTATATGTAAGATTTATTTTTTGTGTTTATTTTTTGTTGTTTCTAAGCACCCCAAAAATATATTTCTGAACGCAAAGGAGAAGATTTACCACAATCTGATTTAGGATGTAGTGGTTGAGCAAAGGCGACATCTATTTAGTGGAGCTTCAATTTCAATCCCCAACACCCAGATCTCCTTCGTATGAGAAAGGTAAGCATCCATCTCTCTCCTTAATTTATTTTCCTTATCCAAGCTTCAGTCAATCATTCACGTTGTTGGCTCTTATCTATGGTGGATGGTAAGAGTTACTAGTTTGAACGCTTGCAAAGTTCTTATGATTTTTTTGCAATCTTTCGGCACAAATGTTTGAGCGCTACTTCCTTGCTGGTGCTGATTATCAGGTCGGTTCACTTGTCAGAGTCCTCTCCTTGGAGATTTCACTAATATTAACCTTTCTTGTTTTTAAGTTTTATGTATGTTATTTACTTTGGATGGTATTAACAATAATAAGATCCTGTCTTTCTTTTCTTTTATGTGATGAGATCTTTTAAATCATTTGTTGATATGAGATTAAATTAAATCACTTTCTCCTGAATTTCATACAGATCAAATATAATGGATAAGGGATTATAATTTTTATTGTTCTTATTATAGGGTCAGTCTAACACAATGCGAAGAAACTAGATGCATAAGGCAGACATGCTTTCCTAATTGCAAATTCCCGTCAGATGGTGTATTAATCAAACGTCCATGGTATATGTAAGAACCTCTTTACGTGAGGTGGAAGCAATGGGATTGTCAAAGTGAATGCCAGTACTATTGTATGCTTGACAGAAAGAAAGAAAGAGAGGCACTTTGTTGTGGTCCTGTCAGATATCACGGTAAAGGCCTTCAAGCGTGTATATGGACTTCAGGTTTGGTTTTCGACAAACTATAAACTTAAAGCACTTCTATTTTTAGACTTGGATTGATGTTACCTTACAACAATATTCTAATTTTTTGGTTTTTAACATGCTCACTACTTCGAAACCCGTTTCTGTAGCTTTGTCTGCTCTAAACTTTGCAATGCAATTTCATGGATTGTTATCCTTTTCATACTTATGTATTATAAATTGCCTCTTAATCAAGACAAAAAGGCATACTATGAGTATACGATTTAGTGGCACATCTACGGAATGATTGCTTTCATAACCACCCATATATTATATCTCAACTTTTATAAACTAGATTTTTTAATCATGTACCTATCGTGCTAGTATCTTAATTTGTGAGAAATTGCATGTCAGCAAGTTCATATTGTGTCATGTATGCGTCTCTTTTCCATGTCCATTCTTCTTAGCTTAGGATTTTATTTGAAAATAAATTGGAGTTATTTTATTCCAAAAAAAATTCTTTTGTTGATCTTCTTCATGAAGAATCACTTTAGGATGCCTAAAATCGTGTTTTGGCATATACCAAGTCAAGCTTATAAGGATGTAAGTCATTTTTCATACATAAACCTTGTGTTGGTTCAACCAACAAGGAGAGAGTTGCTGCTCAAGAAGCTGAAACCGGTATCATGAAACTACTTCTGAAAATATCTTCTGTTAAGGTAAGGAAATTTATTTATGTTTGCAACTCATTTTTAATTCTTTCATGTGATTTCATGTATGTAGAGCAACAAGCATGTACTTGTACACAGTGCTCATAACGACAATTTTTTAGTGAGGTTCTGAGAACTTATTGATCAAGTATCATATGCTATGCATGAGTAATTATATCCCAAGTACCCGATGACTAGTGTCTTTGAATTAGGAGAGGTCATGAAAATGATTTTTATTCTAAAATTTTCAGCCACTCACCTTTAGAAGTCTAGTGAGGAAGGCGAGCTTGTGAGTTTGTAGTAAGTGTACTGCTCATGGGTTTGAAACCAGGACCAATCCTGATTTTAAGTGGGAACCTGTGGCGGTATGTTACTGACTTCTAAGCTAATTTTTTTGAAGTTTACTTAGTTTTGGGTAATGACTGTGTTCTCTGTATTTTTAGAGACTAATAGGTATCGTTGGCTTAGGGGCAGATATCCCAAAGAAATGAGCTCAGATAGCAAAATCAATTGGTTGAAGCCTTGAACAATTATTGAAAATAGAAGAGGGATTAGCTCTCTTGCTGCTGATAGGTGAATAGTAGAATGAAATTAATTAGGAATAATAAAACATTTTGGGTACTTCAGTTTCTTTTAGCTTTGCCTATGCTGTTCTCCATTCAGATGGACTTTCTAAAAAATTCTTAAACATGTTGTTGGATTCAAACCTTGCCAAAATAACAACATTTATGTCTATCTAGAGTGTGTTACTGATTTGGATATTCTCACGTGTATTTTAACTCTCGCTCTCTCTCTTTGAGTTATTATTATTACTGCTTAATCTCTTTTATCTATGTGCTTAATAGAATTTTATTTTCACTTCTAAATTTGAATATGTTGATTTGAAGCACACATTGATTTTGGCCTTTCTGACTTTATCAGACCAGGTAATAAATGTAAAAACTTAAATTGTAGTGTTAAGTAGACTTCTTTTCTTGGATATTTACCATATTGATTTTACTAGTTGATCAAATGGTAAAAACTTGATTCCATTCTGGTACACTCTTATTGATGTTCTTATTGCCTTCTATAAGTAGTTACCATTTACCATATTCACTAGATTACTGCGATATTAGGTTATTGATACAAAAAAAACTGATACAAACAGATCATTGATTCATCATTTTCTTTCATTGGATTTATGTGTAGATGCGGATATTGTTGGTAGTGCATATTATGTTGCACTTAAAGTCCTCTAGTTCCAACAATGGTTTATTAAGATCACAAAATGAACTCTAAGGAAGGTCAGCAATTTGTTCTAGATTCTGTTATGTAAATTATGCATATTTTTTTGGATTTTTCTCGAAAGAATAATGCTTTTAGTTTTGTAGATGTGGATGTTTCTTAGAACACATACCGAATTAGAGATCTTTTTGTTATTTATTATCTGCAAAAGTAAGAAAAAAAAGAACTTGATATTTATAAGTTTATGTTTATCTAGAGTTGAAAACATAGTTTGAGGTCTTGAACCGCAGAGTTCATTTTTCAAATAGTTACAGTGCCAATAGTATTTACTATAAATTTCAGGGTTGTCTGTTACATGTTTTATTTGAAACACTACAAGGTACATCTAGGACACAAATATTAACATATATAGCTACGAAAATTTAAAAAAAAAACTTTTATTTTTTCACAACTTTGGATGACGGGGATTCTCCGTCATCTATTTATTTCATGTGACACCCTTTGTTGACAGGGATTCCCCTTCAACTAACTCCTTTTGGTGGCACCTATTATTAACGGGAATTCCCCATCAACTATCTCATTTTCGCGGCACCTTTTGTTGACGGGGAATCCTCGTCAACTATTTCCTTTTCGTGGCAGGTCCATTTTGATGATTTTTATTTTAAAAGAGTTTAGATAACAACCTAGTAGATGACAGTCGGCTATCCGTCAATATAAGGTTATAGTGACGGATTTTACCCATCATCTAACCCCATTTTTATTGTAGCGATAACTTCAATTATATGAACAAGCAGTTACCGTTTACTGTAAAAGAAAATCAACTACATTGTCACACAAAAAATCATAAGTGTCAGACTATTCAAATAATGCCTTAGGAATCTCATTCTAGATCACATGTTCTTAAAGAACTTTTTAGAGGACGTCGTTAAGTGAGAGAGCATACATAAGTGTTTTATCCGTATAATATAATATACTTCAATATAATACCTCCATTGACATTTTCACATACAAGAAAAAATGAACTTGATATTTCTATGTTATGCTTAGTTAAATTCCCGTTCTTCACATACTTTTTAACAAGCCTCATATTCCCAAAATCCAAAAGGCTTATGAATTCGTTAGCAACCTTTAAATCTCCAAAACAATTCTTCAAGCAAATAGCATGCTTGATTGCTTCAAAATAAATTAGCAACTCTTCATGTGTATTGGAACTTGTTACAACACATTGTTGAGAGTTACCCATGCGATAAGCCCTATGCCAATAGAAAAACATAACTAGAAGTACAGTTTCTGTTAGTTTGAGAGCTAACGTATGCATCAAAATATACAATTACTTCTAAGTTACTAGTGATCTAAAATTAACATGAAGTCCTTTTTCTCAGCTATCTTCGTGGTTTTCAGATATGCCAGAAATTCGCTGAAGACTTTTAAACAGTTTAACGACATAACATCAGTGAAACAATATGCCATGATGACAAAGCTCCCAACTACATATGTATACTGTTTAGAATCAACTTATTTTTTTTTCTTGATCTCATTTTAGGACAATAATTTCCAGAAAATAGATTCCTTTCTGCGGTTGAAACCTCACTAAATGAACACTTTTCCATATTAAGGTCTTTAGCACCTCCATAAATGGGCTTTGGGAGAAACCCAAGAGTTTCAATTTTATGATCCTGATAAATCTTAATACCATGAGCATATACGTATATCATTTCCTATCAAAATACTCATATATACAAATTATTGGTATCGTGTATGAAATTAATGATTTTTGGCCAACAAAAATAACATCGACATATGAAACAAGAATCTTAATTAATTGACTCCCACTCACGTTAAGGTGCATGCATCTATCTATTGCATTTTCTGTTTCTTGTAATAACCATATCAAAATTAGTATCATTTTCTAAAGCTTGTTTCAATCATTAATTGACTTATTTAACCTATATACATGATTATCTTATTCTTCAATGAAAACACTTCCAATTAAACAATATAAACATCTACGTCAGGAAAGAAAATTGTCTTCACATTCTTTTAGTGCAACTCAAGTTCAAAAATGGTGAGAAATTCATTAACAGTGCTGGAGAAGAAAATCTTTGAAAAACTAACACTTGGCTTCTGCTCAAGATCTTTAGCCACTTGAGAAGCTATCTTGTTTTTAGACCGTATTTGCATTCAATTTTCTTGAGTCCTTTCAATAATTCATCAAGTTCTCATCTATATATATATCTTAAAACAAGAGGCTTCACGAGTGGCTAAAGATCTTGTATGTATATATGTATATATGGATATGTCAGCGATGGTAGGGTGTTCTAGGTCATGTTCTGGGTCCTGGCTTTCACCTGCCAGAATACTGAATTCATTCTCATCATCATCGTGATCAGATTCTATTTTACTGCTTGCAGATTCATGGAAGTATTTATTGATCTTATGGACTGGAGAAATTTCTCCTTCATGAAATCCATAGTTTTGATAAACAACACATTTTCTGTTAAATTTGGAAATTTCTTTTTAAATTCTATTTGGGCTAAGACAAATGGATTTCTATTGATGCTGAGAGAGCTTTAGGAGTAGCATCAAGACAAGCCTGGGTGTGGGCTTTGATCACCTTCATTAGTTATGGTAAATTAGGGTTCATCCACTTATTCCACCATTTTGTATAAAACACCCTTTTAAGAGGGGAGATTTTATTCTGATAGTCATATTGAAGATCCCATTTCCATATCTAGGGGATGCCGAATCGGATAATAAAATGAGTTACTAATTTTGACATGGGGATGTTTTTGTTGACTGGTAAGAGTGAAGATGCAGATTGTCATTCATTAAATGCTGATCTAACAGATTTTGGTAAAGTGTCAAGAGTAATCCTAAATTTATCTCACCAAAAGAGGAACAAATTTAGAAGCTCATTTTTAAGAACTTCAGGACATATTCTGATGAACCCAGTATGATTGTGCACTGGATTCTGATAGTAGAAGACATAGGTAAATGAATTAATATAATCCCAATAACTATATTTGGCTTCCTTGTTACTGATCTCAAGACTTTTGGTCGTATGAGGATGTAAATCCCATTGCACAATAGGCATAATATTTCTGATTGTTGCCTCACTGTAAGTAATAGGGCTGGCAGTTCTGGTGGAATCATGGAGTGTATGCTTAATCTCCATGGGTGCTGTTTCAAGCACAATGGCTTCATAAATGTAGTGATACTGTTCAAAATAAGCGGGAAATTGTTAAGTAGATAAGTATCTTTTTTTTATTTCCCATGGATCTGACATCCATTGCTCATCTGCGATTTTGATGAAGAGAATAGTCTCCTCAGTAATGTTGTTAAATATAAACTGTTCTAGTATAAGAAAGACATCTTTAGCATATTTGCTAGAAGAAGCCTCTTGAGTGCTATTAATATTTTTCTTTAAGACTGGGAATTCTATTGTATAGGGATTTCCCCTGTCACAGCCTCGGCCTCGGTTTCTGTTCATGAACCCTGCAAGTATTCGGGGGTTAGAAAGTCTAGTAAAGAATTTTGTTCACCTTTGATATATTCAATATCAAAATCAAATACTAATAATAAGCTTTGCCAAGAGGCAGATATCTGTTTGGAAGCAAGATTATGTACGTCTTTCTTAAATATTTATTTGGCTACAGGACAATAAACTCTAATAAGAAAATGTTGGTTAAGTAAATCATCTTGGAATTTAAGAATACATTTAACAATGGCTAAACATTCATGTTTAATGGTTGGATAATTAGGTGCTGGTCCTATCAAAACTCCAGAAGTAAACCTAAGTAGTTCTTCTTTTTTATTACTGGGATTTACCTGTTTAAGGATCCCACCATATCCCTGGTTAGAAGGATCTGTTTCAACAATCTTATGCCATGTAGGGTTAGGTAAAGATAAACAATGTAACTGTTATATTTTTTGTTTTTTTACTGCTAAAGTATGTTTAGTTGTCCAAGGAGAAAGGTTCTTCTTAAGTCTGTTGCAAAGGATAGAGCTATCTTGAACACACTATGGGTAGAAGTCTCTAACATAATTTTGGCTTCCTAAAAATCTATGTAATTGAGTTTCTTCTTTAATTTCATTACAAAATTTAGATGCAAATTCTATGCTTCTGTTAGTAGGGATAATAGTTCCACTAGAAATATTGTGTCATAAAAATATAACTTGTGTTTAAAAAAGTTTCATCTTAGAAGTAGACAAAACTAAGCCATTTCTGATAATAATATTCTTAAAAATATGCAGATGCTTGACATGCTGATCAATGGATAATGAGAAAATTAAAACATCATTAATGTAACAGATAATAAATTTAGTATACGGATTAAAAATATCATTCATGATATGTTGAAATTTTGATGGTCTATTCTTAACACCGAATGATAAAACTTCCACTCATAATGATCAAAGGGAATGGTAAATAATGTTTTATACTTGTCTTGTTCAGCAATCTGGATTTTCCAAAATCATAATATTAAATCAAATTTAGAAAAAAATTACTGAATCATGTAAGCGATATAAAAGATCCTTCTTATTTAGGATAGGATACCTAATCCATTGGAGAGCATGATTAAGCAGTTTATAATTAATAACCAAACGAAGTTATCCTCATTCAATGTCGGCATTTTTATGAACATAGAATGGTGTACAACTCCAAGGAGACTTACTAAGTCTAATGAGTTTTTCTATAAGAGGGATTCAATTTCTGTTTTGCAAATATCAAGATATTCCTTCTTCATCTAGCTAGGTCTAGATTTAGTAGGAACATATGTTTCATCAAAATCCACGTGATAAGGAAGAGAAACAATATGTTTCTTTCTGTTCCAAAAAGCGTTTGGCATAACACTGCAAATTTGATTTTGAAATTATGTTAAGATAACCTTTTTATTCTGAATAGAAGGATGTTGAATTTTATGTACAATAGTAAGAAGTTGAACTTCTTTCTAAATAAAATTAATTTGATTTTCTTTATTCTGTATAAGATCTTTAATAAGGTCTAATTCTTTAGTATATGGTTTTGTAATGAATTTAAAAATAATTTGTCTGTTATTAATGGTAGTATAAATACTATTAGTATCTATTTTATCCATAGGCATTAATAAACACATAAAAGGATTGCCTAGGATGATATTTTGAGTCATGTTTTTTAATAAAATAAATGATGTAGGTAAACAAATACCTTTATTATAGATTAAAACTTCTAGTAATTTGAATTCTATTTTCATTCCATTACAACTTGCACGGGTAAGAGATTGTGTGGGTTTCTAAAAATACTTAGTAGGAATTAAACCTTCTTGTATGTAGTTCAGATTAGCCCCTATATCAATAAGGGCGATAGCATATTTGATTATAAAATCTGGTTTGATAATAAAAGTAATTTTGATGTACTATTTTTGAAAGGTAACTTGATTCATAATCATAAGGTACTGGTTACGTTATCCTTCTGAGGAGGAGAATAACATTCTAGATCAATGGAATTCTTGCTTTTAAAGGAAAGCTCTTGCTTAATAAGGGCAAGATCTTGAAAAATGATTTGATTAACAGTTTGTAACTATTTAACTTCTGTTTTGAGAAGATTGACCTCCCTCTTCTGGTCTTGAATAGTAATGGATTTTTTTAGTAATGGATTTATTCTGTATGCGATTCATAATCTCGCGCATACTATAATTCTCTATAGGGAGAATATCTTTAGTATTGTAATCCTTGATGTGATCCTTATATAAGGTTTCCAAAAATTTTAATTTTATCTCTAGATAATGTATTTGGCCAACATTGCTAAGCATATTCTTCTGGGTTTCTATTAGAATATTGATAGTAGGCTGACCTAGATCAAGGCCATTCATCTCAACAATGGCTTTCCAATAACCAGCTTCAGTTAACACGTTGCAATTCTTGCTATTACAATAAGGTTCAATCTGATCAGAAGATGAATCTGAATCAGATGAATAAATTTCAGCTAAATCAATCTCTGAGCTTGAGTCTAAAGAGGAGTTGTCTTTGTCAGAGATACAATTAAGGATTTGTTGTTGGGTTTCCTCGTCTAGGGACAGCTTATCGAGTTTCTGTTTGAGTTTGCACTTATTAGCATAATGTCATTTAGTGCCACATCCGAAGCACTTAAATTCTTATCTATCCTTTTTAGGATTGGATTTTATTTTACTAAATTTCCTTTTGTGAATGTTTTGGAAGTTATGTTTAGGAGCTTTTCTAGAATGAAACCTTTGTATTTTTTAGGTTTATGAGTAGGATTTCTGGAAGTTGAGGGATTCTGGATTTTAGTGTCATAGGTGAATTGATCACAAAATTCACCTAACTCTTTACAGTTGGACAAGTTTTGATTTTTCATCATCTGCTAGAGCTTCAGATAATTATAGAGGGATAAACCTTCTTGTATGACTACTGCAATGAGAGAACCATAAGTATGCTGATGATAGGGAATGTCAACTTGGTTATGCTTATCCCTAAGTTTCTTACAAACTTTTTCTACAAAAATATTGGGGAGACCATCTATGAATTTAGCCTTCCAATGATCACTGTTGGCATCAGCACGTTGCATCACCTTAAAAATACATCTTTGCACCATCTGAAATGGGTTAAGGATGGGCAACGGAGGTTCTAAAGGAGTTCTTTGTGCTGATCTGTATTAATGATTCATGGTCCAATGAAATGGTGTATGATGGCTTGTGCTAGAGTATAGTAAACGTCTTCAGTTTTGGTTTCGGTATCAGTAAAAGGATTTATATTAATCTTAGAAGCATTTAAGATTTCATCCTTTTGAGGTTGATTGAGACAATTATCCCACCATCCTTTTAGAATACCGGTAAAGCCATTGACAAGAAATCAGGCTATTTGATGATCAGAATTATCATTCTGCTTGCAAACATATGCATACGTAATCATGTGATGTATGAGTTCAAAAACCTGGTATTCAGATTTACCACCTATGTTCCATTCATAGATAGTTTTTCTATGGTAAGATTTCTTAGTATGAAGGAAGTCTTCTTCATATAGAATGTCCTGTGGGGTAGGTCTCGGACAATAATACCTTGCAGGTCCAATTAAATCCATACGCTGGGTAGACTTGGAGTATGTAAGTTTGTTGATACTATCATAAAATGTGTTCTGTATATCATGAATTTGGGAAATAGTACACTTAGTCTGTTCATCATCGGGTGCAGATAGAGATGAATCACCCTGGTTCATCATATTAATCTATTTTGGAGATTTCGGTCCTGATGTTTCTGGCTCACTAATCTTTAAGTCTCTTATTCGTCCAATAAGAGTGGTCATGAAGTCTTCCTCTTTCTTGGTGGTTTTCAGCTTAAAATCATGAACTTCAAGAGGAGGCTTGATAGTGTTTGGTTGAAGGTTAAGAGGTTTAGGTTTTTCTGGACCTTTATCTTGTTGTCCTTCAATTTTATCATGAATATTATCCACATGTTCCTCAATACGAGTAAGTTGGTTACCTACGGTTTGGAGAAAAATGTTAGTATAATTATTATGTTTGGTTAAAGGTACAATATCTTTGACCTTTAGGGTTTCCTGTTGATTGGGTTGTTCGAAAATCTCAACATAAGGAGAGATGACTAACAGTTTAGTGCTCTCATTGCTCAGAGCAAGCTCTAAGGATAACGGTGGAGGATGAATAGCTTGGGAAAGCTTACCAGTTGTAGCTATCTAATTCTTCTGAATTCTGGTTAATACATTTAGCTGATCTTGATCAAGAATGGGTACTTTATTTGTAAAGTCACTATTCAATTCTAGCAAGGATCTAAGAGTCTGGTTTTTCCAAATGTGGTAATAATATTGATCTTGCATAAAATCCTAGTTTAGGTTCTTACGCAATTCACTATTGGGTGTAAAATCCATTAAATTTCAAATTGCATATCACTAGCGATTAGGATATTGGGCCTTCTGATGTTAGGTCTATCTTCATAAACTACATGAGGTATCTGATTTTCTGATATATGTATACCTCTTATGTGAGCTTCTGGTATCGTCATAGAATTGATAGATTCTGTTGTAGAAGGTCTGGAGGATTCTGGGAAATCTATGTTATAGGGGAGCTTACTCCTATAACTAGTACTAGAAAGGCTTCTACTTAAACGTTTCTAAAAATGAAGGTATACATTTCCTCCTTGTGTCTGAACAACATCTTTAATGGATTGTTTGATGATGGGTCTAGTAGGAATAGCATTAGAGTTTTGTCATTTTTCTGGAAAAAGTAATTTCTTCCCAAGGTATCATCATAGGGATGACTACTTAACTGCTGAAGAGATTGGTGTCGATGAGAACAGTGTGTCCCTGTTCACTCTACTTTTTGGTGTAGGGGTTTAAAGTGGAGATAACCTTTAGGTGGAGATCCTGGAAGGTGCTCATAACCATGTGAAATAACTCTGAGGGGTCATTTGGTATAAGATTGTGGGTAAACAATTTTCGGAATAAGATTGCTGGAATATAATTGTGGGAAAGTATATATCCAGAAAGTTTAGATTACTTTGTTTGTTATACTTGAAAATATTATGATTTATTGATGAGAATGTTAAATCACTTTACTTATTTTGATGGAATGTGGAAAGAGGTGTTATTAAGTATAATTATAGATTTCTAATTTTACCCTTTAACTGAATTATGTTTATGTATGACTTGTTAATTAATTTAATTTTATTCATTATTTATTATTTAATTTATAATAGGGTAAAATATAATTGTTAGTTTATTTCTTTGGTAAACTAATTTTTTTTTTTAAAAAAATTTATTCATTTTTACTTACATGCTTACTAATTTTTAATGGTTAAATTATTACTTGATCATAATGGTTACATTATAAATTTACCTAAAAAATATTGAGGATGAAATAATTAATTAATAAGATACAAATATAACAATAAGAAAGGATGACGACATAGAAAAAGAAAAAATAATATAAAAAATAAATAAAACAGCGAGAATGTTAAATTACTTTATTTGTTTTGATAGAACGTGTAAAGGAATGTCGTAAGAATTTATCAATTTATAATTTTACTCTTACCCTTGGACTAATATATAATGCTAGAATTAAAAAAAAATCATCTATCCATGAGACCATAAACACATAATTTACCATACACATATTCATTTTGATATTTTTAAAAAACAATTATAGCCATATTGGGTAATTAGTAAACAAATTATAATTGATCATATTAAAACTATATTTTAATTATCCAAATATTCATTGTTTAACATGTATATAAAAGATGATATGAGGGAATGATGGAGGTTATTTTGGGAAAATCATAAGAAAGAATTAATGTAAGATGCCGGGTATAGAGATACCCCTCAATTTTGGAGGGTATCTTTGGATTTCAGGAATTAAAAAATTTTATAATTTGTTATACCAAATTAAGGGATCTCTAAACTTCACTAATATTTCAAGCATTTGGGGTAAGATACCCTCATACCAAACGACCCCTAAATTCTAAAACTTTGAAGAGATTGTTGTCAGAAAGAGAAACACTTAAATTTGGATAAATATTAAAATAAACAGGTCCATGGGATAAGCTAGTTTCAATAGCTCCCATGAGAGATGTCCATCTCGGAGAGTACACTGAATACTGGTATTTTGACCAAGTAAAATCAAAGGTTTAAAAGCTATTTATACAAGTCCTATATGCACATACTTGTATTTTCACATGAAAGGATACAAGTCATGAACATGCAACAGATAAACAAAATTGGAACATTTAATTTTACCAGTAGAAAAATAATTAAAACTTTTGAACATGCTATAACTTTACAAAATAATGATCATACATAGAAGGACCCACACCATCAGTCAGGGACAAAAATTAGGTTCATCCTTAATGTGATGGTGAGCAAGCCAAAATTAAGCATGCACTAACCAATTGTTGAATGATGTATATCCTTTTAGATTAAGTCGTGAAATGACTTTTGAGCCAAAATTCTAGTAAAATTGATGACTTTCAATAATATAACCTCTAGATTTTTTAGAAAATTACATACTTTTCGCGACTATTTTTAGCAACATCAATATCAGAATTCAAAGTCAGAGCCTCATAAGATTTTGAAAAGGGATGTGACTATTAAATAACAAATTATGTATTAAGTAAGTTACCAATTTTGCTAAAAATGTGGTATGTCTTATTATCTCAAAATCATACATAGGAGAACAATCACTATCTATGGGAGATAAAATTTAGGTTCAACCTCAAGGTGTGGGTCAGAAAGTCAAATCCAATTTTGCATTAATCAATTGTTGTATGATGAATATCCTTTCACTTTAAGTCGTGAAATGGCTTTCAAGCCATTATCCTTGAAAAATTGATGAATTTTAACGAGAATAAAAGGTTTAGCGAATAACCATGTGAAATGGATTTTCAGAAAAACACATAATTGATGATATATATTTGAAATTATTTATTTTCCTATCCAAAATCATTTGATTTTGAAATATCAAACATATTCCATTGAATAATACGTACTTTGTAAGTAAGAATCCGTTGTTGTTATTAATATTATTTTTTAAGAATAATGATTGGATTTCATTAAGCAAAAGGCAATTAGGAAGGTCTAAAACTCTCCTTTATAGATTATTTTCCAATGAAAAAGAGAATATAAATTGGTAAATAATGAAAACTATCACTAATAATAGTTATGATCTAAACTACTATCCCTTGGGTGTTCTTCCTCTAGCCTCTTAGTCTGTTAGTCATCCCTGGCCTCGTAAAATAATGACAATTTTTCTCGCCATTTCAAGATTTAAAAAAAAAGGAATGAATTGTGTTTCTTTTGAAGAATTCTATGCTAATGAAATTTCAACTCAAAATCTATTCTCAGATCTTATATTTAGAAGAACTGGTACTAAGATTTTGACTTATTTCTTTCTTCTCTTGACATGGAAGACTTGTGTGAAGAGTTTCTAGGTGTAGAGATGCTATAGTATGTGGGTGATTCATTATAGCCAACAACATTAAGGAGGGAATTACGGCTTGTGAGTAAATTAGTCATAGATATTGTTACTAATCAAGTGTAATGTTGAATGCACTGTTCATAAATGGGGGCTTAAGCTGGTTGGGATTGGTATAAAAGTTTTGGATAAGAATTTATTTCTACTCCACTTCAATTAAAAAAAAGGGAAATATAGAGAGATGAAGGTTGAGGCCCTAAGAGTTCCAATGGGTGCCTGTTGATCTTGAAAAGGTATGTGGGACTTAATTCTCTGAATTATCTTTTGATTGTTGCCATATTTGGGTTCAGTTACATGACTTGCTCCTAATTGGATGATGGCCTATTGTGAGAAGGATAATAGGGAAAATTGGGGAGTTTATTGAAATTGATTATTATACTAAGGAAGGAGATATGGCTAGATCTGTAGGCTTAATGTATCACCACTACCATATGGTGGATCATGATAAGAGAAAAAATTTCGAGGTTTGGGTATAACTTTAACCCTTATGTTTTTATTGTTGTGGCAATATTTTTCATCTATGTAATATATTATATTCAAATAGTTAAAAATGCTTTTATGTTTTTCTAAATGAAAATGCTCTAGTATCTTTAGGGTATTTTGGTATTTTTTCCTTCCACGCATATATTTAATTTCATGTGATGCATGTAAAATACATTCATGTCATGTGCATGTGATCAATTTAGATTTTATTTTATTTTTCTAATTATAGCATTTTGTCATGTACATTGTTTCATGTAAATCTACATTCAAGAATGTAATATGAACATCCAGCTATCTAATATCCCACCCAAAGCAGATATCAATGTGCAAAACAACTATCACTGTAGTGTATATAGATCTTTAGGGTGATAGTGGGCAGTCTATTTATGAAACGTTGAGTGTTTCAAAAGAATCCCACCAAAATTCATTTGGCATGTTGGCTTGAGCAAGCATAGTGAGATCTAGCTCGACAATGTATCTATTCTTCCTCTATATCTTGACATTTTGTTGGTGCACATGGGGACAAGGGTGTTTAAAGAAGATATCTTGATTTTGTAAGAAATTTGAGAAAGGCCTAAATTCCCTTTTCCTATCAGATGGAAGAACCTTTATTCGGCAGTTTAGTTGTTTTTCAAGAAGGTTTTTGAAGATAACAGAGATTTGAAAAGCTTCAGAATTTAACTTGATGGGAAAAGTCCAGGTGAATCGAGTAACATAATCTAGAAAATTTATGTAATCCCTATAACCATCTCTAGAAGGTTATGCTGCAGATTCCTAAAGATCTATATACACTAATTAAAGAGGTTGATTGGTAATTATTGTTTAATTAGGAAAAGGTAGTGTGTGATTTTCCCTTTTGGACATGCTATACAAAAACAAGAGTTAATTTTGTAGGTTTTGGTGTTTCGGATTGCTAGATCTTATTTAGAATGTCATGTGTTAGAAGACCTACCTATTCCATAAATCATAATGATTACTCTTATTGTTATCAAGACTGGTTGCAGTATCTTCATACTATGACATTATATACTCTGGTTCGATTGAAGCTATGTATCTTGTGGGTGAAGCTGCACAAGATGGAGATGAATAAATAGTAGGATTTGTGAAACTAGAAAATGTAAGATTTGCCTCTTCCTCTAAATTTATTTGTATTGTGTTGATAGAAATGTTGACATGCATTGTTATATCTTCTATCAAAGGTGCTAAAGGTTGCATTAGCACACATTTGAAAGTTTAACTCTAATTCTCCTTCTACTTTTCAATTATGCTTTCTTGGCGCATTAGAAGTGCTTGAATTTCTTCTAAACTCAAATAATATGTTCTTGATGTTACACTCACTTCATAGAATCATACTCAGGTCGAGGCCATTTAGAATGTAAAGAACCATTTCTTGATCACTTATTATTTGTCCTGCAACGTTTATAATGAATTCCTAAGTTGCATCCTTTATGCCTTTGAGTGATTGGAAATAATTCTTCAATTGAGTTCCAGACCTCTAAAGATGAAGTATACTAAGCCTTTGTGCCAAGAATTCCTTCAGACATACAAGATCTAAGCCAACAATGAACTAACTAATCTTTCTTGAATTTGAATTTATAGGATGGATTAACTACACCATCTTCTGTTGTTCTTGTAGGTCTTGGTAAAAACCCAAGCATGATCTTATCGACATCATTACCAATTAGAGCTAGAATAGCTTGTGACTTCGAAAGCACATAGTTATTTCTAACAAGCTTCACATTCAAGGAAATGTTTAGTGTATTAGAAAGGCATTGGTTTGTTAATTTGTAGGATTTTTTTTGGCCATTTAACACGAGTTCTTGATGGCTTTGATACCATGTGATCTGAGCTAATTGAGAGAGAGGAGTGAATGAAACTCTCAGGATTTAACCTGAATATGAGAGAAAGAGTTTGTATTTATATCAGTTTATTACAGAAGCTACATGGTAAGAGAATTATACTAGATATAAGCTTACACTACATGAAAAATGGCATTCTACAATAGGCGGATATCCCTTTGAAAATTAATCCACAAGGATCATGCTGCGCCTATTACAACCCCTCATATTAAAAGTTCACATTTTTCGCGAGGCACAACGCCTCCTGTGAAGACCCATGTAGTATCTCACTTTTTACATGATTTTTCGTCTATTGTAAAACGTTGTTTAATGAGGTTTTTTGACTCATGTTATTTTTATTCAACAAGTGTTTATAATTCTTATGAATTAATGCTCACATGTATTTTTGTATCCTATTAAATCAAATACCATAAGATTTTTTGAATCTCATTGATATAGTTTTTGGTTATATATTATGCCTCTTATAAAGATATTTTCCTGACATTTTATAAATGTTATTTTTTACAATCAATTTATATGCATCTTTTTACTGACCTATTTAATCATTCAAAATTAATACATTATTAGACTAAAAGACATTCAAACATCATTTCATTTTCACAAAATATTATCCATATGTACCATTAATAATTATCATCTAAAAATATTAGTTATTAGTCTACTAATACAATGTGCTATTCAAAAAACAAAAAATATCTAAAAGTTTCACAGACGTTATAAATTAACTTCAAAGTTACACTGCTACTCTTCAAAATTTGATGTCATGTTAAAAACCTTCAAGAGATTGTAGGTCCTGCATTTTAAAGAATAACATAGTAACTTTAAGATAATTTCACATTGCTCACATCACCATTTTATACTTTGAGAAAATAACACTAGTTATTCACTATGATAACAAATCAAATAACTTGCATCAAACATATAACCTAGAATAATTAAATTGCGCACAACACCTTCCATTCTGCTGTATAATTATAGAAGTATTTCTTCCCATCAACAATTTTGCCTACTGCTACATACATCTCCAGGAAAATCCCTCAAAGGTAAAAGTAGCACATCATTCACCAATGTGTCTATGTTATTCTCACAACAATATAAACATACTATCTAGCACATAAAATTCAGGTCAAACAAAAAAAATATTGATATATAATAACATCAACTATACCTTCAAAAAAATATTGCTCTCATTCCTAAAGACTTAACCAAAAAACAGGGCCACTTTAAGTTCTGAATACCTAAAGCTTAATAAAAAACAACAAACTAGTCCAATAATCTAAACATCTAAATGTAAAAAGCATACACTACAAGAAATATGGCATTCTACAACATCGAAAATAACAATTTTCCTACCAACCGACTCTTGACAAAATTCAACCTTAAACAAAGTCAATTTCAATTAATAATGATAAAATGATAAAATTCAGTCTTTTAAACCTCAAAGCTTGCCTAACCAAACATAATTCATCCTCTAACAGTCCCCTCCCCTACCCATACCCACCCCACCTTCAAAGAATATTCTTGAACTTTAAGACGTGTTACCAACATAAAAAATAACAGTTTTCCTAGCAACCAACTCTAGTATACATAACTTGACAAAATTCGATCTCAAACTAAGTCAATTTCAAAATATGATAAAATTCAGTCTCTTAAACCTCAAAGAATGCATAACCAAACATAATTCATCCTCTAACAACCCCATCCTGTACCCATACCCAACCCACCTTCAAAGAATATTCTTGAACTTTAAAACATGTGTTACAAACATAAAAAAATAATAGTTTTTTTACCAACCGGTTCTAGTATGCATAACTTGACAAAATTCAGCTTCACACAAAGTCAACTTGAAATAATAATGGTAAAATCATAAAATTCAATCTCTTAAACCTCAAAGCATGCATAACCAAATATAATTGATCCTCTAACAACCCTCCTGCCCTACTCATACCCACCCCACCTTCAAAGAATATTCTTGAACATTAAAAACATGTTTTACCAACATCGAAAATAACAGTTTTCCTACCAACCAACTCTAGTATGCATAAGTTGAAAAAATTCGGCCTCAAACAAAGTCAATTTCAATTAATAATGTTAAAATGACAAAATTCAGTCTCTTAAACCCCAAATCATGTATAACAAAACATAATTCATCCTCTAATAGCCCCTACCCATACTCACCCCACCTTCAAAGAATATTCTTGAACTTTAAAACATGTGTTACTAATATCGAAAATAACAATTTTCCTACCAACCGACTCTACTATGCATAACTTAAAAAAATTCAACCTCAAACAAAGGCAATCTCAATTAATAATGGTAAAATGATAAAATTCAGTCTTTTAAACCTCAAAGCATGCATAACCAAACATAAAACATGTGTTACCAACATCTAAAGTAATAGTTTTCCTATCAACCGACTCTAGTATGCATAACTTGACAAAATTTAGCCTCAAACGAAGTCAATTTCAATTAATAATGGTCAAATGGTAAAAAATTTAGTCTCTTAAACCTTAAAGCATGCATAACCACACATAATTCATCATCTAATTACCCTCTCTACCCCTCCCCTACCAATACCCACCCCACCTTCAAAGAATATTCTTGAACTTTAAAACATATGTTATCAACATCGAAAATAACAGTTTTCCTACCAACCGACTCTAGTATGCATAACTTGACAAAATTCAGCCTTAAACAAACTCAATCCCAATTAATAATAGTAAAATGATATAACTCAATCTCTTAAATCTTGAAGCATGCATAACCAAACATAATTCATTCTCTAACAATCCCCCCACTACTCATACCCACCCCAGCTTCAAAAAATATTCTTGAACTTTAAAACATGTGTTACCAACATTGAAAATAGCAGTTTTCCTACCAACTGACTCTAGTATGCATAACTTGACAAAATTAAGCCTCAAACAAAGTCAATTTCCATTAATAATGATAAAATGATAAAATTCAACCTCTTAAACCTCAAAGCATGCATAATCGAACATAAAAAATCCTACAAATAAGCTTACACTTCTAGTTCAGGCATTCCTTTAATTAAATACTATTATAGCTATGGCTTAGGCAAATATCAGAAAATTCAGCAATAAAACCAGTAGTACTAAATGATGAAAATACCTCTAGATATAAATATAACCATAAATAATAACATTCAGATTAACGAACATAAATAATCTACATTAGTTAAACTCCTAATGCAACACAACAGTACAAATAAAAATCAAAAAAATGGGAATACAATTTATAATGTGTAGAGAAACTTGCTATCCAAAAGATTAAAAAATTATACATGTCAAAAACTCAAAATTATGGAAAAAAATGAAAATATGTTTATGTTTTGGAGGAAAATTATAAGTGAATAGCACGGCTCTTTCCACAACTGATGTATGACCAAGGCTTATAAAAACTATTCCTAGAAGTCAATTTTTATTTCGCAAGGCTCTTCAATGTTCAATTTTCATAGTTATGCTCTTTCTTATGCCCAGATAAAGAATGTGAAGGGTAGTGTATGATGATAAAATTGAACTCATCGTTACCAACTACTTATGAATGAAAATGCTAAATATTCAATAAACGTAAAGCAACATGAAGAATGAAAAAAAGAATGCTATTTGAAAAATAATTGTCTCATATATGGTTTGAAATTCCTAAACGACGACACTTTTTCTCGTCCTTGAATGAAGTCTTTGGCAAAAAATTTATATTAAATCATAGGTGTTAGAGACTCTGAGGTAAAACCTTAGAAATGGTTGAGGCTGGGCTTCATCGCTCTTTCAATATGTCAAGGCAAATACTCCCATTGTTGTTTATATTTGGGTGGAATACCTTTGTTCTGAAAGCTACCTACAGATGCATTTATTTATTAGATACACAAAAAATAGCTACATCTAACATACACAAGAAAAATAAAATCAGAGAAACACGACAAGCAAGGAGAAGAATTCAATGGACCACATGCCTAACAAAACTTATTTTAATTCATAAGTAGTAAGAAGACAAAAAGTAGATGGATGTTAAATCATGAACCAGGCACTGAGCAGCTTATTTCATATTAGGACTTGACTTTAAGTGGCACGTTAATTCTAAGATAAAACTTCAGTTCAAAACCCGGCTAATGTGCATGTCATGCACATTCTCTCTCATCTCCATGAAGGGATAAATGATTTCTAATGATATACATGACCAGTCAACACATTTAGACACTGAAAGTTTATGAGTAAAGAATTGAACCAAGTTAGTATAGCACCACAACCTCAAAATAAATATTCCAGCAAAGAATGTGATCATTGCCACCAATGTTAACTACACAATAACATGTCAAGGTTATCAATTTAAAATAAACAGTCAAGTTTATATATAATAGATTAAAGTTTCACTGTATTCCCAATTAATGCTATTAACCTCACTAGTATATAAATGTTGCAAACCAATAACACATCATAACAAAATTATACGCTAGACATACGAAATACAACTTCAGGGTTGTAAAAAACAAAAAATTGCTACCTTTGGAGGCTTAAATGAATAATCTGGAGGAAACTAATTAGTGACAAGAAAGACACCACTGGCATACGGACTGCCTGGAGGACCCATTATTGGTGCTTGCCAGTGGAACATGTCTTCGACAACTAGACTTGATATGACTCCAAACATATCAACACCATAGAATTAAAAAAATTCACCTAGAAGCAGTGTACTAGCTTAATTCGAAGTTGAAATGAGTCAGATTTAAAGGAAGCTCACTTTGCATAAGCTCAACCAGGATAACTAATAATAACACATCACCAAAAATTAGATAACCAAAACCAAGCTAGATAATTATCATTTGAGAGCCATTATACAAGACCCTGATAGATCGATTTGAATGACATCAAGAAGATAAAATAAGGCAGGCAATGGATAACTTCTCATAATCAGACCTGGAAATCAGTGAAACCTTATATCTTCTGTCTTTAAATGAGAGAGTGAGAGAGAAGCTAATCATTCAGAATCTTTGAGTCCTAGGTCGTTTGAGAGGGAGAAACTCCATCGAAGTCCAGCCCTAGGTCGTCTGAGATGGAGAACTGACGCTGAGGATCTTTGTGCTGAGAAAGCTCGAGAATGGAGAAGAAAATCGAGAGGGAGAACTTGTGTAGAGAGAAGCAACAATTTTCAGAGCTTCTATGAAAATGGAGCCCCTCTGAGAAAGATCGAGAGAATGTTTCGAAGAAAATTTCAAGCGCCCCCCGAGAGAGCTCGAGAGAACGAAATGAGATGTTGGTCCAATTTTTGCTTAAGTGTGTGTCCCACTTCTATTTTGCCGCTCCCACTATTTTTTGACTTTTGACATGAATAAATTTTACAATTCTCTTGTTGTTTCTTATTTTTAATAGGAGGAGACTGAAACTCTTATATTTTATTCTTATAGAATGCTATATTTGTTGTAGTGTTAGACAAACGTAAATGTAGTTAGTCAGTTGAGCAGAGGTTGGCAATATATATTGGTGAACTAACTTACTAACTGCTACTTATTTTTCCTACTAGTTTACTAACTAAAGTAGTCTTCGAGCTGCAATATTGGTTACTAAGTAGACAAGAACAAAAAGCTTTAGCATAAATTCTGGGGAATAGATATCATGTCATGTTGTTCTCTCATCATCTTTGGTTACATATACATACCTTACTAACACTTCTCCAAGAACCATATGCATTGAGTTGGAGAGCTCAAAGTATAGGAGAGAAGCATGATACATAAATCTTATTAGCATTCAACACATAAAGCACAACTTGCATCTTATAATAGGAAAAATGTTAAAAGAAAGATTTGAACTTCAAATATAACATTTCTTGCAATAAAAATAATAATAAAAAACCAAATCAAGCAATAATATAATAAACAGGCATGTAAGATTTACAGGTAAAGTCAATTAGTGTTAGATGCAGTGGTACAATAAGTATATAAGTACATGGAGCTTCTTATTCACAGTCTATGGTAGATAAAATCCCTTAACACCCATTCCTCTCACGCAAAACATGACATAAATTGGGAAGATATAGACAAAGATAAACAATGATTGGGGCTGAGACATGATAGAATCAAGCTCGGATACCATGTAAGATTTCAACCCAAGACCATTTTTTGCTAGGTGAAGAGGACCAACATGTATCTAAGCACATTAAGATTCTCACTCACTGTAAGACCCATTTTTGCTGGTTAGTATACTAGCTTGTTAATAGTGTTTTCCAGTAATTAATTTGAATAATATTACTCCCGTTTAAGCGACTATAGTATATGCATTATTATACGGCTATATACTATTGTTTTGTCAAAAAACATAGCTGTAGAATTATATGTTGAGCATATTACTTCACTTAGTTTTAATTCACCTTTTTACCAAGAGAATCATGTTTAAGAGGTCATTATATTAATAGTCTATGTCTTTTCTTTCATTAATATATATATTAACACACAAAAAACGTGAAATTTAATATTACCACACTTTGCATTTTAAATTAGGTGGTTTTTCCCTCTTAACCATTTTCATTTTTTTTGTCCCGCTCACTCTCTCTCTCCCTCTCTCTCTCCCACCCGCATTCCAACCCCATGTAAATGATATAAATGGAGTTTATCATTAGATTGAAAACTCATAATCTCTTAATCAAAAAAATCCCTACCTCCTTATTCCCTTTTGGCTCTTCTATTATAATTAAATCCCACAGCTATTTTGCTCCTTAATGATCAACTAAAAAGTACGGATAATTTGTTCTCTTACTCTCATAAATCAAGAAATTTTATATATTTCAGAAAATCATTTCATTATCGACCTTTCATTTTGAAGAATTGGTTTCGCTCTTTCACTTCCTTGAGATATTACACTTGTTATTGGTACGTTTATTTCTATTCATGTTGAATTATACACACATAAAATTGTATCAATTTAAGGTCATATGATATAGATTTTAAAAATATATATTAATATATGAAAATATATATAAATGGTTACTGTTTTATGTATATAGAAATAATTGATGTTGTAGACTACATGTAAAAATTCTGACAGTAGAGAGAAACATTTTTTATTTTACTAAGAAATTATTGATAAAAAATAAAAAAAAATATTACTATTAAATAAGACATTAATCGTACTAGTGTAAAAACTTCGTAGTTTTACAAACTCATGTGCGTGGACAAAATATTTTTCAGATCTTCTTCAGAAACCTTCATATTAGGAGCAGACTACTCCATTTTCATGACTTCGTTTTCAGTATATATTACATCATTTTGGCCAAAATATTTTATAGTAGTTTTTTATCATATGTCAATAAAGTTCCTATAATTTTTCATAATTTTTAGATAAGATATGATATAATAAATGAGTTGTTAAACTTGTAAACCTGAGTTTTATTTTATTGCCAGACAGACCCTAGTTGATGACGATTTTTCAATATGAAAATACTTTAAAAAATTATAAAATTTTAAATCAAGATTTACAAGACATGGATCAATGTTCAGAACTAATATTTGTAATTTTTTATG
Organism: Datisca glomerata; assembly: GCA_003255025.1. Classification (NCBI taxonomy): domain Eukaryota; kingdom Viridiplantae; phylum Streptophyta; class Magnoliopsida; order Cucurbitales; family Datiscaceae; genus Datisca; species Datisca glomerata. Next base: position 309,276 of record QANY01007839.1, read on the forward strand.
TTAGGAACAATTTACAATGAGTTTTCTAATCCAGACATTCAAACTGTATTTGTTTTTGTTAGTGTTTGAAAACATCTATGAATGAAATTTTTCTCCTTTATCCTTTTAGGGCTTGAACTTTAGGAAATTACAGAGGTATATAAGGTAAGCAAAATCTTACATATGTAACTTCATGGTTGCTTTTCTGTATCTGAAAAATGTGGATTTAACTTCAATTTTCTCTTCCTTGTTTGGTTGTTTTATGATGTATTTGTTGGGCTATTATGATGTACTCTGAATGATTATGTATTCGATGATTATGAAGTTCGATAAATTAATATGATATAACATATGAAAGACTGATGTATGATCACAAAATGTATAATATTGTGCCGTTAGAGCCACGTACCCATCAAACCTCTATAAGTGTTACCTCATCCTTCGAGAGATGGTTTTTGAATATGTTATGGTTAATTTTGTGGGAAGATAATTTATTGTAACTAGTTCCACCTCTTCGAAGGTGCGGAATGGTACTCATGAGAAATGTCACTTGTATGTACCTTACAAATCTCTGAAAATACTCTGGTTAGTTATGTGGGAAGACAATTATTGCAACTGGTTCAACCTCTTCGAAGGTGCAGAATGGTACTCGTGAGAAAGGTCACTTGTATGTACCTTACAAAATAACAACTTACCAATGGGTAATCTCTGTTCTGATCTAGGTATGGTGGCGGGTTCTAATGGAAGTTGGCCAACGTAAGAAAAGTTAAGAGTGCTCTGAATGAACGATAATGGTATAAGTAATATTCTGTATGATAGAATGGTATTTCATGTATGTGATTTCTTGTGTGTGAAGTTATGTATGTGTGGTTTTACTTACTGAGTATATTTTTATACTCATTCCAATTTATTTATCAATTTTTCAGATTATGATAACAATGATGAGGAGTTTATTGTCGAAGAGGTCTAGAGTCTCCGACAACGGACGAGAGTCATTGAATCTTGTTTTAAAGTCTTAGAAATTATTTACTTGATGGTATGCTTTATTTTAATTGACTTGCGACCCTCCAACACACATACTCTTTAGTTTTTGAATATTTTATGAAGTAAGACTTTTTATGTTACTAAAAGTTCAATGAAGGATTTTGTTTTTCACAATATATTATTTTAATTAGTATGAGTTAGTTTTTTTTAATTGACCTAGCTTCCTCAATGTTTTTGATAAAATATTTAACTAAAACCTGGTTAAATTTTTAGGATGTTACACTCACGGTTGATATTGGATAACATCCCTTAACATAGCAATTAAATAAACTAATTCAAGTAGCAATGCAAGAATCAAGAAATAATTAAACTGATTATTTAATTTAAACAGATTCCTTGAAAATATTATTCGTAAATGTATGAATCTTATAAATAATAAAAGACTTTAAAATTTTAAATAGGCATACACGATCCCCAATTTTGATACACTGAATTTGAGCTGGTTTAGTTGTCGAATCAGAGGTGAACCAATCATTGATGTTTGTGCACACTTTCGATTCAGTTCTAGATTACTTGTCAAGTTCACACAACTTTATTTCAAACCAGCTCTTTTTTGTTTTATATACTTAATACTCTTCCAAATATGTCATGTAAATGTCATATTGCATAGTTTCAATTATCATTTTTTATTTTTTCAACAATACTTATAATAAAGAAATTTTGATTTTTTAACATTATTTAGTGTCTGTACACTTGACTAAAATATTAGTCCAAATATTATTTGTCATAATCAAAATATGACAAGAAAGTTAAAAAAAAGTTTCACATTTTTATGAGGACGAAATTATAATTAATTTTGATAGAAAAATGTGGGACCTCCTGCCATACTAAGTGACGGTCAAATAAGATAATTTAAATTATCAGTAAAGACATTATCGTTTAAAAGTATTTCTCAAAGTTGAGTGTTTTTATATATGTTATAAATTAATCATCTAGAATTATGATTATCAAAATAACGTATTGAATGAAAAAATTAGTAAACTAAATAACAATTAAAGAAAAAAAACAGCAAAGAAAATTGCACTAAGGAACTTCGATTTGAAAATAAAACTCGGACGGTGAAGGAATTTTGTTTTCTTTATAAATTTATTAAGAGAAATTTTTCAACCACGAAGGCATTTAAGATAAGTCTAACTTATAACACAAGTCTAATTAATTATATGAAAGTTAGCGAAAAAGTTGGGTAAAAAAAGAAGTTGGGTAGAGATATGGGTTGATAGCATGTAAATAAAATAAAAAATCGCATAATATTGCCTCATTTAAGAGATTTTGGGAAAAGTAAAAGGTGAAACATGCCATTTTCATTATAGAAAGTATCCAAGTGACTGTGAAATGATTGTTCTAACATTTGTATAATAATAATTTATTAGTTAACAATTTGACCTTCTAAATTGATAACAGAGAAAAGCAATTAAATATTGCAATATTATTATACATATTACCAAAATACGTTCATTATGTGGTAGTTATAAGATCCTAGTAATCATCTCCTTAACACTTAAATTTTAAGGAGTGATCGAGTTGGACTTTTTAACTCTGTATCAAAGTTTGATTAGGTTTATGTTTTGTTAACATAAGGATTAGGCCTATGTTTATGTGTCAAATAGTTTTATTATTTGTTTTGCTTTAGTTTAGTTTGTTTGATTTGATGCTTAGTTTAACTATGATATCATGATCTAATCGGGCCTATTCAAAAATGGTATCTCACATCAATAAATATATACTTATTATGTACTAGTTATAAAATCAAATGTCCTTTTCAGTAACACCAAAATTTTAATTCGGTTGACTTTTGAACTCTAGAAAAGTAATTTTGTTTTCTATTTTTGTTGGTTAACACTTCTTTATTGAGATAAAATCTAGAGTTACTTTTAGTTTTTATGAAATACAATTTATAACCTTAGGAATTGCGTTCATTTTTAATTTGACCTGTTCAATTTTTTTACCTGGGCACTCATACAAATAATTAGTAATTAATTCTATTCACCAACATCAATCAGGATGTGAATTTTGTGGCTGAATCTTTTAGTTGTAAAGATGATTCTTCCTCCTCTGGTTGTGTTGTGGGTTTCCCTTCTCCCAGATTGACTTGGTATCCTTATATTGAGGAATGTTTCCCTTTAAACCTTTTATGATTTCAATTTTGTCAAAAAATTTAACAAAATCCTCATTCATCAACATCATCTATATGTTTTGTTATTCATCATGACATGCACATATTCCATTTGTGTAAAACAATGTCAATTTCTCATTTGAAGATTAAGAACCAAAAACTATGTTTGGGTCTTTGAAAATTGGTGGTAAAAAATAGAAGTAAGTGGACTAAGAAGGAAAGTAAAGTATATCATTAATATAATAAATTCATTCTTATAATGATTTCCTTTATATATTTCAAATACTCCGAACAATGAAACTATATTCATTTACATTTTTTCCCTACTAATTTTTAAGATCTACAAGTAGCCTATATCATTTTCTCAAGTTCTCACAGAAGTAGATAAACAATGTTGACAAAATTAAAACCTCAAAGATCAAACTAACAACAAATTACAAACTTCAATACTACTTTTCTTATGATGACAATTACAATTTATTTTGAATTGTTCAAAATTTATTTTCTTTTGACTCTTAATATCTTTAACAAATAACATAGGAATATCTTTTGTAGGTTGTGGAGAATCACTAAATACTAGTTAGAAGAATGATATCTTTTTTCCTAGTGGCAAAGGAAATATTTTAATGGCTGGGATTCTGTATTTTCTTGGCTATTTTTTTAGCATATCAATATAAAATTCAAACTGAAAGCCTTATATTTTTGACTAATTAACAAATTAAGTATTAAGTCATCAATTGAACTAATCACATGGTATGTCTTGCTATCTCATGATCATACATAGGAGAACCCACATCATCAGTCGGGGACAAAAGTTAGGTTCAGCCTTAATGTGTAGGTGAGCAAGCCAAAATTAATTATGCACTAAGCAATTGCTGAATGATGAATATCCTTTTAGATTAAGTCGTCAATGACTTTTGAGCCAATATCCAAGTAAAATTGATGAGTTTCAATGAATACAAATGGTTGTGCGGATAACCTCTAGACTTTTAGAAAATTACATAATTTATGATACATATTTCAAATTATTGAGTTTGCAATCCAAACTCGTTTGATTTTGACATATCAAACATATTTTATTTGATAATACCTAAGAGTTTGATTTTCATTATTGTTATTTTTGTTCTCTAGAACAGACATTGGATTTCATTACGCAAAAGACAATTTGGAATGCCTAAAACTTCAGCATGGATATCATATTTATTAAATGTTAATCAAATTCCGCCAAACTTAGCTTCTACATCCAAAATAATCATCCGGTCTAATAATATTTTTGTCTATTTTCTATTGCAGATATAAACTTCTTATACCATGGCTTTTATAAGGAAAAACATGATTTATGTAATTCTATTTAAGGAAAGACATGATTTATGTAATTCTATTTTACTTGTGAAGATACCTAATGTTTTTAAAACTACTAAAAAATACTATTATATTTTACTGGATGAAAATTTCTATTAAAGTATATTTAATCCTAATGAAATTGCAGGAAGTTAAAATGATGGCGTTTGATTTCCATCTATGCAAATATTATTACATAAATTTAGGAAATAGTTGTTCGCTTTAGAAAATTATCACTTGAGATGCATGGATTATTCGGTAATCATAAAGTCAATGTCTTATATGCTTGTCAGGCATAGAAATCAAATAATGGCCATGTGTTCAAGGATCATAAAGTTTGAAACGGTCGTATGTGTCAGTTCAGAATTTGACCAAGTGACAATGTACTCAAAATATAAATGATGGGAGCGTGAAACAATAATGAATTTGAGAGGAGTAAGGTTTTCACTAGAGAAGAAAATAAATGTAGGTTTTTTTTTAAAAATGAATATGACCCTAGTACTCTGTATTTGCATAACATCTAAAAATAGTATGTGGCAGAGAATAATGTAATCATTCACATTTCTTTCCTTTCCCTACTAAGTTTCAAAATCCAATCACAGCCTATAGTTTTTTTTCTAATTTCTCATAGAAGCATCTAACAAATGTTGACAGAACTGAAACTTCAAAGACCAAACTGACAAAAAAATTACAAACTTTGATACTACTTTGTATCTTGCAATATAATATTTATTTTGAATTATTCAAAATTTACTTTTTTTGCATCTCAACATCTTTAAGAAATAAGATAGGAATATATTTTATAGAATGTTGCATATTTTTTAATATTAGTTAGAAGAAAGATACTTTTTTATAGCCACCAAATAAATGTTTTTTTTGTTGAGATTCTACAATTTTCATGGCTATTTTTAGCAACATCAATATAAGAGTTCAAAGTCAAAGCCTTATAAAACTTTGAAAAGAGATGTAACGATTAAATAAGCAATTTAGTATTTAGTAAGTAATCAATTTTGCTAGGAATTTGGTATGTCTTAATATCTCAAAATCATAGATAGGAGAACCAACACTATCTTTGGGGGACAAAATTTTGGTTCAGCCTTATGGTGGTAGTGAGCAAGTCAAATCTAATTATGCATTAATCAACTGTTTGATGATGAATATATTTTCACATTAAGTCGTGAAATTACTTTTAAGTCATTAACGAGAATAAAAGGTTTAGTGAATAACCTTATAAAATGGATTATCAGAAAACATTTAATTGATGTGAAAGTATAAGGTTAATAATACATCGTTGAAATCCATCGTTGTTCCCATCCCAACTCATTTGATTTTGAAATATCTAACATATTCTATTTAATAATACGCTCTTTGTAAGTAAGAATCAATTGTTATAATTATTATTTTTTGAGAACTACGATGGATTTCATTAAGCAAAAGGCAATTTGGAAGGTCTAAAACTCTCATTTACAGATTCTTTTCCAATGAAACATAGACTATGAATTGGTAAATAATGAAAAATATCACCAAAAATAGTTATGATCTAAACTACTCTCCCTTGGGTGTTCTTCCTCCAGCTTCTTAGTCTGTTAGTCATCCTTGGCCTCAGTACACTAATAATGATTTTTCTTGCCATTTCAAGATTTGAAAAAAAAATGAAAGAAGTGTGTTTCTTTTGGAGAATTCTTTTCTAATGTGATTTCCAACTTGAAATCTATTCTCAGAGCTTATATTTAGAAGAACCGGTAATAAGATTTTGACTAATTTTTTATTCCTCTTCACATGGTAGACTTGCGTGAAGAGTTTGAAGATGTAGAGATGTTGTAGGATGTGGGTGATTCACTATAGCCAACAGCATTAAGGAGGGATTACGACTTGTGAGTAAATTACTCATAGATATTGTTACTAATCGAGTGTAATGTGAAATGTACTATAAATAAATTGGGGCTTAAGGTGGCCTGGATTGGTATAAAATTTTTGGATAAGAGTCTATTCATATTCTGCTTCAATTAAAAAAAGGGAAATAGAGAGAGATGAAGGTTGAGGCCCTAAGAGTTCCAATGGGTGCCTCCTGATCATGAAAAGGTACAGGGGATGTAATTTCTCTGAAATAACTTTTGATTGTTGCCATATTTTTGTTCAGTTACATGAGTTGCTCATGATTGGATGATGGCCTATTGTGAGAAGGATAGCTGGGAAAATTTGGGAGCTTATTGAAATTGATTAATATACTAAGGAAGAATATATGGCTAGATCTGTGAGGCTTAATGTATCACCACTAGTGTATGGTCGGTCATGATAAGAGCAAAATTTTTGAAGCTTGGGTATAACTATAACCCTTATGTTTTTATTGTTGTGGTAATATATCTCTTCTATGTAGTATAAGATATTTAAGGATATTTTATGTTTTCTAAATGAAAATGCTCTTGTACCTTATGGGTATTTTGGTTTTTTTTTCCTTCCACACATATTTTCATTTCATGAATGCATGTAAAATACATTCATGTCATGTGCGTGCAATCAATTGAGATTTTATATATTTTTTCTAATTATAGCATTTTGTCATGTACAATGTTTCATATAAAACTCCATTCAAGAATGCATTATGAACATCGAACTATCTAATATCCCACCCAAAGGAGATTTCAATGTGCAAAAAAACTCTCAGTTTAGCAGGCTTCACTATTAGGCTGAATGTCTCAGAAAAATAAATCCCAAGGGTTTGATGATAACTCTTAGCAACTAGTCACCACTCTATGAGTATTATTATTTGAAGAGATAGGTTCAGTAGGTTCAATTGGTACTAGGATAGGTTAAGTTGGGAGGCTCACATCAGAAATAGGTTCAATCGGTAAACTTATAACAAGATATTTTGAAATTGAAGGAAAATAGGGAAATTGAGGTTGTGTCAAGATTAACTACAAACTGTAAAAAAATCTGAATTTCCATTATGATTACTTGAATAATGTGAGAAGTAGACATGTAGAAGTATTTTTGTGAGCCTGATCTATGACATTTTTCCTGTTTAGACATGTTATGAACATTTAAAGGAGAAGTAACACGGATGATGAGAGAGAACCCTGATAACGATTGTACAGATTTGGACTGAGAAGGATTTTTGAATAAAGAGTTCTAAGGGAAGTCTTGTTCATCGAAACAAACATTCCTAGAAATATAAACTTTACCCGACTTGTGAAGATACTTGTAACCTTTATGTTGAGAGGAGTAGCTCACGAATACATATATGTTCGAGTGAAAATCAACATTTTAAGAGTTAAAGGGCCTTGAATGAGGAAAGCAAGCACATAAAAAAATCTTTAAGATCATGTAGTCTGGGAGTGTTATGTAGCTTTCGAAAAGGAGAGATATGATTTAGGGTGATAATGGGCAGTCTTTTTATGAATTGTACATTGTTTGAAAAGAATCCCACCAAAATTCAATTGGCATGTTGGCTTGAGCAAGCATAGTGTGAGATCTAGCTCAACAATATGTATGTGCTTCCTCTCTATCTTGCCATTTTGGTGGTGCACATGAGGTCACAGGTGTTTAAGCAAGATGCGTTGATTTTGAAAGAAATTTGAGAAGGACCTAAATTCTCCTTCCCAATCAAATTGAAGAACCTTTATTGGGTAGTTTAGTTGTTTTTCAACAAGGTTATTGAATATAACAAAGACTTGAAAAGCTTTAGACTTTAACTTGATGGGAAAAGTCCAAGTGAATCGCGTAAAATCATCTAGAAAATTTATATGATCCATGTAACCATCTCTAGAAAGGTTATAATGCAGAACCCTAAATATCTATATACACTAATTGAAGAGGTTGATTGGTAACCATTGTTTAATTTGGAAAGGGTAGAGTGTGATTTTCCCTTTTTTACATGCTATGCAAAAAAAGAGTTAATTTTGTAGGTTTTGACGTTTTCAAATTGCTAGATCTTATTTAGAATGTCATGTGCTAGAAGACCTATCTATGCCATAAATCATATTGATTACTCTTACTGTTATCTAGACTGGTTGATTTCACTTTGTTCATATGAATATCTTAGTTATGACTAGAAAGTTTGGAACAGGAAGCAATTTTATCAACATTGAAACACGTGTAATGAGAACTTGTATTTGTATTAACAAAATATTGTACATTAGAAGGTAATTGTACATCAGAAAGACTCTTATTATTATTTACATAACCAAAAGAGACAGAACCTTAATAAGACTTCTTCAAAGACTCTTTGAAAATAGGTAAAACATATTTCACTCGGCCATGAAATGCAGAGGCATTGAGAGACTTATCATCAGGAAAGGTCAGCATTTACAAGCCACCTTTAAGTACTCATTTGAGTAGAAGTGTCCCTGAAGTTTTATCCTTTACAAAATAAGCATCAACATGAAATTCAATAAAGAGATCATTATCTTCGGTCAATTTTGGTACACTAACTAAGCTTTTCTTAAGATATAATAGTGAATGAAAGCTTCAGTATTTAACCTGAATGTGAGAGAAAGAGTTTGTATTTATATCATTTTATTAGAGAAGCTACACGGTAAGAGAATTAAACTTGATACAAGCCTAGATAAACATAAATGTAGTCAATCAGTTGAGTAGAGGTTATCCATATCAATTGGTGAACTTACTTACTAACTGCTACTTATTTCTTCTTAGTGATTTACTAACTAAAGTAGTATTCGAGCTACTATATTTGTTAATAAGTTGACAAGAACAAAAAGGTTTACCAAATTTTCTAGAGAAAAGATATCATGTCACGTTGTTCTCTCTTCCTCTTTGGTTACGCATACATTCCTTTCAATTATCCTTTATTCTTTTCCCAAAAGCACTTATAATAAAGAAATATTGATCTTTTTTCATTTTATTTATTGTCTATACATTTGACTAAAATGTTAGTTCAAATATTAATTTTCATAATCAAAATATGATAAGATAAAAAAAAGTTTCACATTTTTATGAGGATGAAATTTTAATTAATTTTGATAGAAAAATGTGGGACCTCCTGCCATACTAAGTGACGTTCAAATAAGATAAATTAAATTATCAGTAAGGACATTATGGTCCAAAAGTATTTCTCAAAGTTTAGTTTTTATATTGGTTATAAATTAATCATCTAGAATCTAATTATAATTATCAAAATGACGTATTGAAGGAAAAAATTAGTAAAATGAATAACAAGAAAATAAAAGAAAATTGCACTTATTTTACAATGAAACTCTTATTTGAAAATAAAAACTCGGACGGTGAATGAATTTTTTTATTTTAAAAATTTATTATGAGAAAATTTTCAACCTCAAAATCATTTAAGATAAGTTTAACTTATCAGACAAGTCTAATTAACTATATGAAAGTTGGCAAAAAGTTGGGTAAAAAGAAGTTGGGGAGATATATCGTTGATAGCATGTAAATTAAAAAAATCGCCTAATATTGGCTCATTTAAGAGCTTTTGTGAATATGTAAAAAGTGACATATGTTCTTTTCATTATTTAGAGTATCCAAGCCACTGTGAAAATGATTGATCTAGCATCTATCTTTTATATAATAATAATTTATTGGTTAACAATTTGATCTTTAAAATGTATAGTGGAGAAAAAAACATAAGTATTGCCATATTATCCTACATTACTGAAATACGTCCATTATGTGTTAGTTATAAGTTCCTTGTAACCATGTCCTTAATACTTAAATTTTAAGGAGTGATCGAGTGGACTTTTTAACTCTGTATCAAAGCTTGATTAGGCCTATGTTTAGGTGCTAGTTAGTTTTGTTATTTGTTTTGCTCTAGTTCAAATTATTTGATATGATGCTTAGTCCAATTGTTATATTGTGATCTAGTAGGGCATGTTAAAATGTTATCTCACACCAACTAATATATGCTCATGATTGTCTAGTTATAAGGTCAAGTGTCTTTTTCCTTAACACCAAACTTTTAATTGTGCTGACTTTTTAACTCTAAAATTTTTTTTTCTGTTTTCGTTGGTTAGCACTTCTCTAGCGAGATAGAATCTAGAATTACTTTTAGTTTTTTTTTCTGAAATACAATTTAAAACCTTAAGAATTGTGTTTATTTTCAATTTGATCTCTTCCATTTTTTAACTTGGTCACCGTTGTAAATCATTAGTAATTAATTCTATTCTCAAACATAAGGCTTGATGTGAATTTTGTAGATGAATCTATCGCTTGTAAAGATGATTCTTTCTCCTCAAGTTGTGCTATGGATTTCCCCTCTCCTAGATTTCCTTGGTATCCTTATATTGAGGAATGCTTCCTTTTTAATTTTTATGATTTCAATTTTGTCAATAAATAAAACAAAAACCACATTCATACCAATTATTCATCATGGTAAGCACATAGTCCATTTGTGTAAAAAATGTCATTTTCTCATTTGAAGATTAAGAAATCAAAAACTGTGTTTAGATCCTTGAAAATCAAAGGTAAAAAAATAAATTAAAAGTAAGTGGACTTAAAAGGAAAGTGAAGTATTTTATCAATATAATAAATTCTATCTTATAATGTTTTTGTTTATATATTTCAAACTCTCTGAAGTGTGATAATGTAATTATTCACATTTTCTTCTTTTCCTACTAATTTTTACTTTCCAAAAATAGCCTATAGCATTTTCTTAATTTTTCACAGAAGCAGCTAACAAATGTTCACAAAACTAAGAACAAATTAAAAACTTCCATACTACTTTTTTTATCGTCCCATTAATATTTATTTTGATTGTTTAAAATTTACATTCTTTTGAATCTTAATATCTTTAACAAATAAGATAGTAATGTTTTTTGTAGGTTGTTGAGAATCTCTAAATATTTGTTAGAAGAACGATCTCTTTTTTCCTAGTGACGAAACAAATGTTCTGTTGGTTCAAATTCTATAATTTTCTTGACTAATTTTCTTGCATATTAATATAAGAATTCAAACTCAAAGCCTTATCTGATTACTAGTTAACCAATAAGGTATTAAGTAAGTCATCAATTGAGCTAATTACGTGGTACATCTTATTATCTCATGAACATACATAGGAGAACCAACATCATGTATTGGGGACAAAACGTTAGGTACAACCTTAAGGTGAAGGTGAGCAAGCCAAAATTACTTTTGCTAGATCCGAGAAATGACTTATGAGTTAATATCCTAGTAAAATTGATGAATTACAATGAATATAAATGGTTGAACGGATAACGACTAGATTTTCAGAAAAACACATAATTTATGATATATATTTCAAATTATTGAGTTTGCCATCCAAACTCATTTGATTTTGAAATACCAAACACATTTTATTTGCTAATAATTAAGAAGTAAAAATGTTATTATTATCATTTTTCTCCCTTGATCACACATTGTATTTCATTAAGCAAAAGGCAATTGGGAAGGCCTAAAGTCTCACTTAGAGGTTCTTTTTCAATGAGAAGTAGAATATGAATTGATAAATAATGAAAACTATCACTAAAATAGTCATAATTTACACTAGTCTCCCTTGGGAGTTCTCTCTCTAACCTCTTAGGGGTTGTTTGGTATAGGGTGATATCAGGAAATATGCTTGGAAAGTGATGGCAAGTATGAGATTGCTTTGTTTGGTTCAATTTTTTTGGGTACTTCAATATTCCTAGAATGTAAAGATAGCCTTCATTGAGGGTATTTTGATACCCCTCTAAATTGAAGGGTATATCCATTCCGGATGTTCTGTTCGCATTTTCCTTCTCCCTCTCCCTCTCACTCACGAGCAGCGACCCGTGTACGCACTCTTACTAAGGCTTCTCATTCTGTTTGCGTATGCCTTCTCCTTGTCTCTCTCCCTTTGACTCACGAGCAGCGACCCATGGTAAGCTCTCCCTCTCTCTCTCTCTCTCTCTCTCTGTGTATGTGTGTGTGTGTGTGTGTGCCCTTCTGCGTTCTACCCTTCTCCTCTTCCCCATTTTTGTACATGCCAAAAACTCGAAGCCATTTTTTATAAAGCTTCGTGAGAAGCATTCTTCTTCTCCTCTCTGTTTTTTTCTATATAGACCTAGTTAATTTCTAAAATCAGAATTGATTTCCAATAGATCTAGGGTTGCAAATGGGTGGCTTTCAAAAAGGAGTAAAACTGTCATCAATGAAATAGATAGAGGACAGAGTGCTGGTTTTGATGATATGAGGTTTGATTTTTTCATTCCAGAACTCAATCTTGAGGATTGAGTAATAAATTCGTATTGACAGTCAAAAGAAGTTTCTCTTTTAGGTGCTGGAGCTCTATGAAGATTCTGTATCTATTATGTTTCATATTAAATTGCTATAAGTTGGTTGAAAATGTTGCTATATTATAGAAGCTGTAGCTCAAGTTGAAGAATATGGTTTATTTTTGCTGTGATGATATATGTGTGTGTGTATGCTTATTGCTTTCATATGCTATGGTTTCATGCCAAATATGAACCTTCCAAAAAATTATGTGCAAACTAAGGGAGAGGGAGATGGACTAAGCTAAGGGAGAGGGAGAGGGACCGCGAGAGATAGTCTGAGCTGAGGGAGAGGGAGAGGCGAGAGGCAGTCTGAGCTAAGGGAGAGGAAGAGGGTCTGATCTGAGGGAGTGGGACTAGGCTGAGGGAGAGGCGAGAGGCGAGAGGCAGTCTGACCTGAGGGAGAGGGAGAGGGTCTGATCTGAGGGAGAGAGACTAGGCTGAGGGAGAGGGAGAGGCGAGAGGTAGTCTGAGATGAGTGAGAGGGATAGGGTTTGATCTGAGGGAGAGGGACTAGGCTGAGGGAGAGGGAAAGGTGAAAGGCAGTCTGAGCTGAGGGAGAGGGAGAAGGTCTTATATAAGGGAGAGGGACTAGGATGAGGGAGAGGGAGAGGCGAGAGATAGTCTGAGCTGAGGGAGAGGGAAAGGGTCTGATATGATAGGGACAGACTAGGCTGAAGGAGAGGGAGAGGTAGAGCTCGCGACCCGTGAGCTAAGGGAGAGGGAGAGGTAGAGCTCGTAACCCGTGAGCTGAGGGAGAGGGAAAGGGTCTGATCTGAGGGAGGCTAGAGGGGGAGTGTCAAGACTCGAGTAAAGAGGATTGGAAGCAAGATGCGAGAGGGAGAGAAGAGAACTAACATAAATATGGTGTTGTAGTAGAGATGATAATTGTGGGTTAACATGGTAAATGCATATAAGCATATATAACTTGTTTGTTAGTTATATTTATATTGTTAGGGGGTTGATAACTTGTTTGTTAGTTCTGTTTGTTAATATGATGTTTTCTTAATGATAATTGTGGGTTAATATGGTGTTTTTTGAATGCATATAAGTATATATAGCTTGTTTGTTAGTTCTATTTATATTGTTTAGGGGGGGCTGATAATTTATTTGTTAGTTCTGCTTTCTGAATGATAACTATGGGTTAATATGATATTTTCTGAATGATATATATTGCAGAGCCATCCAAATGCAAAAGGCATGCCGAACAAGCCTTTTCGACATTTTGATTATTTGGGTTCGGTGTTTGGAAAGGATCGAGCTTGTGGACTTGGTGCTGAAGGTCATGTAGATATGGTTGATACTATATAACATGAGTATGATTTTAATTGGAAAGATGATGACTTTTATGTACCAGACCCTGCCGGGATTTGCAGAAGCAGATGTTACCGACTTTACTTGTCAAACTCCAATTTTTCTTTCAGCATCTGCTTCTTATGATGTAAATTTTAGTTTGGTCTATTATCTAGTATTGTAAATTTTAGTTTGGTCTATTATCTTATATTGTAAACTTTATACCACATTAATAGACTTGGAGCGGTATTGATTCAACTGTATGGATAATATTTGATAAAAATTTACACAAGGTATCATAATATAATGGTTTGATAAAAAATTTAAGAGTATATACGAAAAAAATCTATGGGTAAAATCTACATTTCGTTCTTACTTATGTTGGTCATCTTATTATAAATTAAGTAATTATTATTCATAAACTTTTTTTAGTCCAAGGGTAAAATTATAATTTGACAATAATGTCTAAAACATCAACTTGCCTATTCCATCAAAACAAACAAAGTAATTTAACACTCTCACCATTAAATCAGAATATTTTCAAATGTTAACAAACAAAATAATTTTACTTTTCAGGCATATATATTCCCACAATCATATTCTAATAATCTTATTCTGAAAATCATTTACTCACAATCTTATACCAAACAGTTCCTTAGAGTGCTCCTCGTCCCTGGCACAGTAAACTAATAACGATTTTTTTCTGCCATTTCAAGATTTGAAAAATAGATAGAAAGAAGTGTGTTTCATATGGAGAATTCTCTACCAATTCTCTGCCAAGTTCCTTAGAGTGCTCGTCGTCCCTGGTCCAGTAAACTAATAACGGTTTTTTTCCGCCATTTCAAGATTTGAAAAATAGATAGAAAGAAGTGTGTTTCTTATGGAGAATTCTCTGCCAATTTTATTTATAACTTTAGTTCTAAGGAGGGAGTTATTAACTTTTGAGTAAATTGCTCACTGACAAGGGTACTAATACAAGTGCAATGTTGAAGGTACTGTGGAGAAATTGGGGGCTTAAGAAGGGGATCAATTTAAAACTTCTGGATAAGAAACTAAACCTATTCTGCTTAAACTATAAAGGGGGAAGGGAGAGAGATGAAGGTTAAGGCCCTTTGAGTTCCAATGGATGCTTGTTGATTGGATAATGGCATATATTAAGAAGGATGGCCGGGCAAACTTGGAGCTGATTGAAATTGATTATTATACGAAGGAAAGACATATGGCTAGATCCATGAAGCATAAAATTAAGTTAAGCATCCAAAGGGTGTTAGTTCAAGGAATTTGGATTAAAAGAAGGGGCAATCGGCCAATCCCGATGGAATTTAAATATGAAAATTTACCGCAATTCCCTTTTAGATGTGGTAAGATTGATCAAAAGAATCAATTGTGTTGTGAAGGCTGAGTCTAAAGTATGGGACTGGAGGAGAATAATGTTGGGAAATGGTTGCAGGCTAAGTCAAATTTGTAGACCCCTTGTTTGGATAAGGTTTTTCTTAAAAGAAAATAGAGGAAGTGTTATTGAGGGGATAAATCAATATTTAAAGAACATTGGAGTAAATGAATGTTTGTATAGAGAACAATATGCATGGGACATATCATGATGCGATCTCGAATGAAATTAAGGGAGAATGTCAATGTTTACTTCTCAGCCTGTGGAATCAGTAGACAGACTAAGAAAAGACAATTGAGATGTGTAAGGTACAAAATAAGGGGAGGATTTGAAGATTCAAGATTCATATTTTTTTAGAAAGGGTTAAATACTTTTATTACAAGATGTTTGTTTTTAACATATTATTAATAGGTCGCTTTCTAATTTAAAGTAGCAAATCACAAAGAAAGCCAACACCGTAGCATACTAGATGGGAACAAATTGGAATATTCCTATTCTAAGAACAATAAGAGAGCCTAAAGGTCCTTGAAGAATGTTGGTGAGAGTAATAGGTGCTTGCAGACATCCAGAGAGTTGCAGAAGTACGTAATTTGTAGAAATGGGGAGTGGAACAATAACGTGACATCCTATAAGATTAGTAATATTGAGATTTATGGCATTGGATGCTATTTGAAAAACTACAAGATAATTGGTCACAGCTTGAGCAAGAAAAGTTCTTCCTCCATCACTTGAAAGAGTAACATTCACACCAGGCAGAGGCCTTCCACAAATATCCAATATTGAAATTTCATTTATGCTGCAAACAAGTCCTTCTATAACATTAAGTTGGACATTGACAGTTGTATTGACAATTTGAGTTTCTGAAGATGTCACTGCAATCAAAAGTGAAGCGAAGAGTAATGAGAGGAAATTTATGACAGCTATAAATTTCAAAATGATATAAAAGGATAGAACTTGATGTCTATGCCTTGAACATATCCATTGACTAATCATAAGCTATACAAACATCTAGACAAAGTTTCAATGAACCAATAAAGATATTTGACTCTGTAATCTCCCAGTAGTTAAAGCAACCTTACTTTCCTACTTTTAAGCAATCCATCTTCTTGCTGACTACAAAAACTATTTCATACTTATTATCCTTTTTCTTTACTTTATTTTTTCTATTTTATAACAAAAGAATAAAATTATTCTTATCTATAGTCCATTTTTTATATTAGTTTTTGTGTTCAAAGATAAATATATTTCAAACAAAGAAATACAACTATACAATGGGTCATATTCTCCATTGATGCAAACAAAATATATAAAAAGCCTCGTAAAACATTAGGACACCAAACAAACCAACCATCAACTAACTAAAACTCAACCTACTTTCGGTACCCAGGATATTCTCCCCATGGTTTTGGGTAATATATCCCAAACAAGTAAGGGGTTTGGCCAAATTTGTGACCCCAACCAGATATTTTAAACTTGCTCGACACAACTCAAAGGCTGGAATTGAATAGAAATTGACTCAAGTCTATGAGCAAGTTGTGAATGAGGAGAACTTAAAGTGGAGTGCCAATTTTAAGGAGTTGGAGCAAGAGACACTTAAAGGTGATCCTAAAATAATGCCTCAGTCAGATAAGGCGAGCTGCTTCAAACGCCAGGATGAGCTTTATATAACTCATAAGAGAGTTGTAAAGGTATTTTTGATAAGTTATAAACTTGATTTACTTTTTATTAAATAATATTTATACATACGCATACTCATAATATTTTAAATTATTTTAGAAAAAAAATTTGCTTGCAAGTTGTTGTGGATATTGAGGATGAGGTCGTCGTATACGGCAGAAATATTGACACAACAAGCAATGATGTTCTGGTAGGAGAGGGGGAGGTTTGTGTGTCAATTTATATGGTCATGATTGATGATGCCCCTATACCGATCCTAGTTTAGGACGAGCTGTAGACTGTGGGTCAGGCTCTGTGGGTGTCATGTGCCTTGGCCTGAACATCTAGTAAGACTTATAGAGATAATAATTTTTTTGTATTTATTAGTTATTTAGAAGTTATAATGATCTTGTGTGAAACACTAAATTAGCTTTGTATTTAGGACAAATCTCTTAAGAAGAAATCTCCTATGAAGCCTATTACACAAAACTCAAAGCCTACAAACGTTCCACAAGGCCTAAAGTATCTCTACATAATGGCCGAGAAGATGGGAGCGGTTGATGCCATTACAATCGATTATGAGAGAGCCATTTTTGGTTATGATAATGCTAGAACATTTTGTGATAAAGATGATATTAAGCAATTTTTTGAAATGCGTGAGATATCTTTTAGTGTATTGTCAATTTATATGGAGTAAGATCCTTAGTAATCTCAACAATAATTATATACATTTTTATAATATGCTACTAATTGCTTATATTTTGGTGTTTTATTTCTTGTAAGTCCCTTTATCAGATGTTACAAGTGCAAAACATCAGTTTATTTGTCTTTGTCGATCCCTCACTTATAGGTGCAGCATAGGGAAATTCGGACGAGAGAACACGTTACATTTTTTATATTTTGATAGCCACGCAACCTAGGCAATATGTTTTTGCTCCGTATAGTTTCTCCCATCATTGGATATTGGTCGTCTTGGATTTTCACGAAAGCAATGCATATATCTTTGACTCTATTAATAATTTTAGTCATAAGGACCTGAAAGATGTTACGAAGTAATTTTTACTCTATAGTTAAGAATTAAATGTATTATGATTAAAATTCATTTTTATTAATCCCCAATCCTGCAAATAAAAACATATACAAGTCTACATAGAAAATGAACACAAACTCAGAATTCATTCAAAATATTTTGTAGACCACTTCTATTAATATTTAAAATGTAACTTATTACACCGAGAGTAACTTATTTACAATGATAAAAATCAAAATGTAACCTAAACCTATCCCAACAGGTAGCACATATACGTAGTGAAGTGATTGGACCATTCAAATCGTACTTCATCAATCTCTTCTTGTGTATACGTTAATTTTTTCGTGAACTGCCATAAAAAATTAACAATTATGTTAGTCGAACTATTCTACACTATCAATAGAATAGATTAAATATAGTGAAACAATAACTAGTTTACGTAGACGGGTGATCCACCACCCGGTCGCATTGGAAACTACATTCATGACGAGTGATAGACCGCCCGTCATGTTTTAACACTTTACACCACGTTCCTTTATATTTTTTTAGTCCTTCACGTGGAATTTGTCATCATTCACGGTGGGGTCTATAGCACCCATCGTATTTTATCACACGTTTTAACCTAAATATAACCATGCGACTTCTTTTCTCTTATTCTCTCCGTTGTTTCTAATCTGTCGATATTATCTCTACATCTCCTTGTCATCTTCAATTCTCTATTTCTCCTTCGAATCAAATGTTTCCTCGTCTACTTAAACTCGAGATAACATTTACATTCAACTCTGGTTCTCTGATTTACCTTTTATGCATTCAACTCACGAATTTTATCTCCATCCTTTTTAATTTAATTACGTTTATTCTAGGGTAATAACGAGTTTTCAACATCTTTTTGTATTCTCAGGATGGATAAATCATGGATGTCTATGGATAGAACATCTATAAATTATGACATTGGGATTGAAAATTTTCTCAAGTATGCGATGGAGAATGTTAATGACCCTTGTTTCTTACGTTGTCCATGTGTGTAATGTAGGAATCTCAAACATTTCACTTTCACTGAGGTAAGAAATCACTTATGCATTAATGGTATAGATCAAAGATATCAAACATGGATGTGGCATAGAGAATTAGATAATTCTAGAAAAATACATTTGGTATAAATGAAGGAAGAGAGAGATCTCATGTAGATATTGATGATTATGATTGTACCGTGAATATGGTTGAAGCAGTAGAAAAATTTTATTTAGATAATCCTGAGAAATTTGAAAAGCTGCTTAATGACGTTGAGAAGCCTTTGTACCTAAATTGTAAAAAGTTCACAAAATTATCTGCATTAGTGAAGCTGTATAATTTAAAGGCTAAATATGGATGGAGTGACATAAGTTTTTCATATTTATTAAGTGTGTTAGAGGAAATGCTTCCACATGGCAATCAAATGCTCGTTTCATTCAACGTGGCTAAGAAAACCTTGTGTGCTTTAGGAATGGAGTATGAAAAAATGCATGCATGTCCTAATGATTACATTTTATATATAAATGAGCATGTAGAAGCAATTGTATGTCCTATGTGTGGTGTCTCAAGATGGAAATCATCGAAGAATTTGTCAGGGGAGAAAAAAGGAGTGCCTGCAAAGGTGTTATGGTATTTTCCTCCCATACTATGGTTCAAACAAATATATAAGAGTAGACATATTAAAAAAAACCAGACATGGCATGCTTTTGATAGGGAAATAGCTGGTAAATTACGTCACCCAACTGATTCTCCATCTTGGAAGCTTATAGAGCACACTAGTGACTGGATTTCGTAGCTGAATCCTACGATCTTCTTAAGGGTGAAGATCAAACCTCACAAACTGAATTGGCTTTATGGGTGACAACTAAACCTCACAATACTATGTGTTTCGAGCTTAAGTGACCCCTTAGAATAACTCTCTCAAAAGAGTAGAATATCCAATCTAAGTTCACAAAAAAAATAATCTTGCTCACTCAAGAAATTTGCAAGTATAAAGCTCAAAATATTAAGAGACATTTAGGAGAGTATTGAGAGAGTTTTAAGAGCAAGTCTCATGGCAATGAATTTGTTTTATGAATAAAAATTAGTTGTATTTATAGAGGAGATGGAGGACATGGTTTAGGAGGGAAAATTTCAAATTTTAAATATAGACTAAGGAAATGACACTCCATCCTTAATAAGAAAGACAAAAAATCCTTGACCAAAAAGGCAAGGAAAACTCCTACCCAAAATAACACAATATGGTCAAAAACTTTTTGGGTAAGCTCCATATCTCTTTATCTACTTGAAATTGAAAATTATTTTATTTGTGCTTTGTCATTATCTCCATTTCATGTAATTTGTCTATTGTGCAAGAGAGATATGATATTTGGTGTTTAGGGTTTTTATGGATGGAGACTTAATTTCAGGATTGGCATTCAGGAATAAATTGACCTTTAATAAAGACAAATAAAATGAGTAAGCTCCTAATAAAAATTACATGAAAGTAAATATCTTCATGATCTTCAATATTCATGCTTTATGAGCTACTATAAAAATAAATATTTTCACGATCTTCAATTAGAATGCCTTGTGGTAATTTTACCAATAACCTTCGCAAACTTGTTTAGATTTATTAGTAATGTCAATGTTTTGTATCATCAAAAGTTATTTCATAAAAATATAGGGCAAACAATCTCCCCCTTTTTTATGATGACAAACCACTGAGACAAAAAATATATTTAATCAAAATAATTTAATTTACTCCCTCTAATTATATGCTTACCCGTCAAGATAAAAACATAACTCTTAAGCATATTCTATTTTCTCCCCCTTTGTTATCATAAAAAAGAATTAACTAATAATAATGAGGAAAAATATTTTTATATTGACATGGTAAGTAGAAAAAAATATTTAAATAATATCTAAAATTCCCAAAGCAATCCTTTTTTTTACAAAAACTTTCAACATTTAATGGTTTTATGAATATATCCGCAAGTTGATTTGTAGTGTTTGCAAACTCTAGTGAAATATCCCTTTTTGTACATGATGTCGAATAAAATGATGTCTAAGATCTATATACTTAGTACGAGAATGTAAAATAGGATTTTTGGATACATTAATTGTGCTAGTATTATCACATCTAATAGAAACATTTTCAAAAACTAAACCAAAATCTTTTAGAGTTTGCTTCATCCACAAAATTTGAGCACAATAACTACCGGCAGAAATATATTTAGCTTCACCGGTTGATAGTGCTACTGAATTTTGAAATTGACATGTACCACTTGTACCTTTTTACCGGTTAAGCTCTCAGCAAAATCTGAATCAGAATACCCAATTAAATCAAGATTAACACATTTTGGATACCAAAGGCCAAATTTAGTTGTTTCAAGTAAATATTTAAAAATTCTTTTAATAGCTTGTAAATGTGAATCTTTGGAACAAGTTTGAAAATGAGCACATAAACATACACTAAACATGATATCGGGTCTGCTAGCAGTTAAGTAAAGTAGAGAGCCAATCATACCTTGATATTTCTTCATATCAACGTCTTTACCTTCTCATCTTTATCTAGCTTTGTCGTAGTACTCCCAAGAGTATTACTAGCCATCACATTTTCCATACCAAACTTCTTGAGCAAATCCTTGGTGTATTTTTATTGGTTTATAAAGATCTCATCCATCATTTTCTTAATTTGTAGTCCAAGGAAAAAGTTCAATTCTCTCATTATGCTCATTTCAAACTCCTTGCTCATAGATCTTGTAAAATTCGTACACAAAGATTTGTTAGTGGCACAAAAAATTATATCATCTACATAACTTTGGACAATTAAGATATCATTACCTTTTGATTTTATGAAGAGGGTGTTATCTATTTTACTCATGTTAAATCCATCATCAATAAGAAATTTACTTTGCCTTTCGTACCAAGCTCTAGAAGCTTATTATAATCCATAGAGGGCATTTTTAAGTTTATACACGTGATTTGGAAAATTCAAACTTTGAAAACTGGGAGGTTGTTCTACATAAACTTCCTCCATGATGTATCCATTTAAAAAGGCACTCATGACATCCATTTGATATATAACAAAATTTTTGAAACATGCAAAAGCTAATAGCATTCTTATTTACTCAAGTCTAGCAACGGGAGCGAAAAATTCATCATAATCTATACCTTCTTCTTGATTATATCCTTGCGCCACTAATCTAGCTTTATTTCTAGTAACAATACCATTTTCATCTACCTTATTTATAAACACCCACTTAGTACCAATTACCAAGTGCTTAGAGGGTCTAGGCACAAGTTCTCATACAGTACTTCTTTTAAATTGATTAAGTTCTTCTTCCATAGCAACTATCCAATATTCATCTTTTTCAGCCTCTATAAAAGATTTAGGCTTATGTTGAGAAATAAAAGCAACGTTACCAATACTATGAAGCGTAGAGTGTGTCTCTACCCCTTTTGATATGTCTCCACTAAGAGCTGAGCTCCTTTGGATGATCTTTTACAAACTTCCATTCCTTTGGAAGTTGGTTGCAATCTTGTACTTTGACATTTGCTTGGGGGGAGTGAATTGATCCTTGATTAGTATTGATAATAACCCCTTCTACATTTCTTATAATTGCATCATCTTGATCATAAAAGATGGGAAAGGGAATAGATTCATCAAAGATAACATGCATGAATTCTTCCATAACTAATGTCCTTCTATTATAAACTCTATATGCTTTGCTAGATGTGGAATATCCTAAAAAGATTCCTAAGTCAGTCTTAGAATTAAACTTACTAAGGTTGTCCTTATTATTTAAAATACAACATTTACACCCAAAAATTTTAAAATAACTAATATCAGGAATTTTGTTTTTCCAAAGTTCATAAGGGGTTTTGTTTAAAATAGGTCTAAGTAAAACACAATTCATAATGTAGCAAGATGTATTAGCGACTTCGGCCCAAAAATACTTTGGTAAGCCATTCTCATTTATCCTTGTTATTTCCATTTCTTGTAGGGACCAACTTTTCCTCTCAACAACATCATTTTGTTGTGGAGTTCTAGGAGTAGAAAACTCATGTGAAAAACCATTTTCATCGCCAAAAGTTTCGAAGTTTCAATTTTCAAATTCTCCACCATGATCACATCTAATTTTTGAAATTGTAAAACCTTTTTTCATTTTGAACTAGTTTGCAAAACTTTGTATATGCTTTAAAAGTTTTATACATATTTTTGAGAAATAAAACCCAAGTATATCTTGCAAAATCATCAACTATGATAAATGAATAGTGTTTACCCCCAAGACTTGCAATTTTTGAAGGGCCAAATAGGTCCATGTGTAGAAATTGCAATGGTCTAGTGGTTGACACCATAAGTTTTGATTTGAAAGAGCTCTTAACTTATTTATCCATTTGACATGCATCACAAATTTTGTCTTTCACAAAATTTATTTTTGGAAGACCTTTAACTAAATAATTTTTTGATAGTTTTGAACATAAATCCATACTAGCGTGCCCAAGTCTTCTATGTCATAGTCAACTATCATTGTCAAAAACTAGAAAAAAAATTTCATTATAATTTTGGAAATCACTTAGATTAATAGTGTAGACATTTTGGTCCCTTTGTCCAACAAATAAAATTTTATTTGACACTATATCTATAATCAGACAAAAATCCTTTCCAAAAATTACTCTATAGTTTTTATCACAAAGTTGATTTATGCTAAATAAATTATGTTTTAGACCATCTACAAGTAGAATTTTATCTATAGCATGAGAAGAGTCATTACTTACGTAGCTAATACCAATGATTTTTCCTTTCTTATCATCTCCAAAGGTGACATGTCCTTTCTTTTGACAAATTTGTGTAAGTTTTGATCCATCACTGGTCATATGTCTCGAGTATCCACTATAAATATACCATTTATCTTTCGTCTTCAATGGTACGCATAACATAAAAATTTAAAAGTTGACTTTTGGTACCCAAATCTTTTTGGGTCCTTGAGGGTTAGTGTTGTAGAGAATCCATTCATTTCTTTATGGAAAATAGCTTTCTTTTTATGAAATCATGAATAAATTTTGTGACCTTTAACCCCACAATAGTGACAAATGATAGGAGGATATTGTGTTGGTTTTACAAAAATATGTTTCTGATATTTTTTGTTTTGAAAAGGTTGATATCCTAATCCCCTTTTATCGGAAGCATTCCTTTGCTTACCAAGAAGTTTGTCAAGATTTTTTCTTCCATTTGTAAATTTAAAAATAGTTGAATTTAAATCCTTTTCTTTATTTTGGCTTTGAACAAGGTCTCGATGCAAAACATGTAAGGGTTATTTAAATCCTTTTCATTTTCTTCTTGAAGTTTTTAAAAGCCATTTTCCATAATTTTGTTCTTTAAATGAAGTTTTTCAAACTCGCTATAAAGCTCTTCAAAAGCATTTTCAAGTTCTTCATAACTATGTTTATCATTTAAGGTTAGCTTAGAAGAACTTACCTAATCTTCAAGTGCCATGAAACACATGTTTGCAACTTCTTCTTCTCCACCTTCAGAGTCGCTATCATCAGTCTCATCCTAATTTACCTTGAATGCTCTTCTTTTGAACTTCTTTGGGGCATTACTTAGATTTGGACAATCGCCTTTTATGTGTCCGGGCTTTTTACACACATAGCACGTGAGTGTGTCACAAGGTATCTTCTTATAATCTTTTCTTGGAGCATTTTTCCTTCTATTTAAGAATTTATTGAATCGCCTAGTGAGTAGGGCTATGTCATCTTCCTCATCATAGTCATGCTTCTTACTATTGGATTGTTCAAGTGTTGATTTTAGTGTAATACTCTTCTTCTTTGATGTATCTTCTTCATTATTTTCATTTAGCCTCATTTCATGCGTCATCATTGAGCCAATAAGTTCTTTAAGAGGAAGTGTATTGAGATCTTTGGCTTCTTGGATGGAGGTCACCTTGGCCTCCCAATTCTTTGGTAGGCACCAAAGAATTTTTCTCACCATTTCAACATTAGAATAAGTCTTACCAAGAGATTTCAAGCCATTAATAATATCAGTGAAATGAGTCAACATATCACATACGAATTTGTCATGCTTCATTTTAAATAATTCATAACTATGAACAAGCATGCTAATTTTAGATTCTTTAACTTGATTTGTACCTTCGTGTGTGATTTCTAACATGTGCCATATAGATTTAGCAGATTCACCTGTAGAAATTCTATTAAATTTATTTTTATCAAGAGCACAAAATAAAACATTCATAGCTTTAGCATTTAAAGAAATGTTCTTTTTATCATCATCATTCCATTTCACTACTTGATTTGACACTATTTTTACCATCTACAGTTTTGAATGGAATGTGATCATAATTTTCAACACCCTATAAGTCATAGTCAATCGATTGTATATAAATCTTCATTCTAGCTTTCTAAAAAGTATAATCATTACCATTGAAAAATGGAGGTCTAGTAGTAGATTGACCTTCAATGAAAGAACCACTCATGGGTGCCATAACCGAAGACAGTTAAGTCTTATGTATAGAGTACCAAGCTTTGATACCAACTGTACGATCAATATGGGAACCCAAGAGGGGGTGAATTCGGTGATCATGTTCAAATTAAAACTTTTTGCACTCAAGTGAAAAATGAATGTTCAAGAATGAACTTCAATGTTCCACGAGTTTAACTCTTGAAAGGATAAATAAGTAATAGATAAAAGTGTTGAAGTAAATAATGCTTCACATAATATAAATGCAGAAATATAAAGCAAGCAAAGAAAATAATTACGGAAACTTCAAGTGCAAAAATTAAATTGTGAAAATTAAGTGCGGAGAACAAATAGCACAAAAAAAGAGAAGAAGGAGAAGAAGATAGGCACACGATATTTTTACGTGGTTCGGGAAATCCTATCCCTACGTCCATACTCCAAGGCCCCCTTGAAGATTTTCAATCCCACGATCTTTTTAAGGGTATCAAACCTTACAAACCCAATTGGCTTTATGGGTGCCAACTAAACCTCACAAGACTATATGTTTCGAGATTAAGTGACCCCTTAGAATAACTCTCTCAAAAGAGTATAACCTCCAATCTAAGCTCACAAAAAAATAATCTTGCTCACTCAAGAAATTTGCAAGTTTAAAGCTCAAAATATTAAGAGAGATTTAGGAGAGTTTGGGAAAGTTTTAAGAGCAAGTCTCTTGGCTATGAATTTGTGTTTTGTGAATAAAAATTGGGTGTATTTATAGAGGAGATGGAGGCTAGGATTTAGGAAGGAAATTTTCAAATTTTGAATATAGACAAAGGAAAGGACACTCCATCCATAATAAGAAGGACAAAAAATCCTTAACCAAAAGGCAAGGAAAACTCCTACCCAAAATAACATTGTATTGGTAAAAAAACTATTTTCGTAAGCTCCATCTCTCTTTATCTACTTGAAATTGAAAATTACTTTGTTTGTGCTTTGTCATTATCTCCGTTTCATGTATTCTGTCTATTGTGCAAGAGAGATATAATTTTTGGTGTTTAGGCATTTTATAGATGGAGACTTAATTTAAGGATTGACATCCCTAAATAAACTGAGCTTTAATAAAGGCAAATAAAATGAGTAAGCTCCTAATAAAAATTATATGAAAGTAAATATCTTCATGATCTTCAATATTCATGCTTTATGAGCTACTATGAAAATAAATATTTTCATGATCTTCAATTGGAATGCCTTGTGGTAATTTTGCCAATAGCCTCTGTAAACTTGATTAGATTTATTAGTAACGTCAATGTCTTGTTATCATCAAAAGTTATCTCATAAAAATGTAGGGCTAACATGGCTTGCACTTCACTACTTCCATTTGATAGCTTGGAGAAGTTGTTGGACTTGTTATGCTTGCTTTTCTGGTCATTACCCCGTTGAGCCTAGAGTGCTTAAAGTGAAAAGGGTTGGTGATTTTGTTGATGGTAGCTTAGAATCCATTGATGGGGGCTGAATTCAAGAAAATCAAAATCAAAATGTGGAGAAAGTTAGGGGTGGTCTCTAATACTAGCCATTTTTTAATCTATAGAAACCTTTTTTTTCAATTTTTTATTGAACATTGGTAATTTGGGGACTGGGTTGAACTTCACTAATATAAATATAAGTTGTGTATTCAGTAGGAGGCTGTTGATCATTTAGATTGTACTATATGGAATAGAAGGCTTGCTCCTTCATCTAAATCGATCATTCATGCTTTGGTACAATACTTTGATCTTATCCTGAAGCATCACCAACGCAGTTACCTGCGCCACCCTCCTTACCAAAGAAAACCACCAAGTGGACCTCCAAGGGTACCTCCACCTTTAGTACCTAAATGTGAATTTATACTAGATTTTACTTTTTTAGAATAAATTACTTTTGCTTGCTAAAAATTAATATATAATTATCATTTTGAGATGTGATAAATTACTTTTGCTTGTTACTTCATGATATTTTCTGAAAAGTTATTTGATTTTAATATTTGTTAAATTGTAAGTATAAGTAATAAAGAAAGTTATAAAAAGTATTTAATAACATTAACAAAACAATAAATAATGAAAAATGTTATGAAAGGCCTACATAGCATTTATAAAACGCTTGAAATACTTATGATAGCATTTATAACACTGTAAAACACATACTACAACATTTATAAAATGCTATGAAAGGCTTTTTTGTTGTAGTTAGATAATGAATAAAATTATCAGCAACATATTAAAGTATGAAATCTGTAATGAATGGTTGCTAGTACGGTTCACTAAGCATTATGAATGCATCTATTCTAGATCTGGATCATTGATGTGGATATAATAACATTTTAAATTAGCCATTCACTAGTGGATTAATGGTACTTAAGGATTAAGAGGTAATTAGAAGGGTAAATCAATAATTTTGATAAGTTCAAATTTTCGAACCAATAATTAGAACTACATGAATTGATTATATCAGTGGACTACAGGAGAATACTCTGTAAATACAATCTATAATCTCTAAGACTGTAATTCCATATTTATAGTGGAGTAATAATGGAATTAATAAATAAGATTATTAAATTAAAAATTTTAATTAATAATCTGATTAGTTGGAGCTTATGATTATAGGTTCATGGTCCCCATGTCAACTATATACTACACAGTCTAGAGTCTGAATATTTTAGGACATGAGAAAAGGACTAACTTGTAAAAGAATTTTTATTCTGGGGTAAGTACATAATTATGTATGATTAATTAATTAAGAATTAACTAATTGAATTATTTATATATAGAAATGTAATTTTTGGAATTAATGTATATAAATAATTATTGATTATTTTTTAATTATCGATAAGTGAAACAGAATATCTAATTTATGAAATTAGATAATAAAACTTTTACTAGAGAATATTTTGGATCAGTTAATCTGTTATTTGTGAAATAATATATAATTTAGTTGATAGGGGTAATCAGATATGTTAATTTTGAATTAACTGATATCTAAATATTTATCTAATTAAAATAATTAATTAATTTTCAGTAATTACCAAATGTAAATCATTGATTGAGTACTAGAGATTGACATGGCCTACTGTAGTACACGTGGCACTACAGTAGTGCGGGTGCAACTCTTCAGTGCCATGTGGCACTGTAGTTATGCACCATTATATAGTGGTTCCCATTCTATTAGACAATTTGAAATTAAATATTATTTTTAATTTATAATTATTACTAAATATCTGATATGCCATTATCTAGAATAAGATACATATTTTATTCTAATGATATGAATTGATTAGATCATCAGTTAATCAATCAGAAAGAATTAGTTCATCAATCAATAGTTGTGAGAAGAATACAATTTCTCAAAAAGAGATTTTTCTTCGTTTAAGGATTAATCAAAATCTCTAAAAAAAGTCATCCTTAGTAAAATCTCTAGATCTCATGTGTTGAGTACATCTAGAGACAGAAAAGTCCTTGTGCGTTGAGGATTGACTTGGAAGATGTTGGTGTGAATCTCAGAGTCTGCTGATCGTTGGAACAATTTTGTGAGAATGAAGAATCGATCGATTTCGCGAGGACGCTTGATTTAGACTACAAGAGGTATGATTCCTAACGTTGTATGTTGAGAATTTAATCTATAAATATATAAGGGATCCTGACTGATTGAAAAAAAGTTTTCAATAAAAAAAAATTTTGGTTATCATAGTGTTGCGTGACTTTATTTTACTAAAAGATTTGATTTTTTATTATAATTTTAATTTTTAAATGGTCACGCACCACACAGTTTTGCCGCGCACGCGCCGCAATAAACGACAAGTTTTATTAGAGTGATATTTATATATTTATATGTTGAACGTTATGTGAGTTTTCTTTCATTATTCATATAAAATGAGATATGTATGAATGAATGGATGGTTATATTTTTTGAATGCATGAAAAATAATGAATCGTTAATTGTACGGTAAATATTGAGTTATGCTTTGTTTATATTTTTCCCTAGATCTTGTGTAAGCTGCATGAGGCGTAGGAATTTTTGAAATTTATTTTGAATATTGTACTTATTCCAAACACGAAAAACAAAGAACGCACGAGACGAATAGCAAAAATTACTGTTCACGACGGAAACTTACTATTCATGAAAAATTACTGTTCACGACGGTGGCGGTGGCTGTCGGCAGTGGGACTGGCAACGAAAGTGATGGCCACAATGATGGGGGTGGCGATAGGAGAGTCCTATCGTTGGTGGCAACTATTGTCACTTTTGGAGAAGTTTCGCACAAACCCTGATACCAACCAACCCTATCACCATAGGGTTTGATGATAATTCTCAATCTATCAATTATCTTTTTTTTTAATTTTGAAATTAATGTAATTTTAAAATTAATTATTAACGTTTAATTTTATGAATTTTAGAAATTAATTTTTAATTTTTAGTTTATGAAAATTAAAAATTAATAGGTTGATTGGGTTTGACCCAAGTTTGACAAAATAAAATAAAGTGTTTATTTGATCAAGTCAAATCAAATATTTATAAAATGATAATTATAGAAGTTAATTTAAATTAAGAAAAATTGGTTTCTTAATTAAATGGAATTTTGTTCAAATCTCGGAGATTTTGAAGATGGACATCAGGAGGAGAAGGCAATATCTGGGAAATATGTATTCTTGAAGTCCGCTTTATAATTTTATTTCTTTATTTTAAGAGTTGTAATTTGAAATACCCATTAGTCACTCGGCCCATTATTATTTTATTTAATTGTTAAATAATTTTTTTAATTGTTATGTTTGATAATATGCCCATGCATTAGTCGATCACATGCCATACATGAAAATCTCACACAGTTTTATTTAATCATGTATCTCATCTATAGAAACATGATTTATTAGATTATCCTATTATGTTTATATGTATTGTTTTATGAGATCAATTGCATGTAAACTGCTAGGTTTTAATTAGTTAAAACTTGGTAATCACACCACACTAAGAGCTATAGTAACCTTTAGGATAACCGACTTTAGTAAAAGTGTTTTATTAAAGTTTGATGAATATACTTAATTAGTTAATCGTTGGGTTGTTTTATCATTATTCGTAAATGTTAATTTTTGTTTGTTTATTACGTTGCATTCATTCATCACGTTTACTTTTTCAATTCTACATATTTATCAAATATATTGAATCTTGTATGTTTTAAATTTTAGTTATAATTATTATGTCTATCATGTGCAACCCTTTTATGGCTTTAGTCGCGCTTGACTCTTAAAATTCCTCATAGACCTGTAGTCAATACTTGGACTATTGACACAGGGCTACCATTGGGGCGAGGTAAATGTTACGGAGCAAAACCCTTCTCTTTCTGTTGTTAGTAGTAACAAAAGGAAGAAGAAGGATGGTAAGGACAAAAGCAAGAATAATAATGTAAAGAATGCTAAAAGGTCAACCGAAGGCGAGAAGAACAATGTTGACAATGAACTCCTAGGAAAATGTTTCCATTATGAGGTTGAAAGTCAAATGAAGAGAAACTGTAACAAGTATCTCTCCGAGCTGAAAAAGAAAAGTAAATATGTTTTACTTGTTCTTGAAGCTTGCTTAGTGGAATCTGATTTTTCATCTTGGATACTGGATTCATGAGCCACTAACCATGTATGTTCTTCTTTGCAGATGCTTGATTCATCAAGGGAGTTGGCTAATGGCGATATCGTTTTGAAAGTTGGCAGTGGTGCACTCGTGTGAGCTAAAGAATTAGGGACAATCTGTTTACTTTCTCGATATAATTATTTAGTTTTGAACGATGTTTATTATATTCCTAGATTTTTGAAAGATTTGATTTCTCATTCATTTTTGCAAGAACAATTATTCGAAGTTTCTTTTATGAATAAAGAATTTTTTATTTTTATGAAAGGATTTGATATTTGTCATGGAATAGTTATAAATGGACAATATATGCTTAAAAAACTGAATACATGTTAAATAATTCTAAATTATTTAAAGTAACAGACGACTAAGAGTTTATCACAATGATGATAACACATATCTTTCGGATCATAGGTTGGGACATATTAATCTAGATAGGTTAAAAAGGTTAACAAAGCATGGTGCTTTGAGTGAACTAAAAGTTAGAATTCTTCATGTTTGTGAATCTTGTCTAGAGGAAAAAATGACTAAGATACATTTCACAAGAAAGGAACAAAGAACCAAGGAACCACTTGAGCTAGTACATAGTAATGTCTATGGACCGATCAATGTACAAGTTAGAGGTGGGAATGAGTATTTCGTCACTTTTATTGACGATTACTCAAGATATGGTTATACTTACCTAATGCAAAGAAAGTATGAAACTTTTAGAAAGTTTAAAGACTTCAAAGCTAAAGTTGAAAAGCAATTAGGTATACATTGAAAACCCTTCGATCCGATCGAGGTGGTAAATACTTCGATTTAAAATTCAATGATTATTTGTTGGACTGTGGAATCCTATTCCAACTTACAGCACCTAGAACACCACAACAAAATGGTTTTGCAGAGAGGAGAAACCGATCCTTATTGGATATGGTTTGCTCGATGTTAAGCTACTCATCACTATCACTTACGTTCAAGGGATATGCACTACACACAACAACTTATATTTTGAATGTAGTGCCCTCCAAATCTGTAAGAAAGACGCATTTAGAGTTATGGAATGGCTCCAAACCTAGTTTACGTCATTTTCATATATGGGAATGGCCAGCTCACGTTCTTAGACCCATGACCAGAAAGTTAGACTCAAGGTCTGAGGTATGCATATTCGTAGGTTATACTCCAGAGACTAGATGTGGGTACTTTTATAGTCACAATGATCAAAAGGTGTTTGTGTCAACAAATGCAACCTTCCTTGAGCATGATGATATGCAAAACTACAAACCTCATAGCAAAGTAGTTCTCTAGGAATTAGCGGCTGATGAGATAAGACCACCTTCAATTTCTTGTGATAAACGACAAACCAGAGAGGCCATAGTTCCTATAAATGAAACCCTGGTGCAACGTCGTAGTGCCAGTTTGCTACGAACTAGAGGCACATGTCCTACTATCAGACACTGATAAGGACTATCCATGATCTTATGAAGAAGCAAGGAATGATCCAGAAAATGAGAAATGGCAAGATGCCATGAACCAGGAAATTAAATCTATGTATTCTGATTCTGTCAGAGAACTTATAAATCCAACTGAAGATGCCAGGCTCAATGGATGTAAATGGCTTTTCATGAAGAAAAGAGGTGCATATGGAAAAGTAGAGACTTTCAAGGCACAGTTAGTAGCCATGGGCTATACACAAAGGGAGGGAGTCAATTATGAAGAGACATTCTCCCATGTGACCATGCTAAAATCCATTCGTATCTTTTTGTCCATAGCTACTATTTTTTACTATGCGATATGGAAAATAGATGCTAAGATATCTTTTTTGAATGGTTCTCTTGAAGAAAGCATCTACATGATGCAACCGAAAGGGTTCGTACAAAAGGGGCAAGATCAGAAAGTATGCAAGTTGCTTAACTATATTTATTGATTAAAGTAAGCATCTAGATCTTGGAATATTACATTTGATGAGACAATAAAGTCTTATGGATATGAGAGAGCTCCCCTATGCTTCAATAGTTTGAAGTCTCATGTATGGTATGTTGTGTACGTGACTGGACATCTGTTATACAGTGTGAATTGTCAGTCATGATCAATCGGATCCAGGTTTGGAACGTTGTATTGCTGGTAAAGCAAATTTTCAAGTATCTTAGGAGAATGAAAAACTATATGCTTACTTTAATCAGTATTCATCCAAGATGGAGAAGCTGTAGTTTGGAGAAGTATTAAATAATCTAGCATTGCAGATTCTACTATGGAAGACGAATATATAGCGGAATGTGAAGCCACAAAAGAAGTGGTATGGCCTAGATAGTTCTATACTGATCAGGAAGTGGTTCCAGATATAGACAAGTCACCGATCCTGTACTCTGACAAAAGTGGGGCAGTAGTGAATTCCAAGGAACCGATGAGTTACAAGAAAGGCACGCACATAGAGAGGTAATATCATCCTATAAGAGAGATTGTGAATCGAGAGAATGTGACTGTTATGAAGATAGCATCGGAATAGAACCTGACTGATCTTTTTACAAAGAAACTTCCTGGGAAGTCATTTGAGGGTCACGTGCATAACATGAGATTAAGAGAGATGCTACATTTACTTTAGGGAAAGTGGGAGATTTTTGGGGGTTATGCCCTCAAAGCATGTGTATTGACATTTTGATATGAAATTTAATGAGGATTACATTTTTTTTATAATTTTTCTTTTAGATTATTGTTGAATAATTTATATAAATATTTAAAATTGTCATATACGTTAATGATCTTTGATCTTATATTATTTCGAGAGGATTAAGGTCATAGATAATGAGTAAAATTGTCTGCAACATATTAACGTATGGAATCTTTAATGAATGGTTGCTAGTACGGTGCACAAAGCATTATGAATGTGTGTGATCTATATCCGGATCATTGATGTGGATAGACATCTTAGTGAAGGTACTTTATATAATGAAATTATATAAGACTGGACTGATGTGAGTTCATATAATTGTCAATGTGCCATTGATAATAAAAATTTTACACACATCAATTCGATGATCATAGATAGATTTTTCTAAATCATGAGTAGTTATGAACTCCTATACATGTCTACTGAATCTTTTAATTTACTCGTTCATGTTTTTTTGTAGAACAGACTAGTAACTTTTATTTTGGAGATTCAGTGATATGGATGGCTGAGAACATGATCTTACAAGATTTGAAATCCAAGCTTTCCTGACGGATCATATATTGGTTCGCTTAACTCTAAATTCTAGAACTGAATGGTTATTGAGCTTAAATTTATAATAAGATTATAAATTATCCATTCACTTGTGGATTAATGATACTTAAAGATCAAGAGGTATTTATAATAGTAAAAAGATAATTTTGATCAGTTCTAATTTAGGAACCCCTAATTGGAAGATAAAATAACATGAATTGATTATATCATTGGATTACTCGAGAATACTATGTAAATACGATCTATAATCTCTAAGAATGCAATTTTATATTTATAGTGGAGTAATAATGAAATTAATAAATAAGATTATTTAATTAAATAGTTTAATTAATAATCAGGTTTATTGGAGCTTAGGATTGTAGGTCCATGGTCCCCAAGTTACCTCTATACTATGCAATCTAGGATGTGAATATTCTAGGACATTAGAAAATGACTAACTTTCAAAAGAATTTTTATTCTAGGAAGGTACATAATTATGAGATATTTATGTATGATTAATTAATTAGGAATTAGTTATATATATAAATGTAATTTTTTGAATTAATATATATATATATATATATATATACACACACNAGATAATTAAATTATTATTAGATAATATTTTGGAACAATTAAATTTGTTATTTGTGAAATAATAGATAATTTAGTTGATATGGCTAATCAGATATGTTAATTTTGAATTAACTGATATCTAAAAATTTATCTGATTAAAATAAATATTTAATTTATAGTAATTGCCACATGTCAATCATTGATTGGGTATTAGAGATTGACATGGACTACTGTAGTGCCATGTCACACTACAGTAGTGGGGGTGCAACACTGTTGTGACACATGGCACTACAGTGGTGCCGTGAGGCACGATTGCAGTGCTATGTTGCACTCCAGTTGTGCACCATTATATAGTCGATCCCATTGTATTGGGTAATTTATAATTAAATATTTAGAATAAGATACATATTTTATTCTAATGACAAAGAGTTGATCAGATCATTAGTTAACCAATCAGAGAATCAGTTCATCAATCAAGAGTTGAGAGAAGAACACAATTTCTTAAAAAGTGATTTTTCTACGATTAAGAGTTCATCAAAATATATAAAAGAATCAT
Organism: Datisca glomerata; assembly: GCA_003255025.1. NCBI lineage: Eukaryota > Viridiplantae > Streptophyta > Magnoliopsida > Cucurbitales > Datiscaceae > Datisca > Datisca glomerata. Next base: position 344,747 of record QANY01007839.1, read on the forward strand.
CATCACGTTCTTTTAGATAATCGTCTCACAAAAGTCCATTTCAGTAAAATCTATGGATCTCATGTGTTGAGTACATCTAGAGACAGAAAAGTGTCTTCGTGTGGTTCTCGAAGTCTGTTGATCATTGGAACAATTTTGTGGGAACGAAAAGTCGATCAGTTTCGTGAGGACGCTTGATTTAGACTACAAGAGGTATATGATTCCTAACCATGTATGTTGTTAATTTAATATATAAATATATAATGGATCTTGCCTGACTGAAAGAGCTTTCAATAAAAAGTTTTTTCAGTTATCGTAGCGTTGTGGGATTTTGTTTTACTAAAATAATCAATTTTTTATTAAAAAATAATTTTTTTAAAATGGCCACGCACCATACGCTTCCCCCGCGGAGCAACGACCAACACTTTCCCTGTTGCATCAAAAGACAACCCACACCCCTCTTTGAAGCATCATTGTAAATCACAAAGTCGCTCTTACCATTTTGAATGGTCAACACTAGTGCTGGCACTAATTTTTATTAAGACTCTGAAAATATTTCTCACACTCAACCATTCAAGTAAAGGTGGCATTCTTCCTGGTTAACTGAAGAAGCAGAACAACGATCTCTGTAAAACTCTCAACGAACCTCCTATAATGTCATGCTAGACCGAGAAAACTATGAACCTCCCCAACATTCATCGGTCGAGGCCAGTTAACCACTACTCTGATCTTAGATGGGTCAATGGAGATTCATCTTGAGATATCACATGACCAATGAATGATACCTGCTGAAGCCAAAACTCAAACTTCTGAAATTTTGCACATAGTTGGTGTGTCTTTTACTGTTTGCAAAACAATCCTAAGGTAATCCATATGCTCAGCCTCTAATCTAGAGTACACCATAATATCATAAATGAAGACAATCAGAAAAGAATCTAAGTACTCTTTGAACACCCTGTTTTTCAAATCCATAAAGGCTGCCAGAGCATTACTTAATCCAAACGACATCACTACAAACTCATAATGGCCGTAATGAGGACAAAACACTGTCTTAGGAATATCCTCATCTCGAATCTTGAGATGATGGTAAGTTTATCTCAAATAAATCCTAGAGAATACTGATACTCCCTAAAGTTGACAAATCTTCAATGCGCGGTAACGAATACTTATTCTTCATAGTGACTTTGTTCAACTCCATGTAGTCAATGTATAACCTCATAGATCCATCTTTCTTTTTAAAAAATAAAACTAAAGAGCCCCAAGGTGAAAGACTGGGTCTAATGAAACCCTTATCCAGTAATTCTAGGACTTGGTCCTTAAGTTCTCTCAACTCTGTAGGAGTCATACGATACTGAGCTTTGGATATAAAAGCAGTGTCTGGTACCACTCAATATGAAAATTTGTATCCTAAGGAGGAGGAAGTCCTGGAAATTCATCAAGGAATACATAAAAAAAATCACAAATGATTGGAACTAATCCAATATCCATATATGTTTTAGAAGTGTCCAAAGCACAAGCTAAATAGCCCCAATTACATTGATCAAGGAGAAGTTGTGCCTGTAAAGAAGATGTGACCTTTGGTATTTGTCGTTGTTAAGTGCCCCTAAATCTGAAGCTAAGTCCACCAGGCTTCAAATTAGCTGCCTATATTGGCATAATTAGCATCCAACCAGTCCATACCTAGAATTACGTGAAAATCATGCATCCCTAGAACTATATGCTTAACATCACTAAGCAACACTCTATCACCTTATTAGCAAGGACAGAAGCTCCAAAAAGTATATAAACACATAACTCAAAACCCAATGGAACAACAGGAAATGATGCATGAGTTTGAAATGAAACAGATACAAAAGAATGCGTAGATCGAGAATCAATTAATAGAAAAGTTGAATGTCTAAGTACAAGTAGTGTACCTGCTACACATTTATCTGAATGCTCAGCTTCCTGACGAGTCAACGTGAAAACCTTCCCTTTAGGACTATCCCAAACGACGTTTCTATTCTGTCCTTGAGCCAATAAATGGCACTTTCTCATAAAATGCCCAGTCTTTCCACATTTAAAGCATGTGTTGCTCCCCTTAAAGCACTAGCTGTTGTGATGCTTCTTACATGTAGTGCATAAGGGATTCGATTTTATTTTTGTATCTTTGTGTTGTGGGGCCCCAGGTGAGAATTCGGAGGTTTCCTCTTTCCGAAAATGATTGTTCTGACTGTTCCAGCGCACGAGGTAAAGATTCTACTCCATTAATAATGTTGCTTCAACCACCGCTTCGTATGTGGTGTGCTTGTAAAGCAACATGGAACCTTTAATTTTAGGATGGACTCCCCTCTCAAATGTTTGAGCCTTATTGATCTCACTATCAACATAATGTGTGGCGTACCGAGATAATTCCTCAATGTTTCTCTCATACTCAGCTACAGTCATATTTCCTTACACTAGCCTAAGGAATTCGCCTCCTTATTTACTATGATTGTGATCGGAAAATATTTCGCTACAAAGAGTTCCTTGAAACGTTCCCACATCACTAAATTATGCCTTTATGTCATGAACTCTCCGTGTGAGCTCCGACCACTTCCTAGCTTCCCGAGTCAGCATGAAGGTTGCAAAGCCAACCTTTTGAGCATCAGAATACAACATATATTGAAAGATCTGCTCCAATCTGGCGATTCAGTGATCAACTATCAACATTTTAGATTAGTGGCCATCAAATTCAGGCGAGTTCATCCTCCAGAAGGTCTGGACAACTGTATGTCCAGTGGTGTGTATTGTGGTTGTTGTAATTGCTATGCCGGGAGCTATTGCCGTCTGCCTCAAGAACTCGAAGAACTCTTGGAGCAACTCCACCATGGTAGCTGGAGAGTTCACTGTAGAATTGACGGGGGCATGATTGTTGTTCCTTGTAAATGCAGCCACCACACTGCTACCCATAAACTCAAGACTTACCAAAAAGTTAATCTTATCACGCAAACAAAACATAAACCTAACTGACATGCCATAACGAAACTAAAACATATCATACTAAATAAATAATTAAAACACTTATAACATATGTACCAGACTTGTAAAGCGAGGGATGAGCATAGTGATCGACTTGCCAAACTCTAACACCCCAATTTTAGGGGGTTAAACATGCATGTAATTTCACAATTCAAAAACCCTAAGTCAATTGAAACCTTAAGTTGAGAAAATCCCTAAAATTGAAAACCCTAATTTTTCCTAATTTTAACATTAAATAGCGAAAGCCTAAAATAATACAAAAATACATTTATGCAATAAAGGGTAATAAAGGATGAATTAATATGTAATAATGTCAATCGTGAAAAATCCATAAAGTGTGAAAATAAAGTATATAAACGTGAAATAAAACAAGAAAAATATTAAATTCATGTATAAACTACTGCTCAGTTTTAATGTCATAGTATAACAATAATTAATTCAAAATTTCCTATTTTTGTTGGTTATGACAGTGCTTCACTCATGATGCTCGCCATCACCAGCAACACAATCATCTATGGGGGCGTGAGTATTAAAAATACTCAGTAAGTAAACTTACATACTAATAAGCTTACATTGATATAAATGTAAACATGTAACTCATGCAACTATTATTTGCATATTCACTTGGTTATTAAGTTATAAAATGTACTTATAATTAACATAACTAAATTTCATGATTATCATGTAAATATAAACTTGTCCAATCATGATTCGATTAGACATATTCTCCAATTTACAATATGGTCCAGTGGTCAGAAGCGGTTCAGTTTGATTGGGTTAGACCAATTCAATCTGGTCCCTTGAACCAGTTCAACCATGTCTGACTAAGCGAGTTTGTTTCAGTTAAATTGGTTTGGGATGGATGATATCTGTCGGATCATGTTTTAGATTTTGAAGAAAAAATTAATGAACCATGACTAGTTCATGGTCGGAAAATAAAAAAAAATTCATACAAATGTTTAATATAATTAAACACAAGACCAATCGATGAACATGCATAATCATATAAATGTATCGAGAAGAGACAGAAACAATTTATTCCTTTTCAATTAATGGAGAATTTCTGATTTGGCGGGATCCAATTTCTATGTTGCGTTTTTTCGTTCTTCGCAGTGCTAGTAATTGATCTTCACACTTACAACCACTCGTTAGAGTCAAAAATAAATTTCTCAATAACTTTTGTAAGAATTGATTGTGGGATCTCAAAGAAACAAATGAAAGAGAAAAACAAAATTTTTCTCTTTCCCGACTGTCAAAATCGACGGCAACTGTGTTGGGAGAGGGAGAGAGAAAACTTTTTTCTGCTCTATCTAATACTTAGAGATAGAATTTGCCATAGGGATAAGGAAGCAATCCCTTATATGATGAAGCCAAAATATTTCCTCTCCCTGCACTGCGATGTTTGATTTTACATCAATCCTAGAGCCAAAATTGTGTTTAGATTCTTTAGTTCAATTTGATTAATTAAATTAATCTCTATAAATTAATTAATTAATTAATTTTATTTACTAATTATTAAATAATTAGAAAATAAAAAAATAATTAGTTTAAACATTAATTTTTCTCTTAACTAATTTAGTAGTGACACCCATCCCATATGGGGCTCGAGAAGTGTACCTTGGTCCAAAACACATTTTTTGTCTAATTATCGTTGTTTCTCATTCATGTCCTTATGAGATACTCCTTAGACCAATTGGATCCACATGAATAAAGCTATGATATTAAATACCCATTTAATTTATCTCTATAAATTCTTGATCAATTTAATTCTGATATCGTACGACTCCACTATATGTCTGATGCCTATAGAACTCTCGATTCATGCGTGCTATATTTTTTGTTAGTGCAAATAAACATTTATATTTCACGGTTCACATAATATTTTATGATATTATCCTTAATAATATCAATAACAAGATAAGATATAAAATTATCATTTTACCCCTCTAGTTATTATTTCTTGAACTCATTTATTGACTATGAATAAAAAAGACATATTAGTGAAGTGTCTCATACAGATTATCATGTCTTATTCAGTGACACATGTCATCGAGTACTAGACCTAGTTTATTTATTTACATACTCATCAATCAAACATAATGTGATATTATTGCTTTTGCAATCTTACCACGAGTTCCATATCTGTGAATCACACAACTCCAACATAGTTGAATCATGGTCTCAATAGCTGAGGTATTGTCTGACCATTTGAACTCACTCTTTTGGCGTATCAAAGATCACAAGTAACAAAGTCAAGTTTCGTATTTACCTCAAGATTAAAGTAATTATGAAAATACCCTTAAGGTGTAACAATTAGATTTAGAGCTAAATAAACGGCTTTACTCTAAACTAATTTGTTACTAATCTATTCAACATGTTCCATAACATGTCTAGGTCAACCGTCACTGTCTCCATTCCCATGCCCCGAGACCGACATCTTTTGGTTCAACCTAACACTCATACTTAGATTCGATTACCTAGTTGATCCTAAGACTACGAATAATAATCTGAACTATCTCAGAAGAGTTTGTCTGGAAAATCGCTCGTTCTTTACTCCTCTTACATTGATAATAGTTTCAGGACTTAAGTAAGTTATAAACACACTTTAATTAAAGAAAACTTTCATTATTCATACAGTTCAATAATACATAAATGTCAATAAATAGTTGTTTACTCATAAAAAGTTATTACACCTTACTTTATGGACAAAATTCCAACAATCTCTCACTTGGACTAAAGTAGGCGTGTACAATCTCGTATCCCCGTGCCCTCCAAATGACCATAAAATATTTTATTATTTAAAGTCTTCGTGAATGGATCTGTCAAGTTGTTGACTCTCGATATATGTGTTACTTGGACATCCCATTACCGAACTATCTCTCTGATAAGGTGCTACTTCCACTCTATGTGTTTGGAGTTTTTATGGCTTACCGGTTCCTTCGAGTTTGCTACAGCCCCATAGTTCTCACAATTAAGTGTCATGGGTTTGTTAGCATCCGGAATGACTTCCAAAGTCTTTAGGAAGTTTCTAAGTTAGACAGCCTCCTTTGCAGCTCACAAGTCGTCACATACTCAGCTTCCAAGGTAGAATCAGCAATGCAGGATTTCTTGATACTTCCCCATATAATTGCTCCACCATTTAGTATGAACAACGATCCCTTTGTGGACCTCCTAGAATCTCTATCCGCTTGGAAATCAGAGTCGGTATAACCTATCATATTGGAAATCAGAGTCAGTACCAGAATACACAAGCATGTAGTTTCTCGTTCACTTAAGATACTTGAGGATATGCTTGACAACATACAATGCTCGAGTCTAGGATTAGATTAGAAATGCACCACGCGCACTGCGTAGCAAATATCTGGCTTAGTGTAAAGCATTGCATACATGAGACTTCCTATGACTAAAGCATAATGAATCTTTCTCATGTCTTCCTCTTCTTGAGGAGTCTTAGGAGACTGCTCTTTAGAGAGGCTGACTCCATGCATAAAGGGAAGATATCCTTTCTTGGAGTCTTGCAAGCTGAACTAATCCATTATCTTATCAATATAAGATTCTTGAGACAGTGTCAATTGTCTATTCTTCCAATCCTGAAATATCTGAATACCTAGGACAACGCAGCTTCTCCAAGATTCATCATATCAAATTGCTTTGCAAGCCAAATCTTGACATTAGACAATTTTCCTACATCATTCTCAATTGGTATAATATCATCAATGTACAAAACCAAGAAAATCACCTTCCCTTTGTGTATCACCTTATACACACATGGTTCGTCTACTAACTGCTCAAAGCTAAAGTTCTTGACAGTTTTGTCGAATATGATATTCCACTAACAAGACGCTTGCTTAAAAGTCCATAAATGGACTTAAGCAGTCACAAACCTTTCCCTCTTGGCCTTTCTCCATGAACCCGTCTAGTTGAGCCATATAAATGCGCTCTTCAAGATTGTCATTCTGAAAAGCACAATCTCGACGTCCATCTGCAAGATCTCATAATCGAGGGCAACAACAATGGACAAGAGGATTCTGATGGATTTAAGCTTGGCCATTGGTGAGAAGGTATCCTCATAGTCAAAATACATTCTTTTTGGATGTAGCCCTTGGTTACAAGCCTAGCTTTGAATGTCTCTACATTCCCATCCAGACCTCTCTTCTTCTTATAAATCCATCTACAAGGTTCGCGACTTCATTCGAGTACATCGATTGTATCTCAACGTTCATGGCTTCTTGCCATAGGTTTGCTTCAGGTTCATCCATAGCCTGCAAGTAGGAAACATGCTTATCATGATCTTTATCTAAGACTGCTATCAAGGCATCTCCATAAGACATGTACCTGTCACGTTGTCACACAATCCTAACACTACCTCGAGGCTTTGTATGCTCCATCTCCTATTGTAGTTCCACACGTTGTCACACAATCCTAACACTACCTCGTGCTCACGAATGTTTTCTTGTCGGTTAGACTGTAAAGACATATCCCTTTGTTCCCTTAGGATATCCTACAAACAAACATAATTCTGATTGACTGGCCAACTTGTCTGTCTTCAATCTCAGAACGTGTGCCGAGTATCCCCATTTCCTTAGGTGTCTTACGAACGACTTTCATCTACTCTATTTTTCATATGGTGTACTAGGCACCATCTTTGATGGAACTTTATTTAGAATATATGCCATTATTTCCAAGGCATATCCCTAGAACGAATCTGGGAGGGATGGGTAACTCATCATGGATCTAACCATATCCAATAGAGTCTGATTCCTTCTTTCTGACACACAATTATATTCTTGAGTGCCATGTGCAGTAAGCTGAGAAAGAATATCTTCTTCCTTAAGAAAGTCTTTCAACTCTCCTAACAAGTACTCTCCCCCACGATCGGATCGTAGTGTTTTGATTTGTTTCTTTAATTGCTTCTCGACCATAGCCTTGTACTCTTTGAACTTTTCAAAAGTTTCAAACTTTTGGCGCATTAGATAAACATGTCCAAAACGTGAGTAGTCATCTGTGAAGATTACCAAATATTCATAGCCTCCTCATTCTTGGATATTCAATTGACCACATACATCACTATGTATGAGATCAAGGCATTGAGTGGCTCTTACACCCTTCGCTGAAAAGGGTCTCTTGGTCATTTTGCCTTCTATGCAAGATTCACATGTGGGTAGTGATCCCATACTTAAAGTTTTCAATGGACCATCCTTTGCAAGTCATTTAATCCAGTCTAAGCTAATGTGACCAGACGCAAGACAAATAGGTTAGATCGATTGAATCGGATTTCAACCTTTTACTATCCCTTTGTAAATCAATATTTACTTTAGTATCAAATATTATTGGAACTTTTGGTTTTACATAGAATAAGTTGTTTATCATGCGTACAGTAGTAATTAAATATTCATTTCTAAAAATACCAATATCATTATCAATGAAATCTAAAGAAAAGCCTTGCTCAATAAAACTAGCTACTGAAATGAGATTTTTCCAAAAAACTGGGATATAATAAACATCACGAAAAATTAAATAATTGTACTCAAATAACAATTTAATAATTTTAACTGATACTGCTGATACTAGTGCTTCATTCCCCAAACGAAAGTTGAACTCTCTCTCGTTAAGCCTTCTACTTTGCCTGAACCCCTGCAAGGAACAACAAATACAGTTAGTGCCTACAGAGTCTATAATCCACAAAAAAGTAGAGTCAGCCACATAACAAGCTTTGGTAATAAGTAATGTACCTTTAGATTTCAACTCCTTGAGATAATTTAGGCAGTTGTGTTTCCAATTACCAACGACACCGCAATGATGACACTTGACTTTCGACTTGTCCATTTTCGCAGGGCTTTTCCTTTCATAGCTTTCAAGTTCGCCTTCTTAGTTTTCTTTGACCTCTCTTGTGTTTCTTTTTTGCACCAAAGGTTGAAGACTTACTTTCAGTAAAGTTTGCCCCTCCATTCTTCCTCTTGCCCTTCAGGAATAGGGTCTCAACAGCTTCCAACTCCTTCATAAGTTTTGGAAGAGAGTATCTCAACTTAAGTTTGAAGTTCTCAAAAGTGTCTGACAGAGTCTCGAGGATCATATCAACTTGAGTCTCGTCATCTACCTCAACTCTCATGATCTCCATGTCATTCAGATAACTAATGATCAGCATCATATGTTCTCTGGTAGGACTTCCGAGTTACATCCGGTAGTTCATGAAGTTTCGCACAACAGCCTGTTTGGCTTGACGACCCTGGTTTTCAAACATTTCGGTGGTGTTTGACATCATATCAGTAGAGGTCTCCATGTTATGATGCTCTTATTGTAAGACATTGCTAACTGGTGCCAAGATGTAACACATGGTTATCTCATAAAAACGCAGCCATGAAGTATAGGCATCATTTTCCTCTTGAGTCGATTCAGCTATAGGTTTAAGGGGACAAAGGGAGGTGAGCACGAACTTGTGCTTTTCTACCATTAGCATGATATCAATATTACCTTTCCAATCCACTTAATCTTCACCAGTGAGTTTGTTTGCATTCAAGATTGCTGAGAGTAGGGATAATGAAATGAATACTAGAACGAATAAATAAAGCGGTGTAAATAAATACTTAATCTTTTAAGAAAGTATCATGCATAGTGAAAATACTTAAATATTTAAAAAATATGATAAAAACATATTTCTTCCATGATGTTACGATCAACAATGAGAGCTCGTCTCATCTAGGGATAACACTCAAGATACCTCATATCACATCGAGACTCTTCTCGTTTGGTTAACGCTTCTCAAGATGTCACTACATCTAGCTCAACCAATCACCAATGGTTTTGGTCACCTTACTCCCATTGACTAGCTCCTACAAGATATTCTAATGTGCTTCAGTCTAAGTGTTTAACCAATGCATCGCCTTTAAGGGTTGCTATACACTAACAGTCTGTATAGGGATGGTTCTGCCTTACCACTTCCTTTACAAGCTTTAACTTCTCAAGCAACTCGATGAGTCAAAGCAACACGATTCTCAAGTTTCTCCCACTAAAGAGATGACCGCTATAGCGGCTCTAAACCATTCCTTATGCCACAATCAAGTTTACGCTGGGGACATTGGGTACGTTTCAGAGTAAACGACCCACCCATTTAGTTTCTGGAAAATTGGATTTTTCTTTGCTTTTTCAAAAATCATAACTCATTATAAATTTGAAAAGCAAGTTTTAAAAATTACAAAATTTATAAAAATTTAAATCATAATTATAATTTATAATTTTTATAAAATTCACATTGTATTTAAAATTATTATCCATTATAAATTTAAACTATAATGATGAATGTATATGCTACATGGTAATTTGATATTGGCATATCTGTATTTCTATATGGCATGTTATATGAGAATGCGAGATGAATAATAAATCATACTCTCTATGACTCATTTCTAATTACTACCCAAAAAAGAATAATAATAAAATTACAATAATTTAAATACTAGTTTCATGGCGTCTATAATTGCCTCATTATAATCTTCAAGCTTTGACCAAAACCCTTCTAATTAAAGAAGACTATTTTCCTAATGAAATAATCCCATTAAATATCCTTTTTAAATTAATTAAATTTGATTAGTAAAAAAAGAAAACCCAATAAATTAGTTAAATTTTAATTTTTAAAAAATTAAAATTGATATCTATCTTTATAAAATTCAAAATTGAAAAGATAAAATATAGGTTTAGGGTTTTCGCAAAGCATCACAGGAATAGGGCAACATGGTATCAAGGAATTTGAGCCCTATACCCTGGCAATCACTAGTATTGCGCCGGCGGTGGTAGTGGGACAGTCCCACCACTACCGTCGACTGCTCGGCCACCACCGTCAGCGCCACTACCTAGACGGACACGGGCGGCACAACGGCGAGATTCGCAATAGCGAATGTCAGATTGCGCTTGGCATGGAAAGGACGGTGAACCTCAGGTTGCGTGTGGTTTCTTGAGATTCATGTGACTATACGATCAGAACGCGTTCGCAATGGATTTACATGAAATTAATGACACAACTCTTACAAAAGTAAATTACATAAAATCCTAGGCCACAATTTTGGCGTACATCAATTCTAAAATTTAAAATAATACCTAGAGCCAATTGATCAGGATTCATTCATAAAACACATTCAAGCATGCTTTGAATCTATCATTAAAAAAATATATGCCACTATCATCATATTCATTCATCCATACATACATTTCATCCATACATGTAATTTCACAATTCAAAAACTCCAAATCAATTGAAACCCTAATTTGAGAAAATCCCCAAATTGAAGCCTAAAATAATACAAAAATACATTTATTCAATAAACTATAATATATTATGCATTAATATGTAATAATGAGTGAAAAAACCATAAAGTGTGAAAATGAAGCATATAAACGTGAAATAAAACAAGGAAATTCTTAAATTCATGTATTAATTGCTCAGTTTTAATGTCATAATATAATCAATAATGAATTGAAAATTTAATATTTCTGTTGGTTGTGGAAGTCCTTCACTCCTGCTGCTAGCCATCTCCTGCAACACAATCATCTATAGGAGAGTGAGTATTAAAAATACTCAATAAGTAAACTTACATACTAAAAAGCTTCATTTGACATAAATGTAAACATGTAACTCATGCAACCATAATTTGACATATTCACTTGGTTATTAAATTACATAATGTACTTGTAATTAATATAGCTAAATTTCATGAATTTCATGATTATCATGTAACTTTAAACTTGTACTTATAACTTGTCTGATCAAGATTCGAATAAATGAATTTGATCCACAACTGAACTTGAACTTGTAACATGAATGAAATTGTTGTCCTAAAGCTAAAGTCACTTAAAGTTAGTTGAACCTTAAGGACACTGACATGAACATGGTGTCATTCATCTGTATAGTTGATAACATGACGTGATTAGTCTGGTTACTTGACAACTAAGGGATTATCTAAGTATATTATTTTAATTATCTATCATTTCACTTGAGTTAATTTCATGAATCATGGTAACTAATACTCTTGGCTAACATGCAACTTCTTCGTAAATATAAATGATACAGCTAATATATGTATAACTCAAAAATTCAATTGTGAATACATAGTAATTAACTGCATCATGATATGAAAATACAATTAAAATATGTGATCTTAAGATTTAGCAGTAGAAAGAAATTATTAAAACGACATTAAACTACGCTTCAATCATAACATGTGAGTCAAATTAATACGTAGTCCATCTGGAATTCTATGAATTAAATTCAGCAATTAACGACCTGAAATCCAAGGATCCCAGATCACAAAATATTCATATAATAACTATAATAATTTAATGAACTAGGAGGGGGAGTGAGGTTTTAAAGTGGTGGAAAATAAACAACATAAACTATCAAGCCGTTGAGACCGATTCAACATTGTCCGGTGGTCCGAACTGGTTCAGTTTGATTGGGTCAGACCGGTTTGATCTGGTTCAATTAAACCAGTTCACTCATTTATGATTGAGCCAGTTCACTCATTTGTGATTGAGCCAATTTAGTTCAGTTGAACCAGTTCGGGATGAGTGATATCTATTGGATCGGGTTTTAGATTTTGAGAAAAAAATAAATGAACCACGACTAGTTCATGGGCGGAATATTAAAAAAAATACATACAAATGTTTACTCCAATTAAACATAAAATCAATCAATGGACATGCATAATCATATAAAAGTATCAAGAAGAGATAAAAACAATTTATACCTTTTCAAATAATGGAGAAATTCTGATTTTGCGGGATCCAATTCCTATCTCACGTTCTTCTTTCTTCGCAGAATTGGTAATTGATCTTCACACCAACAACCACTCGTTAGAGTGAGAGGTAAAAATCTCAAGGATTTTCGTAGGAATTGATTGTCAGCTCTTAAAACAACGATTGAAAAAGAAAAATAAATTTTTATCTTCCTTAAGGTGTAATAATTAGATTTAGAGCTAGATAAACGACTTTCATAATATGTCTAGGTAAGCCGTCAGAGTCTCTACTCCCATGCTCCGAGAACTGCATCATTTAGTTCAACCTAACAGTCATAGTTGGATAAGATTGCCTAGTCAATCCTAAGACTGTGAATAACATTCTGAACTATCTCAGATGAGTTTGTCTGGAAAACCGCTCGGTCTTTACTCTTCTTACGTTGATAATAGTTCTAGTATTTAAGTAAGTTACAAACACACATTAATTAAATAAAACTTTCATCTATTCATAAAATTCAGTACTACATAAATATCAATAAATAATTGTTTACTCATAAAGAGTTATTACACCCTACTTTATAGATATAATTCTAATAATATCTGGGTCGGGTCAGGTCAAAATAAATTGGGTCTCATGACTTAGTTATAGTTCGAACAAACTGGGTCGCATGACTCAGTTATAGTTCGAACAAACTTACTAGCGACGAAGGCAGCAATGATTTTTTACAACTGGAGAAGCCGAGTGGAAGGGTGGAATTGAGGAACAATGGCGTTGCGGTGACAATGCGAAGACCTAAAATGACTTTCATAATATGTGGAATTGAGGAACAATGGCGTTGAGTTGAGAATAAATATAGAATTAGGTTAGGGTTGGTTTGGTGTATGAGTGTGCATAGGTGTGAGTGGATAAGCCTAATTTCACAAATACCCCTCAATAATATCAGGTCATTACATCTCATAACTATCATGTAGACTATAAAAAGGGTTTGCTTGAAATTTTTTTCAAATCCTCCAACAAAATACCTATTTTTTCTCATCGAAATTTTTTTTCAGAACTTTCAACGAAATGTCTATTTTTCACATAAATACCCATTTTTATCATTGAAAGTTTTTTCAAGTCCTCCAACGAAATAGCCATTTCTTCTCTTTAAATACCTATTTTTTCTCATTGAAATATTTTTCAACTCTTCCAACGAAATATCTAATTTTCACCTAAATACTCATTTTTAACATTGAATTTTTTTTATTAGAGGAGGTGATGAAAGATAATGAAGATGGAGTTGAAAGAGGTAGCCAATGATGGAAATGGTAAAATGAGGTTCGTTGTTTTTATTTGAGATAAATAAGAGAGATAGAGAGAGTAGGTGAAGAAAGAGAGTGAAGAAAGTTTGATGAATGATTTGACAGATGAGTGTAAGAAGGCTGTGGGAGAAAGAAGGAAAGAAAAATTAAGACAAAAGTGGGCCAGGGGTCCAAGTTCAGTGAAAATTAAGCACGAGGTCTATTTTAGTAAAATGAGTTTTTTAGGAGCCCTGACTAGGAGAGAACCCTTCTTCAATCACTTAATGTTAAAGTTTTGGATCCAACGTCGCGTCTATGGCTTCCCAGCATCACGACGCTCACATGTGACAAATTTGCCAGAGTCGCGACGTTGGCTCCCATCATCGCAACACTTGCACGATTTTAGATTTTGCTTTTACAATTTTTTTTTGCTCCAATCCAATCTTGGACGAACCCTAGTGTACAAATATAATATCTTAAGTCCTTTAAACGAATTTTAAGGGACGTGGGAGACATAGGAGAAAACTTTTTGGAGAGAAAATCAAGACGAATCTAATCGGGAGACGGGTCTCAACTATAATTCATCCGTAATTCTAGTTTTTTCTTCTCTTTTCCTCTATGTTCATGAATATTATTACGATAATTTCCTATTATAGTATGTTCTAAATTTCTTATGTAGGGCTCGACGTAGCCAAACTACGATATTTTTTCAGTATTATCGAGTGTTATAATCTGTTCTTAATGCTTGTGATCATCTCGTCAACTATTGCATGATTTTGGATTTAATTCTGAGATTGAGAAGTGATGATTAAATTTTCTCTTTGTTTATAACACCATTATAATTTTATAAGTTAGAGGTAATTATATATCTAGAGTAGCAATTATAATTTCTTGTACTTAATGAGTTTTCAATTCATTTAATTTTAACAGAGATGTGAGATTAGTATTTTTTATTCATGGTCGATGCTTGAGAAAAATTGATAATTACTTTAGAGAAATTCATTGATAATAATTTGATAAATATTGATTGATTGATGTTTAGAATTTTGAGCATGTTTGGTTTGGTGAAATCAGAATCCCTATATTTTTATTTATTCAATTTCAAATTATTTATCTTTATCAAATCTTTATCATTTTAGTTTAATTAAAAATCCTAACTTTTTTTTCATTCTCAATTAGAATTAAGGTTTACTTAATTTCAATTACTAATATCAATCAATCATGTGTACGATACTCTATTTTTATATAAATTTATTATTTGGCGATGATAGTGTACACTTGCACTATAGAATAATCATAACAGTCCCTCGCTCTTAGGGTTCATCATTTGTGTTTTTCTGACATTGAAGTCGCGACGAGCTATAGCCGAAGGGAGAAACGCACACATCACGATGTCATAGACCCCCCCGATCAGGAGGATGCGCACATTTGGCAGGGGAGGCGAATATCTTGTATTGTTGTAGTTTTCAGCTAAAATAGTTGGAGCCATCTATGGAACGACGATAAAATTGTTCCCGTTTAAAGTACTTGAGCTCCCCCTGTAATACCCCAAAAATTTAACTGAAAATCAAATTTAACTAAATTTTTTTTAGTTAAATTTTTAATAATATATTATCGAGTGTTATAATCTATTTTTTTTTTACCAAAAATATCGTGGAAGCTAGGTCAATTTAAAAAAAAACAAACTCACATTAAATACGATAATATATTATTGAAAATCAAATCCTTTATCAAAATTCTAATTACATAAAAAGAAATTTTACTTAATCAAACATTCAAGAACCCAAGAGTACTTGTGCTGAAGCCTCATAGTTTAACTTAAATAAAACCCAACATCAGCCCAGCCCGACCAGTGTATGATCAATGGGTCAATTAAGGCCCGCGAGCCAAGCTCGGGCCATATGGCAAATTGCCAAGCCCGTGATCAAGTTCTCTTTGTCTCAAAAAATCATTGATATTGCATATATTGAAGATTGAACCCTTGACCTTTTCATTATTAATGAGACACATTACCACTAGACCAAGACTATTTTTCTGTAAATATTATTTGTGTTATATTTTTATTGTCTTTCAATACATTTTGTCAAATACTTTACTAAATATATTTTTATATGAATGTATTTAATTAAATAAATAGATAATATTTCTTGTTTAAATGGATATTTTATTCAATTAACGAAAAATACACCAAAGGTCCAATGAAATACCCTAAAACCAATTAACAAGACACAAAAGCAAAAAAATACAATCTCAATATTCAAATTTCCTTTCCACTTCCATTTTCTTAAGTAAGAAATGGTTGTTGTTTTAATTCAAGCACGAGCTGCTTGCACTAAAGCAAGTAGAGTAATGACTATTTTTTTCATTTAAGTGACTTCGACTCTCTACTCTTTGCCTCTCTCTCTCTCTCTTTCTCTCAACTTTTACTCTCTGCTCTCTCAGCTCGCTGCTCTCTGCTCTCTGCTCTCTAAGCTTGCTACTCTCTGCCTCTCTCTCTGAACTCTTACTCTCTGCTCTGTCAACTCTTACTCTCTGCCTTTTAAGAAAGGGTAATTTACACATTTATTTAGTTAATTTTGTTTGTTAAATTCTTTAATTACAATAATATCTAATCTCTTTTCTTTTTTATGCAGGAGTTTTCAACTCTCGTCTATAGTCTATCTCTATTACAACAATCTTCGTGTTGGTAATTTTTTGTTCTATTCATTTTTTACAGAATGGATCCTAGACATCTTGATAATGAAAATATTGATTTAAGTGAGGAACATGATTTTCATCATGAGGATCTTGATTTAGAAGACTGTATGAAAGAATGTATAAACATATTCCTAGAAACACTGCTAGAAGTGATGTAATTAAACTTTATCATAAGATGAAAAAAGAATTAATTCAATTTGTTTCTTCTTCTCCTTCTTCTTTCTATTTGTATTACTTTTGATTTATGGAGTACACGTGGTGTGCCGGGATACATTGTTGTTACCTCACATTTTATTGATCATAAATGAAAGTTAAATAAAAGAATACTAGGTTTTCGATGATGTGATTACCCTCACACAGGTAATGTGATTTTTCAATATCTTATGAGTATATTACATGAATATAGTATTTCTAATAGAATTTCCACTATCACTCTTGATAATGCTAGTACAAACGATAGTGCTATTAATTTATTCAAAGATAATTTTACTATTAATGCTAATCGAAATTCTTTATTACATATGCGATGCGTTTATCATATACTTAACTTAGTTGTTAAAGTTGGAATGGAACAAATATCACTGTGTTTGGAAGAAATAGGTTGTGCTATTTCATATATTATGAATTCAAAGACTAGATAGCAAGAATATTTTAAATTAGGCAAAGATTTTGGTTTAAAACTAAGAAAGCTACAGTTGGACATAGAAACTAGGTGGACATCTACATATTTAATGTTAATGACAGCAAAACGTTATTGGAGTGTAAATTGTAATTTTGTAAATGAAAAAAGTTAAAACTGTTACAAATAGTATTAGTTGTGAAATAGCTAATTATTTTCTTGAGTTTTTGGAACCTTTTTATGTTTCAACTAATATTTACTCTGGTATTTACTATACAATTTCACATCTTATTCTTAGACAATTTTTAGAAATTACTAGCATTTTTGCATGTTATAAGACAAATGATTCTTTTCGACCTATTGTTGAGAAAATTGAAGAAAAATTTAAAAAATATTGGCAGAATTTTCCTAGGACTTTTTGGTTTGTTACTGCTATGGACCCTAGAATAAAATTAATTGGAGTTAAAAATTTTATTGATTTAATTTCTGAGAATTTAGGACTTTCCCACGTTGTAGATGTTAAAAAACTAACATTAGAAATTAAATTCATTTTAGTCAACATATGAATCAAAATATAAAAATGATGATTGTAATATCTAGTATGACATTTTTTTATTGAGATTCTAAAGTAAAAAAAGAAAATAATTAAAAGAAAATTATTTGACCTCTCCCTTATAAATCACACTCTTTACCAATAAACCAAGACAATCTTTGTTAATATATTATTATTGTCTTTTAACACATTCGATAAAACTCTCTTCCTGATATATATCATACGCCTCCCCAGAGAACTTTAAGATCATCAATCAAATATGCTACATAAACATCAATATCATTTCCTGGTTGCTTAGGACCATCTATCAACAACGTTAACATCATGTATTTTTTTAATGCACAATAATATATCACCATAATCATAGGCCAACAACTATATTTACTAATATGGGAACTAAATGGATTTATCCCATCTGCTGCAATAGCTAGCCGAAGGTGCCTTGGCTCAGCTGTAAGATCCGGCCACTTGTGTGGTCTATAAGCTTCCAAGATGGAAAATCGGCTGGGTGGCATAATTTACCAGTTATTTCCTTATCATAAGCATGCCATGTAAAGTGTTTATGTGGCTCCTGGAGCTGTGGAAAAGAAAAAACTATTTTAACCAGTTGTGTTCATGAACCATCCAAATAATTTATGAGCAATTTATTAAAATAAAAAATTAATGCATAAAATAACTTTTATAATCTTAAGACATGCAGAAAACAAACTTTTTGTGAATACCATCTAGAAATGTTTTCTACAATGCTTCTTTTTTATTATGAAAAAATTTTGGCAGTATTTTTCCCTTTTTATTCGAAGAAACTAGTAGTTATAGTTGTACTTCTCTTTTACCATTACAAGTATTTTCATTTTCCATGATAAACTTATTTAGCCTGGTAAACTAACAATCCCACATTATTTTATCTACTATTTTCCCACAAAAATCTATTTTATAATAACTTTCTCATCTTACAACACATCTACATATTTTTTAAAATAACTTTTACTCTCCCAAATCTCTATAAAAATATTATTATTTGTTTCAATTATTCATACTTGATTTTAATTTTTTTTTTCTTCAAGGCCAAAGTGTCATAAATTATCCCGATCTTGGTGGAACCGAAACGGTCCTGATACCAAATTTTAAAATTTTTTATCCTAACTCGTCTTGGGGTCGTCTCGTGACATTAAGATATACACGTTAAATGAATAGAATGAAATAAAATATTAAGTTTGAATTAATGATAGATAAACTCTTCATATATACAAAATATAAAATTTAAATTATTAGAATACAAGTTAACAATATCAAATATTTTTTGAAATTAAAATTATTTCTTCCCTAATTAAATATTATTCATAAACTATTAATATTCAAAAAATATAAAATTTATAAATAAGAATATAACTGGATTGTTTATCACATCTCATTTTTTGTGTAGAGGACCAGGCTCGTGAGATGAAACCATGAATGAGGGGGGTCCCTGAATCGTGTATATTTAGTTTTAGATTGTA
Organism: Datisca glomerata; assembly: GCA_003255025.1. Lineage (NCBI taxonomy): Eukaryota > Viridiplantae > Streptophyta > Magnoliopsida > Cucurbitales > Datiscaceae > Datisca > Datisca glomerata. The sequence goes on from QANY01007839.1 coordinate 364,097, forward strand.
TATAACCAAAATATAAAAAAAATTACATCATTGTTTTGTTTTGTTCCTATGGCATAACAAAACTATTTTGTCAGTTCCTGTCAAAGCGGAAGAATATTGATAACTATGGTACACATATTTACTGAAGAATTGTGGACAATGTTATTTGATGCCTCATCTAAAAAAAAGGACATGGAATTGTGGCTATCCTCATATCTGCTGAAGGAAAGTTTTTCCTATTTATGGAAAAACTATGCTTTGACTGTACAAACAATATGGTAGAATATGAGGCATGTTCCATGGGAATTCAAGTTGCTTGTGATATGAAGATAAGGAGGCTTCGAGTGTACGGAGATTCGTTATTGGTAATATGATAATTAAACAAGGATTGAGAAGCTAGAGACTCCAAGTTAGTGCCTTATAAAAAACATGTAACTAAGTTAAGTCGAACTTTTGAAGTGATCTCATTTGACCATATACTCAGAGGGAATAATCAAATCATAGATGCACTAGCAACCCTAGCGTCCATGTTTGCCGCATACTTTAAGGAAGAAGTTCAACCCATAAAAATTGAGAAGTGAGATTTTCCTGCTCACTGTATGAGCATTGAAGAAGAGCCAGACACAAGACCATGGTATTACGACATCAAGCTATATATATAGAATGGGGAATATCCATCCAAAGCTTCTGAGAATGATAAACGCACTATTAGAAGATTGCCCATGGGTTTCTTATTGAACGGTGAAATACTCTACAAAAGAAACCATGATATGATGCTTTCAAGATGTGTTGATACGAGGGAAGCGAATCAAATCGTAGAGGAAGTTCATGAAAGAATTTGTGGTGTTCATGCTAACGGACACATGATGACCAAACAAATCTTGAGAGTAGGATATTATTGGTTGACTCTAGAATCTGATTGCATCAAGTAAGGCAAGAAATGTCATAAATGTCAAATTTATGTGGATGAAATTCACGTATCCGCATCCCCTTTACATGTCATGGTCGCGCCTTGGTCGTTCTCTATATGGGGCATGGACGTCATTGGTCCCATCACACCAAAAGAATCTAACGGGCATCATTTCATTTTGGTCTTTATAGATTATTTGGCCAAATTGGTGGAGATAAGTTTTTATTCGAGTGTAACTAGAAGTGTGGTTGTTAAGTTCATTAAAAAAGAAATAATTTCCCGATATGGTCTACCTAAAAAGATCATCATAGATAATAGGACAAATTTAAACAACAAGATGATGTAAGAAGTTCAAAATTAAGCATCATAATTCATCTCCTTATCGTTCGAAGATGACCAGAGCAGTGGAAGCAGCCAATAAGAACAAAACAAAATCATAGAGAAAATGACGGAGGTTTATAAGGATTGGCATGAGATGCTCCCTTTCACTCTACATGGATACCGCACATAAGTCTGAGCATCAACTAGGATAACGCCGCTCTCTTTGGTATATGGCATGTAAGCAGTCCTTCCGATTGAGGTGGAAATTCGCTCCCTCGGAGTCTTGATGGAGGTGAAATTAGAAGAAGCAGAGTGGGTATAAAAAGGATATGAGCAATTGAATTTCATCGAGGAAAAAAGTTTGACTGCATTATGTAGAGGGAAATTATATCAAAGAAAAATGATGCAAGCATATGACAAAAAGTTACATCCCCGATGTTTCCGAGAAAGAGATTTGGTGTTGAAAAAGATACTCCCATATAAAAAATATTACTGTTGGAAACAGATCCCAAATTATGAAGGACCTTTCATAGTCAAGAAGTCCTTTTCGGGAGGAGCTCTCATTCTAACAAACATGGATGTAGATAATTTACCGCACACAGTTAATTCTGATACAGTCAAGAAGTACTTCGTTTGACCGCTCTAAGTATGGGAAAAGTGAAGTTGGGCAAAACAAATGTTTTCAAAAGATTTGTCTCGAATACTGAAAAAATTCCTATTCCATAATTTTTTCAAATCCTTGTTTGAAAACATCGTTCATCATCAATGAAGAGCCTTTTTTCCAGTTAACAAATGCATATACTTCGTCATCTCGTTACTTCAATTATTTATTATTCCTCTTAATTCTAAGATATCATTAACTACTCTTGAAATAACACAAGAGCATAAACTTGGTTAGGTGAAAGCTAATTGAAAAAAAGAAGAATAGGAACTAAGAAAGGAGATCTGAGTGCAAGGTGAAATCTGAAAAGTCACCATGAGAAAAGTCAATATGAGCATGGAAAAGGCTAAAGCGCGATTGGGGGATTACTCAATTACAAGTTCAGAAGAAAAGCAAAATGTAGAGAAATTATTCACCACTGACATGGAGGCAGATACTAGGGCATAAACCCATTAATAATGATGTATCATTTCTTGAAAGTATGCTCGATACTTAATTACAATGATCCTAGGCCAAGTGATTGTTTTGAAGGATGACGGATATGGCTACATTAGTCAAATTAAAAAAAAATCATCAAATAAGTTTTATTACAAATATTCACAATCATGCATAGCATGCATCATTCAAATCACTACTTTGCATTTATATTCATGCATCACATTGCTTTGTTTTGATACAATTCAAGTGCATGAATCATTTAAGGATAGTCTTTCAAAATTCACTCATGACTTTCTAGCATTTAGAACCTACATTAGTCTAGCTCTTGTCCCATACGAAACCTGTAAAAATCAGATCAGATATCAATTCAATATCTTGGTTAAATCAAACTCGAACTGAGTTGAGGTCAAAGTATGCGTCTATCCAAGTCCATTTTCCTTCAATATATTCGGTTAAATAAAACCCGCATCTAGTCGAGGTTAAAATTTGTGTCTATCCAGGTCTGAATCGTTTCTTTATCTCTGGTTAAACCGAACTCGACTTTGTCGCTGTCGAATTCTAGTGTCAGCACCTGGTCTATTTCAATTAATATGGTTAACGAAACCTTCATCGAGTCGAGGTCGAAGCCTGAGTCTATCCAGATCTGTGTCGTTTCTTTATCTTTGGTTAAATCGAAGCCAGTGTCCTCAATTAGTTTGGTTAAATCGAACATAAAGCCTGTGTCTATCTAGGTCCATTTGATAAATCCATCATTTCATAGAACTCGAATCAGTCGAGGTTTTTATTCTCTCATATATTGTCTTCCCATACCGATCAAAATACTTATCTACACCTTTGTATGCCTTCTAAGTTTAGAAGTGTGAAGAAAGGGGGGCAACTATAGACACCATATTTTTTCTGGTCTAATACTTTAAAAATACACACTTTGTTTATTAGCTCATGTACTAGTCTAATACGTGTATGTTTTTCTAAAAAAAGAAACCCAATGTCTAAAATAGATCAATAGACTAAGGGCTAAAGAGATAAGAGATTGGTCAAGGACTAAAAAATAAAAAAAGAGTAAAATGATTAAAAATAAAAAGTGAAGCCATTTGCTTATAAATAGAGAATATGTCTTCATTTGAGAGGAGGGGATTTTAGATAGAGAAAGAGAGATTTTCAGAAAATTGGAGAGACTTTTTTAAAGAGAGAGAAAATGAGTCTTCATTTTTATTCATCTTTCACCTTCTCCTATTCTTTTTCTTAAGATAGTTTAAATTCCTTACACTTTAGCTTACAATATATTTCTTCATTATTCTCCATCATCTCTCTTCTTCATACTCATGTAGTTGACATTTTTGTTTTCCTTTTTCATACATAAGGTGTTTGTTCCTTCTTTATCATTTCTCTTACTCTTAATCTTAAGTTTTATTTTCACGCATTGTTGATTTCTCTACAAGTTTGATAATGAGATGTCTTTGTCATCAACTCAATCAATGAGGATGAGGATAAAGCTTTTGAGGGGTGTAAAATTAACTCAATGTGAAATAACCCTTTAATGAGTTGAGTGTACATTTGATGAAAAGATCTCCTATGATAAATGTTTAAACTTTGAATTTTTTTATGTTCTTACAAGTCTTTTTTTTATTTTTGTTCGTTATTTTTGTGTTTTATTTTTTTTTCATTTTTTGTTGTTTATTTTTCTATTTTCTTTTTTAGTAGATATTGTTGTTTGTTTTAATTTATTTTGTTACTTGTTTTACATATTGTTTCTTTATTTTCACCCTACATATTCTTTTTAAATTTATCATATGTTTTTATCATCTCTAACTTTTCTTTCTTTTATTCTTTTTTTTCTTTATAGTCGTTATCTCTTCTTATTTATTTATATATTATTGTCATATCATCATCATTGTAATGTGATTATTGTTTCATATTTTTATCATCACAATTAGCGTTTATAAATTAAAACCATGATAATTAGATTTAAATTTTATTTATTTCATTATTTAGTTTTCACTAAAAAAATCTGCTGATGGACTTTGGAATTTTTAGGATACCAAATTTTTCGAACTACCGAGGTGAGAAGTTATTTTTGGGATATCGAGAGTAACTCTAATAATGCTTTGATTTTAAAAGATATAAAAAAATGAAAAATAATTTTTCAATGGTCTTTGTATCACCCATTAAAGGTCATTTATTTGTTAATTTTTATGATGCAAAATGTACCAAATGGAGCATTCAAAAATGAATTTATTTAATCTTATTTAAAAATATAATTTGGATAGCATTTGATTAAATTTGGGTAACCATTTTAATAGTGGGTGTTGTAGGGTGCTAATACCTTCCCCACGCAAAAATGACTGTCAAACCAACTTTGAGTTTTCATAGAGCAAAAATTTTATTTTACAATTGGGTGACCAATCCCTCTCTAAAATGATTGGTGACGACTCTGAATTTATTTTCTTCAAAAATGATTTTTTCAATCGCCGCTCCGCGTCGCAGACACATTGCGCCACCGTGTTTTTTATCATGTACTATGTTTTTCTTCATTAAGATTTTTTTATTCTTATTTGAATGTAAAATCTGATATTTGGATGAGATTTGGCTGAGATTTGGATGCTATTTGCTGAGATTTGGGTGAGAGTTGGAATTCCTTTACTTTGTTTTAAATCTCATAGTCCGGTTCAGTTTTTTTAGACCAATAAGCGGTTCGGTTCGGTTATTGAATGTATAGAACTGTATTTTCAGTTCAGCTCATAGAAACCCCCTAAATTGAGTCGAACCGAACTGCTTACACCCCTACAATTAAACATTCAGTCACATAAGTAAATTATCATACATGTGAGATTCACTTACAAAGAAGTAAATGAGAGAACCATGACATACAATTAACCTATCATAATTCTGAGAGTATGACAAGCATTTTAAGTATGCATAAAATTATACTCACCTAGGCGCACTTGTATGGTACCCAAACAAATTGATTTGAAACGCCGAAGTTCAATTAATTTTAATTCTTCAATCTCACACTCTTTGTTCATTGCAAACGTAACATAAATATTATTAACAGTTCAGTATGTAATGCCAAAATACTCTCTGTTGCCCTACACAAATATGCTCAAACATATTTGTATTAAGCTTCAAACAACAATTTAAAATTAATGTTTTGTCGTCTAAACATTGAAATTAATCAATGAACATCTTTTAAAATGGCATTAAAATTTATGACAAACCTGACCTAAAAAAATATTTTGACTAAATAAGGTCATTATAACTATTAATCTTAATCCTCTTGAACACAACATTTTTGTAAAATGTTTATTTACAAAAAATCTTATAACGTATTACAAATATATGAAATAAATGCTTAAAATCTAGTCTTTACTTAGGTTCAGAGTAAATTTGAAAACATGTCTTAGGGTAAAAATCTAGAGCCCTATTCATCCATAACATATATTGTTCCCTTCAAGTAAACATTGGAAATAAATCTAAACACTTTTGGAAGATAAATCTGGTTGTGCAACACTTGTTAAAATAAGAAATTAGATTTTTAAGTATTAGTCTCTATGTTTTAACCCAACAACCAAATGTTCACTATTCTCCAAACACAACATTTGAATATGGTAATCCTTTTTTATTATAGTTTCATTAAGGGTTCATCACCACGTTACTTTACTTTAAAACAGACGGTGATATTTGTCAAGTTAACACACGTACACTATAGTAACCAATTGATTAATATGTCATTTCTATCATAAATATATATTCATGTAATAAAAGAAGGATGTGCATTTCAAACTTTCATTCATACGAAATCTTTATAAACCGAAAAGTTTAATAACAACATATAGAATCGCAATCTTCGTTGTAGTGGGACGGATTACAACACCAAGGTACGAGAACTCGGCTTGTCTCGAAGGTAATTTGTTTTCCTTCTTTGTATCAACCGTTGGAGGATGAAAAATGACAGATCAAATATGTTGGGGAGGCTGTACAAGTGAGTACGTGATGGGATAGCACTACGAGTATGACGACACCTTCCTTTCTCAAAGTGACTCCATTAATTCACCAAGGTGGTGGTCATGGTTCTGACTGCACATTAGGCTTAGGGTATTTTAATAAACGAAATAGAGCTTGAAAACGTAAAGGTGGGAGACTTGTAAAGGTGGGAGACTTGCAAACCACAATCACAAAGACCGGTAAAAAAACTTCGAATAAAATTACAAAATTTACCAACTCTCTTATTTGCTTATTTTTTTCTATACAAAATATCTTCTCCAACAATTACCAATATCATCTGTCAACTCTTTAACTTGCTTTATTTTTCTCATTTTATCTGCAAAATTATTTTCCAAAACTACTGTTAAATTTATCTCTTCAAGCTCTTCGATTGGAGTATAATATTGTGTATATTAAATTCTAGCATTCATGTTCATCATTGAGGATAATGTAGACATTTTATACTTTTAGATAATAAACTTAGATCCTAATGTTTAAATATGAGGACAACTTAAAGACTTGGTTCAATAAGAAATTCTCACTTGTCCCCCAAAATTATCAATATCCTCACTAAAGTTCACTTTAATCTTACCTTTAACGTTTTAGTATTGTTAATGAATATTGGGATATTACATTCTTTCCCAACCTCCAATAACCTAACGGCATGTATCATGCCACACTAAGGAGCTCGAGGATCGTTTAGGAGGAGCAATACCGACGTCAGCTAGTCAGTCTTGAGAAAGCTCAGGTCGGACAAACCTAAGCACACATGAGGACAAAACTCATGGTAAAGAGGTCACATAACCCCGAGCGCAAGGCCATCATTACCCACCAAAAGTAACGCCCAACAAGTCAATTACCACGACAATATGTCAGATCAGCCTCCGAACCGTCATCTCCAAAGCACATAAAATATTAAATGCATGTCACTTTGTCAAATGTCACCTCCCTTCTGCCTAATCGAGGACAGTCAAGACAGGCTTCATGTCTTACAAAACTTCTCTAACACGCCTCCAAAAGGCTTCTTGGACATACTTCCTACCACCCTGAGGACACAGGTATAAATACTTCCCTAATCGACATAAGAGTTATACCTTCTCTCCCCTCCAGAAACTATGCTAGAATATCAACTAAATCCTGACTTAAACATCAGAGGCCCTTAAGCGGGACCACCACCTCCAGTTCCTCATCTTAAGGGTTTTTTGTCTGTGTTTTATAGACGTTGAGGATGTAAGGGGCTCCAATCAGGAGAAGGAGTTCCTCCACCAGAGAGAGGAAAGAATACAAACGACATAGCTGTTACATATCCCTCGATCAAGAGGAATCCCACATTTAGCATGGGAGGTTGATGTTGGAGGGTTACACCCTCAAAACATGTGTATTGACATTTTGATATGAAATTTAATGATAATTATCATTTTCTTATAATCGTTCTTTTAAATTATTGTTAAATAATTTATATAAATATCTGAAAATTTCATATTCATTAATGAGACTATGATCTTGTATTGGTATGAGAGAATTAAGATCATAGATAATGAATAAAATTGTCAGCAACATATTAAAGTATGGAATCTTTAATAAATGGTTGCTAGTACGGCTCACTAAGCATTATGAATATGTATGATCTAGATCTGAATCATTGATGTGTATAGACATCTTGGTAAATGTACTTTATATAATGAGATTATATATGACTAAACGGATGTGAATTAATATTTTTATTAACGTGGAATTTATCATAAATATTTAATACACATCAATCCGATGATCATATGTAAATCAGTCTAAATCCCGAGTAGTCATGAACTCCTATGCATGTCTACTAGATCTTTTGATTCATTCGTTAGTTTATTTGTAAAACAAGCTAGTGACTTTTGTTTTGGAAATTCAATGATAAGGATGGATGAAAACATGATCTTGCAATATTTGAAATTCAAGCTTTCCTAAAAGATCGTATATTGGTTCCTTAAGTGTTAATTCTAAAACTTAATGGTTATTGAGCTCAAATTTATAATAAGATTATAAATTAGTCATTCACTAGTAGATTAATATGGTACTTAAGGATCAAATGGTATTTAGAGGGGTAAAATGATAATTTTTACCAGCTCTAATTTACAAACGAATAAATGAAAGACAGAACTACATGAAATGGTTATATCAATGGACAATAAGAGAATACTCTATAAATACATACTATAATCACTAAGAGTTCAATTCCATATTTATAATGGAGAAATAATGGAATTAATATTCTTGTTTATTGCAGCTTAAGATTACAAGTCCATAGTCCCCAAGTCACCTATGTACTAAGCAATCTAGGATGTGAATATTTCAGGACTTAAGAAAAGGATTGACTTGCAAAATGAATTTTTACTCCGAGGCAAGTACATAATTATGAGATAATTTTCTATGATTAATTAATTAATTATTAAATTATATATATATATATATATATATATATATAAATAATTATCGATTATTTTTCTAATTGTTAATAAGTGAGACAGAATATCTAATTTGTCTAATTAGATAATTAAATTATTATTAGATAATAATTTGAATCAACTAAATCCATTATTTATGAAATAAAAGATAAATTTAGTTGATAGGGATAATAAAATATGTTAATTTTGAATTAACTGATATCTAGAGTTTTATCTGATTAAAATAAATTTTTAATTCACAGTAATTGTCACATCAATCACTGATTGTGTATCAGAGATTGACATGGACTACTATAGCGTCACATGACACTATAGTAGTGGGGCTGCAACAAAGTAGTGCCACACGACACTCTACAGTAGTGTTGTGAGGCACAATGCCACGAGGTGAAATGTATATATTTAAATTAAGTCCTAGCACTTCATCTCATGAATAGGCCTAAAATTTTCGAATGCATCTAACTCTTGAATATTTAATTTTAATAGGGAGAAGATTGTTTGGGATTTCTTAATTCTAAAAGGTAGCTTGTGATGCGAGACTTCATTCACACTTACAAATAGACTATCAGTCTATTCCACAAGTGAATTAGGATAACCCCAACAATCTCTCCTATCACACATCATGTCTTAAGTCGGATAACCGTCAACTTGCTTTACATGGATTCATCATGGTAATGACTTGCATCACTCAAATTCATTAAACATCAAGCAGGGAGTTAGGGAACCAACGACTCACTTCATCTAGTCTAGGTTGTAGACTTGTTGGTAAACCTTGATTGGCTCTAATACCCGTGTTGGATGGTATTAAGTATTCGCAACCCTAAAAGTTATCTTGTAAGTTGAAACTTTCCATCATACTTATAAACTGATTATTAGTCATTTTCACAACCAATGTGGACCAACAATCTCTCCTAACACATCGGGTCCTAAGTAAGATAACTATCTAATTGCTTCATCTGGATTCATCACATATCAGGTCATGAGTCGTGTAACCTTAGACTTTCTTCACTCGAATTCACCACATGTTGGACCATGAGTTGGATAAATGTCAACTTACGTCATCCAGATTGGGTTGAAGACTTGATTGTAAATCTGGAGTTGGCTTTGATATCATTGTTGGATGTCATTGGACATTCTCAACTCCAAAAGCTAGCATGTGAGTTGACGCTTTCCCACCACACATATATAAACAGTCCATTCCACAATCTATGTAGAATACCTCTGACCATATATGAATTAGAACGCAAGACCTTTCGCTCTATGTTAAATTGTCAATTATCTAAGAAATAAGATGTTGGGTTGACGTGAATGAGTATCAATTCTTAACATGCTTACACATTTTGGATATTATTTTGGAAAATATTATGTCAAATTTTGTATTGTTTGAGAATCCTATTTTAAATAAGAAAAGTTTGGCTTTTGAGTGGTCTATAAATATGAGATTATGAAATGAGTTTTGTGGCTATGCTTTGAGAGATGCTAAGAACAGGTAACCTCATGTGGCAATGAGGGTCTACGCTATAAGATATATAGGGAATTGAGGAGGAGAGGGTTACATGGTGTTCAATTTTATGTTTTGAGTATTCTATTCGATATAAAAAGGTTTAGGTTGGTTATGGTTATTGAGATTTGGAGAAAATGTGATAGTATGCAGATTTACTAAGTCATGTTAAAATGATTATTTTCATTGATTGTTTAGATGTTTTACTCACAACATCCACAAAAAATATTTTGGATTGCAACTTTATAATAATTTATTTTTTGTAGAATGACGTACTGATTCAGAGAGGGTGTAACTTTAGGACAAAGTCATTTGATATAAACTTACGAAGCTTTGGTATTGTTGTTGATAAACACTAGAGAATGTTGCAAGGTAGCTTTTATTTTTGTGTATTACTCAATATGATTTTCTACAATTTTTACAAGGTAAAATATATACAATAAAGAAGATGATTAAATCAACATGGAGCGCATGAGGTAAAACAAATATATTGTTAGATATATTATTTCACTCTAATAGTTTAAGTATTAAATATGTCAGTTGAGTGAGCTTTTGTGAATATGTCTACTGTTTGATCATAAGATGATAAATAGAGAACTTGAAGCTATTTTCAAAGGAGTTTCTATTTGATAAATAAAGATCTATCTCTACGTGTTTAGATCTTTCATGGAGCAGAGTCAAGAGTAGCAGCACCCATGTTATCACAAATTTTAGATGCTGAGTATATATGCTTATGCAGTTCCCTAAGAAGACACTTGAGCCACATCAGTTCTGCTTAGTGTTAGTTAGAAAATCTATGGTAACTTCTGGTACTAAATTTTGAGACTACATTTTATTTCTTGGCAGACCATAATATGAGAGAGCTTCTAAATGAAGATGCGTTACCAGTGTGATGCAAGCACCCTCAGTCACAGTTCTTTGATATATCTCAATATCCTTTTTCATGCTGGCTAGTGAGTGGTTGATGGGTGGTGGAGAAATTGACTTAACCTTTTCATAATGAAATCTATTTGAGGTATGGTCACTGTTACTTCTATACCCAAAAAAACATTAAGTTTATGAATGATATTCAAAATAATTCATTGTCATTTATCATTATTAGAATGTCAATACATAGATGAGCATGTAGGCAAGAAGTTGTGCTTGGTTGAGAATAAAGAAAGAGGTATATGATTCAGAGTTGGTGAATACGCCTCATAATACCAATGTCTTAGTCTATCAAACCATACTCTAAGAGCTTGTTTAAGACCATAGAGAGCTTTACATTGTTTGCATACATGTGTTGCCTTAGACTTGTCAACAAAACCTTCATTTGTTGCATACAAATTGTTTCCTCTAAAACTCCATTAAGAAATGCATTGTTGACCTCTAGTTGCTGAATAGACCAATTGAATGTAGTAGCAAGTGTGAGGACATTCTTAATTGTATTATGCTGACAACAGGCTGGATATTCAATGAAGTCAATTCCAAGTGTTTGGTGGAATACTTTGATTACGAGCCTGGCCTTGAGTCTTTGCACGGTACCATTGGCATAGAGTTTGACTTTATAAATCCACTTGTTGTCAGTGAGGCTCATTGTAGGAAAATGTATTCCTCCTACATGGTTCGGTATCAATTAATATCTTGGAGAGTCTGTTTAACTGAAGTTGACTCATTAGATATGTCGTGGGGTGAAAGAGGGTATTTAGTGGTAATAAAAAGTTTAGGTTTTCTTATTCCACTCTTGGATCTAGTGGTTATGGTGTGAGTACATAGCAAGGGATTATGAATAAGTTTAAGTGAAATGGGCCGGCCCGACACAACTGGACATAAAATATCTAGTTATAGGTGAGGTCCACCGGGCTAACCCGACACGTACAATTGTAGGTCCGACACACTTAATATTTCTTACGGCACACTTAGGCACCCAAGCTTTGAGAGAGTCGTGCCTTAACTGTGCTGGGCCCTAACCTTGTCAGCCTATTTTAATCCTCTATACTATCAACTATTACGTTCCAATGTGACGAGTGAGAGTATTAGTCTTACGTGTAAGGTGTCATCACGTCCATCCAAATTGATCGCCTTGACAAACTACCTATTCCACCAAACTTACGGGTGTGAATTTTCTCACAATAATTGTACTTTACTGTAAGTAATTCAACACTCAGGGCTCAATCATGCTGGAGGAGCATCCCCACTTAGTGTTTGGTTTGCTTGTTTAAGGAAATTTGAAGAAGTTATCATGGACAAGCCACATCTTAGGAAACTTGTATGTGTGGTTCTTTTTTAGATCTCCTGAGGTATCTAATAGTTGATTTTGATGTACTCGCAAACAAGAACTTAAATCTTCAAAGACCTTACACTTTTACGTAGTGGGTCTCACCTAAATATTTGCCCAAAATTGGTCTATGGAAATGGTGTAAAAACACTCAATTTCCAATAATTCTCCACATGAATGAAAATTGATGACCAACATCACGACATACATGTTGATAAAATTCAATGTTCTGAAACCTACATAGGATAGGTAGGTTTTACCCTTTGAACCTTCCCTTATGTAACTATGTTTACTTTACTAGCTAACCAGTAGACACGATGTCTCTGAACTGTTTGGCATTTTGTGTAAATAACGACATACTACACATATAAGTCATCCCTTACACAGTTTACTTCTCATGATTATGTTCATTTTGGTCATGAACATCCTTCCTGGTTCTGCAAGAGTATCTAAAGAGTTGTGCCCTTACAATTCCTATAGAAGCGGCCACTTCACTCTCACGTAGGTGATCTCTTAGTTTAAGAGTAAACCCACATTACTCCGCTAAGATCTCAAAGTTTCCATGCTACAGGAACGTCTTGTAGTGTAAAAATATATCCACTAGTAGACTTCGTATATTTCTTATAAGATATTCAATTTCTATCCGTATATCTTTCTAGGACCGCATGATATCTTGAATAGTGTAGTCCATAATTTTGATTATATCGTAAGTACCTTTGTAACCCCCCGATCCTCGAGAGTTAAACATGCATGTAATTTCACAATTTTAAAATCTCAAATTCAGAAATCCTTAATTAAGAAAATTCCTGAATTGAAAGTCTTAATTAATCCCTGATAGAATCATTATCATTAAATAGTGGAAGTGATAAAGCTTAATAAATGCATAATTAATAAAACTTTGATAAAACTCAATAAATCTTTGTAGAAAAGCATAACGTAAAATAAACAACTTAAAGAACTCAGTTTATTTGAAAACATTTCTTCATGTCTTAAAGCAAATAGTAAACTGAAAAATCATAAATTCCTCTACTGGTTCAGCTACTTATGGTAGTCTCTCACTCATACTACTTGCCATAGCCACCTACATCATAAACAATTGTGGGGGAATGAGTACTAAGGAGTACTCAATAAGTAAACTCATAAAATAACATGCATCCACATGACATAAATGTAATCATAACATAACATAACTTGACATGAATCATAAATAAAATAACGTAACATACATGATCATGTATTGGCTCAACATAACAATAGTTAACATATTCCTTAGTTAACAACCAAACCAGAACTGTTCACACGTGAACTGAGACATATCATGATGAATTGGCCCATGAAATAGATGGCACATATTGGGTGACAAAAACATATGGCACTCATAGGTGATAGATAAACATATACAGATGGCACTCTATGAGTGATATGAAACATGAACAGATGACACTCATAGGTGACAGGAGGATATATACAGATGACATCCATGAGTTACACAATACATGAACAGATGATACCTAAGAAGGATATATACAGATGAAGACTCCTAAACAGAAATGAAAATGAGGTAATTTGCTAAATTGACCATGAACTAAATAAACAATGAAACGAAGAAGAGAAACAAAGGGGGTTGGTTGGGGAGAGGCTGCTAGAATGAGATGGAAAGTGGGAAAGAAGTGTATTTATAGTATTAGGTTAGGGCTACACTAGGGTGTACGACATGCATAGGTGTGAGTGAGTTTAAAAAATATAAATATAACCCTTTTCAAAATTTAAAATAATATTATCTAATTAATATATAATTAAGAAAAATAATTATTTTTAATACTTAAAATAATATATTATAAATTATTTTACTAAGATATCCTTAAGGAGGATTTGGGTATAACATTCTCCCCTATAAAAAACTTTCATCCTTGAAAGGAAGATCACTTATTCAAGCCATTGAATACACACAATAAGAACCCAAGATACAACTAATAGTAAAGCACAAAACACAAATGAGTGGATAACGAAGAAAACCAATATCGATATTCAATCAATGCAAAGATTGAATGCCCAAGAGCAAGACGTATATCGGCATTACGTTCTAATCATTTGCTTCTTGAGGTGTCAAGCAAACGCCTTTCCTTTATTCTTGTTCATTATTGTGCTGTCGTTCTGATCTTGTTTGTTTAAAGGACAATTCTTTAGATAATGCCCAGTTTTCTCACACTTAAAACAAGCATTTAACTTCGAATAACATTGTCCAACATGGCTCTTGTTGCAAGTGGAGCAAAGAGGATGAGAAACTCTAGTTTACATCTTGTTGTTTTGTATGGTCATCTTGATGTTTCCTTTTCTCTTGGGACGAGCGATCATATGAAGCTCTCTAGGAAGAAGATTTTTCTCCATTAACAAAGTTGTTTCGACCATCGCTATGTAAGTGCTGTGCTTATGAAGTGACATATAACCTTTAATCTCAGGACACGGTCCCCTTTCAAACGTTTGAGTCTTCTTAATCTCGTCATCTACATAATACGTGGAGTACCAGGATTATTCCTCGAACTTCCTTGCATACTCAACTATTGTCATGTTGCCTTGTTTCAGCTTGAGAATTTCAGCTTCCTTATCTACCCTGACTATGAGTGGAAAATATTTCTCAAAGAAAAGCTCCTTAAATCGATCCCACATCACAGGATTATGTTTAATGCTATGAGCCCTTCGTGTGAGCTCCCACCACTTCCAAGCTTCTCGAGTCAACATGAACGTTGCACACCTGACCTTTTAAGCTTCAAAGCACAACATATATTGAAAGACCTACTCTAGTCTAGCGATTTAGTCATCAGCTAACAATGGATCAAATGAGTAACCATCAAACTCAAGCGGTTTCAACCTCCTGAAGGTATTAATCAGTTGTATGTCGAATGTGTCATCTATTGTGGTTACTGTGATTGTTCTGCTAGGCGGGTTGTCGCCGTCTCCCTCAACAACTCCAAGAACTCTTGGAACATTTCAACCATGGTTGTTGGAGGGCAAGTAGTAGGATCGACATATGTGTGATTGTTATTGTTCCTTGTAGGGAAAGTCATCGCACTGCTACCCATAAAACCTAAGACTTACCAAAATGTCTAACCTAATCGCATGAGAATTACATAAACTTAACATACATGTCATAACGAGACTAAAACATATCGTACTAACTTATTAATTAAAACACATAACATGCGTACCTGACTTGTTAGGTGAGGAAGGAGTAGAGTGAGCGACATGCAATATTTTTCACTAAGGAAAGTCTACAGAATCTGAAACCTTTGCTTTGATACCAAACTGTAATACCCCGAGCCCCATGGTTAAACAAACATGTAATTTCAAATTTTCAAAATCTGAAATTCGAAAACCCTTAATTAAGAAAATTTCCAAATTGAAAATCTGAATTAATCCATGATAGAAATCATTATCATTAAATAATTCATGAAATTCATAATTCATGAAGTTTTCGCCCATCCTAAAATTTCATAGAAAAGCATAACAGAAAATGAACGACTTAAATAACTGGGTTTATTAGAAAACATTTCCTCATGCCTTAAAGCAAATTGTAAACTGAAAATTGTAAATTCCTCTACTTCTTCAGCTGCTTACGGCAGTCTCTCACTCATGCTACTTACCATCACCACCTGTATCATAAACAACTATGGGAGAGTGAGCTCTAGGGAGTACTCAATAATTAAAATCACATAATAACGTGCATCCACGTGATATAAATGTAATCATAATATAACTTAACATGTATCATAAATAAACAACATAACATACTTGATCGTGTCTTGGTCCAACATAGCACGTAGTTAACACGTGTCTCATATAGAATCATATAAAATTCTTAATCATATCTCATCTTGGAATATTCCTTAGTTAACAACTTAACTAGAATTGTTTACATGTGAACTGAAACATAACATGACAAATTGGGTGACGAAACAAATGGCACACATTTGGTGATAGAATCAGATGGCACTCATAGGTGATGAAAGGGCACATACAGATGACACCCATGAATGACGGAATACATGAATAGATGATACCCCATGTATGAAAAAAACATGAACATATGATACTCGATTCGTAGAATAGAACAAAATGTGAACATACTGATTTCTTGTTAACTAAGGGTCGTGCTTAAGTTCATATCTTGCTTAGTTACCACTTGACTTAATTTAGCTTCATAGTTTACAAAATTGAATGCATGATAATAATTGATCGTATGGCTGATGTATAATGCATACTAGTTCATATGACAAAATCAAACATGGTAACATACTAACGTGTAATCATTCATGCCAAAATCAATAAATCATGATAATCATATTAATAATTAAATAATACAGATAAATAATTACCAACGTGTTCACAAATATAAACGTTATTGAAAAACAATTCAAAAATTTTAAATGTAAAGACATAATACAATTAGAACATTAGAGTCGCATAACTATGTAAGCCTACTTACCTGGATTAGTAGAAAATATCTAGCAATCAACTAATAACCATAACAGACAGACAACGATAAACGATGAAGACTCCCAAACAGAAACGGAAATGAGGTAGTTTTCTAAATTGACGATGAACTAAATGAACAATGAAATGAAGAAGAATAACAGATGGGGCGTTGCTGGGGAGAAGCGGCTAGAGAGAGATGGAAAGTGTGAAATAAGTGTATTTAAGGTTAGGGCTTCACTAGGGTGTATGGCATGCCACAACAAGAAAAATGGTTTTACTCAATAGTTTTACTGTGGTGGTTATGCCAACCGCTGGTACAAAAAACTGGAAAAACTAAATTCGACGCTAAATGGTTTACTTTTAGCAATAAAAACCGCCGCTAAAAACCATTATATCCCTATGTTTTCCTTTCGTCCAAACCCGCGCGATCTCCTTCTCCCTCTCTGTGGCGATGCGAACCTCTGTGCTCCTCCACCGCAAGCTCCCCCATCGTGAGCTCCTCCACGATCTACATGTACATACTCGATTATCACTCTAACTCGTTGGTTTTCTCTTTGTCTCTCTTAGATCTCTCTCTTTTTTACAGGTTTCTCTGCCACTGTGAGCTCCTTTGTGTCCACGACCAAGTTCTCTCAACCACTGCATCTCAATTATGCCACTTCCAGATCTAGTGAGAAGCCTCATACTGTTTATGAGTTTTATTTTAAATTTATAGATCTAGTGCTTGTTTTTTTTAGTTTGCATTAGTTGCTACTGGTTATAGCTTTTTCTCAATTGGGTTATGGATTATTAAGGCTTTATGCTCCTTATTAATTATGTATGAAGTCACCAAGTTTTGTTAGCTATTAGTATTACTGAGTTGTTATTGTTAAGTGATATAGAGAATGGATAACAGTAATAGGATTGCGAGAGAAAAAAGTTATATAGTTGCAGCCTTGCAGGTTTCTTAGATGAAGTTATATAGTTACAGCACCACATGTTTATTAGATGAAGTTATATTGTTGTAGCCTTGTAGGTTTATTAGATGGACATTGTCTTGCTATTTGGAATATGGTTGATAGTAGATACCATCAACTAAGTTCCCTATTTTTAGATATTGTATACCATTTATTAAGTTTCTAAATTGTTTGTGCTGCGAAATGAGTTCCCTATTTTCAGAGACGGTATACATTTTCTTCTTTCATTGTATTTGTAGCAATGTTATGTGAAGTTATATACGTTAGCTTCCATTAAACCTTTGTTCTCTTCCTCTAATCCCACCGCTTCTCTTCTACACCTAAAAATTGCTTGAATAATCTGTAAACACAATCAAATCAAAAAATTAAGAATAAAATAAACCCATTAATCGAAAGGAAAAAAAATTATATACCTATATGGTTATGTTATGATCCCATTTTGTTTAGTTAATTATTTATTGTAATTTTCCTAATTTTTAGTTCATTTAGTTTAATAGTCTACTAGTTAGAATATGGGTAGCTAATTTTATATTTATTTAGTTAATTGTTTATTGTAATTTTCCTATTTTTTTAGTTTATTTAATTCTTGTAGTGATTGCAACTTGTTTGTCTCTGCTCTGTACCTCAATTTGTGACTTTGATTTTCATTGTATTGAAATATCTATTATAATGTGTTCAAATTGATTTTAATATAGATAAAAGTTGGATTGAAAAACCTCTAGTTAGACAAGATTACCTTAATGGAGTTTAGGAGTTTCTTGATTTTGCTTTAGAAAGAGTTTCTGTAGAGGGTAAGATTTTATATCCATGTAAACGTTGTCTGAATACGCTAAGGATGAATAGGGAGAATGTGCATGGGCACTTAGTGTGTAATGGGTTTTGCATTGGTTATCCACGTTATTTTTCCATGGTGAATACATATTGCAAAATTCAAATGGAGAAGAGCTTAATAATAGAAATGTAAAGCATACATCTGTGTATGAAGCTTGTGAGGACAATATGTATGATTTGTTGTGTGATGCATTCAGAGTTGTGGATAATGAGAGAGGAACATATGATTTACAAATAGAACCAACTACTAATAATATGAATGAGCAACTAAATGATTCTCAACACACAGAGGTGAATGATTTCTCTTACTTAGTTAGAGATAGTAATGAACCTTTATATTTAGGATACAAAAGTTTTTCAAAATTCTCATTTATTGTGCCTCTTGACCACCTCAAGTGTCTTTGTGGATTAAGTAATGAGGAACTATCAGGGTTGCTTGAGTTATTGCTTAAAGTTGAATGAGAGTTGCCAAAAACATTTTATGAAGCTGCAAAGATTATAAAAAAGTTAGGTCTTGGGTATGAAAAGATACATGCTTGTCCAAATGAATGCATATTATATTAGAAAGACAAAAAACAAGAACAATCATGTTCTACTTGTGGTACTTCAAGGTGCATCACCAAGGAGGGTGAGAGTAGATCTCAATCTCAAGGAAAAAGGAACAAGAAGCCAAAAGCTACTAAACTGATGTGTTGCTTTCCTTTGAAAGGAAGGTTTACATGTCGTCTAAAACTGCTGACAATATGAAATAGCATTATGTGTTTATAGGATTCTATATTTGCTTAAGTTTGAACTTATATTTTTTTTGTCTTTCGAATTTGTGAATGTTTCAATTGATGTATTATGAAGCTTTAAAATTTGTGAATGTTTGAATTTGTGAACGTTTAAAATGCAATAATTTGTGAATATTTGAATTGATGGGCTTCGAATTGTTGGAATTTTTGTATTGACAAATTCTGAAATCTTTGAAATAGAATATTTTCTGAAATAAGTATTTTCGAAAATTATGGGATGTTTAAGAAATAGAAAAAATTCTGGTAAAAATTTCAATTTATAACGGCGATTTTGGAGCCTATAGAGGTGGTTTACAACCGCCAGGGATAATTTTTTCATTTTCTGGGCATTTTGGCCGCCGTTTGAGCCGCTGCTAAATATTCTTTATCGGTTGTTTGAAACCGCCAGTAAAGAGAAAGAAAACTGCCAGCAAAGATCCCCTTTGTTGGCGGTCCTCTGGCAGTTGGAATAACTGCAGCCAAAAACTTTTGTGGCGATGGATAAGGACGGTATATGAACCACAAATAATTTTGTTGATAGTTAAAACCGCCGCCATGGACGAATAAAACCACCACCATAAGCCATTTTTCTTGTAGTGCATGCATATGTGTGTCAATACATTATCTAATTAATATAGATTTAAAAAATAATTATTCCTAACACTTAAAGCAATTATAAATTATTTTACAAAGATACTCCTAAGGAGGGTCGGGGTATAACAACCTTAGTATTGTCACAATGGTTTTTCAATGTTCAGGTCTATGATTAATCATGAGTCTACTTAGTTTACTCACTATATAAGTTATTTCAGGTCTTGTACAACTCATCAAGTACATCAGACTATCTATCACTCTAGAGTAATCTAATTGAGATATACTCTCCTCGAGTATCTAGCTCTAAATATGAACTATTTATTAGAGAGGTTAAGGATAATTTATCTATCTCTAAATATGAACTATTTATTGAGGATTGATCTTAATGTAATGATTATATAGTATAGCATCCAATTCTTTGAGTAATTAATATTTACAACTTCAAGAGTGCAACTCTAAGTTTATATGAAATAACTTTGCAATTAATAAAATAATATATTAGCTAAAAATTTTGACTAATTATTAAATTTATTAAGTTTTTACACATTATGCAAATATGTGATAATAGGTGTGACCTTTTACAACATATTATCAATTAATACATGTAATTAGTTGAGATAACAAATAAAAACGTGATTATTTAAGATTGGATTAGACAGTGTGGTATGATCACAGTGTCTGCGCCTATAATGGGAATAATTCCATGTAGTATCTCATTTTCTCTAATGATTCCTCCCTTATCAGTTATTCAAAAGGGAGATAATCTTATGAAGAAAATATGATTGTATCATTTCAATTCAAGGTGAACTTATCTAAGAGAAATATTACGCGACACATGAGACCTTATATGATATGTAGATGGTCGACCACCTTAGAAGGAGATGGTTACTTATCAAGTACGGGTTATCTGATTAATATTTTTAATTGATATCCAAAGATCCAATTTTGATCTTCTTTTGAGATGATAAGTATTGATTTGTATCAAGGAGAAGAACTGAGATTCACGTTTTGAATCATCACACCCAAGAGAGAAAACTGAGAAAAGTTTTCTTCTCCCTATTCCCACTTTCTAATGTGTTGAGATTACACTGAGATTCTAAAAATGTGTGTGTGATTAATGTTTTTTAAAGCTATGTCAGATAAAGACAAACATGGATAATGGTAGTCAAGAGGGTAATGAATTGGACAATGAGAAAATAAAAAGAACAAAGAAGGAAAAAAGATAGGGCCAACAATGAAGTTTTCTCTTACAAAATGTAGGAATAAAAGTGATGAAAAAATAAAATTTGGTACAATAAAAAGGGACAACATCTAGGAGAGGAAGGTCGGGTGCTATAAAGTTACGTTGGTTTTTAGCATATTCAATGGTGTCAAAGACTTACATAGGTTGGAGAAATGTCCTAAAAAATCTCTTGATAAGTACTTGTCACTTATCTATTTACATAATTTTGTTGTTGTTGTGGACATCATATGTTTCAGAACCTGCTTACATGAGCAAGATGTTTACATAAATTGCTTATAAATGGTGTGACTTTCATTCTCACTTAACTAGTAAACATATCATTCCTTCTATGGATGAGCCTAGGCTTTAAGACATCCACCAAAGATGTATAGTTTTTTTAAGAAAGATATTGGACTTAATTTGTAAAATCATGTCTCACTAAAGAGTTTACGGTGATGTATTTACTTCCTTTAGTTTTTAAGATATTATCTTACTATAAATTATTTATTTACCTTCTAAGTGTCAAAAGTAGCAATTAAGGAATGCCTAGTAGAGTAGGCGCAAGAAACATAAATACGACCATCATATGTCATGAAAGTGTTATGCTAGATTAGAAGAGAATGTAAATGATAAATTATTTATTGTGACACATTAAATAAATAATTTATTATTTACATCCAAAATTGAATGAGTCTTTAACCTAGAATATACATACTGATAATGTTCTATTGGCCTCCGAGAGAAAACACAAGTTATCCTAAGCTAAGTGAACAATCTGATTGATTAATTGTTAATCGAAGCTTTGTCATTATTTGTTAAAGATATTGAGATTCGAAAGAACATAAATTTTGAACAATTTAAAATAAATGTTAATTGGTAAGACAAAAATTAGTATTGAATTTTTTGTTAGTTTGGTCTTTGAAGTTTTTGTTTTGTAAATATTTGTTAGCTCCTTTTATGAGAAATTAGTGAAAAGTTAAAGGCTATGTTTAGAACTTTGAAATCATTATTCTCCATTAATTACTATTTATAGCCGTTTTGAGGTAACATTTGCAAATATGGACTACTAACGCCATATTCATTTTTGAAAGAAATCCATGTTTGTCTTCTTCTCGGATGAAAACCTCGCTCCTATCATATTCATTGCTAATGAACACTCCCCTTATTTATTTTTCAATGAACTGTTACTTGGGGCGAGAAGCTCTCTCACTCTACTATATCAGTTTGATCTCTCACTTTGTTCTCCCCCTCTCTCCCTATTTTCGAGACTCTCTAAATTTTTATCCTCCGACATTTCTCAAAATTGCGTTTAAACTCTTCTCAGATTTAGCTTTTAATTGTTGCAATTAGCCTCTTCTTTCCCAAATACTAGAAAAGTTTAGGGTTTTTACAGCTCGGGAGATGTTGAGCAGCATCGCTTACACCAGTTGCTACGGTCCTCAAGATTGAGCTATATCGCTTGAGCAGTGCACCCTGGCAAGGGTATAAGATTTTTCCACTCAGATTCTCAAGACATTACTGCTGAAGCTGTGAAGAAAGTCACTGTGCCGCTAAGACTCTCAACACTCTCATACTCTTTTTCTCTCTATTTGTCTCACTCTCTTCCTCTCCCTCTCTAAACTAGCTCTACACCTCTTCAAAATCTTCACTCTGTGAATGATATTGATCTTTGCCTCTAAGGTTCTTCAAATTTTACAGGTATTAATTTTTTCACAATCTCATTTTCTTAATTTCTCATACGCTAATTTTTGCACCAAATTTGGGGAAATATATATCTTTACTTGAAATTTATTAAACTTAAGTCCAGCTTGTGATTTTGAAAGAAACCAAAAGAGACCAAGAACCCAAGAAGGAGAGAAACTGGTGAGCTGAAATTGTAGCATCCAATTTCTAGAATTTTATTATTATTATTTCTCACTTAAATTTGAGTTCTTATCTCTTGGGATAAGTTATATGTTTTGGTTGGATGAGAGAGAGGAAATTATGTACTCGGGCTTGAAAGTTTTTCTTGCATGCAAGATGGGAATTTTTTCCCACTTCCTCTTATGTTCAGTTAAAAACTTATATCATGGGTTAATAATGAGTCTGAAAAATTGTGGTTCAGGGATTCATTGGGAGAAGGATGGATGGAGTGAATTTCAAATTCAAAGTTCTTTAATGTGGCTTTGGTATAAGTAATGTAGGAAAACCTTGTCCCTCACTCCCTCCCTCTCTCTGTAGGCTCCATTGAATGAATGTTCTTTCTCTGTCTTTCCCCTATCTAATAACTCTTTGCTATATGGGTTTAAGCGGCAATCTGTTACATGGCTTAGCACTTAACATAATGCTTATGGTTTTAGGAATATAGAGGTTTTAATGAAAGGTTTTATTGAACCCAACAATGTACGTGGCCTTGTAATGATAAAAAATGTATGTCGATTCTTTCATTTCACCTTCTAAGTAAGAAACTTGTTATGATATAAAGCATCATTTATTAAATTAGTATCTTAAGGCTTATCTTAAGTCGTAGAGCTTAACCATTTATTTTTGTTTTAATCTATGCTCTGTCATTGTCTTCTCTGATTTTTACTATATTGTCTCTAAAATTAATCTTTTGTTTCTCTTTTTGTTTATTAAGTAATCATTATCATAAGGGTCATTTTTCCTATTAAATTTAGAATGAGTTTAGTGATTGGCTATAAATTTGGATTGATGGAATTGTACATATTTTTCTCCATGTTTAGGAAGAAGGATATGATGAAGTTCGTGGAGAGATTAAGATGTTGCAGCAATGTAGTCATCTAAATATAAATTTGGAATGTTTAGTTACCTTGGGCGTTGCCAAGGAGAAGAGCACCTTCGAGTAGGAAAATTTTTGAAAATTTTTTATACTTCCAATTGTATCAACTTGGCTGAGTAAAAAAAATTCAGTTATAAGATTATAGTGAATGTTACGGTGAGTGATATTTCTTCTATTGTGTCATTGTTTTTTATAAAAGAATAAATATGGTACTTATTGAAATGGATCATACATAACTTCTCAGTCATAAGGAGTTTCTTTTGAAATCGTTGAATGGTAAGGGATATAAGAATATATTTAAGGTGGATTTGAGAATGAGAATATGTGAGATATGGTGAGTTCTTAAATTCCTTTTTCGTATTCCACATCTAAGGAACTTGACTTCCTTTAAATTCAATTTAATTAGAATTATGTTATTCAACCATATTTTTTACTTAAGGACTTGTGGTTCTTAATTTTATAGATTTGCCTCTAAGTGTCAACTCACTAATATAATAAATCTTTAATTCCAAATGAACTCATTTTATCTATTCACTTGCTTGCAGGCCTCTGCGGCTGGGAAATTAAAGGGATTCGGTCAATTGCATCCTCACAGCCAAGGGGTAGAAACTTTAGGTATTTGCTTTAGTCAAGAACTTTTTGGGTTCTTCAAAATGACTATTATAACTTCTATTTTGACAGAAAATTATAGCATAGAAATTCGTTTAAGATATTCACAATTTCCTTAATTTATCGTGTGTGTTTAATTCGTTGTCATTATACGAACTATCTACAGCTCATTTCTTTTTTCCAAATTGAGCACCAAATAGAAACTAATACTTGAATCTTGTCCTAGCTATGAGAATATTGTTCTAACGTGTCACTGAATATGTTAGGCAAGATTAGTGTTAGACTGGTATCATTGTTTCCGATCCCATAGAGTCAACTATCCTAGTTTGTTCAGGAACATTTGGATTGAAAGTTTATGGAATTAGAATCAAGTTGTTAGTTTTATTGTTGGTTAATTATTTATTTAGTTGATTTAATTGTTCTCTTCAGCCAATTAAATTTTCAAAGGATGTTGAGTACTCGTTATTAGCTATTTTTAGTGGAAGAGGGCTGATAAATTTATGTACTTACCATGATTGAAATGGTGGGGGAGGGGGGGTATATTGTAGCTAAAACATATAACACTACTTTTAACATGTGATTTTCTGGAAGAAAGTATTTGACATTATTTCGTGTCTATGAAAGTATATTGAGACATTCTATTTGGCAATCTTATATTCTGCCTCATTATTTTGAAAGAAATATGCGATCTGTTTTACTTTATAGTGGAACTCAGAAGCTACATATGACTATAAACAACTGATTTGTTAATCATCACTCTTTATTATTTATGATTGAACATTTTTTTTGTATTCTTTATACCTCCAAATTTGTTCGTTGCTTTTGAATTTAATTTTATGGTGATTTTCTTCATTTATTTCCTTGTATGAAAGAATCTTTAACAATAGCACTGCTTTCATTAACGCTGTTCTTTAGAAATGAGATGTACCGGAACTCAATAGCTGATGGAGGAATTTTTGAAAGGTAATAATCTCTTCTTTATAGATGTTTGAGTATATATTAGGCTCTAATTCATTAATTTTTCCTCAGAAACAGAGGTGAACTCTCAGTTATTTACCGAAGGTAAACAGTTGCACTGTCATTTTATTTTTTTAACTTTGTTTCTATTTTCTTAACGGTCTATGTTCCATTATCCAAATGATGGTTGGGTTATTCATACTTCTACCAAATGTTGAATTTATTTCTTGTAGAGGTCCATCGGTCTTATTTTACAGAAGTCCAATAATCAAAAGAATCCCAACAGACGCAAGCAAGTCATAAGGTGCTCCTATAGCCAACGACATAATGGTTTATGAAGCTTCACTACCTGGAAGACTGCCACTTTCCCCTCCTCCTCTGACCAATGGTCCTAGATCTATGTAACTTAAGCGATGTGGAAGTAAGATTTATTTAGATGTGAACTTAGACTAGTTTTTAATTTTTCTTAGGATATATTACTTTTGCGTGCTCTATGGAAAAATCAATATGTAATTGTCATTTTGAGATATGATTTCCAGTGAAATAGTATGTAATTACTTTGAGTAATTAAATAAAATGATGTGATTTTGTTATTTTGTAATATTGTCACGAAGTTAATTATTTTTATTTTTGTACAATTGTAACAATAAGTAACAAACAAGATTATCCAAGCTATTTTATAGCATTAACAAAACTTTATGGAAAATGTAACAACACATTCCACAATATTTTATAGCATGAAAAGAATGCTATCAAAGGTCTTTTAAGCTTTCAAAAAATTCTATCAAAGAGATAAAAAATGTTATAAGAAACTTATCACAGCATCTAAACAACGCAATGGTAGGGATACCATAGCGTTTAAAAACCGCTCTGGTAGGGTTATCATAGGATTTCAAAAACACTATGGTAGGGATACCATAGCGTTTAAAAAATGTTATCATAGGGTTACCATAGCGTTTACATAACGATATCGTAGGGTTACCATAGCATTTTAAAAATGCTATCGTAGGTCTGACTTTTAATAACGTTAGCTAATATCGTATTTTAGGAAACTCTATGCAAATGTTATTCCTTAAGTTATAGGAAGTAGTCATTTGCTTTTGAAAACTACCACTTAAGATGCATGGAAAATTCAGTAATATTCATAGTCAATGTGTTATATTCTTGTCAGCTACAAAAATCACATAATGGCCACGTTTTCAAGGATAAAACAATTTGCGATGGCCGTAAGTGTCAGCTCAGAATTCAACCAACTAACAGTTCACTAAAAAAATAAAAGTGGGGAGCACACATCAACAATGAATATGATAGAAGCGAGGTTTTGGTTGGAGAAGAAGACACACGTGGGTTTCATTCAAAAATGAATATGTCGCTAGTAATCTGTATTTGCAAAAGTTACATTAAACATGTATAAATAATAATTGGCGATGAATAATGTAATTCTTTGCATTTTTCATTCCTTTCCCTACTAATTTTTAAGATCTAAACACAACATATTACTTATTACCAATTTCTCATCGAACGAGCTAACAAATGTTGACAAAATGGAAACTTCAAAGACCAAACTAACAACAAAATTCAATACTACTTTTCGTCTTACCAACTAATATTTATTTTGAATTATTCAAAATGTCAATATCTTTAACAAATAAGATAGGAATATCTTTTGTAGGTTGGTGAAAATCATTAAATATTGGTTATATGAATGGTCTCTTTTTTCTCAGCCACCACTAATTTTTTATTGGTTTGAATTCCATAATTTTCTTGGTTATTTTTTAGCAACATCAATATAAGAATTCAAACTCAAAGTATTTACCAATATTTCATATCGATTCAAACCACAACTGTGAAACTTGTGTTGAGGCAAAATTAATGATGTCATCATTCCAAAGTGTTGAAAGAAACATCGAACCACTTGATTTAATTCACAATGATATATGAGATTTAAAATTTGTACAAACAAGTGGTGGTGATAAGTATTTTATTACTTTTGTTGATTTTAGCACAAAATATTGTTATGTATATTTTCTAAAGAACAAGGATGAAGATATAGATAAATTCATTCTCTATAAAAATGAAGATGAGAATCAACTGAATAAGAAAATTAAGGTATTAAGAAGTGATCGAGGTGGTGAGTATGAATCATCATTTTTTGATATTTGTGCTCAACAAGGGATTATACATGAAACCACATCACCTTATTCACCTCAGTCCAATGGTGTTGCTGAGTGCCAAAATCGTACATTGAAAGAAATGATGAATGCATTGTTGATCAGTTCTGGATTACCTCAGAACGTGTGGTGAGAATCCTTTTTTATGGCTAACTATCTTTTGAATAAGATACGCAAAAAGAAAGAAGATAAGACCCCATATGAGTTATGGTAAAGGTAGAAAATCTTCATAGAAATACATACGAATGGGGAGAAGTCTCGCTAAAGTGATGGTACCTACACCCAAAAAGGTTAAGATATGACCAAAAACTGTCGATTGCATTTTCATGGTTATGCAAATAATAGTAGTGTAAATCATACTTGGGAATTAGTGGATCTTCTACTTGGTTGTATACCTTTGGATTCCAAAGGGATTTTCAAACAAAAAATTAAAGTCGATGGATCAATTGATAAATACAAGGCTAGGCTTGTAATTAAAGGCTACAGACAGAAGGTTGGTCTTGATTATTTTGATACATATTCTCCAGCGTCGAGAATAAACCCCATTAGGATCATACTTACAATTACAACTTAGTGCAATCTTGAAGTACATCAAATGGATGTGAAAAGAGCCTTTCTAAATGGAGATTTAGATTAAGAAATTTACATGGAACAACTAGAAGGGTTTTCCGCTCCTTGGCAAGGAAAGAAAGTCTGTAATTGGTCAAATCATTGTATGGTTTCAAACAGGCACTTAAAACAATGGCATGTTAAATTTGACAGTCATATGATATCAATTGGATTTCAAATCAATGAATGTGATAAATGTATATATGATGACATGCTTATCATTGGAAGTAATGACAAGATGATCAAACTACGAAGACATGTTAAAATCTAGATTTGATATGAAGGATAGGTCCTGCTGATGTTATATTGGGAATAAAAATCAAAAGAACATCTTATGGACTTATTTTAAGTTAGTCTAATTATGTAGATTCTATTCTTGGAAACTTTAACAAAACTAACACTGGTGAATCAAAAACACCGATGGATACAAGTATACATTTGTCTAAAAATAACATTTATAGTATCTCTCAAGTAGAATTTTCTAGAGTGATAGGTGGTCTGATATACTTGATAAGATGTACAAGACCAGATATAGCCTATACAATAAGTAAACTAAGTAGATTCATGAGCAATTTTGGAGTTGAACATTGGAAAGCCATTGTAAGGGTATTGAGGTACTTACGATATACTCTGAGTTATGGACTACACTATTTAAGATATCTAGCGGTCCTAGAAAAACATACTGATGCAAATTAGATATCTGATAAGTAAAATATGAAGTCTACTAGTGGATATATTTTCACACTGAGAGATGCTGCTGTAGCATGGAAATCCTCAAAACATACTTTTATAGCTAGATCAACTATGGAATCTGAGCTTATAGCTTTGGACAAATGTGGGGTGGAGGCTGATTGGCTACACCACTTCCTAGAGAATAAACCTAGATGGACAAAGGCTGTGCCACCAATCTGCATACACTAGGATAATTAAAGTGCTATTGGAAGGGCACAAAGTAATATGTATAATAGTAATTCTAGACATAATTCCATTAGACAACTACTCTTGACAGGGGTTATCAGTCTTGATTATGTGAAGTCAAAGGATGACATTGCAGATCTGTTAACTAAAGGATTAAATAGAGAGTAAGTTGAGAAGTCATCGGTGGGAATGAGACTAAAGCTCATGTAAAAATAAGTTGATACAAAGGAGATCCCAAGATCTACATTCAAAGGGACAACCTAATTGTATAAACTTAGCCGGATATTTGTGGAGATTTTCTCTATCCATTCCTATGATGAAAACAGTGATACCCGTTAGAGATTAGGTTAAGCTAAGTTTTTAATGATTATTATGCATCGAAAATCGTGAGACCCGAGTGGAGTAATGCGGGTTTACTCTTAAATTAAGAGATCGCCTATGTGAGAGTGAAGTGGGGCCGCTTCTATAGGAATTGTATGGGAAAAATTATTTAGAAATTCTTGCAAAACCAGGGTTCATGGCCAAAACGAACATAACCATGAGAACTGAATTGTGTCAAGGATGACTCATGTGTGTAATATTTCATCGTTTACATAAAAGACCGAACAGTTCAAACACATCATGTCTACTAGTCAGCTAGTAAAGTAAATATACTTACACAAGGGAAGGTTCAAAGGGTAAAACATACTTATCCTATGTAGATTTCAAAACATAGAATTCTATCACCTTGTTTGTCATGTTGTTGGTCATCAATTTTCATTCATGTAGGAATTGTTGGAAAATGGGTATTTTGTACACTATTTTTGTAGACCAATTTTAGATAATTTGTTTGGATCATTGTGGAGATTTTCTCTATCCATTCCTATGCCAGATGTGGTCTTCGGATATTTGAGTTCTTCCTTGCTAGTACTTTGGATAAATTTTTTGGATGATTGTATCGAAGGTGTGGCTGCCCAGAACAAGAACTTAGATATGTTTAAAGTTCAGAAATGTGGATAAATTTTTTATTTTACTAGTAATGTAGAATGCGCATTGCACATGATATAATATTTTAATATGTATAATATTTTATTGTGTTACATAGTTCAATATTATTTATAGTATAATAGAGTATTAAGTTGGCAAAATGTTATCAAAATTCGACTGATAGTTTTTTTTTTTGCTTTTGAATATGTACAGATGAGAACAAAAAGAAATGTAAAACGATGGAGAGATAAAAATTCAATGCTCAAAAATTAATAAAGTATCTTAATTAGTTATTTATTAATCAAAATTAATTGATTAATATATTAATACGAATAAGACAGTTTTATTAAATTTTATCAAGTAAACTGTTTCGATCTATACATAAGTATACGTGTCCACAACTACACAATTAGGTTTAGAAGACAGCAGAGTACTAGCTTCTATAACAACTCTATTAAACCTGTCATCTAAAGAATGGTTATGGAGTGTATGAAATTGATTTAAGCTAAAATGACAGGTTTTACTTTACCTGTCATAATAAGTTTACCTATTATGATAGTGGAAAACTAAGTTTCCATTACATTATACGAAAAATATTCAATAATTACTAAATTGTCACCTTATATGCTAACCCTAATTCTCTATCTTTCCATTTTTCACTTTTTCAGATCTCGGAATAGAAAAACAGGCGATCGAGTCAGAGAACCTAGGTTCTCTCTTGCCTATTCTCTCTCTCCCCCCTTTCTTTCCTCTCTCTCTCTCTCTCTCTCTCTCTCTCTTTCTTGCCTCTTCTCTCCTCTCTCTCTCACCTCTTCTCTCCTCTCTCCCACTCTCTATGTTTTGAATCGATGAAAAGAAGCAGATGTAGAAGAAGTTCAATCGATCGGTTCTTCCCCTCGGCCCTGTTAGATGGAGAGGCGATCAAGTCAAAGAACATAGAGTTCTTCTCTCGCGTCTCTTCTCATTTCTCTCTCGCCTCTTCTCTCAACTATATATATATATATGTGTGTGTGTGTGTGTGTGTGTGTGTGTGTGTGTGTGTGTGTGTGTGTGTGTTTGTCTCAAGTCAATGAAGAGAAGCAGATGCGAAAGAAGTTCAATCGGTCGGGTTCTTCCCCTCGGGCCAGGTCAGCTTATTTATCCAGTTCTATTCCTGCTCTAGCTTTTGGAATTAAGTCGGTTGAATTATTTTGCTTAAGTGGATAGCTTCTCATTTTATTGAAGATTCTAACGAGCTTCTATAACGTGTGGTATTGTATTAGATTATATAATTGCACATATATGTTGGTTTTCTGCATTTTCTTGATAATTTAGCATGTTCATGTGTTCAATACTTTGTACCTTCAGTTCACTGTGATGTTAGATGTGCTGCAATTTAGGTTAGGTCACAGAAAAGAGAACTAGGCTAGTCATGCCAATGTTGTCTCAATTACTCTTAATCAGGTAATCTTTTAAGATTTATCTAACAAGAAAATATGAGCCTTTTTGTTCAGATTTTCTGATATTCTAAAAAATAGTTTCTAGTTAATCTTATTATATGTATCATGTTATATTATACAACATCATTATGCATTTCAATTTTTGCTTAATCCATCTTAGAAATGCATTAGAGATTATATATAAATATTCTAGGTTTGTAATTTTGGCATTCTAAACTTTGAGCATTGAAGATAATCATCAAAATGAGGTTTTGAGAATTGGATTATTGGTATTGTAGCTCAAGAGCATTGCTTCACCATGTTCCTCTTCTTCTCCTTCTTCTTTTACTTGAAGAAGTGATTATTGGTTTTGAAATCTTCTCTTTGTAATCCGTGTGAATAATCATTGGTTGATATTACCTGACCGAGAATGTTTACCTGACTCTGCTTTCATCCGTTGGGAAATGTGGATGGCTAGACAAGTGGCATTATGTATCTTCTCACTTACATATGCCAAAAATGTATAAAGAATTCACTCTCCCACACCCCAATACCCCAAAAATAAAAAGAAGGAAAAGAAGAAGATGAAACAAACTTGAAATATTAGGGAAATATACATTTGATATGGCATTTTATGTAATTTCCTATTGAATGAGTTTTTTTATTAATATTAGAGTTAGGATCTTTTAATGCCTAGAAATATGGGCTTAGGGTTGGTATTGAGTTTTCTCCTCCCTTTTTTAGCTCTTATTCACTCTCTGAATTCTCCTATCCCTCATTTTCTCCTATTTCTATGTAATTCTCCCAGTTGTTCCATTTTACTCTCATATTCCAGTTCGTCTACCTATACTGCATCATGCAAGTTTTATATTTCTCACTCTTAGGACTATCAGTAAGATAGTATGTTGGCTACATTTCTAAGGGATTCATTACCAATGATTTCCTTTTCTGGTGATTGTCAGCATGTATGGTTATTCGAATTCGTAACTATTTTGTTGGACTCAATGTTTAAGACAGTTTCAAGAGGCTTCAAATTAAGATCAATTGTGTGTTATCAGCTAAAATAATGTGAGGACTCATGGATATATACTTCATATTGAAGATTTATTGGTGAATCATTTTGAGTGAGCATCTGTTGTCTATTGGGCTCAGGCAATTGTTTTACCTAAAAAAAGATATCAAAGTTATTAGAAGTGTCCATGAGAAATGGTTCCAACTTGGTTATAACTTCATCCACAATACGATCTTAAGCACAATTAACTTGTAATTTTGTCATGTTCAAAACCTAATATAGCACATCAATCTTTTCTAAAGTTTGTCTAACTACTTCAAACCAAAATCTTAAGTATTTAATTAGAGATTCTAAAGTCAATTTTTTGAGTCTACATATATAGATAGATAATAAATAATGAAAATTTAATTTATAATAAATTACTGGAAGCAATTGGAGAAATAAATATTTTAATATTTATTATTGAATTTAATATCTTGAAGGTTATTTAAGAAATTTAAGAATCATAGATGGATAAAATAGTCTAAAAATGATTCTTATTGTCTTGTCACATTTAATATATTATAGATTGGTATGAATGGAAGCTGTTGGATTGTTCGTAATCGTCGTTCATATCAATTCGCGCGGCGGAGCAATGTTGGGTTTTAAAAAAATAATTTTTATTGATTTATAAAACAAAAACAATTGCGACGCCATGGTTTCTAAAAAATGCTTTTTAATTAAAAACATTTTTTTCTCGTCAAATCCATTATATATCTAAACATTAAATCAAAGACATAAAATATCAAAGTTATATCTCTTGTAGTCTTATATTATATTATAAATCCAACGTCCTTGTAAATAACGAACTTGTAATTCCACGAACACAAACTGCGAGATCCACACCAAGATTTTTTAAGTCAATCCTCAAACACACTAGGACGTGTGTGGTCACGTAGAATAAATCAAAAATATTTTTTTGTCT
The DNA here is from genome assembly GCA_003255025.1 of Datisca glomerata. NCBI lineage: Eukaryota > Viridiplantae > Streptophyta > Magnoliopsida > Cucurbitales > Datiscaceae > Datisca > Datisca glomerata. Next base: position 397,841 of record QANY01007839.1, read on the forward strand.
CTAGATGTACTTACACATGAGATTTAAAAATTTTGGAAAAGGACTATTATGAGACAAACTTACAAAGCTTTTTTATTAACCTTTAATCACATTCTTTGCACCCTCTGTGGGCAATAGAATAATATCTATATCTTTCTTCTAGATAGAGGCTCATTTGATTTTTAGGGATTTATAATATGAAAAATTAATTACAAATGTGTCATTGCATTGGGATCCACTACAATTGAGCAACACTGTAGTGCCACACGACACTGCAATGTGTCGTGAAGAGGCACAGTGCCTTATGGCACTGACGACGTGTCCACTATAATGCCACGTGGCACTACAGTAATCCATGTCAAATCTTTGATTCAAAATCAGTGATTGACATGTGGCAGTCCAATATGCCACGTGGAAATGTTTGAAATAAATTTATTATTTATTTTAATCAAAACTAACTTATGTGATCTCCCAATCAATTATCTTATTTGTTAATTAACATAATAGATAAACAAAATCAAATTATTATCTCATAATGATTTAATATTATGTCTCACCTATCGATCAACACAAAATCAATCGATATAATTATTTAATTATAATTTCTAAAAATTACATTAAATAATTTAATTAATTAATTCTTAATTAACTAAGTACATATAATTATATCATAATTATATATTTGCCTCAAAAATTTAACTCCTAAAATGTCCTAAAATGTTCACACCCGAGACTATCTAGTATAAAGATGACTTAGGGATCACGGATCTATAATTCTAAGCTCCATAAACCATATTTTTAATTAAATTCTTTAATCAAATAATCTTATTTATTAATTGTATTATTACTCCCCTATAAATATGGAATTACACTCTTAGTAATCACATAATATATTTACAGACTATTCTCGTGTAGTCTATTGATATAATCACTTCATGTAGTTATGTCCACCAATTATTGCTTCGTAAATTAGAGTTGGTCAAAATTACCATTTCAGCCTTTTAATTACCTCTTGATCTTTAAGTACCATTAATTCACGAGTGAATGGTCAATTTATATTCGTATTATAAATTTGAGCTCAATAACTATTCAGATCCAGAATTAACACTTAAGAGAACCAATACACGATACGTTAGAAAAGCTTGAATTCTAAATTTTGTAAGATCATATTCCTAGCCATCCATGTCATTGAATCTCTAAAATAAAAGTCACTAGTCTGTTTTACAAATAAGCCTTAACGAGTGAATCAAAAGATCCAGTAGACATGCATATGAGTTCATGACTACTCATGAAGACTGATCATCATCTATTTTGATGTGTATTAAATCTTTATGAGAAACAGTAAGTTAATAAAGATATTAATCAATATCGGTTCAGTCCTATATAATTTGAATATATAAAGTATCTTCACTAAGATCTCTATCCACATCCATGATCCAGATCTAGATTACATACATTCAAAATGCTTAGTGAACTGTACTAGCAACCATTCATTAAAAATTCCACTTACCAAGTATTATCAAATGAAATGTGTTTGATATTTCAAAATCAAATGAGTTTGGATAGCAAACTCAATCATTTGAAATATGTATAGTAAACTATGTGTTTTTTTTAAACCCATTTACTAGGTTATTCATTCAACCTTTTATCCACATTGAAATTAATTTATTTTACTAGGTTATTGGCTGAAAAGTCACTTCATTACTTAATCTAAAAGGATATAATCGTCCTGCAATTGGTTAGTGTATAATTGGGTTTCGCTTGCTCACCCATACCTTGAGGTTGAACCTAACTTTTATCCCTGACAGATAGTGTTAGTTTTCCTATGTATGATCGTGAAATAATAAATTATACCACATGATTAAATCAATTGATGACTTACTTAACACTTAGTTGGGTAATTAGTAGTCATATCGCGTTTCAAAAGTACATAAAACTTTAAATTTGAATTCACGCTGAAAAATAGCCTGGAAAATTGCAGAATTTAAACTATTAAATTATATGTTCAGTGGCTAGAAAAAAAAGAGATCATTCTTCTAATTAGTATTCAAAGATTTTCAACAACCTAAAATGGATATTTCTTTCTTATTTGTTAAAGATATTGAGATTCGAAAGAAAGTAAATTTTGAACAATTCGAAATAAATATTAACTGACAATACAAAAAGTAGCATTGAAGTTTGTAATTTTGTTATTAATTTGGTCTTTGAAGTTTTGGTTTTGTTCACATTTGTTAGCTAATTCTATGAGAAATTTGTAAATAGCTATAGGTTGTGTTATTGGATCTTAAACATTTAGTAGGAAATGAAAGAAAAATATGAAGTATTACCTTATTCTCTGCTAGTTACAATTTATACACATTTTAGGAAACTTCTTGTAAACAAGGATTACTAGCGCCATATTGCATTTTTAAAACAAACCCACATTTGTCTTTTCTCCGTTGAAAACCTATCTGCTCTCATATTCATTGTTGCTGCACGCTCGCCTCATTTATTTTCTGAGAGAACTATCACTTGACTGAATTCTAAAATAACACTTAGGCTTGTTTTTAACCCTACGATCCTTGAACATGTGATCATTATGTGTTATCCACACCTGACAAGTATATCAGCATTGAATTTATGATTACTGAATAATCCATGCATCTCAAGTAACAATTTTTTAGAGTTAACAACTATTTCATAAAATTTATGGAATAACATTTGCATAAATAGAAATGAGAACCATTGTTTTAATTTGTTCAATTTCATTAGGACTGACATACGTCCTAACAAAAATTATCTTCTAGTAAAACAAATAGAATTACATAAATCATATATTTTCTTGTAAAGGTGATGGTATAAGAAGTTAATATCTCCAAAGAAAAATAGACAAAATATTAATAGAACCAATAATTATTATTTGAAGAGGAAGCTAAGTTACGCGGAATTCCATCAATATTTAATAAATAAGATATTCATGATGATCAACATAATTTTAAAGAAACCAAGCAAACTTTACCTAAACTACATCTGCATTCAACAAGCATATTAAATTTCTTTAAATCTTATAGATCTATAAAAATGTCTAATTTTAATAAATAATGCACTTCACTGGTGAATAAAAATATTTAAAAGATCTCCCAAACATTTTTTATGGGATGAAATTTGAATCTTCCTACTATCATTCTAATGGGTATGGCAAAATCACATCCTTGCCTTGGAAGTATTGAACTGATAACATCATATCTAACTTTATAACGTTTAAAAAACAAGTATTAGTAAAATTAATGTGGTAAAAACTTTAAATGCATAATTAAAAGTTTTATATTTTAGACAAGAATAGTAGTCTAGCTTGTGAAAGCAAATTTCATTTTAGATAAATAAGGGAAAAGTGGTAATGAACCAATTGAATAAAAATCTCTATAAGTAGTGCATTCCTTTGGAGTAATTTCCATATTGTGACAACAAGTTCTATCCTTTCATATCATTTTAAGTCGATGGCTATCATAAATTTTCTCTCATTACTTTTCACTTCACTTCTGATTGCAACAACATCTTTAGTAACTCAAAATGTCAACTGTTGGTGTCCAACTTAATGTTATATGAGGTATTGTTTGCAACATAAATATGTATTGTAAATTATATGTTTTATTGAAAACACATTTAAATAGGTTATATTCATTGAGATTGATTGATTTTACTAGGTTATTGGCTAAAAATTCATTTCACGGCTTAATCTTAAAGGATATTCATCATCCAATAATTGGTTAGTGTATAATTGGATTTGGCTTGCTCAACCACACCTTGATACTGAACCTAACTTTTCTCCCAGACATATAGTGTTGGTTCTCCTATGTATGATCATGAAATAATAAGAAATACCACACGATTAGCTTAATTGATGACTAACTTAGTACTTAATAGGTAAATTAGTAATCATATCTCGTTAAAGTTACATACGACTTTGAGTTTGAATTCTTATATTGATGTTGCTAAAAAATAGCCAAGAAAATTTTGGAATTCAAACCAATAAAAACATTAGTGGTGGTTACAAAAAAAAAGAGACCATTCATGTAATAAGATACTCCTATCTTATTTGTTAGAGATATTGGCATTCAAAAGAAAGCAAATTTTGAACAATTCAAAATGAATGTCAATCGGTAAGACAAAAAATAGTATTGAATTTTGTTGTTAGTTTGGTCTTTGAAGTTTTAGTTTTGTAAACATTTGTTAGCTCGTTCTATGAGAAATTGGTAGTAAGTTATAAGTTATGTTTAGATCTTCAAAATTAGTAGGGAAATGAATGAAAAATGTGAAGGATTACATTATTCTTTGCCAATTACTATTTATAGATATTTGAGGTAACTTTTGCAAATACGGATTACTAACGTCATATTCCTTTTTGAACAAAACCCACATTTTCCTTCTTCTCCAACCAAAACCTCACTTCTTTCATATTCATTGTTGATGCTTGCTCCCCATATTTATTTTTTCAGTGAACTATCACTTGGCTGAATTTTGAGTTGACACTTACGACCATCGCAAACCATATGATCCTTGAAAACGTGACCATTAATTATGTGATTTTCGTAGCTGACAAGAATATAACACATTGACTTTATGAATATTACTAAATTATTCGTGCATCACAAGTGGCAGTTTTCAAAAGCAAATGAATACTTCCTATAATTTAAGGAATAACATTTGCATAGATAGAAATGAGACGCCATCATTTTACTTTCATGCAATTTTGTTGGAATTGACGTACACCCTAACAAAAAATTTCTTCCAGTATATTATAATAGTATTGTTCAGTGACTTGAAAAATAAGAAGTATCTTTAAAAATAAAATAGAATCACATAAATCATGTCTTTCCTAATAAAGGTGATGGTATAAGAGGTTATTATTGGACGGGGAAGCTGTGTTAGATGGAATTCGTTCAGTATTTAATAAATAAGATGTCCATTTAGCAATTAATAACTAAGGGATGACCAACACTCAAAGAGTTTAAAGAGAACTCCAAAGGGAGAGTGGTGTAGATCATTACTACTTTAGTGATAGTTTTCATTATTTATAAATTCTTATTCTATCCAATATTGAAAAGTGTTTGTAAGCTAGAGTTTTAGGCCTTTCTAATTGCCTTTTTCTTAATGAAATCCAATGTATATTCAAGAAAAAAATAATAGTAATAATAAATTAAAATGTATCAAGTATTATCAAATGAAATGAGTTTTAGTTTTTAAAAATCAAATGAGTTTGGTGGCAACTCAATAATTTGAAATATGTATCGTAAACTATAAAATGTATTTTTCTAAAAATCCATTTTACTAGGTTATCGCTCAACCTTTTATACTCATTGAAATTGATCGATTTTAGTATTTATTGGCTCAAAAGTTATTTCATAACTTAAACTAAAAGGATATTCATCATCCAACAATTGGTTAGTGCATAATTTGATTTGGCTTGCTCACCCACACTTTGAGGTCAATCATAACTTTTGTCTCCGTTAGATAGTGTTGGTTCTCCTACATATGATCGTGAAAATTAAGACATACCACATAATTAGCTCAATTGATGCCTTACTTAATACTTAATTGGTTAATTAGTAGTCATATCTCGTTTCAAACCTACATATGACATTGAGTTTAAATTCCATATTGATGTCGCTAAAAAATAGCCAGGAAAATTGCAAAATTCAAACCAATAAAAACTTTAGTTTGATAGCTCAGAAAAAGAGACCATTCTTTTATTCAGCATGCCAAGGTTCTCGACAATCAACAAAAGATATTGCTATCTTATTTGTTAAAGATATTGAGATTTGAAAGAACGCAAATTCTGTACATTTCAAAATAAATGTTAATTGGTAAGACATAATGTAGTATTGAATTTTTTTTGTTAGTTTGGTCTTTGAAGTTTCTGCTTAGTAAATATTTGTTAGCTCCTTCTATGTGAAATTGGTGAAAATTTATAGGCTATTCTTAGAACTTAGAGATCATTATTCTCCTTTAATTACTATTTATAGTCGTTTTGAGGTAACATTTACAAATATGAACTACTAACGCCATATTCATTTTTGAACGAAATCCACATTTGTCTTCTTCTCTGATGAAAACCTTGCTTGCTCCTATCATATATATTGCTAATGCACGCTCCCTTTATTTATTTTTCAGTGAATTGTTACTTGGCTGAATTTTGAGCTGAAACTTAAGACTGTTATAATCCTTGAACATGTGGCCAATATGTAATTTCCGCACCTTGACTTTATGAATATTACCAAATAACACATTGACTTTATGAATATTATCAAATAACACATGTATCTCAGGTGATAGCTTTCTAGTGACAGTAATGAGACGCATTTGTTTTATGTTCCTACAATTTTGTAGGAATTGACTTATGCCCTAACGGAATTTTTCTTCGAGTGAATTTTAATAGTATTGTTTAGTCACTTCAAAAACATAAAGTATCTTTATAAATAAAATAGAATTACATAAATCATATATTTCTCTATAAAGGTCATGGTATAAGAAGTTCATATCTCTAACGAAAAATAGACAAAAATATTAATGGAGCAAATAATTATTATTGGAAGTGAAAGCTAAGTTTGATGGAATTTTGGTCAGTATTTAATAAATAAGATATCAATTTAGTACTTAATAAATAAAGGATGACTGAATCTCTAAGAGGTTAAAGAGAGAACTCGAAAGAGAGAGTAGTGTAGATCACAACTACGTCAGTGATAGTTTTTATTATTTACCGATTCATATTCTATTCAACGTTGAAAAAGAGTTTGCAAGCTAGAGTTTAGGTCTTCCTAATTGCCTTTTGCTTAATAAAATCTAATTTTTGTTCAAGAAAAAAAATACTAGTAATTCTAAATTCTAACTTATTAAGTATTATCAAATGAAGTATGTTTGATTTTCTAAAATCAAATGAGTTCAGATGAAAAACTCAATAATTTGAAATGTGTATAGTAAACTATATATTTTTTTGAAAATCTATTTTACTAGTTTATCGCTCAACCTTCTATACTCATTGAAATTGATTGAGTTTACTGTTGTTGGCTCAGAAGTCATTTCATGATTTAATCTAAAAGGATATTCATCATCAAGCAATTGGCTAGTGTGAAATTGGATTTGGCTTGCTCACCCACACCTTGAGATTGAACCCAACTTTTGTCCCATATAGATAGGGGTTGTTCTCCTATGTACGATCGTGAAATAATAAGCCATATCACATTATTTGTCTAGTTGATGACTTACTTAATATTTAATTGATTAATTAGTAGTCATATCTCATTTTGAAGTTACATAACACTTTGAGTTTGAATTCTTATTTTCATGCGCAAGATAAAAGCCAAGAAAATTGTAGAATTCAAACCAATAAAACATTTGTTTGGTTGCTAGAAAAAAAGAGACCATTCTTCTAATTAGTATTCAAAGATTCTCAACATCCTACAAAATATATTGCTATCTTATTTGTTAAAGATATTGAGATTCGAAAGAAAGCAAATTTTTAACAATTCAAAGTAAATATTAATTAGTAAGACAAAAAGTAGTATCGAATTTTGTTGTTAGTTTGGTCATTAAAGTTCAGTTTTGTCAACATTTGCTAGCTCCATCTATGAGAAATTTGTAAAAAGCTATAGGCAATGTTTGGGTCTTAAACATTTGTAGCCAAAGGAAAGAAAATTGTGAAGGATTACATTATTCTCCGCCAGTTACTATTTATTGATGTTTGAGGTAATTTTTGCAACTACGGACTAGTAGTGCCAGATTCAATTTTCGACAAAACCTATGCTTGTCTTTTTCTATAGTGAAACCTCGCTCCTATCATATTGATTTTTGATACATGCTCCCCTCATTATTTTTTTAGTGAACTGTCACTTGGCTAAATTTTAAGCTCGCACTTATGATTGTTTCAAATCTTATGATCCTTGAACACACGACCATTATGTGATTTTCACCTCTTACAAATATATAACATATTGACTTTATGAATATTACTAAGTATACATGCATCTCAAGTGACATTTTTCTAGAGTAAAAAACTATTTCTTAAACTTTAAGGAATGACATTCGCACAAATAGAAATGAGACGCCGTCATTTTAATTTGGTACAATTTTGCTGGAATTGACAGAGGCCCAACAAAAGTTTTCTTCCAGTAAAATATAATAGTATTGTTAAGTCATTTGAAAAATATAATGTATCTTTACAAGTAAAATAGAATTACATAAATCATGTCCTTCTTTATAAAGGTCATGGTATAAGAAGTTTATATCTCCAACGCAACATAGATAAAATATTAATAGAGTGAACAACTATTCTTGGAGGGGGAAGCTAAGTTAGACAGAATTCGGTCAGTATTTAATAAATAAGATATCCATGACGAAGTCAACATATTTTTAAAGAAAACTAGAAAACCTTGAAAAAAATGCCTCAGCATGGAACAAGCGTATCAAATCTCTTCAAATCCTATAGATCTACAAGAAAATGTCTAATTTCAATAAATAATGCACATTACCAGTGAATAATAATATCTAAAAGTGCTCTAAGGCAAGCAAATTAGAGCCTTCCTACAATCGCTCTAACGGGTATGGCAAGATCATATCCTTTCTTTGATAGTGTTGAAATGATAACATCATGTCTAACCTTATAATACAGAAACACAAGTATTCGTAAAATTAGCTTGATACAAACTTTAAATGCATAATTGAAATTTTTATGTTGTAGAGACAAGTATAGTGGTCTAGATAGTGAAGCAAATTACATTTGAGATAAACAAGGGGAAGGGGCAACGAACACATTGTGTAAAAACCTCTATAAATAGTGTATCCCTTTCGAGTAATTTCAACTCTAATACAAGTGGTTGTTTCCTTTCATCTAATTTTAAATCAATGATTGTCATAAAATTTCTCTCATTGCTTTTCACTTCACTTCGTATTAATGTAACATCTTCAGGAACTCAAAATGTGAATACAACTGTCGGTGTCCAACTTAATGTTACAGGAGGACTTTTTTGCAACATAAATGGAAATGCATTATTGGGTATCCTTGGAAGGCCATTGCCTGGCGTTTTGTTCACACCTAGAATGCTGCAGTGTTGGCTTTTTTGTGGTTTGTAACTTTAAATTATAAAAGTGATCTATAAATAAAATATTAAGAACAAACAACTCGTAAATAACTTGTTTGTTATTATATTATAAAAGTATTTCATCCTTTCATATTTTGAAGAGTGAAAGAGGTCTAAATGTCATGTTATTTATGTATTTCTTTCTTTGAAACAAGGTCAAGATTCTGAAAAAATAAACACTGCAAGAAAAGCCTCTTTTAGCGACCCAACTTTTAGCTACAAAATTAATTTCGTGACTAAAAACCTCCTTTGGCGACCAACAGTTTTAGTTTGTCACAAAAGACCCTGATATTTCACCATAGAAAGGAAAAGAGGGGTGCGCAAATTTTTTCTCAGCCTTTTACCTATGAATATATGATTTGCCAGTAAAATTTATAGTTTTGGAGACCAAGTAATAAGTTGGTCTGAAAAAGGTCCACTTTTGTCGACTAATTAATTCACTTGTACAAAACTTTTTTTAATGATGGGGATTCTCCGTCGTTAAAAATCAAAGACGTCAAGTAAGCACCCGTCGCCTTAAAATGTGTCGTAAAAAATCATATATTTTTTACGATAGGGCAAAAAGAGGACGACCGTCGTCTTAATGAAATCTATAGTCATTCACGGCGTAACCAAAATATTTGATTACCTCATAAGTTAGGTTGTATGCTATCCGCCTTAGTGTGTTTGTTATACTTATAGAGACATCAATATCATTTGCAACCTACAAATAATAATCCATGATTAAGTACTTTATAAAATTTACAAGTCTGAATATATATCCTTATCACTTAAGTTACCTGGTCACGCAACCAAGAAATAAATGTTCAGTTATGTTCATCTTGTAGCCATTTATGTCTCCTTCATTTGTTAGGATACTTCTTCCTTAAGAAAGTCATATGTTTCCTATATAGCATCACAAAACAAAAATTCAAATAGAGTACAAAATAAAGAACCATTATAATAACAATGAGTCTGATAACAAATAAAAGATTGAGATTATTGTACATACTCGATATAGGGTTGAAATTCATTAGTATTTTCTAATACGTTATGATTTGCTTAATTCTACTGTTCATGATCAATTCTTTCTACATGATCACTTGATAAAGGCTTATCATATTTCAAATCATCATATGAGCATGGAACTACAATTGATTTAACTCCTAGATATTCGGTGCAAAACTCTACAACTTCGTTAGCAATATAACACTCACTGATGCCACCTTCTAGACTATTGTGATTTCTTACATAACCCTTTAGCACTTACATATATCGTTCAAATGGGTAGATCCACCACAAGTAAAATGGTCCATAGAATTGTACCTCTCTAATAAGGTACACGTGAGATGAACCATGATGGTGAAGAACGTGGGAGGAATCTTTTTTTCAAGAATACATAACGTCGCAACAATTTCTTCTTGTAGTATATCTAGTTGTGTAACATTTATAACCTTACTACAAATTTCATTAAAGAATGAACAAATTTGGTGATTGCATATCCTACAGATCTGGTAGTAATGCATGTATTGCCACAGGAAGTATGTGTTGCATTAATGTTTGACAATCATGAGATTTCAACCCATTAGGACTAAAATCTTTCAAAGAAACCATATTTTGAAAATTTGTTGATTACCCTTCAGGAACTTTTATGTTAGCTAATGTAGTGTATAGTTTCTTCTTTTCTGCTCATGACAGTTTTTAACAAGCTAGGGGTAGAACTATTTTCTTTTCATTAACTTTTGGCACTAATTCTTGTCTGAAGCCCATTTCCACAAGATCCATACGACTAGACAGCCCATCTCTTGTCTCCCCAGAAATGTCAAGCAATAATCTTATGATATTCATGCAAATATATTTTTCAATGTGCATAATATCGAGACAATGTCGAACATGTAAACTTTTTCAATATTCTAGATTGAAGAAAATTGATTTCTTCTTCTAGTAAGATTTGGACAATCCATCTTTCATCGATTCCTTCACATTCTTCTTTCCCAGTGTAAATCTTACTTTCTCAACTCCTTAAAACACTTGTTTTCCACTTAAAGGTGCATGAGCTGTTCTAAGCTCCTGATTACCATCAAAATGCCTTTTTTTTCTTCTGTAAGGATGTGTGAGTGGTAAAACTCTTCTATGTCCTATATATGCATTTTGTTTTATGTGTTTTAGTTTAATAGAAGATGTATCTTCTACACATATTGGACAAGCATAATAACCTTTAACACTGAATCCACATAAGTTTTCATATGCAGGAAAATCATTGATCGCCCACATTAAGACTACTCTTAGAAGTAAAACTTTCTTCTTAGAGGACTTTGATATCATCAATAAAATGTGCTAAATAAGCATCAGTATCATTTCCTGGTTGCTTAGGACCAACTATTAACAATGTTAACATAATGTATTTTCTTTTCATGCACAACCAAAATCTCCAAGGAGGGGCCTTGGAGCGTGGATGTAGGGATAGGATTTCCCGAACCACGTAAAAATACCGTGTGCTAAAGCATGAATGATCCATTCAGATGAAAGAGCAAGCCTCATATTCCAAATAGTACAATCTAAATGATCAACAGCCTCCTATTGAATACACAACTTATATTTATATTAGTGAAGTTCAAGCCGCTCCCCACATTACCAATGTTCAATAATAAATTGAAAAAAAAGGTTTCTATAGATTAAAAAATGGCTAGTATTAGAGACCACCCCCAACATTCTCCACATTCTGATTTCGATTTGCTTGAATTCAGCCCCTATCAATGGATTCTAAGCTACCATCAACAAAATCACCAAGCCTTTTCACTTTAAGCTCTCTAGGCTCAACTGGGTAATGACCAGAAAAGCAAGCATAACAAGTCCAACAACTTCTACAAGCTATCAAATGGAAGTAGTGAAGTGCAAGCCAAACATATGTATTTAACATTTCAATCCAACATTTCAATCACATCCACAAATTATGTCAACCCAGATTTCTAGCTCTCACAATACTAATCATTATAGAAGAAAAGTTTAACATATATTCAAAATCCAACCCTACCAACATAAACAAATCCAACACAAATATCATTGACTCTATTATATGGAAGACAACGTTAGGCCACACATTTCAACTCCTGCCTAATAAAGTAATAAGACATTTTAACCAAATTTTCAAAGATCTAAGACTTTTCATACATAAGTGATAGATCAAGCTTAAACTAGTACTCATAAAGAAAACTACACTATCTATCTCTCAATTTTCAGATTGAGAGTGGTTGCATATTACATGTAGTGATAGATTGATATTTACATCAGCACACAGGTGCTTCATGCTTAACAATTCACCAACAAAATCTGGGGAAATTGTTTTATAATAAGAGAACAACCTGGAGATTAAAACATCAACTACTAAGATTACATGCTTCTTCCTGATACTCTTTTGTAGCTCTATCAATTAAAACATCAACTACTAAGACATCTATTTCACTACAAGAAAAGTCTTTTTTAACGACCAAACTTTTAGCCACGAAGTTAATTTCGTGGCTAAAAGTGTCCTTTAGCGACCAACATTTTTGTTGGTCGCAAAAGATCTTGATATTTTACCTGGGAAAGGAGGACAGAGGCGCACCAATTTTTCTTTAGGTTTTTGCCAAAAAATATTAGAATTTCGTCACTAAAAAGTATTGCTTTAGCGACGAAAAAAGATATTGGTAGGCAAAAGTAGTACTTTTGCCGACGAAATATTTGTCGCCATAGAGTCATACTTTTATCGAGGAAATAAAAGTTTCATCGCTATAGACTACCTGAAAAATGACATTGTTTAACTATATCAATAAATCCTTCGAGCTCCCCACCCAACAAGCAGTTCAATCCCTCATACGTACGGCAAGCCCTCGCGAGCAACCTCGGTTGTCCTCACCCCGTGAGCCCCCGTGAGCATGTTTCTATGTTTCCCCTCATCCTTACGGTGAGCGGTGAGTCCTTTCTCCTTTAATCTTTGATTTCCCCGTGTTCCATCGAACCAGTGATCTTGCTCTTTTCTTTTTGCGAGTTCTTTCTCTTCTTTTTTTGGAAACCCTTTGATCTCTTCTCTGTTGCTTGTCCTGTTTCAGTTAAAACAATATATCACCTCTTATAATATTCAGATTAGTTTAGTCATTTTACTTGTTCTGTTTGTTTACCAATTTCTCTCTGTCAAAAATTTTCGGGGGGTGGGAGTGTAGATTTAGGAAATGAGTTCACTGGCTAGTTATGACCTTAATGCTTAATTTTTCTGACCCAACTTGGAATGAAGATAAAGATCATATAGCAATGTTTGGTGTTCCTATAAAAGTCTAGAAACATGGGATCCTTGAATCTTTAGAGTTGTTTTCGAATGATTTCCAAGTACGTGAATTCAGTCATTCTGGATTACATAAACATTTGTCATTGGGTTGGATTGAACTCAGCGTTTAATCTATTAAAAATTGCTATTGGATTGCAAAATGCTTGAGAATTTAAGCCTAAATAAATCTAGGAACATAAATCATCTTGAGATTGGTGGAAGGGAATTGAGGCTGAGAAGTTTAGTGATAGAGAAATGTAATTTTATTCAAGATTGGATTAATATTGAAGCACCAAAATTACGTTATGCTAAGTACTATGGGAAAGTAGGAATGTTTGACAGTCTTACTATAATTACTACAAATGTTCGTGTCAATGCCTTCGAATGTAAGCTATAATCATAATTCATGCATTGATTGTGTATGACCAAAGTACATACTGACAAACATTTTTATTTATAACTATACACCTATTTTCATATACTTTCATGTATGACCAAAATAAATTTATGTCCAATTATTTTATAATTATTTATAAATATACCCATAATCTAAAGGCATTTCTCTTTTCTACATGTGATCTTACATTTTGATACCATTTTAAATATTTTCTAAAAGGTTACTTCAAAAGTATTAGTAGTATACATGCTTGAAACTTTAGTTCAACGGTTACATTTCTTAGAATATGAAAGATTCCTTTAATTGGAAGCTATCAGATTGTATCTCTTCAATACATTTTTAATTCAGAAACAATATTTACCATTTACATATCTTAAACTTTAACTAATGGATTCCCTGTAACTATCTCATCTTTGTTTCTGATTTCTATTTTCCTCTTAATTAACTTTGTATTTTAATATCTTTAGTTTAGAGATCTTTTGTTAAGAGTTTCTCTAAATAGTTTTTTAATTTACAGAGTGACAAAATGGACAAGAGTTGGATAAAAAATCCTAATAGATTGTCCAAGGAGTATAATGATGGTATTTCATAGTTTATGAGAGGGGCCAGTAAGTATCTCAATGTAGAGGAGAAAACTCGTTGTCCATGTAAAAAAATTCTTAATTCAAGACAATTGTCTTTAATAGAAGTTAAAATGCATTTGTGCCAATATGGAATGGCATTGAGCTACGATCGTTGGGTGTTTCATGGTGAAGAGATACAAAGATATCACCATTCACCAAATATGGAGATGAATAATACTACAACTTACCTTGATGGTGAAGATGATGTTAAGGATGGTGATGAGATGAAAGAAATGTTAAACATGTGTGGTTTTGTTGAGAAGGATGTGAATGGTGAACGAGTTGGAGAGGATAATACTGATAGAATAAATCTAAATGCAGAGATCTTAGATATATTTAGTGATTTGTTTAGTGAATATGAAGAAGAATTTTATCCTGATTGTCAAAAGTATACTTCACTATCTTTTATTGTGAAGTCGATACATATCAAAGTGCTTAATCATTGGAGCAATAAGTCATTTAACCAATTACTTGAAGTTTTAAATGGTTCTCGTCTAGTAGGCTAAAAAATTCCAGCCTCTTACTATGAAGCCAAAAAAAATTAAGAGATTTAGGGTTGGAATATGACACCATTCATTCTTGTAAATTTGATTGTGCCTTATTCTGGAAAGAGAATGAAAGAAAAGATAAATGTCCTAAATGTGGTGAACCAAGATATAAAATTGATGATGGGAAGGGTAAGAAAGTTCCCCAAAAAGTTTTGCACCACTTTCCTGTTATACCCAGACTTCAAAGATTGCTCAAGTCAAAATACACATCGTCCGATATGAGATGGCACAAGGAGAAACGTGTCAACGTTGAAGGTGTATTGAAGCATCCTGCTGATTCAGAAGGTTGGAAGGATTTTGATAAGAAATATAGTTGGTTTATAGAAGATGCTCAAAATGTAAGATTAGGACTTGCAACGGATGGATTTAATCCATTCGAAAATATGAGCAACTCATATAGCATGTGGCTTGTCATATTAGTACCTTATAACATTTCTCCATGAAAGTGTATGAAAGAACCGTTCTTTATGATGGCGTTACTAATTTCTGGTCCAAGATCACCTGGTAAAGATATTGATGTGTATTTGCAGCCATTGATAGATGAGTTAAAAGAACTATGGGATCAGGTGCAAGCATTTGATGTTACTTCTAGGCAATCTTTTACTATGCATGCTACTGTGTTGTGGACAATTAATTATTTTCCAGTGTATGGAGATTTGTCTGGTTGGAGTACAAAAGGGTACTTGCCATTCCTATTTGCAATGAAGATGCATCTTCGTTGAGGTTGCGAAGTAAATATGTTACATGGGACATCGATGATATTTGCCTTGTGATCATATGTGGCGGAGGAGTAGATTGCATGATGGTAAACAAGAGTTTTGTGGTGCACCAAGAAAGTTGATAGGAGAAGATACATTGAGGCAATTAGATCAAATTCAATTTGTCAAGTTTGGCAAAAACCCAACTAAGTTAGAAAAAGAAAGAAAGCCCTTTAGATGGTCTTAATTGGACTAAGAAAAGTGTGTTTTTTCAACTCCCATATTAGTGTAAGTTGAAAATCAAGCACAAATTGGATGTCATGTATATTGAGAAAAATATTTGTGATAATATATTAGGTACACTGTTGAATATAGAAGGCAAAACAAAAGACACTTACAAAGCTCGATTGGACTAGCCGACATGAATATAAGAAAAGAACTACACCTTGAACTAAAAGGAAACAAATATTTTTTAAACCACCTTCATGTTACACATTGACAGTAAAGGAGAGAAGAAAGTTTTGTGGTTTCTTAAAGTCAGTCAAGTTTCCAGATGGCTTCGCAGCAAACATATCACGATGTATCAACCAAGCTGATGGTAAGGTTTCAGGATTGAAAAGTCATGATTGTCATGTTTTACTTCAAAGACTTTCACCAGTTGGGATTTGTGGTTTATTGGGTAAGGATGTGTGAACTTCTTTGGTTGCGTTGTGTAACTACTTTAAATAATTGTGCTCAAAAACACTGAACACTAAGGACTTGGATATTCTTAGAGATGGAATCAGTTTAAGTTAGAAAGGATATTTCCCCTAGCTTTCTTTGATGTTATGGTACATTTGGCAGTTCATTTCCCACAAGAAGCAAAATTGTGTGGTCATGTTGGTTATAGTTGGATGTACCCATTTGAAAGGTATATCTCTCAACTTTTCCTTTAGTTACACATCAAATATTTCGTGCACAATATAATTGCTGTCATATGACAGGAGTTTACGTACACTCAAACAATATGTTAGAAACAAAGATCGTCCAGAGGGTTTGATTGCAGAAGCCTACATTGTTAATGAGTTGTTGACTTTTTGTTCATTGTATCTCTGTGGCATTGAAACCAAATTCACACGGAATGAGAGGAATGATGATGAGTACTTTGACAAGCTAAGTGAGGGGTCAGTAGCTGTCTTTACTCAATGAGCTCGTCCAACTGGTGGTAAGAAAATAGTTCAACTTTCTAAACAAGAATTAGATATTGCCCAATGGTATGTGCTGAATAATTGCGATAAGCTACAACTTTACTTAGTGTAAGTATATCAATAACATGATTAAGTCTAATTTTCAGTGGTTATTTTTTATGTCACAAATCATTAAAATAAAATGATTAATATGTGTAGAGAGCACATGAGAGAATTAAACAGAGTTAGTCGGGTTGACTTAAGTTTAAGACATCGAAACCAATGATTTAGAAATCGGGTATGTGTATATATTTGACTAGTGTTAGTTTTAATTGAACCTTCACTAGTGTTAGTTTTAATTTAAACTTTACTCATTATGATATTACACAGGAACGCATGTGCGTTTTGCGAGATGAGCCTATCGCTGAGGATGCCACACCTCGCTCCGCAGAAGAGATAGTTGAAGAAGTTCTCGGGCGAAATAGAGGTCTTAGACATGGTGTCCCACCGACATCTTCCAAGAAAAAAGTCGAGTTGGAGTTGAAAATATAGAACTAAAAAAACAAATCAAGTCGATGAATAGTCAACTACAAAGCTTACTTGCTTGGGCTCGTCAAAACAGTTTTTCATCTCCTGATGATGACTCAACAACAGAAACATGAGCTATAGAATATTTGTTAAACTTTTTAGTTAACATCAAACTTTAAATACTCTCTTCTTTATTTTTTTTATACATTTGTGAATCAAATCCTATATGAATTATAATTCGGGGATTTTGTAATGAAATATTATGTTAACGATATGTTAATTATTTCTTAGAAACTTTTTGATGACGTTAATTTACTATTACATGTGATATTATTTATTATTATAGCATTTTTGTAATGCAAAATTTGGTTGACGAAAACATTTTGGGAGAACAAAAAATTGGTGGCAAAAGATTTTTACGACGAAATTTTTTTTGGTCATGAAAAACCTTTGGCGAACAACTTTCTTTTAGTCGCAAAAGATTTTGGCGATGATCTTTATTGTTGGTCGCGAAAGGGTTTTCACGACTAATATTTATTTGGGTCGTGAATTATTTTGATCGCAAAAGGCTTTGGCGACCAATATTTATTTTGGTCACGAAAGGCTTTCGTGACCAGTTTTTATTTCTTCACAAAAGTCTAACGCGATGACTTCTAAAAGTCATCGTGAAAGATTTTCGCTGACGAAGAAAAAGCGACGAAGTTCACGATGAACTTTTTTTGGTCGCGAAAGGATTTCACGACGACTTTTTGGGGCTTTAGCGACCAAAATGTTGGTCTCTAAAGCCCTTGCTTCTTGTAGTGTTTATGATTATATTTTACAATTATCTTAAATATACGTAACCAATATTCTTACCTATTGAGACGCACCCATTCTTTATCCATTCTGAACCTACGGATTACTGATAAGTCAACTATTGAAATGTAGAGATAATTATTGTGACATTTTAAATTTGGTAAATCATGAATTAAGAAAACTAAAGGATAACAAAAAGTATCGTTGAAAATCGGTAGCCGCTCATGAGCTACAAAACAAATAGAAAATTGTTGTTTATAAAATATACATCCAACTATCTGCTCTTTAAAGAATTCACACTCCAAATTCTTTAAGCATGTTGCTCGAATTCACACTCCAAATTCTTTAAGCATGTTGCCCTGCACTTAGGAAAATTATACAATCAGAATAGTTAAAAGAACATTCTTTAAGTACTTAACCCATAAGAAATTGAGAAAAGACATTGAGAAGCAGAATACCAAAACAAGATGTGATGCTATGCACCACATACTTAACAAAGAAACAGATTTCCTTATTATATCGAAAATGCAATGAAAGAAAACCTTGTCATCTTCTCATTATTGGAAACTACAAACAACAACTACGAAAAAATCATGAAATCATATTATAGATTCTGAACAAATTTCCATTTTGAAAGCATTTAACATTTAACATGATAGAATGCTTTGTTAGTTTTAACTCCATACCCCCCCTCCCCCATTTCAATCATGGTAAGTACAGAAATATATCAACCCCCTTCCACGAAACATAGTTAAAACAATAACAACAATGAAGAAAAAAATAATACTCAAAGAAACAAAGAGAGAAAACATTGAGGGAATAGAGACAGAGAGAACCTTGAGAAATAATAAAGAGTATAAAGGTATTGAAAGTATAGAAAATTAAAATTCATGCGTAGCTATATTTAAGGGCCAGGATCTCTTTCAAGCATGAGGGTTTGGGAGATTGTAAAAGCCTGCCAAAAATAGATGAATACAAGGAGCGAGAGAAATAACAACACAACTTTCTTTCAAGCATGCGCTTTGTAAGTGGCCAACAAATCCGACACCACGTGGAGAGGAGAAAAGTTTTCTTCGTTTAAGCACAAAAGAGAGTGGAACTCAGTAAGCCTAATTCTGGACAAGTATAGCAAAAAAATAACAATCAACATTCTTTCAACAAACTCAATGAGAAATTTATAGATAACAATAATATATGAACAATCAGAGAGAAATGAGGAAGGTAAAGGTATAACATGGGCTGGGGAAAAAAGAAAGTTAGCATAAAGATGTAAACATGCAGCAATTATGCAAATTTAGAAGTCTTAAGTCTCATCCGCTAAAAAAAGTATGCCAAGCTTCAAAGATATACTAATTTAATTATTAGTTTGATTTTCTTTAACATCCATGCCTTTTCTATTGGATTTAAGTCAAACTATAATAACAAGCAATCAGAGCATCAACAATCGCATGACATACAAAAATGCCCACCAAAACCCGTTTAAAGCAAGACCCTTCTCTCAATGTAAACATCATCTCCTTCCACTATGTCCTCTTATAATCTCTCTGTAGCCTATCCTTTCTCTCTCCCTCTCTATAAATGACAGAATTAGTGTGAAATAAATGCTTTTAGTTATGAAAGTGAAGTACATAAAAAACTTTAGCGAATGTGAAAAAGAACCTTGAATAAATAAATCAGGCAATTGTTTGACATTTCTACAAGAAACATTAATGTTCAATCTAGCCAGTAGCTACATGAGAAGATAATAATTAGATGATACCTTATGAGTAATGATTTCATCCATGAGCCTACTAATAAAGGAAGAAGCTTTTAGAATCTTTGGTTCATTTGCCACCCATTCATATGCCTCTGCAGTTACAATCTCTGCCAGGAAAAGGAATGATATTGTTGCAAACAAGTGACAAAAACCTAATACTAATGAAACTTTCAAATATTCAACCAATGTTTGTGTATATCCTTTTTGGTACCAAATAGCTTCAGCAAGATAAGACCTAGCTTTTGTTTTCATCTATTAATCGTAAAACACAAAAAGGAAAGAGAGAGGGGAAAGAATTAGAGAATATGATAGCTACACTATATATAATTCAAACTTTGAGAGAGATTCTACATATTGTTTCTTTTGCATAGTGAATGTGATAGCTTCCTCCTTCCAAACCAATATCTCTCTCAAATTCTTCATAAGCATTTAATAAAGCCTCATAAAACACTTTCATGTATTGTGAAAATCGGTTACAATGCTTCTATCTCATTTCTCTATTTTATCAGTAAAGATTACAAGTTCTTCAAATGTGGATGCGTATCATATATATCATCCATAATTGTTATCAATCATTTGCTTTGGTCAATAATATTCTTCCAATTGAGTATTTGGGCTCAAAATATACCCCCAATGTCCAAAAGTAACTTTTCACTACCCTGTCTTTTGCAAATGATAGCTTTCTCCCCAAATTTAATTCTTTCCACCACCAAACATTTGATTTTGGTCATATATATGATGGTTTATATTTATCAAATGTTTCTCTCGAAATACTAAAAAGGATTTTTCAAACTTTTTCTTTTTAAATCAACTTCCATTTATTGAATTTTTATCCGAAATTTTTAAAAGAATTTATCAATTTATCAAGTTTTTTTTAATTTTTTAAAAAATAGATATAAAGTTTAGAAAGTAATTTCAAACATATCCTAAACGAATATAATGGTGGGGCTGAGATAGTCAAAGAAATTTACCTTGTGACTTCACCAAGTTCCTCTTGGTAAAGTTTTTGTAGCATGTTAAAATCAAGTTTTGCAAATGTAAGAAGAACATCATTATGTGATGGATCATTCTCATAGATAGAAATGTAGTGCCTTGCCTCCAACCTAGGCATGCCTTTATGGATAGGTTGCACTAGAGCATGCCTGCCCTTTCTCTCTCTCTTTATAAGTGATAGAAAGAGTCTGGAATCAATGCTTTTAGTTCTGAAAGTGATGTACTCTTAGAGGTAACTTTCATGGATGATCTTCCTAATGATGTACTCAATATCTTCCTATTTCAAAGAGAGAGAAAGTGGGGATGAAAGATATTGATATAGGATGCAGAGCTACATTATATTATAATTTCCACTACCTAGCAGTCATTGATCAACCTCCTCCATTACTCTTAAGTGTCATGAATGTTTAGACTAGCTAACAGGTAACACTTCTCTCAATGTAAGAGTGTAAGAAAAATATTAGGGTCTAAGCTATTCTCACCATCTAACATTACTTCCCTCTATGCAGCTTGTCATATGGACAAAAGATAATCTAAGAACATCAATCAATTTCCACACATTCAAGGTCCCCATTAAATCGATTAATGAGTTAAAAATAGAAATTAAACTATCAAGAAGATATATAAAACTACAATTAAAAGCAACAATTGTAAGCCTTTAACGATCCCTCAAGAGTTTAGAGCTGCAAAGAAGAAACACAATCTTTGTGACACTAAATATTCACAGTCCAGCTACAGATTAGTTAGCTTTCAGTGCTAATTAACTTACCAAAAATTAGAATGCAAACCATAAATATCTTAAACAAATAGGCCCTAATTAACTTACCGATTACAAAGAACCAAGACAAGAAATCGGGGGTTTTTCATTTCAGAACTTACTCATGCCCAGAAATCGGGAACACAAAATCACAAAATCAGACAAGAATCATTAAAATCATACAAGAATTTGAGAATGAAACCTTTACCTCAGGTTCTAAACTGTGAAATCGAAGTAGCTGAGAGAGAGAGAGGTTCTCGAGACGATCTTCTGTGAGCTTTGAGAGTGAACTACGGGAGAGGTCTCATTAGTGAGAAGATCTATTGTGTGAAAGAGAGAGCTATTGTGAGAGACACGGGTTAGGGGGAAGTTTTCATTTGGTAAAGAGAGGTGTCCGGGGCTTCGTCGCAAAGAGAAGTGAGGGTTGAACTAGAGAGATGCTTCGTGAGAGATACACCAGAGAGAGAGCTTCACCAGATAGAGCTTCTAGAGAGAAAGATGAAATAATGAGATTCGTGAGCCCTAAGAGCACTGAGTTTCACCATTCGAAGAGAGGTTGAAGCTGAGAGAAAGAGAGGTTAAAAGAGAGAGTTGTGAGAGGGTCAACTTTTAGGCGGGTTGGGTAATTTTTGTCCCCGCGCCCAGCTTCTCTTAGCATTTTGATAGAAAACACTGTCGTAGTGTGCTCTAGAAGCACACGTCTGTTGTAGTGTCTATGATCTCAATCCTCTCGTACTAATATAAGATCATAGTCTCATTAATGAATATAGAATTTTAATATATTTATATAAATTTTTCAACAATAATTTAAAAGAACGATTATAAGAAAAATGTAATCCTCATTAAATTTCATATCAAAATTTCGATACACATACTTTGAAGGCATAACCCCCAACATAAATCACTCTTGCACTCACCCTCATCATCTTTCTATCTACACATTTCTTTAACGAAAATGGTGCAAGTAGACAATGCTCTTGACTGGTAAAATGCATGGGTTTGATAATCATTAAAGATTATTATATATCAATGTCAAATACAATTGATGAGAGATAGGTAACTTACATTCATCATGCAAGAATTATATATGTGTTTATCCAAAACACTAGCTTCTACTGATGGTTAAAACCCTCTAAATTTACAGTGGCAAGCCTCCAAACTAGCTATCTGCTATGAGAATTATGGTTTCTAGACAATTTTTCAGAAAATTTATACTAAAATACTTCTTGAATACTTTAACACTTTTTCGGATATTAAAACGTCTTTTGGAAACAAGAAAATTCCCATATTTTCACTTTTCCTAAAATATCATTTACAAACTACCAACAACTCAGGCCTTTAGTAACTGACACCCAAGAAGTTAGAAATTGTGCTAGCATCTATATCGCCATTATTACACTAAATTCAATGGAAGCAACAAAGATTCTTCCACATACCAGTAGAATCTATGAGCTCCCAAGCAGTTGGCACTTTTCTTCCAACATCATCCTACTGAATTGAAGAGAAGTTATCAGAAAATAAGGAGTTATTGAGGTGAATTGACTTGTTGGATTATGGACTTGAAGTACATAATAAGAAATGAGAATAAATGCACAATATCTGAAGCAGTCAAGAAAATTACTAATTGAATTGTATTCATGTTGCTTCCGTAGGTAATACTGATACAACCTACAATAGTTATATTCACTTAATATGGACACCCAAGTCCCTGCCATCTAATTTCATATCCATCATCCCTTTTAGGATTTTCTTTTTCTTTCTTATATTTACTCTAGGTCTTAGAACAACTATTGCTATTCAAATACCTACTAGATATCTAGTGGATTATGAAGTCAATATACCGCTACAGACTACATATGTAACACATTGTAGTAGCAGACCACCTCACTTAAAAATGTGGGAATGAAATACAAACTCAATGATGTCATTACTCAAATTTTATAAAACTATAGTATAGATAACAAAAAGATCTACAAAGAGTAAAGGCTAATAGCTCAGTGGAAATACTTTTAGAAGTTGAATACTCAAATCAATGAACTTCTCTTTTGTTGCACGACAAATTAGAAAAAATACATTTTGAAGGAGAATGATCAAAAATCAAAACCTCATATGTTTTACTTTGCTATTCCTCGAATCTTCAATCAAAATCATGAGCTAACTTATGTCTTTTTTATTCTTCCAAAAAATTTATTCGGCCATAAACAGAGACTACTTTAGAGATTCTAGTCTCACACTTTCTTGAGGATTTTTTTTAATTCACTTAAAACTGCAAAAAAACAGTTATGAACAAATTGGTTTTAAAATCAACCATTGCTTCACATGGGTTACAAATTATAACCCATGTGAAAATACACGACGGATGGGAAACCATTCTGTTCTTTTTTTTATAACTAAATTTAATTAATTAAAATTAAATTAATTAATTTTAATTAATCTTTTATATTTTTTTAATAAAAGACAGAGTTAGTTTTTAGACCACTTGATTGAGTATACGCTATCCACGTTGAGCCATTTATTTATTATACAACCCGTCACAACATTACGCAAATCCGAGACTAGTAAGAGAACCATAAGGATAAAAATACATTTGGCTATATAATTAATAAACTCTATCGATTAAACTCTTCATGAAATTTATTAATTATTAATTATGATTAACTTCACTATAAAATTGTAACTATCTTTGACATATTATTCATTATGTAATACCCCTTCATAATAGAGTTTCGTGTATAATTAAGTTTATTACTATCGACCTAATATATATACACATCTTCGTATCTTTAGGTTTCAAATTCATTCTATCGGTCAACTATGATAATTATCATACATGACGTCTCAAGTAAAATTATCAAATATGTAGTATTCTACCAGAGATACTACGTGCTTAGTTTACTATGACCACATCAATATATTACTTAAGAGATATTATGTCACTTCATTAAATGTGTTTATGGATTCTATTATTGAGAATCTAATGACTCACTATCTAATAACATAGTCATCCAACCTATGGAATATGTTGACTCATAGAGTCTCATTCTTAATAGATAAAAATAACTAAGCTATTAAATATGAGCTCATAACCCTCTCAAGATTGAGAGCATTCATAAAATAATAGCAATAAGTCATGATTTTCATTTGATAATACTTTACTGAAAATCAGACACATACATTAACTAGGTATTCTACCTAGCTAGTGGCCAAGGTAAGTTATTGTACATAATAGAATAATTATACTACAATCTTCTCTTAACAAAGTACACATCTTCACTAAATTATGTAATTAAGTATTTACAAGTCATAAAACACTTTTGGTTAAATACATTGTTCCTGTGAGCTAAACTCCATAGGACTCATAAACCAAGTACTATTATGTTTGTGGACCTTTACAAGAATATATTGCACATAATATAAGAATAAACTATTTATCATTAATAAAAATTAAATATCTCAATAAATACAATATAATTTAAGTACTTTTTAGGGCACAATCCTAACAAAGCAAGCAGTTGCACAAATGTCAAATCAAGACAATTATAAGAAATAGTAAACATATCAACTCAAATTAACTAACTTGATCCAAAATATGATATAAGGATACATAATTAATAAAGAAGAAAATTGAAAATTAAAAGAGAAAACCTACTGAAATTGAGATAAGTTATTGAGGAAATAATCTTACATCGGCTGAGAAAATGTATTTAGCTAAGATAATAAGCTTAAAGGAAATCTTAACTCTCAAGTTAGTTTTTGAGTTGAGTCAGGCTCTGAGATTTTAATATGGTACAGAGATTTTTTAGATGAAAGCCAAGCACGATTGGGCTCATACTACCTTTCCACGTGACAAGGACCAGACAAAAAATCAGTATGCACATGATGGTGGGTTTTGAGAAAGTAATCTCACACTGACTGAAAAAAATATCTAGCTAAGAATATAAGTTTAGAGAAACACTCAACTCTCAAGTTAGCATTTAAGTTCAGTTATTCTCTAAGACTTTAACATAAGTAATCAATTATTGTAGTATTATTAACTTGAAGGAATGAATTAATATTTAAGCTATTCTCCTGGCAACCTACCAAGAGATGTTATTCTCCAATGACAATGATGTTCCATATTACATAATAATATAACAAATAACTCAAACAAGAAGTACCAATTTACCTAACTTTATCTTGTAAATTACATGTTTCATCGATCACTTAGGCCAACAGACCATATGCTAAGTACTTGAGAGAAAATTCAATCATTAAATCTGTGAGTTAAGCATATATAGGATTGAAATATCATAGAACATAATATATATATATATATATCACATTTTGAAGAAGGATACAATTTCCTTCAATTTGGTTTAGTCTAAATTGGAGTAAAACCACTCACAAGAAAAGTTTGCCCTTCAACAATGGGCCTATAATGCATTCCAAGATTTCCAATACCCATTTGAATAGAGTAATTGACAAGTTTCATGCTTCTTTTCTATAGCATAAATTTTTTCAATTATTTTAACATGATGTTGAGGCCTAAAAGAAGTTATTGATCATGTTGAGTTATAAATTTCTTTACTAGGTACTTTAGGTATATTCTATACCTTATTATCTATATGATTATCAGTAAAATATTCAACATGTACTTCGTTATAATATCATGAATTGTTATTATTCTAGATCTATTGCTACAAAAAAATTACTTCTAAATAACTTACTCATCGTACAAGTTAGTTAAATTATTCTTATTTCTAAAAATTTTACCCTTTACGTTGATTAACTAATCTGTTATGACTTTTATAACTTCTTATAAAGTTTAAGTCTTCACCATTGCCCTCCAATAGCTACCCTAACCACGGGATTGCCTCACAACGAGGCTTACTGGGTACCTCAAGAAAAATAAATATAAATTGATACGTCAGAATCATAGATTAGAAAACCAAAGCAATAGAGAAGCAATTAAACATAACAATAACCAGACACTTCAGTAGAGAACCATACTAATAGAAATAATTAAGAAAGTAAGCAAATAAACATAAATAACCAACTATGTTTGGCTCTTATACCAGTGGGGCATCGCTCTAGCTCTGATGTCAGTGGAGCGAAATAGCAAGAAATTAAAGGTTTGAATATAGGTTAATTTCTGGTGTGGAAGATCATTTTTCAAAGACAACCATAGAGCAGTTAAATGATTTAAAGACAACATAAAATTAAGATGTCAAATATTTATTGAAG
Organism: Datisca glomerata; assembly: GCA_003255025.1. Taxonomy (NCBI): domain Eukaryota; kingdom Viridiplantae; phylum Streptophyta; class Magnoliopsida; order Cucurbitales; family Datiscaceae; genus Datisca; species Datisca glomerata. The sequence goes on from QANY01007839.1 coordinate 424,696, forward strand.
AAAAATTTAAAACTTACGTGATTGGAAATATTTGTAAAAATTGTTTAGTGCGTGTACTCACCGTTAAATCTTATAAGAAGAAAATATTACAAAGGATGAGAAAGAGGGAGAAGAGACCTTTGTTTTCTAAAACAAGTTTTTCTCTCAAAGTCAAGTTATGGTCAACAATTAGGAATTCAATTTTCAAGCAAAGATAGTGGAGTTCATTGTGAGCACATCACTAACTTGCATAATTCATTCCTACTAAAGTAAAGACACACTATACTGTAACGGTGACTATATAATGAAAAATGACAACTAGCTATCTAATAAACTTTATAACTTCTTATAAAGTTTAAGTCTTCACCATTGCCCTCCAATAGCTACCCTAACCACGGGATTGCCTCACAAAGAGGCTTACTGAGTACCTCAAGAAAAATAAATATAAATTGATACGTCAGAATCATAGATTAGAAAACTAAAGCAAGAGAGAAGCAATTAAACATAACAATAACCAGTCACTTCAGTAGAGAACCATAATAATAGAAATAATTAAGAAAGTAAGCAAATAAACATAAATAACCAACTATGTTTGGCTCTTATACCAGTGGGGCATCGCCCTAGCTCTGATGTCAGTGGAGCGAAATAGCAAGAAATTAAAGGTTTGAATATAGGTTAATTTCTGGTGTGGAAGATCATTTTTTCAAAGACAACCATAGAGCAGTTAAATGATTTAAAGACAACATAAAATTAAGATGTCAAATATTTATTGAAGAAATATTTAAAACTTACGTGATTGGAAATATTTGTAAAAATTGTTTAGTGCGTCTACTCACCGTTAAATCTTATAAGAAGAAAATATTACAAAGGATGAGAAAGAGGGAGAAGAGACCTTTGTCCTTAGCTAGGAGAACAAAAGCATTTCAAGAGTTAATAGGAGCCTCACTTCTCGCGTGATTTGATGTGTTTCACAGAGCTCATTGTTGACTTCATCATTGTTATCCATCGCAACTATCACCTCAGCCTCTTCCTCTTCTTCCTCCTCTCCTAAATGAATACAATCCTCCATGAGAGATTGGCCACCTTGTTTCAACTCTCAGTCAACCTAGTTAGCTGTTAAAAATTTGTCACTCCATAATCTGGCAGCCTCATTGATCAAGAAGTCTTTATTGCAAAACACATTGTGAATGGTACAGTCAGGCTGAGATTCAAGGAGCTACTTTAGATTTTTCAAAATTTAGCTCTTATCCTCTACCATAATAGTTATCAAATTATCCTTATCTTGGTCCTCCATACCAACTGTAGTAGGGTCTGCCTCAAGCTCCTTACTAAGTAGAAGGTCATCCCTTTGGCCAAACACCACACTCAGACCATGCATGGAGCTACTACCAACACTTAATTTTCCTACGCCATTGTGACCATTCAGAATCCAGGCCTCCTCCATGCCCAGATAAGCTCTCACTCTCCATAATAGAATCATAAGGAGAGAGACAACATCAGAATGCAAAGAACTCACTTTTTAGAGACAGAAAGCTCAATTAAAGTTCCAATCGTACATTTTCTGATTAAATTAATCAATATATATTCATTTTACATGTTAATGCAAAAATCTCAATTAATGCATTAGAAATTACTCATTTTATGGCTTTGTTGTCGAAATGCTAATTTGTTAGGGAGATATCTCAAGATAACAATACGTTAAGGATTTTATGGATTGTATTAGAGAGAGATCTCAAGAGAAAAATAAATTAGGGTCATTAGGGATTGTACTAGGGATATATCTCAAATTAAGAGCATTACTAGAATAATCTTGTATTTTTCAAATACATGTTTCTTCAACATGAATAAAATTAGGGGTATGAACGACTCCATTCGATCGATTAGTAACAAAATTTTGTAATTGAACCGGATCCACTCTCGCTCTCTCTCTCTCTCTCTCTCTCTATATATATATATATATATATATCCCTCTCCCTCTATCACTTTCTCTCCCTCTCTCTCTCTCTCTCCCTCTTTCTCTCTCTCTCTCTGGCATTTCATCTAGCATAGCATTTGGATAATCTAGATCGTAACATGGCATACCCAAAAGCCTTAAGAAAATCATGGGAAAAAGGGTCACCACCTCTCCCAGGACCAGAATGATTATCCCTAGTTGATGGGTCTACATCCATCCCTCAATGTATTCTGATACTATTCACTTCCCCGCCATTCTTGTAATCCACATAGGTGTGGCCGCACCCCTGAGTGGACGAGAAAGAAGCGAGATTTCTCAAAGCAGCCCCCCACCTTTAACAAAATGCTTTAACAAAATGCTACAGGCAAACTCTTTTTTTTTTCTTTCTTAGATTGGAAACTAGGGGTGTGCAAAATTTTTAAGAATCGAAAGGAGATTTTGGACAGTACTTTTATTATGGTAATTGCAATCGATTCGATTAATTTAACTAACCAAACTTTCGGTTGAATTTCATTTTACATTTCATAGTAATCTATTGATTCTATAATTCTAAAAAATTCTTATTTATCTTCTTCAGAGATTTTTAATTGATTAATTATATTTTTAACTTGGCAAGTGTTGGAAAAATGATCATTCTGGTCACATTGAAAACACTTGATTTTATTTTTATCAATATTTTTTTATTAAATTTTCTTCTAGAATAACTTTTATTCTTAGAAAAATATTTGACAAAAATTTATTTTTTTTGTTTGTGAAATTTCTTCTATAAGGTTTGTAACTCCTTCTAGGATTTAGATGGGAAGTTTTCATATTCTTTTGGGAATGAGCAATAGCGGGTAAATCATATTGCTCATAGAAATTAACTAATTCATATTTGGTAGTTTTCTTTTTTTTAATTTGTTTGTTTATTTCCATATCTATACACATTTTAGACCTTTTTGTATTGTAGGGATCATTGTACAGTAGGTGTGACTATTATAGTCTATATTTTCTAGATCATCACTAAAGTCTGTTCTAATTTTGTGGTTGAACAGATTTGGTAAGCCATTGATAAATTTTTCTTTCAAAAAGGGTTGACTACTATCATCCCTAGACATTACTCTAGACAAAATATATTTTTGTAGCAGTCAAAATCACTTAGGGTAGGACATCTAAGATTAGTAAATTGGTCATGGATACACGAAGTAACATTACATGGTGTCCCAATAAAATGTTCAATTATTGTGTAGAAGAGAGTATAAATGGCATCAGGCATTGTTTCCTGATCCTCTCCAAGAATTAGGGTTCCTTCAGCATCAATCTTTATTGCTGAAAGGATGATATTTTTAGATTCTTCAGTGAGATGCTTTTCCCACCAAGAATGAAGCATTCCTATGAATAAAGTGACTAAAGGTTTGATTACCTCATTATGAGGCAAATTATGTCTAGTGATGTAATTGTTGGCTACCATAGTCATGTGTTGTAATTTGTTGAGGACTTCATGTTCTGAAAGCCCATTAATATTCCATTCGTATATTTTTCTGCAGAAACATAGAATTGGTTAACTAAAGAGATTTGGTAATTTGAATATCTGGAGGAATAGGCTTTTATACAACTTCCTTTCTAATCTATTGAATTCTAAATTTTTAAATGTTTCTTCAATATTGTGAATATTTGAAGATTCATGGATTGTGAATGAATCATGGTGGATTCTGACCTATGGCTTTCTAATTCAGAACTACTGTGTGAGTTGATAACTTTAACAGAAGAATATGATTCAACAGATTAATTCATCAATTCTTGGAGCATTTTATAAATTTTCTTATTGACGGAAACAATATTCAAAGTAGTTTTATCTTAAAGATTTATTAAATGTGTTTCTTTCAGAGATTCAATAGATTTAGGTTCATGAAAATCATCAACCTTATTCTCAATTTTGTCTAATGTTTTCATATTCTAATTAAACTTTATTTTGTGTAATTGAGTTGTTCAATTATTTTTTTGTTGGATTCTTCTTCCTTTGAAATTTTGAAAGGAGAAGCAGTGAGTGAAGAATTTCTATGATTAATTATAATTTTCTCAGGTGGGAGATAACTATCAGACTGGTGTCTTCCTTGACCCATTTGGTCTTGGAAATTACTTTAATATTATTTCATAAATGTCTTCGATAAGAAAAAACATATCAACTCTAAATTCTTGCATGAACGTCTTCCATTCAGCAATGATAATTTTTTTTATCCATACTATATGTCTCTCTGAGCCTATTTCGTCTATTGAGATAGGCTAGGTCTCTCATGTGTTGGGTTAAACTCTCTCAATTATTTTTGGCTTAAGGTGCATAAATTCAAAAGTAAAAGTTTAGAATTAACAGGAGGTAATGTTCCTTAAAATTCGATTCAGTTGGTGATTCAGGTTCGTCAGATTGTTCAGTCTTATTAGCAAAGATTGGCTTACTGACTTAGAAATTTGTGGCTATACCTTTAAGTCTTAATTTTTTTTTAATTCTTATTTTAATTATTGAATCATAAGATCTTGATCATTATTACCAGATGAACCAGAAAATGAATCGATGGGAGTACCAGACTGGCTAAACTCCCTAATTTAAGGATTAGAACTAAAAGATTAAAAATTAATTTTAACATTACCATTCACGTACTGCTGGATATAATCACTATCTTCAATTGGGCATTGAATTGGAGTAGTTTGGACTTCATTTGTTAAAAGCCAATTAGTAGGCAAAGAAATATCAGACCTCCTAATTATTTTAGAGATTCTAATATTGGCATTACATTGGCTAGATTGAATTAATAAGGTTTGACTTTTTAGACTCTTATTGCTGGCTTGGAAATTCATACTAGTTTTGATTATTTTGTAATGTATTCTGAAAATCAAAGCTAAGGGTTGAATATCAAAACTAGTGTTTACCAAACCCTTGAAGGTGTCCAGCCCCTAGCTTTGATTTTTAGAATACATTATCATAAATCATAAAAATTCTTTAATCACTGCTTCTCCTTTTAAGATTTCAAAGGAATGAGAACCCAATAAAAAGTTGTTGAACAACTTAATTATATTAATCAAAGTTTAATAACAATATGAAAATAATTAGATAAAATTGAAAATAAGGTTGATGATCTTCATGATCCTAAGCCTAATGAATCTCTAAAAAATCCACTTTGATAAATCTATCATAAAAAACCACTCTGAATATTATTCCCCTCAATAAGAAGATTAATAAAATGCTTCAAGAATTAAATATTAAATCTATTTAGGTTTTAACTAAGATGGCAGTTCTGAATCAAAACGCCATAGGTCAGATTCTACCTATGAGTCATCCATAATTCATGAATCTTCTACTATTCATAATATTGAAGAAATGTTTAAAAATTTAGAAATTAATAAATTGGAAAGGAAATGGCATAAAAAACCTATTCCTCCATTACTTAATTGTCTTTAGTTAACCATTATGTTTCTATAGAGAAATTATATGAATGGAATATTGTATGAAAGAGTAATAGTAGTTAACCATTATGTTACTTAATCGTCTTTAGTTAACCATTATGTCTCTATAATTTCTATAGAGAAATTATATGAATGGAAGTCCTCAACCAAGAATTTGCAAAAAGCCATCCTAGCCTAAAATTAGCCAATCATTTTACCCAGACTCCATTAAAAATTAATGAGCCCATCTCCCATATCCACAAACCAATTCATCGAATTCATCCAAATCTGAACCCAAACTCGAATCAAAACCCTCTTCAAAGGGTAAATCAAAGGCCACAAAGCCAAAGTCCAAATTGAAGCAAGAATTAGTCCAAAAAATATTTCTCCTCGTAGAAGATAATAATGATTATGACTTTGAATCATCAGTAGAGTCAAATCACCTAACTAAACCCAATATTCAAAAATGCCAATCATCCAGAAATGCTAGCTCTTAGCAATTGAAGGGTAAAAATAATCTAAAGGGTCTCGTCTAATCACAGGAACTCCTCATTCAATTTCACTGGCATTTTGAACATAAAAGGCCAAGCATGACGAATGCGATTTTCTCATTCTAATAATATTTTTATTGAGCAGTTCTGCAATTTCTTCTTACAGAACTCAAGCATTTCAGAATTCATTTGAATTGGTCATGCCTTTGTTGAGATATTCTTTTTATCAAATCCCTTAATGTAAGGCAGGCTGACAATATGGTGCTTTCTATGCCAGAAAGAATTGGGAATGTCAACACATAATTCTTCACAAATTCTTTGTTCAAAGATTTTAATTTGAAGAGTAAGATTTTGATGTTGTTCTTCAATTCTTTTGAATTTTATTTCATCTTTTAGAAAACACAATTGTTTTTATTTACACGAAATTAAATTTTCAGTTGTAAAAACAACATTTTGTTTCAAAATTTTCAATTTCTCATTGTGACAAAAAGAAAAAAAATTTGAATTTAACATGTTTGTGTATATAATAAGTAATTATCTCATCATGCTCTGTTGTAAAAGGATACGATAGAAAAATGAATGGTAAACCCAAAATAATTTTGTTTGTCATATTTTTTTATTAAGACAAATGATGTTTTAAAATGTATGCTGTCTTTCTAAATATGAACTTTGGCGATCTCATAATTGATATGCATTCGAGTACCATTGGTAGAGCACAAAGATTCTTTTGTATTCTTGAAGTACTTGGTTGGAACGAGTCCTTCCTACATACAATTCAAATCAACTCCTAAATTAATAAGAGCCATTGAACTGAAATGAAAATCTTGACTTATTATTGTGACCATTATGTGCCATTTCTTAATTTTGATGTGATTAAGAATTTGGATGAAGTTATCATCATCTTGATTGTTGACAATAGGTTCTTCAACCTCATTATCAGAAATTGGGTAATTACTAGGTTCTCCTAGTTTACAATATTCATGATTTTTAATTACATTTTCTATTTTTAAAAGATTTCATTATTTCATTATTTCTGTGTTTGATTCTTTTATTTTAATTTTAATATTTTTTTATTTATTTTTGAAGTTCTTGTAAAGTAACTTCTTTTTCATTTCCTCTAACTTTGTTAATTTTTTCAAGAGTTTGTGAAAGTCTTACAGTATTAATATTAGACTTAACATTTATTTTCTTTTGAATTACTTTCCTATATCTTTCAAGGTATTTTGTTTTAATTCAGGGTTCTTAATTTTATTAATTAAATCTAACAAGAGATTTTGCTGTTGTTTATTTTATTTAAAACATTTACAATTTTTTAACAACAAATATCCCTTCATCCATATAGATGTTAGGAGAATCACTGTCAGAACTTGAAGAGTTTGATTCGTTAGATTCAGAGGATTCAATTCTTCTAAATCTTCATTATTACTTTAATAGTAATCTATTAATTATATAATTCTAAATAATTCTTGTTTATCTTCGTCAAAGATTTTTAATTGGTTAATTTTATTTTTCACTTGGCAAGTGTTAGAAAAAAGACCATTCTGGTCACATTTAAAACACTTAATTTTACTTCTATCAACAAATTTTTTATTGAATTTTCTTTTTGAATAATTCTTATTCTTAGAAAAGTATTTGTCAAAATTTTTATTTTTTTGTTTGTGGTATTTTCTCCTATAAGGTTTGTAAATTCTTTTAGGATGTATATTAGAATTTTTCTTATTCTTTTGGAAAGAGTAATAGTAGGTGAACCACATTGCTTACAGAAATTGCCTAATTCATATTTGGTAATTTTCTTTTCTTTTATAATTTGTTTGTTAATTTTCATATCTATACACATTCTTAGACCTTCTCTTTGTATTGTAGTGATTATTGTATTGTAGGTGAGACTATTATAGTCTATATTTTCTAGGTCATCACTAAGGACTGTTCTTGTGGACGAACAAATTTGGTAAGCCATTGATAAATTTTTCTATAAAAAATGGCTGATTACTATCATCCCTACACATTACTCTGGACATAAATATTTTTTGCATCAGTTAAAATAACTTAGAGTAGGACACCTAATACTAGGGTCGTGGATACGTTAAGTAACAGTACTTGACGTTCTAATGAAATGTTCAATTATTGTGTAAAGAAGTGTATTGATGGCATCAAACATTGTTTCCTTATCCTCTCCAATAATTGGGGTTCCTTTAGTATCAATCTTTATTGTTGAAAGGATGGTATTTTAGATTCTTCAGTGAGATGCTTTTCTCACAAGGAATGAAACATTCATATGAATCTTGTGACTAAAAGCTTGATTACCTCATTTTGAGGCAAATTATGTGTGGTGATGTAATTGTTGGCTACCATAGCCATGTATTGTAATTTGTTGAGGAATTCTTTTTCTGAAAATCTATCAATATTTCATTCATATAATTTCTCTATAGAAACATAATGGTTAACTAAAGACGATTAAGTAATTTTGATATCTGGAGATTAATTTAAATAGTAAAACACCCTACCAGGTTTGGCTTTGATACCAAAGGAGGCAGAATTGCATATAATTCCTCCTCCAATTCATTCCCAAGACTTGAGAAACATATATAAACCAACAATTAGCCCTTGGTTTACTTTTGATGATCTTCTTCCAAATAAATGGCATGATCATCTTCATGAATTTGGTGCTTGGATTGACTTACAGCTGTCTAAACCAGATGTGGCCCTCGAAGATGTCCTCTCTGAGTTTTTATCTCGATTCACAGGGACTTTACAAGAATGGTTTCAAAGTCTTAGTCCTTATCAAAGGCCGATTGCAGCTCGTAGCCCTATTGCTGGCACTCTTTTGGTAATGTTACATAAAGAATTCATTAGGGATTTCCAACTCATTGACAAATGGAGTCGTCAATACATTTTTGAAATTAAATGTTGTTCGTTGGAACTTCATGATTTATAAAAAACATTTCCAACGTATGTCCGACAAGTATTATATGGTGAATGGAGCTAATGATTTCAACCTCTGGCACACGTTCATTACCTCTCTTCCTGAAGAATTGTAACATGAACTACATCGGACCATTAATGCCCTTCACCGTGATATGACAGACATTTCCCTTGGTGAAATCTATCAACTTGCATTGGCCACCATTGATAAACTATGTGAACAACAAAAATTTTTTAAGGGGATGCTTAAAGGGGAATCTAAACTGCGATCAGCGTGTACCAAATCATATCTCAAGCTTAAATGCCATGCCCAAAAGGATTGTTCATGTTAAATGTATCACAGACAGGACAAACGAGAAAAGACCCATTGTTTTCCATCTCGTAAAAAGAGTTTCAGACGTCATTCTCGTACCAAGCCTTTTCTTCGGTATTTTAAGAAAAGACATCCTTCCTCCTGCAAGTCAGAAAAATGCTACATCTATGGTCAAAAAGTACATTTTGCAAAAAGTTGTCCTCAAAAAACCAAAAGAGATATTCAGATACTGCAACATTCACAAACAGTGCTTCTCCTCCGAGAAGATGAAGATATTTAATCTGTTGTGGAAGAGCAAGCTAACTGCAATGAGGACACTCATTATGTCTTACCATACTCCTCCAATGCAACGACTTGTTCATCTGAGTTCGCCACCTCCTCAGAATATGACACATCGGATAATGCTACTCCCATCCTTTGCTTGGGATCTCTTGGGGTCTTACATGACCCTCCCAAAGAGAAGGTTATATCCATCAAACCACATATTGAAATCAAGCTTCTTGCTGACAAATTTACAAAAGTTGTTCCAGCAATTAGATTTTTAGATATTGGCTCTTGCAAAACAGTCATGAAACTATACCTTCTACCTTCTGAAGAATGGGTTCCTTATAATCAATATTTCACTACTGCTAATGGCAGTTTATTCAAAATTGAGTGGATTACAAATAGACGTATTGGTCTTCAATTCTTCCCAAACTGCATTCTCTAGCTTAAGGTGTTAGCAGTGATCTTCCAGGCAAAGACATATTAATTGGTTTTTATGCTTTCTCCCGCACCAAGAAACTCTAGATTTTATCCACTGGAATCCAGTATAAAAGTTTCTTCCGTGCTTATACACCTATTTCCAGTCTCCTAGAGCTCCAACAAGTTCCTTCTACTTATACCTATCTCCGTGACCAGATTCTTCCTTACTGTGATGATAAGCATGACCAGTTTTCCCATGTTTTACCTCTCTGGAAAACTCCCACCTTCTTTATTCGTTTTCCTTTCAAACACAATGAAGACATCAATCCTACCGAGGCCACTCATCCCTTTATGAATCCCGATGACCTTGCGTTGGCCCGTAAAGAATGCGCATCTCTTCTTCAGCAAGGGCTTATTGAGCCCATGAAATCCTGGTTGGGACTGTCAGGCCTTTTATGTCGAAAAACAAGCTGAACTCAGACGTGGAAAAAAGAGATTGGTGATAGACTACAAGCCTCTCAACATGTTTCTCCAAGATGATAAGTATCCTCTTACAAAGCCCAATACTTTATCTGTCCATCTCAAACGGGCCAAGATATTCTCCAAATTTGACCTTAAAGCTGGGTTTTGGTAGTCAGGCATTCATCCTAAGGACCGGTATAAGACTACTTTCTATATACCGAATGCCCAGTACCAATGGACCGTAATGCCATTTGGCCTAAAATTCGCACCCTCTCTTTTCCAAAAGGCCATGACCCAAATGTTTGAGCCCATTTTGCAAAGTGTCTTGGTTTACATAGATGACATTCTACTATTCTCTGAAGATTCTCCTTCTAATCAACTCTTATTGTCCAAGTTCATTAATCTCATCAAACATTATGGGATTATGCTCTCCGTCAAAAAGGCCGAAATTGGTGCTACTCGTATTGAGTTTAAGGGTACGATCTTTGAAGATGGCCGATTCCAACCAGGTCCTCATATTGCCATCGAATTGCTCAAATTCCTAAATACTGATTTAACGGTCAAACAAATCCAACAATTCCTTGGCATCATAAATTATCTCAGAGATTTCATCCCTCATGTAGGTACCTATACCAGCCATTTGTCTAAACTTCTCAAAAAGAGTCCCCCATCTTGGGGCCCTGCCCAAACTAAGGCAATCCAAGCCCTTAAAAACCTTGCCCAACATCCTTATCCATTAAAGATTCCTGACACAGGACTGTGTATCCTACAGATGGATGCCAGTGATGACCATTGGGAGGCCATCCTCATTGAAGAAGATAAGGACAAACATTTTATTGTGGGCATGCTAGTGGACAATTTAAAGACTCTGAGAAAGCATTATCATGCAACCTATAAGGAGATCTTAGCAGTCAAAAGGGGGATTGAAAAATTCAGCTTTTATCTCATCTCGTATGAATTTACAGTTGAGATTGACAATACATCATTCCCAAAGATGTTTGATCCAAAAGGAAAAATTCTTCCTCATAAACAACTCCTCAAGTGGAAAGATTGGTTCTCACGCTATAAATTCTCAGTTCGTCATCTCAAAGGACATCAGAATACCATTGCTGATTATCTCTCTCGACCTCATAAAGACAACTCCTCTTTAGCTTTTCCTTCTTCTCATACCCTCTTTATTCTTACTCTTTCTGATCCTCTACACTCCAATCCCACTATGCCGATCTGCATGCCTGCTACTATTTTTCCTCTAGGACCTAAACCTGATGGTCCCACCATGATCAACAATCTCGCTATAAAAACTCTCTTACTGGCTCCATCTGTTACTTGTCAAAACCCAAATACTCTATTTCCCAGACCATTTTGATATGGCCATCCCTTATACCACAGTCTCTCTCATTAAAGGTGCCATACCAGAAGAACTCCTCTTTGGGCTCTTTCTGCCCTTCATTACTGTGCCATCAGATTTCCTCCATATCTTATTTATCAATATATTTGTCATGCTGCTAATACCCATACTCTTTTTGCTCCACTTCCATACTGGCGAGGTCAGCTTCACAAAATTCTCACCGAATACAATATATGGACAGCTCCTCAGAAACAGAGACAAACATTTTTCTGTTTCTACACTCTCCACCGTGAACAAGATCATTATGTTCATGGAACCCTGTACATGAGTAACTATGTTAATTTTTGGCAGTCCTCTCCTGCTTGGCTCAAATATGAAAAATGTTTCATGGATCAATTGGGTCGAACCTTAACACGTCTCAATGAATCCACCACCGACATGGACGATAATGGTTTTTCCCTTGGGCCATTCCCTTCTATCCCACAAGCATCCTCTGGAGCTTCCTCCTCGACTTTACATGAATACCAACGCTCATTCATCTTCAGTGGTTTGTCGTCTTCTCATCCTCAGGATCCATATCTATTTGAGTCTCAAGATCCCTATCAGCTGGACACCCAATTCCAGCCTGACTATTTTTCCCTCGAGCTCAGCCAACTTCCTGTTTCACCATCCGAACCAGATGACCCTCACGATCTTGATGATTTCAGCTCCACATACTTTCAGGACCCACCGTATGATGAAGACTATGCCAACCTAAGGTCTGATCATGAGCCTATTTCTAAAAGTGATTGGTAGTACTGCCACCTGTCTCTAATCTCTGTCGTGTTGTAATGATGCTAGCTTTATCTTTGCTGTCATCTTTAAAGTTTTTATCTTTTGTAATAATCGTTACTTTAGACTATTTGTAAAAGTAATTACTTTAAACTGTTTGCTATAATTTTTATTTTTTATAATAATTATCATTACTTTAGACTGTTTAGGTCTGTAGCTTCTAATTGTCTGTATGCCCCCTCCATCTCTATATAAGGAGGGTTTTCCTTTCATTGTAGGCAGAAGGTTTCCAGAATAATATGCAAGTGTTTTTTTCCCATGACCTTCTAAGTTCTTCTTATTCTCCTTGCTACCTTGCTCTTATAATAGTTTACTTCTGGCTGTCGAGATTCAAGTATGCTCTACACTTGCCCTTCATAAAGGGATCATGTGTATTAGAAAAGAATCTGACTATGATGTGAGAAAGATATTCTACTATTCTACTATGAGTTGTTTTAGTTTGATGAATATTTTCATAGGTCCGAACAGCGGCTCCCTAAGAGGATGGTTGAGCCTTACCTGGACATTGAAAGATTGATGTTTTCTATTTCATTATTTTTACTTTTTTTTGGAAGTTTTACAATTGCAATCAAACAGGTTATAAGTAATCGAACCAAGCGATTACTTTACATTCATTCGATTCAGTTCTATTGGTTACACTGACTAGGTTTGGTTTGGTATGTAACTGGTGAATTTTAGTTCGATTACAAAACTGTCTTACTAACCGGTCGGACCGAACTGAACTCTGTGCACCCTTATTTATAACTCTCAAACTCTCATAATTCACATAACATAATAAAAACTAAAGAATCAAAATGTGGCTTGTTAATATCTTCATTTCAGTCAATAGGCATCGCATGTGAATTCTGCATACGACATCAATTTTACCGAATCGAATATTCTCACTTCATTTCTCAAGAAATGATACATCTTAGCCAGTGTAACCACTGGCTTCCTAAACACCAATGCGAACCACCTGTTGTGGCTTGTGGCTTTTGTTATTTATGGAACACTTGACAAACAGCTTCCTTTCATTTCATCCTACAAATAGCAACCTTAATTAAACAATGTAAGAAAACAGAAATTCACGTTTACCCTCATTTGCTCAGATATATGAACTGTATATTAATTGATCTTCAACACTCAAACCAAATCAGAACATTCTTTTTTGTCTAAAATGAAAGACAATGAAACTTTTCCTGGTTGATGAGTATACACAAATTTTACTTGAGACCTGACCCGACTAAAATCAGCTCACGCTGGTGATAAAATTTAAAATGCAGAACATCGGCTCTCTAATTTCCTACATTTTTTTGCAAAAAAAATAAAATAAACAAAGAGCTATAAGGGAACAAACCTTCAACAAGTATCTGATTGTCATGTCACATTGAAATGGAATTTCGTCAAGTACGAAGTATAATAATGATGAAAAACAAAGTGATTGCACCTCTTTTCTTGATATCTAGATCCATTTTCCGTAACATGATAAATATATTTAGTTATAGTTTATCATTTATAAATTAATTTATGATAATCTAAATATCTTATATTTGATTTATGTAAATTTTTATGGTAAATGAGTGAAAACAAACTTTGGAATTAATTCAGTAATCTCATCTACATTGATTAGGTTTGGTAATTCTTGATTGATTTTATTTTATTAAGCAATCCAATTGACTATTTAGGAGGTAAACTATAATTAATAATTAAAATTAAGATTGTACAGCCATCCTAAAAATTAACCAATATCATAAAATAATACCGAATCGAGCGGGACGGGATGAGTTTTTTTCGTGGACAAGACACAACCGGACAAGACAAAATTCACGTGTCCCAAGTAGAACAGGGCAGGACATAGGATAAAATTTCCAAAATTATAATTAGTGTCTTAATTTACTAATTAAATTTACCTCTTAAATAGTCAATTGAATTACTTAAGACTAAAATTAGTTTTAAGATCTGCCAAGAAACTATAATTAGTAAATTAAGATCTCAGCAATTCAATTGACTATTTTTCAGACGGGATCGATACATGGCGGAGAACTTTCAGCACTCTAGAATTCTAGGAGACCCGAATGAACCGTTGCCACGTTGTTTTGATCATTTATTTTTTCCCCAAACCCTCGTAATCAAACCAAATCCGATTGAACCACTTCGGTACAGACCAGTCTGCTTGGCGGTGCATTTACCCTTCTTCAACCCCTTACCACTGAGTGATTCTCTATGACCTCGTTTGCACCAGCAGAGTCGATCCTGATTACTTCGATTTTCATCGCTACTCCACACTCGATGCCTACGTCGATGACCTGCTCAATATCCTCGGCGCTCTCGGTGCCAGTCGTTGTCCTTATGCCGGCCACTCTGTCTCCACAATGATTGGAATTCTCGCCTCCATTCCCCGACCGGAGCTCTTCATTAAACTCATCCTTGTGGGCGCTTTTCTCAGATAAGTTCCGACGTGGAGAATTTCAATCTCATAAAGGAATTCCCAAAGTCTATTGGATTTTTGCTTGAATTTGGGTATTTGAGATTCGGTGTTTTTTTCTTAGGTTCTTGAATGACATGGACTACCACGGTGGGTTTGAGCAATGGCAAATTGAGAGGTTTTTACGCAATGGAGGTTAATTACGAGTCATGGGTGAACGGGTTCGCCCCATTAGCAGTCGAGACGAATGTTCTGCGACCGTACAAGAATTCAGTCGGACCTTGTTCAATATGTGGCCTGATATTTCACTCTTCGTTTCAAGGACTATATTTAACTGTGGTCTGAGAGGAGTTCTAGGGCTAGTTAAAGTCCCACGTTGTATAATTCAGACAGCTAAATCCCAGCATCGGTCATCGTGTATATGAGAGACCACTTGGGCGGTCGGGCCATGGTGGAGATGTTCGATATTGATGGTCATTTGCCCCATTTGAGCGCATCATAACTTCTGGTTCAAAAGCTTCGCCGATACACAAAGAAGGGGTTTTGGAGAGGGGTTCATTCGGGTTTGGCTTGTTTGTTAAGGGTTTGGGGAGAAAATAAATGACCAAAACCACGTAGTTTGATAGGGTGAGTTTATAATTTTAATATTTTAATACTACGTCATTTTACACTAAACTAGCATATATAATCGACAATAGATGAAAAGTTATATTTGATAACAAATGAAAAGTTGAAAAATATAAATGACAGAAATAATAGTTAGGATTATAAATGATAACAACTAGATAATTCGAGAGACTGATTTATAATTTTTTTAGTATCTTTTTATGTTCACTACTACAAACTGAGGTTTAGATAACGATAAAAAATTGTCATTAAAACTCTTTAATGATGATTTTTCCACGGTCATCTTTTTGGTTGTCTTGTTTACTACTTTTATCAAAAACTGTCATTATAAATCCATCATCCCGGATCATTAAAAACACTTTTAATGACGGGAAATCCTCGTCATTGAAGGGTCAAATTTCTTTTTAAAACAAAGTGTCATAAACAGACAATTCAACGAAAGTTTTTCAAAAATTGCCTATAATGGGTTCATCTGTCAAGAAACTCATACAGAATCAAATATATTTAAAACCTATGTTGTCAAAAGCGTTAAGCGCCCCTAAACGCCAAGGCCCCCGGAGTAAGCGTTAAGCGCTATATTAAGTGAGGGCTTAATTGACACTAAGCGCTTAACGTAAATGACACTTTAAAAATTATATATATGTACATTCATAACTTTCAATCTATAATGAAACATCATTATCAATAAAACATAAAAAAAAAACCTAAAATATGTTAACATAAAAGCTTTAAAGTTCACATTCAAAGTACTAAAAAAGATTAGAGTCACATTAAAAATACTAAATAACATAAAAACATTTAAAATAAATTCATAACAATTAAAACACAAAACATGTAAATCTGACCGAAAAGGGGTCAATCGGATAGAGAGGGAGGAGGAACAGGGGAGAGATGGAGGATGGCTCGAGAGAGGGGAACTGGGAAGAGTTGAGGAGGGCTCGGTCTCAATAGCGAAGGAAATCGTGAGAAAAATAAGAATAAAGAGGAAAAAGAATTGGGTAACATTTATAAACCCTTCATCTTTTATGACTTGGTGCTTAGGATTTATTAAGTGTTGCTTAGTGGAGCTTAGGGCTCAGATGATAAGCGAAATGAAGCGCCACTAAGTGAGAGTTTAGCGGAAGGGGGTGAGCTTAGCTTACCACTAAGCGCAGCCCTTCGCTTACAGAGCTCGACAACATTGTTCAAAACCATTTTATATGAAAATCAATTATCATACCAAAAGTTACAAATATCGAGGAAAAAAATAAGACTATCAAGTTGCCCAAGCTTAGAAAGATGACTAGCTCTTCCTCGCTCACACAGAATGAAAACTAGATGAGAGAACAAAATAATAATGTAAATATTTTACATGGAAAGGAAAAAAACTGATCCTCAGCATATCGTGGTTGAATAGCCTCACTTGATGTTGCAAGGATCGCATAGCCATTGCAGATTCTACAGAAAAAAATATTGAAATATATACTCTCATTGCAATTAAATTCACTTAACCATATGATCAAATCACATAGCAGGATATAAAATTCTCAAAATCCTGTACACCACAAAAAATATAAAGAGTCTCTACACCATGTAGGATGTGTCACCATCATATCTCATGTGCTCACCATGCTAAGCATTTTAGAAACCTTTTTGCATTCAAATGCAATTTTAGAGAGTTATATTCAGCATAACACCCAAACAGACATTCAAAATACAATGGTTTACATCTTACCATCTGTAGGCGAATTTGTTACGAACATATGACATACAATATTCATCCAGTCCACCTAAAAAAGAAGATATTTCTTTTTATAACAAGCAGAGATATTATCATTCTCAAGTCTCTATAGAACATTTGGTAAGTATGATGTGAAATAGAACTTTAGCCAAAGGTAATTGTTGCAGACCACTATATTTATAGTCACTTTGGATTGGAGTGGTACAAATAGTACCTTCCCTTTTGTTATTAAAAAAATAAAAAGATTGGCTCTTTAGCAATGGTTCTTGTTGAAGAAAGAAAAGTTAGTCTCAAAAGAAAATCTTCATCATAGGCAAAAGAGGGAAGCAGAACAGAGACTTTCCCAAACACAGTGGGTGTCTAACCATTTCTGGTAAAAAACGATTTCAGGCTACAAGTAGGCATCCGTTGGGATCAGAGGAGATCATAGGCAACCGTTAGAATCATTTGTATATATACATCATCCATCATTGTAAACAAACATAATTCTTCCTTCAATAAAATATCAGAACCAGAAAGGTTCATCATCTCTGAAACTCATCATTTTTTCATCCAAGACCAGAACCAACAGGTTCATCATTTCTACATGGTATCAGAGCAGTGCTTCTGAGAACCAACACAAATGGCAGAACCGTCAACCTCCGGCCAGCTTCACCACCATGACACCAACCCCAGACTAACCTCCATCCTGCTCACTGGCCACAACTATATACCGTGGGCCAGGGCGGCTCGGGTGAGCCTGAAAGGAAGAGGCAGACTAGGCTTCGTGGATGGCAGTAAGCCAAGACCGGACTGAAACTCAGAAGAATGGGACATCATGGACAGCCAGGTAATGACCTGGATAACAAATTCAATAGACCAAAACTCAGTGAAATTTTTTGTTTTTGTGAAACAGGACAGGAACTCTGGGAAGAAATCCGGAACAACTATTGTGAACAAAACAATTTTGCGCAAGTCTTTGAACTTAAACGAGAGATCTCCCAAGCAAAACAGGGGGACAGATCAGTACCGGAGCTAACCGGGTTTTTAAAATCTAAGTTCAAAGAACTTGAAACCTTGAGACCAATGACCACTGACCTGAAGGAACTCCAAGAACGGGCTGAGCAAGATATGGTTTCCCACTTCTTGACGGCTCTCGACTCAAGCTACGAAGCATTCCGAGCTCAGATCTTGATGTCGACAGAAAAGCCAACTTTTACCACTGTCTCAGCCATGCTTCAAAGAGAAGAAACCAGGCGACGAGTCATGAGTACCAGAGATGAAAAGGGGGAAGCACTAGCTATGGCGACCTGCGGCTTCCTCCGAAACCCTAACCCTAAGGAAGGGGGAAGACACCGCGGACAACCAGGCGAGCAGTTGAGATGCAGCCACTGCCGAAAGGAAGGGCACACCCATGATCGGTGCTGGAATCTGCACCCTCATCTCCGGCAGAACCAGAGAAAGTTCCAGAACGAGCGAGGGAGCTGCGCGAAAAGTGACGAGCGAGGAGGCTCTGCGAAACACTCACCCTTTTATACCGAGGGTTTTATTGGAGCGGGTCACGGGTCAGGACCCGACCCAGACCGCATGGCACACAAAATAGATGGACCCGGTTCGGGCAGTGGGTACCGACCCGACCGAATGGAAGAAATAGACCGATCCGGATCCATTAGAGCAGACCCGCACCTAGACAACAACGCACAGATGGCTACACTGCTCAAACAATTCGGAGCATTTTTGCTCGATACCTCAGGTTCATCTATTTGCAATATTGTCAATTATTTTTTTAAATCTGCAAATTTTTGTCACAACTTAGAACACTGGATAATAGACTCTGGTGCCTCTGACCACATGACTTATAACATAAAAAATCTACACAGTCTCACTAAATTAGAAAAACCACAACACGTGACGGTAGCCAATGGAAATAAAGTTCCAATTTTTGGCACAGGGTCAACCACATTCTTCACAAAAACTATTAACAACGTACTTTGTCTCCCCAATTTTAACTCCAATATCCTATCCGTCAGTAAAATAACCAAAGACCTAAACTACAATGTTACCTTTTCACCTGACAAAGTAATTTTTCAGGATCGAGTCACCGGGAGGAAGATTGGTGAAGGAAATTTTAGAAACGGTCTGTACTACTTAGAAGATACCGACAAAACATGTCTAGCCACCTCCAGTACAGTACAAAAGGACAAAATATTTCATTGGAGATTTGGTCATCCCTCCGACAAAATCCTAAACAAATTACTTGGTTATAATTCAGACTCTAGCAGTTGCTCAGTCTGCAAACTCTCAAAACAAACCAGGTTACCTTTTTCACTATCTAGTAGTACGACAAAATGATGTTTTGAATTAATCCATTCTGATGTTTGGGGGCCTGCCCTAGTTGACTCGTATAATAAATTCAAATATTTTGTTACTTTTATTGATGATTTCTCTCACACCACATGGTTATATCTTTTAAAATCAAAAAATGAAGTCTTCAGTCGTTTTCAAGAATTCAACAAGTTAGTCGAAACTCAATTTGAAACAACCATAAAAATCTTTAGGTCTGACAATGGAACCGAATATACTAACAACACCTTTTTTGAGTTCTTTAAACAAAACGGTATACGACATCAAACCACCTGTATCCACACCCCACAACAAAACGGTGTCTCAGAACGCAAAAACCGACACCTTATTGAAATGACTAGGGCTCTCCTCCTCCAAAATAATGTACCCAAACGGTATTGGTCAAACGCAATACTTACAGCAACATACCTTATCAATCGATTACCCAGTGTAAAATTGTATCTGAAAAGCCCTCTAGAAATTCTCAAGGGTAGGAAAATTAATCTTGATCACATACGAGTATTCGGATGTACATGCTACGTACACATTCCAAAAATTGATAAATTGGACAAAACCGCAGTCAAAACCCTATTTTTTGGGTATTCCGCTGGAAAAAATGGGTATAAATGCTACGACCCAATAAACCATAAACTCTACATCTCACGCGATGTACAATTTTTAGAACTAGAATCCTATTACCCAAAGGACTCCGACAACCATAACCACCACAAAACACTTCCGCTACCTAACAGTATTATTTCCTCCGATATCATAAGACAGGAACAGGATAACACATCAACCACGCCTGAGACAACTACCTCAGGGGGAGCAACTGATGAGGCAGTTGTCACTGATGAAGCAGTAACCGTAAGAAGATCAACAAGGCAAACTCATCCCCCAGCAAGATTAAAAGACTACGTGTCCCATCAGATTCTATACCCTATCCAAAATTCCCTATCTTATGATAAAATCTCTAACATCCACAGGGCATACTTGGGAAAAATTGATGAAACAGATGAGCCAAAGACCTATCAAGAAGCCCAACTCGACCCTAAATGGAGAAAGGCGATGAATGAAGAACTCCTAGCCTTGGAAAAGAATGAAACTTGGGACATAATCCCACTACCCAGCGAGAAGAAACCCGTAGGATGTAAATGGGTCTACAAGATCAAATACAACAGCAACGGCACTATCGAGAGATATAAAGCCCGACTAGTTGCCAAAGGCTTTACTCAGACATATGGAGTGGATTACCAGGAGACGTTCGCTCCAGTAGCAAAAATGAACACAATACGAGTGCTACTATCCGTTACCACAAACCTCAACTGGGAACTATATCAAATGGATGTAAAAACGCATTTCTCCAAGGAAATCTGGAAGAAGAAGTATATATGTCCCTACCTCCAGGACACGAGAAAGCAACACACCCATCTCTAGTATGTAGATTAAAGAAGGCTATCTACGGCCTGAAACAGTCACCAAGGGCATGGTATGGAAAATTAAGCCTGTCTCTTTTAAAGATTAACTTCGTCAAAAGCACGGCTGACTCATCTATATTTGTCAAACACACGAAAAACTCCACCACCATCGTTTTAGTCTACGTAGATGACATTATCATCACTGGAAATAACCACAATGAAATATGGAGTGTTCAAGAATTTCTAAAAGGAGAGTTCGATATTAAAGATCTAGGAAAACTGAAGTATTTCCTAGGGATAGAAATAGCTCACTCGAAGAAGGGATTGTTTCTATCTCAAAGAAAATATATCTTAGACTTGTTAAAAGAAACAGGCATGATAGGGGCAAAACCTGCTAGCACACCAATGGAAACCAACATGAAAATAGGACTGAATGATAGCAAACCAATAACTGATATAGGCCAATATCAGAGATTAGTAGGAAAACTTATTTATCTAACGGTCACAAGACCAGATATCACTTTTGCAGTTAGCGTTATCAGTCAATTCATGCATGCACCCTGCACAAATCATCAGGCAGCCGCAGAAAGGATACTCAGATACCTTAAAGGAACACCCGGCCAAGGGATATGGATGAAGAAAACCGGGGCAAACTCCGTTGCTGGATACACTGACGCTGACTAGGCAAGTAGTTACGACAGAAAATCTACAACTGGTTTTTGTGTCTTTGTAGGTGGGAACCTAGTGACCTGGAAGAGCAAGAAACAAACTGTTGTATCAAGGTCAAGTGCGGAGGCAGAATACAGAGCCATGGCCTCCACTGCTAGCGAACTCACATGGATTAGACATCTCCTTCAAGACATGAAGGTTGAGATAAGAAAACCGATAGAGATGCACTGTGACAACCAAGCAGCACGTCATATTGCAATGAACCTCATTTTTCATGAGAGAACCAAACATATTGAAGTGGACTGTCATTTCATAAGAGAGAAAGTACAGTCTGGAGAAATCACCATTCCCTTTGTACGTAGTGAAGACCAGCTAGTCGACATCTTCACCAAAGCCCTTGACAAAAATAACCTCCAAAGAATACTTGACAAGTTAGGTTCGATCAACCTATATGAACCCAACTTGAGGGGGAATGTTAAAGAAAGAAAAGCTGCAGCCTCAGAAGAAAATCTTCATCATAGGCAAAAGAGGGAAACAGAACAGAGACTTTCCCAAACACAGTGGGTGTCTAACCATTTCTGGTAAAAAATGATGTCAGGCTACAAGTAGGCATCCGTTGGGATCATAGGAGATCATAGGCAACCGTTAGAATCATTTGTATATATACATCATCCCTCATTGTAAACAAACATAATTTTTTCTTCAATAAAAGATCAGAACCAGAAAGGTTCATCATCTCTGAAGCTCATCATTTTTCCATCCAAGATCAGAACCAACAGGTTCATCATGTCTACAGTTCTCCACCGACCAAATACAAATTAATAGGTCGTATTTTGACTTCAAAATCTAGGAAGAAAGAAAAGAACAATGAGAAAAGAGAATGAGTAAAAGAAAATCATCTAAACAATGAAGATAAAACCAAGGAATGGACTCGAGGAATATAATTTTTCTTGGCTTTTTTTTTCATTATTGCCATGAATTATAATTCAAACATAGCCTGAATGATTTAATTCTTAGAGAGTAATGTCGAGTTGCATAGTCCTATCCTAGCATCAACCAATCGTTTCCCCAAACAAAAATTACTATTGGGCAAGGGGAAGATCCATTTTTCTGTTAAAACTAACGTTTCAAGTATGAAGGTGAGATCTTTAAAGCACATTATCTCACCATCAGACTGAAGTAATTTAATATTTTTTTCAAAAGCAAAATAATAATAATAATAATAAGGCACATTACTGCCAGAAAATTAGTTGTAGAGGAGGAGAGATTAGAGAATAGAGGTTATCTTTTGACATCAAGTTGCCTCATAAGATCGTCTAGGTCATCGGCGAAAGCGGGGGTTTCTGTCATATGCAGATTATGAGATGTGCTGATTGGGAAGCCAGCCTGTAATTCAAGCTTTTAATCAAACACCTAACAGACACCTCCCAAGGGTAAATGATAGAGAAAGAGAGTACAATGTGCCAAACCATAAAACCCCATTTTAGTGCTTAGTTGGAAAAAATATTACAAATTTTCCTTGTAATTCTTGTTGAGTCAAATAAGTTAAGCTCCACCTGTAAATTTAACCTTGAATACCCAGAAGAAAGGAGAGTCTAATCTAAGCAGATACAACTCTAATCATTTAAAGGAAAAAACACTTTCGAGGCAAATACAGTAAATGAATCACCAATTCTATATTTGCTTAACTACGAATACCCAGGAGAAAGGAGAGTCTAATCTAAGCAGATACAACTCTAATCATTTAAAGGAAAAAACACTTTCGAGGCAAATACAGTAAATGAATCACCAATTCTATATTTGCTTAACTACGAAAGCCTATTTCAACCAGTAATAGTGTGATACAATACCCGATATATGTTGTTCGTAGTGATGGAACAAGATGCTTTCATAAATCAATAATACAATGAAATGGAACGAATAAAACTTAAATACAACAGAAACGATTACAACAAAAATTATCATAACTCATACACGGAAATAAATAGAGAAAATAAATACAACTGAAATTTCAATAATTAAAGTAGAATTAGATGAAGATCGATGATTGCTCGTGAGCAATGTCCTAAAGACAATAATCGTCCTCCACAGAGTGCTTGGAGATTACGATAAATCGCCTATACAGGATACAACGATCTAAACCTGAGTATACCAACCAATTACTCAGACTCTCTCAAAACTCTCTGTATCTCTCTCTCTCTCTCAATATGCTGATGTTTGATAATGGTGATGAAAATGAGATTTTCTAATGGTGATAAAAATGAAGTACATTTTGTGTGCTCACACACTGCCTTTTTTAAAAACGTGGACAGCTTGGGGAGCAAGTAAAAATGTTGGTTAGTGTTGATAAGATCATGCACGAAAATGAGGATAATGGAGATAATTAATTTTCTAATTATCTTCTGCGGATAATCCAGCACAGATTCTATGGGGATATTTGTTTAGTTTTTACAAATTCAAAGCTCCAAGTCTTCATCTCCAAGTAAATAATCAAAAGAAATTTTTTTCAAAAAATCATTCTTTGATCCAGACCGAACCGAGCCAGCCAGACGGGCGGGCGGCGACGGCGGCGCGCGTGTGTGAGGGGAGGACCATGTGCCATCTAGGTCCTCTCTTCCCCACAAAATGTGGAGTGCCCCCTGGGGTTAGCCCCAAGGTATGAGAGTTGGGTTTATAAACCCAACATTTTTTCCTTGAGTTTCCAACGTAGGACTAAATCTCACTCTATTTCACATCACACACTTTTCATTCACACTTTTTATTTTATTTCTTTCTTTTGACTTATCTTTCCTTTATTATCTCCAACAATCCCCCACATGAATGAAATGTGTCCTAGCTAAACAACAACATGAGAGAGAGCATGTGAGATATACATCAGGAGAGGGGTCTTTTGGACTTGAACCTTCCGTAGTGAGAATTTATCATATTTATTCTGAAGAATAGTGAACTTGGTTCTTGAACTGAACTTCCTCTGAGATCAACTGAGACAACAAATTCCACACATATCTCATCTTAATACATTTGAGTTCATATGATTTTGTTCACTTTGGTCCTGAACATATCTCGCATTCATGAGAGCATTAAAGAGGTTAAGTCATTCAGACCTCTCATAGAAACGACCTCATTTCTACTCTCACATAGGTGACCATAATTAAGAGTATTCTGTCTATACTCCTCTTGTAAGCAAGATATCAACTTCATTAAATACTAAGTATATATTTTTATCGTCGACAGACAACATACTTTCATTACATCATGGGAATGGGAAGAAACAAAGTTTCTTTGTGTGTTACGTGAATCATTCTTGCCAATTGAACCTAGATCTTGGGATTTTCAATCAACTAAGTTAGGTTCCCACCTGAATGATTCATTTAATAGGCTTTAAGCCCATACTTCTCGATGTTTATTTTATTTGTTCCCTTGGCAAACCTTTGGTCAGAGGGTCAGCAAGATTCTCTTTTGACCTTATAAAGTCTAAGAAAATCACCCCATTGGAGAGCAACTGCTTAATGGTATTATGTCTTCGTCTTATATTCCTAGACTTACCATTATACACATTACTTTTCGCTCTAAAGGTTGTAGCCCTATTGTCACACTGGACACATATTGCTGACACTGGTTTTGGCCACACCGGAATATCTTCCAAGAAATTCCTGAGCCATTCTGATTCTTCACAAGCCTTGTCCAGAGCTATGAATTCTGATTCCATAGTTGAAAGAGCTATACAGGTCTGCTTAGTAGACCTCTATGAGATAGCTCCACCACCTAGGGTAAAAACATATCCACTAGTATATTTAGTCTCTAAACTGTCTGATATCCAGTTAGCATCACTAAATCCTTCTAACACGAGTGGATAGGTTGAGTAGAGTAGTTCGTACTTTATAGTAAATTTTAAGTACCTTAGTACTCTTATTAATGCACTCCAGTGATCACGTCCAGGATTACTAATATATCTTGCCAGCCTTCCTACTTAATAGGTTATATCAGCCCTGTTGCAATTCATGATATATAATAAACTCCCAATTATTTATGAGATACTCCAACTCCATTATTCTTCCTCAACTTACAGTTTGGTCGATCGGAGTTACTGCAGGTTTGCTTTCATATTGCCCAAACCTTTCCAAAATCTTTTCTATATAATGGAACTAGGTAAGGATATATTCATTTTCAGTTCACTTTACTTGAATTCTAAGAATAACATCTACTTGACCTAAGTCTTTCATGTTTCATGTCAAAATTAGAATTCAGTATCTTCTTAGTATAAGATATTATATCCTTATTAGATCCCACTATAAGCATGTCATCTATATATAAACATACTATGACAAATTTATTATTAGTACACTTAATGTAAACACATTTATCACACTCATTAATCTTAAATCCATTAGATAACATTGTGTGATTAAACTTCTCGTGCCATTGTTTTAGCGCTTGTTTTAATCCATAAAGAGATTTAACAAATTTACAGACCTTTCGTTCTTGGCCTTTAACCACGAACACTCCTGGCTATTCCATGTAGATTTCTTCATCCAATTCTCCGTTTAAAAAAGCAGTCTTTACATCCATTTGGTGAATTTCCAAAGTATGCAAATCTGCTAGTGCAATCAACATTCTGATAGATATGATTCTCTTCATTGGAGAATAAGTATCAAAAAAATCTATACCTTCCTTTTGTCGGTATCCTTTAGCTACCAACTGATCTTTATACTTTTCAACAGTACCATCATCTCTTAGCTTTCTTTTGAAGGTCCATTTACAGCCTATTGGTTTATTCCCAGGTGGAAGATCTACCAACATATATGTGTTATACTGCATAATGGAATCTATCTCATTATCGATTGCTTCCTTCCAAAAAAGAGCCTCAAGATTAGACATCGCCTCCGTATAGGTTTGAGGTTCGGCCTCCATCAGGTATGTTAGAAACTCAGGACAAAATGAGGTACTCGATTTAGCTCTTTTACTTCTTCTAAGCTCATGTTCATATTCTTCATCAATCTGAAGAACTTTCTTTTAAACCTCGTTTGGCAGTTTGAATGTGTCTTCCTTCCTTACATGAAAACACATTCTCAAAAAATTAGCATTGATAGACTCCATTATAGTGTCGGTACTTATGTCAGAAATCTCTAACCTATATGCAACACTGTTCAATGCATATATTATGAAAACACTGTTCAATGCATATATTATGAAAACACAGTCTATCGTCTTAGGTTCTAACTTTACTCCTTTTTACAACGGTACTTATACATTTGCGAGACACCCCCACACTTTTAGGATTTTATAGGAAGGTAACTTCCCTTTCCACTCTTCATACGGAGACTTGTTGGTCTTCTTATGTGGAATCCTTTTCAGTATGGTGTTTGCTGTAAGCAAGGCCTCCCTCCATAAATTTTGGGGTAATCCAGAACTGTTCAACATACAGTTCACCATATCTTTCAAAGTTATATTCTTCCTTTCAGCCAACCCCTTCTGGTGAGGCATATAAGGTGCAGTAGTCTGATGCAAAATTCCATGCTGAGCACAGAATTCAGACAGCATAGTGGAGTCATACTCTCCACCTTGGTCAGATCTAAGCACTTCGATATTTTTACCAAATTCAACTTTAGACTTGTATGTCTTAAATATATCCAAAGTCTCATCCTTTGAATGAAGCAGATATACATAGTGATGTTTACTAAAATCATCAATAAATATAATAAAGTATTTTCTACCTCCTTCACTAGGTGTTAATTTTAAATCACATAAACTGCTATGTATCAAATCAAGTAAGACATTTATTCTTTCTACAGATTCAAATGATTTACTTGCAAATTTAGATTCTACGCATATTTTACATTTATTTCCTTTTTCTAGAGTAAAACTAGGTAGAAGTTCTAAATTAATCATTCCTTGTACGGATCAAAAATTAACATGTCCTAATCTAGCATGCCAAATATTAGACAGTATAGTGATATAAACAGAAGAAGCAGAATTATTATTAATAATAATAGGAGTTATAGTAGACACATTAAGTATAAAAAGACTATCAGAACTATAACCATTC
Organism: Datisca glomerata; assembly: GCA_003255025.1. NCBI lineage: Eukaryota > Viridiplantae > Streptophyta > Magnoliopsida > Cucurbitales > Datiscaceae > Datisca > Datisca glomerata. The sequence continues at coordinate 452,303 of QANY01007839.1, forward strand.
CCAACAAACATCCATCTCTTAGTCAGAATAAATTTGTCAGCATCAAAGACAAACTTAAATCCACTCTTACATAAAAGATATCCTGAAACCAAATTCCTACGAATTTCAGGCACATGCAGGACGTCCAGGAGAGTGAGTTGTTTTTCGGATGTGAACGTCAGCACAACCTTTCCCTTTCCCTTAACAACAGCTTCTGAGGCGTTCCCCATATAGAGAACTTCATCCTTTTCAACCTCTGTATAAGTTGAAAAAACATTTCGGTCCCTGCATAGGTGCTTCGTCGCACCAGTGTCAACCCACCATTCTTTGGTATCAGCGACCACATTGATCTCAGAAATCATAGCACAGAGATCATCAATCTCCATCATATTTTCTTGATTCATTTTCCCACTGTTATGGGGTTGGTTACCCTTGTTTTGATCTTTCTTAAAATGGCAGTCCCTTGCCCTGTGTCTGTCTTTACCGCACACTTAGGAACTGCCCTTAATGCGTTTCTCTGAGTTACCTTTCTGAGTACAGCTTGGCGGTGTCTTCCTTTTCTTGCTCGGTTGATTGGATTTGTTTCCTTCCATTACGTTAGCTTTCATTTCGTAGGCTGGCCACATTGCTTTCTTTTCATTTTTATGGTTGTCCTCATCTATCCTCATCCGAACAATCAGATCCTCCATGCTAAGCTCCTTATGCTTTGTGCTTCAAATAATTCTTAAAGTCCTTCCACGATGGCGGCAGCTTCTCAATGATGGACACAGCTTGGAACGGTTCATTCATGATCATCCCCTCGACCTTCATGTTATTGAAGATGATTTGCAATTCCTCCACTAGACTGATTACTGTGTTCTTATCTTCCATCTCGTATTTCAGGAATTTCTCGACAATAAACTTCTTCGTCTCGACATCCTCAGTTTTATATTTCTTAGGTCTGCACAACTCCTTTGTCATCTTGAACGACGAGTAGACGTTGTAGAGGGTGTCTACTAAGTCGTTCAAGAAATAGTTTCGGTAAAGGAAGTTCGAATGAATCCAGGCTTCCCATGCCGATGCTAGCTCCTTCGATTGTCCTTCCTTCGGTGCAGGAGGAATATCGCCCATCAGCAAATGTGCTCGATTGAGAGTGGTCATATAGAAGACCATCTTCTGTTGCCATTGTTTGAAGTCGTCACCCTTGAACTTCTCAGGTCTCTCAGCATGCAAAGTCTTGATTCCAGCAGATTATTCCATAACTAATGTCTTTAGATTGTTGTTTGTAGTGATGGAGCAAGATGCTCTTATAAACCAACAATACAATGAAATGGAACGAATACAACTTAAACTCAATAGAGACGATTACAATGAAAATTATCAGAACTCATACACGGAAATAAATAGAGAAAACAAATACAACTATAATTTCAATAATTAAAGCAGAATTAGTTGAAGATTGAGGATTGCTCGTGAGAAATGTTCTAAAGACAATAATCATCCTCAACAGGATGCTTGGAGACTACGATGAATCGCCTGTACATGATACAAAGATCAAAGCCTGAGTATAGCAACCAACTACTCAAACTCTCTCAGAACTTTCCTTATCTCTCTTTCAATATGCAGATGTTTGATAATGGTGATGAAAACGAGGTCTTCTAATGGTGATAAAAATGAAGTGGCTTTGTGTGCTCACACATTGCCTTTTTTAAAAACATGGAAAACTTGGGGAGCAAGTAAAAATGTCGGTTAATGCTGATAAGGTCATGCACGAAAATGGGGATAATAGAGATAATTGATTTTCTAATTATCTTCTACAGATAAACCAGCACAGATTCTATTGAGATATTTGTTTAGCTTTAACAAATTCAAAGCTCCAAGCCTTCCTCTCCAAGTAAAAAATCAAAAGAAATTTTGTTCAAAAAATAATTCTTTGATCCGGACTGGACCAAACCAAGCCGAGCTGGTCGGATGGACAGATGGCAGTAGTGGTGCTCGCGAGGGTAGGATCATGTGCTATCTAGGTCCTCCCTTCCCCACAAAATGCGGGGTGCTCCTTGGGGCTAACCCAAGACATGAAAGTTGGGTAATTGAAAAAACCCTAACTGAAACTGGGAAAGATGCAAGGAATAAAAAAAAGGTTTAGCGCAGGTGGCCCTGACGAACGGAGTTCGGGCAGTGCTCTCACTTACGGGAAATGAGGGAGGTCACAGACTCACCACTTTGGCAGTTCACGTTGGAAAGAACCACGTTGATTAGTAGGGGTTATAGAGCCCGGAAATAGAGAGAAGGAGAGATCGGCGATAATGGTCAACTACACTAACCATTTTGCAGAAATGGATCCATACACTAATTTTTATTTTCCCTGAACATTGGTCCATCTTCCACTCAAAATACATTTATGAAGGTAGATGTTTATCCTTAACCTCATTTCTCCTTCTTTGTTTTTTTATTTTTTCCACTTCTTCATTTTCTTCTATGTTTTCTTCTTCGTTTTCTTCTCCGTCTTCTTCTTCATCTTCTTACTTCTTCATGCAACAACAAAATATTTATTTATTTTCTTCTTCATGTTCATGAATTTTCTGAGAATATTTTATTTTCATTTTTTTGAAAATGGGTGTTTGCCTATTTTTACAGATCTGAATCATATCTAGCCACAAACCAAACCTAGAAAATGAGTTTTTGCCCATTTTTACAGATCTGAACCAGAAGTTCTGACGACAGATCGGACCTAGATCTGAAAATGGGGTTTTGCCTATTTTTATAGATCTGAACCATATTTGCCCACGAACTAGATCTGAAAATGGGTTTTTACCCATTTTTGGGCAGCAATTACTTCTTCTAGTTCTTTTTCAACGTTTTACCTTTTCTTAATCCATCGACATTTTATTCTTGGAGTGTCATTCGTGGGGGTACACTAGCGTCGTGTATCTATCATGTAGATTACACGATAATAGAATCGTCTACCTCTCGTGTAGCCCTCGTGTAGGCTACACGATGGGTACACTGGCATCTTGTGGACTACATGACGGGTACACTGACATCGTGTAGACATCGTGTATACTACACGATGGGTAGACTGACATCGTGTAGCCATCGTGTAGCCTACAAGATGGGTACACTGGCATCGTGTAGCCAATCAGTGTACCCATCGTGTACAGTATACGATGGGTACACTAGCATCATGTAGTCATCGTTTAGTATACACGTAGTCTATACGACGCTAGTGTAGTCATCATATAGTCCACACGATGGCTACACGAAGCCAGTGTAGTCATCGTATAGTACACACATAGTTTACACAATGCTAGTGTTACCATCGTGTAGTCTACTATATACTACACGATGGCTACACTGACATCGTGTAGCCATCGTATAGTCTACACGATGAGTACACTAGCCTCGTGTAGACTACGTGGATACCACACGATTGCTACACTGTCGTCGTGTAGTATATAGTAGACTATACTATGGTAACACTAGCCTCAGGTAAACTACATGTATACCACACGATGGCTACACTGTCATCGTGTAGCCATCGTGTAATCTATACGATGAGTACACTAGCGTCATGTAGACTACATGATAGCTACACTAGCGTCGTGTAGACTACGTGTATACGGTGGCTACACGATGCCATACCCATCATGTACACTACACGATGGCAACATGATGTTAGTGTACGCATCATGTAGACTACACGATGGCTAAACTATGCCAGTGTACCCATCGTGTAGACTACACGATGTCGGTGTACCCATCATATAGGCTACACAATGTTAGTGTACCCATCGTGTAGTCTACACGATGGGTATACGATAGATACACAACACTAGTATACCTACATGAATGACACTCCAAAAATAAAACATCAAATGACTAAAAAAAGTAAAACGTCAAGAAAGAACTAGAAGAAGGAATTGCCAGCCAAAAATTGGTAAAAACCCATTTTTAGATCTGGTTTGTTGCTAGATATGATTCAGATTTGTAAAAATAGGCAAAAACTCATTTTCAGATCTGGGTTGTCGTTAGATCTTCTGGTTCATATCTATAAAAATGGGAAAAATCCATTTTCAGAAAAAAGAAAATAAATAAATATTTTCAGAAAATTCATGAACATAAAGAAGAAAATAAATAAATATTTTACTATTGCATTAAAAAGTACGAAGATGAAAAGATGAAGAAGAAGAAAACGAAGAAAAAGTGGAAACAATGAAAAAAGAAGGAGAAATGAGATGAAGGGTAAACATGTAATTTTATAAATACATTTTGAGTGGAATGTGGGTCAGGGGTCATGGGAAACAAAAACCCATGAGTTTGAGAGAGAAATGAAGGATTATGGTTTTCAAAGTGGTATATATAGTGGTACTTTTGTAATTAAAAAGCACTTTTTAGATATATAATTATGTCATTCATTTTATTAGCTGTAATTTCAAAAGAATATTAAAAAGAAAAAATTTATTGATAGTCAAAAGAATAGTAGTCTTGTCTTCAGGTTCTTGATGATTATCTTCTCTTCAGATCTAGTAGCTTCGATATTTTTGGTGCTTCATTTGTATGTGACACAGTTGAGTGTCATAGATCTGTTCGAGATTATTTTGTTCTTCATACAAATATGATTTTGCAGTGTTAGTTGGCCGAGCTAGGTTTGGATGGTGGAGAACCTATGGAACAAGTCGCCCGAGCTCTATTTTTTGTGTGTTGTGTTCGCACACGATTCCCTCCGTGTATGTGCATAGGTGTAGGGGTCTTATATGACACTTGTAATTATTTATTTGTATTTAGTTTTGATAGTTTTATTCAGATGTTGCACTCTTGTAACTCTGCTCAATAATGAAATGTGTTTTTTATCTTAAAAAAGTAGTAGGCATAGTAGGTACATATGATAAAAAAAATATTTAATGACAGTCAAAAGAATAGTCGTCATAGTAGGTACATATTTTATGATAGTGCATGTAGAACCTGTCATGCTAGTTCAAAAAGGAAAATTTTTTGAAAAATGTATTTCATGACAAGTTTTATTAAGCTGTCAAAAAAACATATAAGTGGTTGTCATTATAGCCACTTTTTGTAGTAGTGGCTCTCTCTTTTCGCCGTCTCACAAGTACCGTCGCTTCCTGCTCTCTCCTCTTTCTCTCTTTGCAATTAGTAATCGCCATCGTCTCCCTCATCCATTACAGACCATCGTTTTCCTCGTCCATTACAGGCTATCGAAGCTTCTCTCACCGTCGATTACAGACCATCGTAACTTTCCTCATCGTCGATTACAGACCATCGAAGATTTCCTCATCATCGATTACAGACCATCAAAGCTTCCCTCATCGCTGATAACAGACCATCGAAGCTTCCCTCATCAACTCAAAGCTACTCTCTCTGTCTCTTTCTCTTTTAAGGTAAAAAAAAGACCACAAACTTTGTTTCGTTGTTTCGATCTTTTAGGCTTTGAAATATTTACGTCAAATTTTGTTAGTCTTACGATTTGTTACCTCTCTCTGTCTCTTTGATCTTGTATTTCTATGTATCTTATATCCATCTACTAAATCATTCTATTATTATTAGGATACTGCAAAAATATCTTTGCAGATGAAGTTAAAAGGCATGTACTTAATTAATATGTTTAGTTGTTTGTTAAACGCTTGTATTAATCTGTTTTGCTGGGAAAATATACTCAACTTGATTGTTGGCCTCTATCTCCCTCTTGTATCCCAGTACTGAATCGATGTGTTTAGCTGTTTGTTGAGCTAAACCGATTAAAAATAACCAAACCAAACCGATTACTTTGGTTGTATTCGGTTCGGTTCTAATAGTGATATCGGTTCAGTTCAGTTCTGTAATTTAGATAACTGATGAATTCAGTTCGATTACAAAAATACATTACTAACCGACCGAACTGAACCGTGCACACCCCTAAAAAGTATTTCACATTTTGGTTTCAAAAAGAATCAGTTTATGGTTTGACAGAGATTCTGAGGAAGGAAATTAAAGATGCACGAGTAGTTCCTAATCCTGGTTGTTATCCGACATCCATGCAACTCCCTCTTATTCCATTGACAAAGGTTTGTTCCTTTTTATTTATATTTCTTAACTTTAGAGTTTAGAAGTAACTGAAATCTTTAAAGTTGCTCCGCCATCGAGCTGTTATCATATATTTAGATGAACTAGCTACAAATTGAGTTTTGTAAGTAGCTTGGCTACATGTTTGGTTGCCAAAGATGGAAGGATAATCAGGGCAGAAAACGCATCGCTGGATTCGTTAGGCTATGGCTAGATCATGGAATTTAAGGAGGAAAGAAAAAGGGATGGAGAAAATGGTAAAGTAGCAAGTGTATCTCTTAATTAAAGTTAAAAACTATTTTCTTCTCCACATTCCAGCGAAACCAAACAATGAAAACACAATTCTCAACTGAACTTTTCTTTGCCTTACAGTTTCCAATATTCAAAAATAACCTTGAGATATATTTTCTTCGCCTTATGTGTTGCTAGAATTGCAAGTTTCGTTGTTCTTTATAATATTTTGATTAGGAAAAATAAAGAAGAACTCAACTAGCAAATCTCATGAGTTGCTATTTGCACGCCTCATTTTTTCTTGTTACCTTTGGCTTGCAAGCTTATCTCATTCAACTTAGAAATATCATTATTGATTCCAAATCTGGAGTGAGTGGGGCTTGTAAGAATCCATTATCCTGTAAATTCTCACCAATAATTGTTGTCCTATATGTTTATTGATTTATTTAACTTGGTTCACTATGCAGGACTGGTGCCAAGGACGCAAATTTGTACACTGAAATAGCCGAAGGCATTTATTCTTATGGCATTACCCGGCATCGCCATGGTAAGCTGTAGTACTTAAGATGGCAGGCTTTTGAAGTCTTGTGTATTCTAATAGCTAGTGCGGTGAAAGAAAGTATTTTCTTTTCTTCCGTACTTTGACAAGAGAAAACAATTTTTGACTGATCACGTTGAATGGTTCTCAAAAGTCTTCTGAAAGTTCCAGCGTAGTAATGCTATTGTTGTTTGAACCTTTTCCTCATTATTTTTTGGTGGCTTCTCTTTATGACATTTATGTGGTGACCAAGCACTTGGAATCTCTTTGGGACTTGTGGGACTGTATTCAATAGTAGTGAACTGAGAGTTGGATCAATGATTATGAGGAGTTTTTCACTGCCTAGACATGAGAGGCTGTACTGTGTGCATATTACTAAAATCTGTTGGTGGATGATTTGATCAAATTAATCCGTTCTTTTTGTCTTGTTTTCTCTCTACTGAATTATCTGAAAGTACTCTAATTGAAGGGCTCTTATCAATTTTAATGGCATAAGTTGAAAACTAAAGGACAGACAGTAAAGCTGAATGATTGATTGACCAAAAATTTTATAATTTCAGGTCCAGAAATTGAACGACGACTTTTTAATGCTGCAATTTCAAAAGTAACCGTCAGTTTTACTCCACACCACTTATTATTAAAACAAGCCCATGATATTGGATTCATTTTGCTAATAACGCATCATGTTCCTACGCCATTTAGAGCCGTGAAATGCAATCTACTATACATGTTGAAACGGCTCCAGAAGTGGCAATTGAAGATCTCCTATGAGGTCAAACCTCCATTCTTGTCGTGCTCATTGACCATTTCTGATCATCATCATATATCGTGTTGGAAAATATCTATCATATTAGGAGAGAGAATTTGTAAGGGTGTTAAAAAAAGGTGTGGTCCCTCGCACACATAATACTCAAAGATCTAATTAATGTCTCATCAATGTCTTTCTTGATCGAATTCGGAAAGAACAATTATTATTTCGGTTGTAAGTTCAATTAAGTCATGGTTTAAACTAAGTGGCAATGACATTATTCAACTCAAATCCATCAGAGGGAGAAGGAGAAAATTAAGAAGTGAAAATATATAAAGAAATTAAAGGAAATTAGAAATATAAATCAACCTAAATTACATAAGCATATCATTATAGTTGTAAACTTATGCTAATTACTTTGTGTTTTCTTTATAGTAACCGATACTTATAGATTAAACTCTAATCTAAAATTGTTAATCATTTTATTTAGAATTCAACTGATTATTAGGCCTGGAGAATAAAAAAAGTTTGTAAATTTATTTAGAACTAATAGAAAATGTCTAATTATTTTCAACATGAAACAAATGAATAAAGAATGCATAATTTCTACATCCTAAATTTGAAAAAAAAAATAGAATTACCATGACATAAAATAAAATTAAGACAATATTTTATAATCATCGTTTCACAATAACGTAGGTTGTTCCATATTTAGATGACTTACCAAACTAAAGTATGTCATGTCGAACAAAATAAACTTTAAAGTTATGGCAAAACCAAAGGAAAGCCAAAATGGAGATATTTATAGTATTTCTCTCCACGTTCATTTGATTTAGTAATAAAACAAGTATTGTCTTTTGGGTTTCATCAGTTTAGTGGATAATAATCATTGTAATTAAAAAAATGATGAGGATGAAAACTATGATCAAATATTTGAATTGGAAATTAATGTTGTGGTTAGAGGTGTGAAAAAACAGATAAATATAAACTGATGAAACTGTCCAAACTAACTCAAATTATAATTTATTCGATGATTTAAATAATAATAATAATAGTTTGGTTTGGTTTCATTTTTTACAAAATCATTAAATTTAATTTGGGTTCGGTTTTCTCTTAGTATCACTCAAATAAAATCAAACCGACTACTTAGCCATAATGAAAAGTCTAATTTCATTACAATCTAACTTAACCTTCATGTAGGACATAATCTCAGTTTAATGAAATAAGATGTATTTTTATTATTTATTGGTTATATAGAAATTATTTTATTAGCTAAATAATCTAATGTTATTTCTATGCATTAACTATGTTAACTTTAAATAAAAAGAAAATAAAACCGTCAACCCAACTCAAATCAAACTGATACTTAATGGTTTAATTTGGATTGGTTTCATGTTTGTTTGATTTAGTTTGATTTACTCCTTTATTAAACTCATTATATTGATTTCGTCATAAACTTGATCTAAAACTAAATCAACACACCCAATGAACACCCTTATTATGGCTGACAATGGAAACATCAACCGATATTGAGTAAAGTTATAACTTGTGTTTGTATGAAAAATGAACAGGTTGTTTTTAACAGGTGCATTTTTTTCTGTCAAAACCGACACAAATTATAAGGGACTTACAATCTTCACTTTTTTATGTAATAGAATAATAATAATGGCTATTAAGTTTGAGCGTTTATATTTTCTAAGCATCTTATATTCTATCCTAAATTAATAAATGTGGTTAAGAGACTATTAAATTTTTTTTATATCAGATATTTGTGAATGAAAACCAAACGACAATAAATATTTTATATTAATTAGAAGGAACTTTACAGATGAAACATTATCTTTAATATTTTTTGCTCGTATAATTAGCCATAAAATGTATTTATTATTTTTAAGTTATAAAGAGGTAGACATTGCGGTAAGGCCTAAGGCGTGTCCTAACTTTTTATTTATGTGTAAAATTATATTTTGTTAACTTTGTTGTAATTTTTAATGAATACGATAATTTAGAAATTAAAAATAATTTATTTCATAATCACTTGTTTGTATGTTATGAAATTATTCAAATTACGTTGTAGAAATTATAAACCAATAATTTTTTTCAAAAGTTAAAGTTAGAAATTTAAGTTAATTAACGATGATAGAAATACTTTTACATTTATATGTAAAGTATTTATATAAAGTCTAATTTACTAGAATTCAAATAATTCGTTTCCAAAAGGTCAGTTCATTTAACTAACCAATTTTATAAAAAATTAATTTGTTATATAAAACTTATTGAAATATAAAATACACTGTTAATAATGGAGTATTCTATCGTTAGAAATCATGTTAACTCTTTAGGTTCTTGGTATGAGTTGGTTACGGACTGCATCATGAGATGTTCATACCTAAAATCATTAATTATGCATTAATTATAACAAACGTTTTTAATTTTAATATGTTAACATATTTTAATATTAATTTAAGAATGTAATGATAAATGTGGTAGTGACGTTAATGAAATTTGACACGCGACATGATAGGAGACTAATTAGTCATTAGTCTTTAGGAAACTAAAATATTTAGGAAATAATTAGTCTCTAGAAAATCTAAAATATTTAAAACCTTTACAAAATAATCTAAACTATTTAAAAATATAAATCTTAGGAAATCTAAAATATTTAGGAAATAATCTAATCTAGATGTCAAAGAATTAAATTGCAATAATTAAATTGTAAGTAGCTATTTAAATAAACTAAATAACTGAAAGAAATTGTAATAAAAAATAGAACAAACGTGCTCTTGAAAACATGTCTAAATTTTATTTAGTGGTGTACAGGTTTTTCATAACCGACCAAACCGAATCGATTCGATTCACTCAGTTCTTTTAATATGTAACTGTAATCAGTTCGGTTAATTTAAACAATCGATTGGATTTAAATTATAAACCAATTTTTATTAAAATTTTAATAAATTAGACATATATTATTAAAAATTGGATATACTTATTAATTAGACATATATATGCATATTAATTGTGTTGAGTGTTGGTGTTTTTAGTTTAATTATTTTTGCTATTTTTATGGCTGAACCGATTACAAGTAATCTAACTGAACCGATTACTTTGTTTTCATTCGATGCGATTCTTTCGTTACACCAGTTTGGTTAAGTTCGTATTGAATGCTCATACGGGAAAGTTGACTCATGGGTTTGGAACCTGAGGGTTGCTCTGAGAAATCTCTTTTCTTTCTCATCCACTCAGGGGGTGGGGACACACCTATGCGGATTACAGGTGACGGTTACAAGAATGGTGGGAAAGTGAACAATATCCAACGACATTCGGAGATGGATGTAGATCCATCGGGCAGGGATAATAATTCTGGTCTGGAAGAGGTGGTGGCGACCCTCTTTCCCATGCCATTTCTTAGGGATTTCAAGTATGCCATGCCGCATTCTAAATTATCCAGATACTTACGCTGGATGGAATGCCGGTGAATTCGGTTCAATTACAAAAGTGTCTTACTAACCGATCGAACCGAACAGTGCGCGTCCCATTCATGTTGATGAACATGTATTTGAGAAATATAAGATTATTCTAGTAATGCATTTAATTTGAGATATATCCCTAATACAATACGTAAAATTCCTAATTTATTTTTATCTTGAGATATATCTCTAATACAATCACTAAAACCCGTCTATCTGATCCAGACCATCAAAGCCTAATACAGTCACAAAAATCCCTAATATATTCTTATCTTGAGATATCTCCCTAATACAATCCCTAAAATCCTTCCATCTGATCAGAGTCTACACTAAGAGTGCAAGTTAAACCGAAAAAACCAACCAAACCAGCGCGGTTCGGTCGGTGATTGTATGTTCTTTAATTCTCATCGGTTTGAAGAAGGAAAAACAGTAGAAAATCAGTTCGGTTTGCGGTTTTTAACGCTGAGAACCGCTTAAACTGAACTGCACCAATGCTAAATAAGCATATAACGTAGAAATAGTAGTCATCTGAATACCAGCGCGTGTGGTTGAGATATCTCCTTGAAATCCTCTTGGCCCGAGTTCGATTCTCCTCTGCTCAAAGATGGAGGAAGAGGCATAAAAACTCCCCGAAACCCTAAATCATTAAAAACCACTTTTAATTTCTAGCGCCTTCCTATCTCTCTCTTCTCTTTCTCTCCCCCCCCCCCTCTTTTGTACACCTCTGTATGTGCATCCTTCTACTATTTTTATGCCTGTTCCTTTATCTTTCTACCATAATCTCCTCCTTCTCAACTACATTTGTCTTGCCTGAGATCGATTCCAGCCCTAGCTTTGGGCTCACTTTCGCTCTCTCCAACTCGATCTCTCGCCAGCCTGTACCCCTATACTTCGGCCTCTTCAAGTAGGGGTGTAAGTTAAACTGACCAAACCGAAACGAACTAACGTGGTTCGGTTTGCGGGTTTTAACGCTGACAATCACTTAAACAAAACCGCACTGATACTAAATAAACCATATAACGTAGAAATATTAGTCATCTGAATACCAGCACGCGTGGTTGAAATATCTCCTTGAAATCCTCTATCGATTCTGCTCTCCTTAAACTTCATTAATTTTATTAATTTTTTGAGGATTTGTTATCTTATAAAAACTCCCAGAAACCTAAATCATTAAAAACCTCTTTTAATTTATAAAGCCTCAATATCTCTCTCTCCCTCTCTTGTCTGCCTCTGTCTGTCCATCCTTCTACCATTTTTATGCCTCTTCCTCCATCTTTCTACCATAATCTCCTCCTTCTCAACTACATTTGTCTTGCCTGAGATCGATTCCAGCCCTAGCTTTGGGCTCACCTTCGCTCTCTCCAACTCGATCTCTCGCCAGCCTGTACCCCTATACTTCGGCCCCTTCAAGTAGGGGTGTAAGTTAAACTGACCAAACCGAACCGGCATGGATCGGTCGGTTATTGTATGTGCTTTAATTCTCATCGATTTGAAAAAGGAGAATAGCATAAAATTAGTTCGGTTTGCTGTTTTTAACGCTGAGAATCACTTAAACCGAACCGCACTGATACTAAATAAAGCATATAACGTAGAAATATTAGTCATCTGAATACCAGCGCGCGTGGTTGAGATATCTCCTTGAAATCCTCTATCGATTCTGCTCTCCTCAAACTTCATTAATTTTATTAATTTTTTTAGGATTTGTTATCTTATAAAAACTCCCAGAAACCCTAAATCATTAAAAACCTCTTTTAATTTATAGAGCCTCCCTATCTCTTTCTCTCCATCTCTTGTACGCCTCTGTCTGTCCATCCCTCTACCATTTTAATGCCTCTTCCTCCATCTTTATACCATAATCTCCTCCTTCTCAACTCCATTCGTCTTTCCTGAGATCGATTTCAGCCCTAGCTTTGGGCTCACCTTCGCTCTCTCTAACTCAATCTATCGCCAGCCTGTACCCCTATACTTCGGCCTCTTCAAGAATGCGACCAAGTCCTTCGTTGCTCCGCTCCTTGTCGTCGAGTTTGATATAGGACGAAACCCTGTGTTTAATGATCCTGATAATAATCATATCGGGATGGATCTGTGATGAATTAAGTTTCGTTTAGTGTCTGTTCTTAAAAGCGTTAAACCTAGTTAACGATGAGGCTTATTTTGTTGTTGTTGATTTTAATGTTATTAATATTTAATTTTTACATTGTATACCTTTGAGATTTGTCATTAACATTGAGATTTGCTACTAAGTTTCCAATTTGTTCAAATTTTGTCTAAAACTTTTCTTTGAGATTTTTTTACTGTTTATGCGATCAACCATAAAACCGAACCATTGTTTCGCAGTTCGGCTCGGTTAGATTTTGAACCCTTCAACGGTTTGGTTCAGTCCATAAGGCAGAAAATTACATTTAGCAGTTCGTTTGATTTAGACCCCTAAACTGAGTCGAACTGCGAAACAACGGTTCGGTTTTTCGTGTTCAAGAATGCGAAACCATGTCCTCTGTTGCTCCTCTCCTTGTCGTCGAGTTTGATATAGGGTGAAACCCTGAGTTTAATGATCCTGATAATAATTATATCGGAATGGATTTGTGATGAAGTAAGTTTCATTTAGTGTCTGTTCTTAAAAGCGTTAAACCTAGTTAACGATGAGGCTTAGGTTGTTATTGTTGATTTGAATGTTATTAGTATTTAATTTACATTGTATACCTGTGAGATTTGTCTTTAACATTGAGATTTGCTACTGGGTTTCCAATTTGTTCAAATTTTGTCTAAAACTTTTCTCTGAGATTTTTTTTATTGTTTATGCGGTGAACTGCAAAATCGATAAATTGAACTGTTGTTTCGCAGTTCGACTCGGTTCAGTTTTGAACCCTTCAACAGTTCGGTTCGGTCCATAAGGCAGAAAATTACATTTAGCGGCTTGATTTGATTTAGACCCCTAAACTGAGCTGAACCGAATCGCTTACACCACTAGTCTAGACCACCAAAGCCCCAATGCGGCACTGGTAGCTCTCTCTCTCTGTATACATATATCTTCTCTCTCTCTATATCTATCGCTCTCTCTATGGTCATTTTCTTTCTTCTTTGTGTTGTATCATGTGGAAAAAATTTCTTCTATTGAATAGTGTGGCTTGGCTATGTACTCACTTTAAAATAGTATATTTTCTTTAATTTTAGAGAATTAGACAAGTTTTTATGCTAAGTCATCAATCCTTAATTGATTAAAATTTAAAGAGATGATATTGTTCTTGATTTTACAGATTTTATTTTCTTTTTTCATTAATTCTATGAACATTTAATTAAGAGTTTTAAGTCTTTCATTTTTATAAAGGATCTTAACTAATCAAACTATATTAGCTGATATTTTCCTTTTTATAGCTACTTCAATATCTATTAGCCGAGAAGAATTATTTTGCTCCATTTTCTTTGATTTATGCAAGTTTTATGGAATCAATCTCCACTTCATTCTTCGAATAAAAGCTTTGAAGAACCATTGTGCATTCTTAAAATTTGTCATTAGAGATTCGAGAATGGAATGTTTGATCTTTATCTGTCATTAGATAGTTATCTTAATTATGTTCTTTTTTCTTCTTCTTTGATGTAAATCGATGAAATACTATTAATTTTTCTGAAAATCAACAATATATTATTGATTTATCCAAAATTCACTAATTTACACCAAGTAAATCTGGTTGACATCTACTATGTACTATTGAATTTTATCAAACGATCGTAAGAAATCTGATTGATGTGTTCGATCTCTTACTGTTAAGTTCTTGCAAGTAGTTTTTCGTCCTCTCTTAGGAATGCTTTGGTCTGTGTATAATGGTTGATGTTAGGATTATAGAATATGATTAGGTTATTAACATTGACAGTTGATTGATGGATTGATGGATATGGTGATTGATAAGATTTGATAAGATATATGTGGTTTACTTTTTATTTTTAATCAAAAATAGATTTTACAATTAACGGTTTTCAATTACTTTTTGTGTGAGTTGCCAACTTATGTCAAAAAATTTGGTTTCTTTTGAGTGGTCAGCGGATAATTTTAACTTTTAAAAATTTTAAATTATTTGAAACATTAATTATTTGTTAAATTTAAATATATTGAATATTAATAAATCAACAATATATTATTGATTTATTTGAAAATCTTTCAAATAACTTATAATTAAATTATGATCATTTTAGTCATCAATGATTGTCAGGAGAAATTTATTATTTACCTAAGACATTTAAAAACTTGACATTGGTTAGAACACACCCATATAATTGTCTATTTATGTACATTTTCCTAATATATACTTGTTTTTTTTCAAATTAAGACCCCTCCAAACTGGGGTCCCTAGGTCCAGGCTTAATCTGCCTCCTTGATTTACAAAAACTCCATCTAAGTTACCAATTTAGTATCTGAAATTTCAATTTTGTAAATCTGACACTTCAAGTTTCACTTTTTCAATTTAATTCTTAAAATTATAAATAATTAGCTATTAACACATTATATCGACATTCATTACCTCTTTCGATTGAAATTGAGTAAAAGCCTATAACGTTGTTATACATAAATGAACAATGTGAAGATGACATGCATAATACAATCAAGTGCAAATTTTGACGAGTGAATTTAATTGCTAATGATGTGCAACTTAAATGACCAAATTGACAAAATTGACAGCAAAAACATAAACTTAACCCCAGAAAGAAATTGAACTTATGGAGCAATGAGCACTCAAACGGTGAAAAGGAAAACCATCTTTTGCTGCAAACTTATGAAAAATCTTATGATCAAGGCAGCAGAAGCTAGAATGTAACCGTGATAATTGAATTAAGTAGAGTATTTGAAAGGGGGAAAACTATGCAACACCTACAATGTATGCATTCCAAGAATCTTGTTGCTGGAAACTATTAATCTCTTCATACTTCACATCTTTTCCAGACCCAAATCCCTCTATACTTCTAATATCTTCCGTATCGGGCATCTGTCGAAGCCAAAAATGGACGGATTTGAATCCTGCTTCTTCCAAACAGTCCTTGATCTCAGGTAGCGACCAACTGGGAAAAAGAGCAATCAGTTTGGTACGGATTATGAAACCATTTTTAAACAAATTTTTAGGAAATTTATACCAACACTTCTTGAATACTACTAATCATGTTTTGTTTCCCTTTCAAGTTCAAAATCACGGGTCACAAATATATATCACCTGTGTTGACTATTCCTTCCAAACAAATTTGAATATTTAATAAGAAAGTATTACAACTTACAGCCTCCAGCTGTATGAAAAAGCATGGCGAAGTTTTTTCTGCTGATTTTGTAGATGGAAATGGAGGCTTATCCTTGTTTTGCGTCCAACAACGTCAAACTCAGCTTGTTCCCAGACATACTGCACATGAAATGGACAATTTTCTGAATTCGGAAAAACGTACAATTTAGATTAGGTTGTGCTACTGCTCCTTGTGAATTTGTAGGATTAGAGATACAATGATTCAGGCCTGTTTGGTATAGGTAATCCTCCTAGTAGCTGAATTACTTTGTTTGTTTGGAGTAATCCTTAAAGTTGGCAGCAATCTCAATTTACTAGTAATTCTAATTTACCTCCTGCAGAGGCAATTGATTTACTTCAAAAAATGGAAGCAATTCAGAACCACGAAGGCAAATCAATCCTGATAAGGAAATTGATTTACCTCTAAAGTTATTTTTAATTGATTTGCCGTCAAATTAGAACCTTACCAGACATAACAATCATTCTAGATTTCTCAAATATATCAATCATATATTACCATCAATTCAATTGATGGTCAATCCAATTATTATGGTCATTCTAGATTTCTCATACCAAACAGTTCCTAACCCAAGTACATCAAACTAGACTAAGGAAGGCTTTGTGTAAAATATTCCTCTAGATTTTTATAGCTGACAAAATCATCAGAATTGTAAGCTTTTTAATGTGAGTGGATAATTCATTGTAAACCAAGGTTTCTGGTCCATACGGTAATAGCCTAATAGGAAGTGCATTGAGTAATTGACGCAGAAATATTATACCGTAAAATTGGAAAATTTCCTCTGTAGCTTTAGCTTCCTTTCTGATGAGGTACCACCATATAAATCCATGACAAATATCCCGCCTTTCTTCGATAAAGAAGCAAGAGCATGCTTGAAATACAAAACCAGGTCTGCACGGGAATGGAGACAGCAACAGCTGTAGTTAAAGGCACACACTATGTCTCTAGCAGCCAGTGGATAGTTTCGTTTTATGAAACTATCACCACCAGAAGAACCAGATTGCTCAAGAACAGATGATTCAGGTGAAGTTCCACGATTATCAGAATCAACCTTGGTGTTCTCTAGTGAGATCTTGCATATCAGCTTACTCGGCTCAAACAAGACTAGTTTGGCTTCATCAGGTTGCAATACATTTCCATGAAAGAGAGATATTCCAGAAGACATATCGGCTCCAACTTTGTTTACATTGTTTTCCATACACCAATTAAGTGCTTCGAGGTCCAAATCCAATCCTATAGCCGTTCTTCTTGAATCACTTCGGAGCCATTCAGTACTGTCAATTGCAGAAATAGTTTCCAGGTTGCTAGATGGTCTTTTGAAATGACAAATATCAATACGACCTTAAAATCTCAACCACCACTTTGAGCCACCATTAATTCTTGTTACTAACTCACTCTGCACTCTTAAGTCTTAAGTGCTTATGAGATTATCACAAATTTAACTTCATTCAATAGTTGATTGATTACTTTGAAATATCAGACTCTGCAATCTGAATCATTGATGGCACAAATTGGAACGAAAGAATGACTTAGGGTGAGTTTCGAAGTGCTTCCCTTTGAAAGAGTTTTTACACATGAGAAAATATATAAGAATCCACATTTATTCCACGTGTGCTTCTATTCAATCATTTTTCTTCAACAGTAATTATTAGTTCATAATAATGTTATAAATCTTCGACTAAAAAGGAGTATGTTTTAAAGCACGTGAGTGTACTTCAAACTAAAATGCTTCTTCAATAATTATTAGTTCAAAATAATGTTTTCATATACCTATAAAGCTTCTAGGCAAAAGACCCCCCAAACATACCCAATTTCTTGTATTGACAATGCTTATTATTGCCAGGTTAAATTTTGAACCAATCTAAGAATCAAAGACATAATAAGGAACCACAGAAGAAATATGAGAACTGTTTTCAGTTACTAAAACCAAACAAACGATCCTATTCAAGAAAGACCAAGCATCAGGACTAGGGATGTACCTCAGCAGAGCGGTGCCGCAGAAATCTTCTTGAAAATGGAGGGGAACCCTCCCACCCACATACATCAGAAAGAACTTCTGCAGATAGCTAATGTCTCCTTTGGGTGACTGCATCAAACATAAAATTTTAAAGTATTCTATTACAGTCTCAGAATATAACAAAAGAAAACCAGCTTTTGGCCGCTGAGAAAACCCAAGAAAAGATAAAAAGAATATATATCAAAACATTCTTTGTTTCTTTCTGGTTATACTATTTAGAATCGACGACTTCTATAATTCTACATCTTCCTACATACTTTTTCAGTAGATTAGAGCAAGAATTCACAGAGATTGAGGGAAATGGAATGAAGTCAAACCTGAACAGATTGTTGGTACAGATGAAATTTAGATGGGATATCCTTTGATGGGTATTTATCATTTCTATCATCCTTTTCCTCTTCTTTTTCCTCCTCTTCTTCTTCTTCTTCTGATTCTTTATCTGTAGGGGGGTTGAGCAGGTAGCGTTCAAAAGCACCGCCGTCATCCACTTCACCTTCCTCTTGAGCGAAGTTAGTAACTCCCCGACGAGAATGCCTCTCCGGATGTCGCTGTTTCTTGTCTCGCTTTCCCATATTCCTCCTTTTCTCTAGTGGCACCGCGGACGAACGCCCCCGCTTTGTGTATATGCAACTTTCGGTCAGTCCTTTTAACAAACGGGAACTAGGCCAGATGACTTGAGGCTTCTTCGAGAAAACAACACTTTTGGAGGGGTTAAAGGAAAAATAGCATCACTCTGAGATTAAATGAACTAGGGAGCATAGATTCTTTGGAAAACTACGGGATCAGGCTGATTTGAATTACATCTTTTA
Source organism: Datisca glomerata (assembly GCA_003255025.1). NCBI lineage: Eukaryota > Viridiplantae > Streptophyta > Magnoliopsida > Cucurbitales > Datiscaceae > Datisca > Datisca glomerata. The sequence goes on from QANY01007839.1 coordinate 471,402, forward strand.
AATTTATGATATACATGTAACCTCTGAGAGTTAAATATATATGTAATTTCACAATTTTGAAATCTTCAATTTTGAAATAAATTTTAATTTTGAGAAAAATTTTAAATTGAAAATTCTTAATTTATCCATGATGAAAAAATCATGACCTTAAATAGTGGAAGCATCATCCATGATCAGAATCTTAACCATTAAATAGCGGAAGCGAAGACAAAAACCCAGTGCGTTTTGTATAGATAAAGTGTCTTAAATGTATAATTAATAAAACCTCGAAAAAACTGAATTAAATTCTGAAATAACGTCAAAACTTGAAATCTATAATCCATGAAACTTTCACTCATCATAATTCGTAGAAAATCATATCGTAAAATAAACTACTTGAATAACTAAGTTTAACAGAAAATATTTTCCTAAGTTGTAAATCAAATCATAAACTGAAAATATAAATTCCTCTGATCTAACATGTTATGGCAGTCTCACACTCATACTGCTCGTCATCACCACCTGCATCATAAATAACTGTGGAGGAATGAGTATTTTAAAATACTCAGTAAGCAAACTCACATAATAACATGCATCCGCATGTCATAAATGCAATCATGACATAATATAACTGAACTTGACATATAACATAAATGAAATAAAGTAACGTACTTGATCATGACATGGCTTAACATAGCACGAAGATAACACGTGTCTCAAATAGAATCATTTAACAATCTCAAACATATCTTGTCTTGGCATATCCCCTAGTTAATAACCTAATCAGAACTTATCACACGTTAACCGAAACGCATCATGATGAATTGGGCGACGAAACAGATGGCACACATCGAGCGACAAAACAGATGACACACATTGGGCGACAGAACATATGGCACTCATAGGTGACAGAAAACGTGAACATATGACACCTCATGAGTGACGAAAAACATTTACAGATAACACCCAATGTATGACCAAACATGAACAGATGACACCCTATATGTGACGAAAGCATGAACAGATGACACCCCATTCGTTTAACAGAACAAAACGTGAACAATTCTGATTTCTTGTTAACTAAGGGTCGTGTGTTCATATCTTGCTTAATTACCACTTAAATGAATTAACCTCATAACTTACAGAACTCAACGTATGACAATAGTTAATCAGATAATGCATACTGATACATATAACAGAATCAAACATGATAACATGCTAACATAAAATCATTCATACCCAAATATTTATCTCATGATAATCAAATTAATAACTGAACAATAAACAATTACTAAAATGTTAACGAAATATAATAATTATCAGAAAAATGGTTAAACAGATAATAAATACATGTTACAATTATAATATCAGAGTCACATTGTTATATAAGTCAATTTACACAAACATATATATAAACACAACATGCTTATAGACAATTAAAGCTCATGAGAATAACACATATTACATTTATTACACATTGGTCACGTTACAATGTAAATTCACTTACACAAGCATATATTTTTATCACACATGGGTCACATTACGATATAAATTCACTTACACAAAGCATATACATTTATCACAACGGGAGTCACACCATCATGTAAGCCCACTTACCTGAAGTGGAAGAATGAACTAAATAATTAATGATATGAAATCCAAAAATATATAATCACTAGATTGTTTTGAAATAAATCAATACAAACACATTTTAAATATCATATGAATATAAAATAGAGATTTAATTAAAATAGTATAAAGCGGTCAGAACGAGGTCGGAAAACAATATATCGGGCCAGAGTCAAATGATAAAGCTTAAGGTCAAACGGTTCAAACCGGGTTGGTTCAGACCAGGCCGGATCAGTTTTATCTGAGGACCGGTTCAGACCGGTTTGAGTAAAGTGAATCGCTTCGGTTCGTGTTGAACCGGTTCATGGCAGAACCAACCTGCAGAACGAGAAAAATGGAAAGAAGGAGCAGGGGAGAACGACGAGAAAGCGAGAAAATAGAGGGGAAGGGGGAGAGAAGCAGAGGTGAGAGCGAGAGAAAAATAGAAGGAGAAAATATGAAGCAAAAGATGGAGAAGCAAAGAACAAAAGAAGGAAAAAGAAGAGAGACAGAGGAAAAAAGGAAAGGAAACAGAGAGAAAAAGATAAACTGGGAGAAATAGAGAAAGGGGGCGAAGAGAAGGAACAGAAACTTACCGACATGGCAGCGCTGGAAGCAGTCCGTGAAGGTGGCGAAAGACTTCCATGAAGTGCAAAGACGAGACAAAATCAAAGATGAAAATAAAGGGGAAAGGAGAGATAAAGGAGAAATAAACAGAGAGGGAACCAGAGAGGGGAAGAGAGGGAAGGATAAAGAGAGAAGCAAAGAGAGACATATAGAGAAAAAATGAGAGACAACGCAAAGAGGAAGAGACAGTAGAAAATAGAGAAATTGAGAGAGAAAGATAGAAACAAAGGACGAGAGAGAAGGAAACAGAGGGAGAGAGAAAAGACAGAGAAAGAAGAGAAAAAGAAGGAGAAAAGAAAAAGCTTACTGGAAGGAATGGCGACAAGAGGCTTTCGCTGGGGCTGCCAAGGGGGAGAGAAGGAGAAGGTGAATCACTGGGTTCTCAATGGGGTTCGCAACAGAGAGGCTGCGCGAGAGGAAGAGCTGGGAGAGATGAAGATTTTGAATATATATTTATTAGATTAGGGCTAGCTTAGTGTGTATATGCATATAGTGTAAGTGAGTTTCAATTGAGGGGTGAGATTGCCGAATCAATGATAAAAATAGTGTTAGGGTAATACTAGAGTATACATAAGCATAAGGTGTGAGTTAGATAGAAATAAAGGGAGAGATAGAAGCAAAAAAAAAAACTCTTTTTAAATTCAACTTTAAACTAAATCATAAATAATTAAAATTGTTTTACCAAAATTACAAATAATCACTTTTTAAAAGCATTTTATCTTTTAAATTAATTTTATAAAAATACTTATTTACGAAGGGTGAGGATATTACATTACACATATAGCTAAATCATCATTTTAGGTTGTTAGTTAGTTATGCTTTTAGTTGGGCTTATACATTTATGCATTTTGTGAAACTAACTGTTGCTTTTTAGATTTTAATATTTTTTAATTGATAATTGTAAGTTGAGGTTATCGCTGCAATGTTTCTTCCTTTTCTTTAGCGGTTTATTCCATCAAAATTACAGCAAAATCTCTGGCAGTTAGTTCTGCTTTTTGCTGCAATGTTACTTCCACGGCGTCCATTATTGCAATTCCTCAAGATTTGTTGCAGTTTTTTTCACACCACTTCTCTCTTCCTGCAACTCACTTCTGCGACTCTCTTCCATGTCCGCCACGATCAGATCCGGTCGCGGCTTCCTTGACCGTCGTGATCAGATTTGATCTCGGCTTCCTTCACCGCGACCAGATCTAGTCACGATTTTCTTCACCCCGACCAGATCTGATTTTCGAGCGAGAGGGATGAAAAAGAAGGAGGAAGGGCGGGGCTTGGGTGTGAGAATGAGTATGGACCGGATGATATATAGAAATATACTAATAATACATAAAAAAAATATACTATAGATATACTATAATATACTGATGGTATATAAAAATATACGTCATACATACTATGTTATACTGATAGTATATAGAAATATACTACGGTAAATATACATAACACAGTATATTATTATATATCATAAAGTAAATCTATAAACTAAGTAACATTTAGCGCGTGGGTTATTATGCGAATAACATTTTTTGCTGGGGTTGTTACGCGAATAATGGGAATAAGGTATCTTATAGTGGGGACAATCTCGTCTATTTATAATATTTTTTAGGTTTTAAAGATAGGTCATTATTAAACTTGGTCATTTGTGCAAATTACAAGTTTCTTGGCCATTTTCTCATTTATTTTCATATAGTGGCATGTTTCCCTAAAAAGCCTAGATTCTTTTACCAAAGATAATATATAAAGGACTTGCAACTCGAATGAGTTGTTTGGTATAAAATTGTGAGTAAATGATTTTTGAAATAAGAATGTTAGAATATAAGAATGTATATGTCTGAAAGTTAAGATTACTTTGTTTATTAACACATGAGAATGTTATAATTTAATGGTGAATTATTAAATTTTTTTATTTATTTTAATGGAATGTGGAAGTGAACGTTACAAGTATAATGGTCAATTTTCAATTTTATCCTTGAATTAATTTTATTTATTAATTAATTTTTCTCTTCAGGGTTTATTACTTAATTTACAATAAGGCATGATATAATTGTTAATATTTTTTCTTAAAATAAAATATATTTTTAAATTTTTAAATTTTTATTCATTTCTACTTGCTAAAAAAATATTTTCTCAAACCCACCACATCACCTCTCAAATCCCTAACCCAAAAGACATTCTTCACAAAACACTCATCCAACCACCAACGCCACTCAGTCCAACACCATCTTTCAACCCCAACCACTGATCCCCTCTCTTAGCCAAGTCAACAATTTTCTCGGCCGCGAGCTCCCTCCTGACACCCACTTATCGGTTGTTTTCATGAAGGTCACCGTCACCCAACCTGGTAAGTTCAAAGGGGAAGAAAATTTCTTTTGAAGCTTGTAATTGAAGACTTTGGTATCAAGATTACCTTGTGGGAAAAAATGAAAAATTGAGAAAGATTTTAACCAAAAATTTCAGAAATTTGATGAAGAAGATGATAAGGCTTGTGAGTGATGAAGGATAATTTGTGCAAAATATTTTATGCCTTTAACTCAACATCGTGGGAATCAAGATACCCCCAGTTTTGTAGGGCTTCGACTGCCCTTTAAATGGGAAAATTTTAAATGATGGGTATCCAATTTCTCTTTTGTACTTTATAATCAAAGTAGGGTATCTTAATGCATTCTAGGTAAGTTTCCCATACCAAACGTGCCTAAAGTGAAAGCGGTGTTCGATAGCTTTTGGTTTAAATTAACAAACTGTGTACTACAATGAAATGGAAATGGATGAAGGTTTTCTTATGAATGTTCGCTTCTTACGAGTTTAGCTACTACTTCAGTCTCATATATGAATCTAATTTCTTTCATCTCCCTCGTCGAATCACCATTCCCCTGCTAACTCACACTTTCTTATTCTCTTCCACCTATCATTCTTTTTTTTTATTCTCATTCTCATTTTCATTAGCATTTATTACACTATATTCGTCTAAGCAAAACACTGCCAAAGTGTCAGATTTCATTTTGTAGAAAAAAGGAACAAGACCTATAATGCAGACAGATTGCTGGATCATTTTTGCTTGGCGTCTTTCCTTCGATGGTAGTGAAGATTTGCTCGATGTTTTTGGGTCAAATTTGTGAAGTAGGGCGTGTACAAAAATCAATCAAACCGAATAAAAAATTGTCACTTTAGTCCTTTTTTTTTTGCTAATTGTGGTCAATTAGGGTAGCAGTGTAACACTCCGATCTCTGAAGATTAAATATATTCATAATTTCAAAAATTCTCAATTCAAAACAAATCTTTATTTAAGAAAATTCTTAAATTGAAAATCTTAATTTCTCCATGGTAGAAAAACTTGGACGTTAAATAGCAGAAACATTAACTTACCCATAATTTAAATATTTATCATTAAAATAGCGGGAGTGATCAAGTGTCTTAAATGCATAACTAATAAACCTTGATCAAATTGAATTAATCTATGAAATAAGTCAAAACATGAAATCTATAATTCATGAAGTTTTCACTCATCATACGTCATAGAAAAGCATAATGTATAATAAACTACTTAAATAACTTATTTTAACGGAAAATATTTTCCCAAGTTTTAAATCAAATCATAAACTGAAAACATAAATTCTTCTAATCCAACTAATTATGACAGTCTTCCACTCATTTCACTCACCATCACCACCTATATCATAAACAACTGTGGGGGACATGAGTATTTTAAAATACTCAGTAAGTAAACTCACATAATAACATGTATCCACATGACATAACATATCCGAACTTGACATATGTCATAAATGAAATTACGTAACATACTTGATAATGTCATGGCTCAACATAGCACGTAGACAACACGTGTCTCATACAGAATCATATAATAATCTTAATCATATATTGTCTTGACATATTCTTTAGTTAACAATCTAATCAGAACTGTTCACACATGAACTAAAATGTAACATGACGAATTGGGCTACGAAACTGATGACACACATTGGGTGACAGAAACAGATGGCACACACTGGGTGACACAATCAAATGGAATTCATAGGTGATGGAGAAACATATACAAATCACACCCCATGAGTCACAAAAAATATGAACAAATGGCACTCATAAGTGATGGAGAAACATATACATGTGGCATCTCATAAGTGACGGAAGACGTGAACTGATGCACTCATAGGTGACAGAGAAACATAAACAGATGCCACCCCATGAGTGACAGAAGATGTGAACTGATGGCACTCATAGGTGATGGAGAAACATATACAGGTGGCACCTCATGAAGTGACGAAAAACATGAACTGATGGCACTCATAGGTGACGGAGAAACATATATAGATGACACCCCATGAGTGACAAAAGACATGAACAGATCGCACTCATAGGTGACAGAGAAACATAAATGGATGGCACCCCATGAATGACGGAAGACATGAACCGATGGCACTCATAGGCGACGAAGAAACATATACAGATGGCACCTCATCAGTGAGTCACATGAAAACATATAATGTATACTAGTACATATAACAAAATCAAACATATTGAACTTAATATTATATGGTAATAGATTAACATAAATCAGTCATACCCAAATATATATCTCAAGATAATCATATTAATAATTGAACGATAGAAAGGAATAATTACAAACATGTTCACGGATATAAACATTATAGAAAAATAGTTCAACAATATTAAATTTAAAGACATAATACAATTATAACATCAGAGTCACATCACTATGTGAGCCTACTTATACAAAATATATACATGAACCTAACATGTTTACATACAATTAAAACTTATGAGAATAACGACGTCTCTAAGCAGTAGTGTCCCAAGACTCCTCAAGAAGAGGAAGACATGAGAAGGATACCCTATGTCTCAGTCGTAGGGAGTCTCATGCACGCGATGCTTTGCACTAGAACCCGATATTTGCTATGTCGTGGGTGTAATAAGTCATTTTCAATCTAATCCGGGAATCGAGTATTGGAATGTTGTCAAGCATATCCTTAAGTATCTTCGGAGAACAAGAAATTACATGTTTATATATTCAGGTAATGACTTGAATATGACAGGGTATACAGATTCTAATTTTCAAGCTGATAGGCGGACCTATATGTATTTAAGCTAGATGTGGCACATGATGTATGGATCATACCATTTTATATGGTGAAAACAGGCTTCTGGGTTGGTGGTCAATTGATGAAGGAAGTAGAGAGGAGCAGGCCCGATTATTCCAAGAGGGGGCTTCTGGGTACGTATTTCATTTACTTCCATGATCTAAAACTATAAGGCATTCTTTTTACTGATGGGTGTGCTTTTAGATATAAAACACCGGTATTGCATATGGAAATGTGTCTTCTTTTGCACTTTCCTGTGCCTCTCTTGATGTGTGAAATATGATGCATGCTGTCATGGATGTGTAATGCTGAAAAAATAGAGTAGATATTTAAGTATGGTAAACCTTGAATATAGTCAAGGACGGAATATTTGTCTTTGGGATAAAAACACGGCAATCCCGTGCAGTTGGCTCTTGCTAGTGCAAAGTTTTTGGTAGATCAAATGTCTGCAGTCTTCTGCTATATCAGACACTTTTGTGTCTACATTATTGTATGGCAGCCCTACCATTGCGCGGCCTGCATTCAAAAAGTGTATCTATTTTCTAGTATCTTTTTATAAGGTCTATTTTATAGTTTATAATTCTTCTGGTGGTTATAATTTTGGATGGTACCCTATGTTGCGTTAAGGGGAAAGTAGCTAATGAGTTCAGTAATTTTCTTGAAATATTACTAAATTGTGGCTCGGGCTCCATAACTGAGTTCAATTTTGTTTCAGATCTAGCTTTATTATCTGTTTAATAAAAAGCAAAAAAGGCAATGTGGCAGACTTGGATTTAGAGCTAGTTGCTCAGTTTTATGAAAAATAAGGCAGCAAAAAGAAATCGCTCTTGATTCCGAATTGAAATCAAATTGAATTCTTAGGTCCATGGACAGGGAAAAGCGAAAGAAGTCCTTGCATCAAAGAAGCTTTTTATATGATAAAGGAGAGAATATCGGGAAACACAGGGTAGAGGATGGAGTTGTGCAGTTCAATAGAAATAAATTTCAATTCCTAATAACCTTGAATATAACACCATCAAGAGGATGGATTTGCCTGTGCTTGTTAGATGTGGCATAAATGTTAATATAGCTTTTTACATGGTTGAGTCGATCATACCGACTGATTCACTAAAGGAGGAATTGGGTAAGAGAGTTGGAGAGGAATAGGATTTTGGCTGTGGGCAATGGAACAGAAGTGAGACTTTCAATGTATTCCATATCTGTGAATCACACAACTCTAATATAGTTGAATTACGGTCCCAACAGCTAATGTATTGTCCGGTAATTCGAACTCACTCATTTGGCATATCAAAGATCGCAAGTAATTAAGTCAAGTTTGGTATTCAACTCAGGATTAATGTAATACGAAAATATGCAAAGGATGTTGTATAACTTAGGAAGTTTTTAAAGACTCTTGAAGTTGTTCCAGACGCTGACAAGCCCAGACACTTTATTGTGATAACAGTGGGGCTGTAGCGAATTTTAAGGAATCTAGATGCCATAAGAGATCCAAACACATAGAATGTAAGTGTCACCTGATTAGAGAGATTGTTCAACGTGAAGGCGTTGTGGTTACGCATATTTCGACGGTCAACTACCTGACAGATCCATTCATGGAGACTTTAAGCAGTATAGTTTTTTATGATCATCTGGAGGGCTTGAGGATAAGAGATTGTACACGGCTACTTTATTCCAAGTGGGAGATTGTTGGAATATGCCTATAAAGTAACGTGTAACAACTATTTATTTGTATTTAGTTATTTCCCAGACATTTGTATTACTGAAAATTTTATGAATAAATTGAAAGTTATTTTACATTAAAGCGTGTTTGTAAATTATTCAAGTCCTGAAACTATTATGAATGAAAGAAAAGTAAAGACAAAAGCGTCTCCAGATGAACTCTTCTGAAATAGTTTAGAACGATATTCGCAGTCTTAGGATTGACTGGGCAATCGAATCTGATTACGACTATTAGGTTGAACCGTTGGATGTCAGTCTTCGGGCATAAGAGTGGAGACTCAAATGGTTAACCTTAACATATTATGAGTATGTTGAATAGACCGGTAACAAATTAGTTTAGAGCCCAAAATCGTTTACCTAACTCTAAATCTAATTGTTACACATTAAGGGTATTTTCATAATTACCTTAATCCTGAGATGAATACGTAACTTGACGTGGTTAGTTACAATCTTTGATATGTTAAATGAGTGAGTTCGAATTGGCGGGCAATACCTCGGCTGTTGGGATTGTAATTTAATTTAGTAGCAGTTGCGTGATTCACAAATATAGAAATCGTGGTTGGATTACGAAAATAATAATATCACATTATACTTTATTGATGGGTGTGTGAATAAATTAACTTGGCCAATTATTCGATAAAACGAGTCATTGAATAAGACTAGTGAATTGTACGAGACAATTCACTATAATGTCTTTCTTATTCACAGTCAATAAATGAGTTAAGAAAGTAATAACAAGAGGGATAAAATAATAATTTTAGATTCCGCTCTTGTTACTGATATTCAGGATGTGTAATATGTTAAAATATTTTATGGACCGTGAAAATAAATAGAGTTTATTTACACTAACATAAAATGTAGCGCGCATAAATCGAGAGCTGATTCGGCATCGGATCTATAGTGGAGTCGTATGATGTGAGAATTAAATAGGTCAGGAATTTATGGAGATAAATTCACCGCGTATTTGAATCCTAAGCTTTGTTTATATGTGTCTATTCAGTCTCAAAAATAGCTCAGAGAACAAGAATAAAAAATGAACTAAGTTGGACCAAAATATGTTTTGGTGCCGAGTCATATTTCCTACACATATATGTGATAGGTGATGTCATTAAAGTTAGTTAAGTATAATTATTGTATTGAATTACTTATTTACTATTTTCTAATTATTAGATAATTAGTTAAATAAAATTAATTAATTAATTAATTGATAATGATCAATTATATTTATCAATTTGATTGATGAATTTCGATACAACTAAAACTCTAGGACATCATGTAATTTTCGACAATAATAGATAAATAGAGAAATGTTCAGAAATGTTATAATATATGGGTATATTTGTAAATACTGAAATTATCTTTTGATAAATATATAATAGCAATTTGATTGCAAAGAGATAACGAGTATTATATACAGTTGTTGTTATCAACACACAAAAGAGAGAGAAATGTTTTCTCCTCTCACTACTGTTGCCGCCAAAATTAATCTGAAGAAGGAAGATTTGATTTTTCTTTTTCAATCATTTTGAGAGTCCACACTCAAATTCTTACGTAAAATTTTCCTGAGATGTATTTCTGAAATTAACGGGTGGTTGTTGGTAGATTAATTTGAAAATCGCTCGTGGAAGATCAAGTTCGTGATTTTGATATTAAAGCTTGAAGAACACAAGAACGCTCGAGTGAGTTATATCAATTCAGAAATTCTCCTATATAGAGTAAATGTGAAAATTTATTTTCCCTTAATCTATTCTTTTTAATATCGTGTATGCATGATCAAACTAAAAATGGTTTTAAATTATTTAATATGATTAAATAAGTTAAGTCAACAATTTTTTATATTCAACCCACGAACCATTCGTGGTTCAAATCTATTTTTTTTTTTTAATTTTAAAACTGATCGATCCTAGCAGTTACCTGCACCACCACATCCTCACTAAGGAAAATCATCAAGTGGACCTCCTAGGGTACTTCCACCTTCAGTACCTAAATGTGAATTTATACTAGATTTTAATTTTTTTTGAATAAATTACTTTTATTTGCTCTATGTAAAAATAAACATGTAATTACTATTTTGAGATGTGATTTCTAGTAGACAATTAATATGTAACAATTTTGCCTAATTAAATAAAATGATATGTGATTTTGTGATGATTTTTTCTAAAAAATTATTTATTTTTTATATTTGAATAATTGTAAGTATAAGTAATAAAAAAGTAACATTAACAAAACAATAAGTATATAAAAATGTTATGAAAGATCTACGATTTAGTATTTATAAAACATTGTAAAAAAACCTACCATAGCATTTATAAAATACTATGAAAGACAACATTTTTAAAACGATGTGAAAGGCTTTATATAGCGATTTTTAAACGCTATGAAAAGTGTTTGACAGCGTTAAAATGCTATAAAAATATTTTGATAGTATTTAAAAAATGCTATCGTAGGCTTATTTATAACGTTAAAAGACAACGGACTTAATAACGTCGTTATACATATCATTTTTGAAAACGTTATCGAAACCCTATGATAGTGTTTTTTTGCCGTTATCGTACTTTTTTTGTTGTAGTGTTTATGGACATAATTCTAACAATTACAATATAAGTTCACTTACTTGAACTAGTGAAAACTATCTAGCAATCAACTAATAACCTGAAATCAAATATTTACTATCACAAGATTGTTCCGTAATAATTATTATTAATATTAATAAACATGATTTCAAAATTGTTTAAAGAATATCAACTACATCTTTAGATAAAAGAAACTCATTTCATTGAACAAAACATTCGCTTTTCAATTGATTGTGCAAAACCCACTTAGATGAACTCTCAAATAGCCACGTAGAAAATTCAAATGTAGAACTTTTAAGAAGATATATAAACAAAACTTCTAATCTAAAATCTACAAAAAATGATTTAATAAACGGTTCAAAACACCCATTTGATCGGCTGGCCAAAACTGAGAAAACGAGGGGAGACAGAGAGCAAAATAAAGTAAAAAGGGCAGAGAAAGTGAGATCATGAGAAAAAGAGGAGGCACGAAGAGAAGAAACAGAGACGAAGAAGCTTACTAATGTTAGGACGTGGCAGCGCTAGAAGAAGCCTGTGAAGGTGGCGATGAAGACTTTAAAATTGTAAAAGAAGGCAAAGTGGAAGAAATAGCAGGAGGGATTCGCAAATATCGATTAGGGAAAGAGAATTTGAGATTAAAGTAGGATTAGGATATATATATATATATATATATATATATATATATATAAAGTATATATAAGCTTATGAAAGGATATATATAAGTATATATAAGCTTATGAAAATTACAAAATTAAGTGTATATAAGCTTAAGAAATAGGCCATTTTTACAGTTTTCAATGTACTTATACGTATATATATATATAAGCTTATGAAAATTACAAAATTAACCATAAGGGTAATTGGGTTATTACATTGATAAAAAATAATTATTATCTTATACATAAAAGTTAGTATATTACTCAAATACCATAGTAGTCAATACTGTTTCAGTGATCATTTTAATTTTTTTTGAAAAAAGAGAACATTTCGATATTTCGACATTACGTTTCAGAAAAAATTCTGGTCATATTTTCAATATTTAGGTTCTAAATTTTAATTTATAAATAAGAATAATGAAGTGATTATAAAATAAAATAAATAGAAATTTTATTTGTCTCATTAGAAAGAGTGTTGAACTATCATTTTCTAAAATAAATCACTTAAAAGTCCAAAATTGCATATTTACGTGTCCTGGAATTCGAAACCAAGACACCAATGCAGCTGGGCGCTTAACCAGCATGCTCAGCGCCACTGTAACATCACTTACTTGTCAAAATAATTGGTTTCTAAATTTACTAAATCAAAATACTCCTGAAATATTTTGACCCATATTCTGTACCGTTTCCTCGTCGGAACTGGAATATTTCAGTCATTTTGGCCAGAACGGAATGGAATTCATAACTATGTCAAATGCCCATAAATGGGTTCGGGGTATTACATTCTCCCCTCCTTAAGAACTTCCATCCTCGAAAGGAAGATCACTTATTTGAACCATTGGATACGCAACTAAAACTCATAGGCACTATCAATGATAAAGCACGAAACCCAAAAGAATCAAGATAAAAGCATAAAATCATATTAAATAGATGCGAAAGATAAATACCAAAAAACGTTTAATCTTATTACGCATAACATAAACATAAATATGTCATAATAAAACTAAAGCATATCAAACTAAATCAATAATTAAGACACAGATAACATGCATACTTGACTTGTAAGGTAATGGAGGAGTAGAGTGATACCAAATTGTTTAAAACCACTACTCTGATACCAAATTATAATGCCACGATTCTCGAGAGTTAAATATACATATAATTTTACAATTTCAAAAATTCTCAATTCAAAACAAATTCTTATTTAAGAAAATTTCCAAACTGAAAATCTTAATTTGTCCATGATAGGAAAACTTTTACCTTAAATAGCGGAAGCATTAAACTTATCCATGATCTAAATCTTTATCATTAAATAGTTAAAGTGATAAAGCATCTTAAATATATAGTATATAAACCTTGATCAAACTGAACTAATCTATGAAATAAAATCAAGATATGAAATCCATAATTCATGAAGTTTTCACCCATCATAATTCATAGAAAAGTATAACGTATAATAAACTACTTAAATAACTGAGTTTAACAGAAAATGTTTTCCAAAGTCTTAAATCAAATCATAAACTGAAAACATAAATTTCTCTAATTCAACTTGTTATGGCAGTCTCACACTCATGTTGCTCGTCATAATCATCTGCATCATAAACAACTGTGGGGAAATGAGTATTTTAAAATACTCAATAAGCAAACTCACATAAGAACATGCATCCACATGACATAATATATATATGAACTTGACATAATCATAAACGAAATAACATAACATACTTGATCGTGTCATGGCTCAATATAGTACGTAGATAACATGTGTCTCATACAGAATCATATAACAATCTTAATCATATATTGTCTTGGCATATTCCCTAGTTAACAACCTAATCAGAACTGTTCACACGTGAACTGAAACGTAACATCATGAATTGGGTGACAAAACTGATGAGATACATTGGGTGATAAAAATAGATAGCACACACTGGGTGACAGAATCAATTGGCACTCATAGGTGACTGAGAAACATTTACAGATGGCACCTTATGAGTGACTAAAAATATGAACAGATAGCATTCATTGGTGACGGAGAAACATATATAGTATGACACCCCATGAGTGATGAAAAATATGAACAGATGACACTCATAGGTGAAGGAGAAACATATACAGTATGACACCCCATGAGTGATGAAGAATATGAAAAGATGGCACTCATACGTGATGGAGAAACATATATAGATGGCACCTCATGAGTGACAGAAAAGATGAATTGATGGCACTCATAAGTGACAGAGAAACATATACAGATGGCACCCCATGAGTGAGAAAGACATGAACTGATGGCACTCATAATGACGGAGAAACATACACATATGGCGCCCCATGAGTGATGGAAGACATGCGTAGATGTCACTCATAGGTGACGGAGAAATATAAACAGATGACATCCCATGAGTGACGAAAGACATTAAAAGATCACATTCATAGGTGATGGAGAAACATATACAAATGACACCTCATGAGTGATGGAAAGTATGAACTGATGGCACTCATAGGTGACGGAGAAACATATACAGATGGCACCCCATGAGTAGAATATCATCCACGTACAAAACCACAAAAAACCACATTCCCTTCGTGTATCATCTTATACACATAGGGTTCATCCACTAAATGCTCAAAACTGAAGTTCTTGATAGTTTCATCGAATATGATATTCCACGATCAGGACACTTGCTTAAGCCTATAAATGGACTTCAGCAGTTCACAAAGCTTGCCCTATTTGCCTTTCTCTATTAATCCATCTGGTTGAGTCATATTAATGCGCTCTTTAAGATTGCCATTTAGAAAAGTAGTCTTGACATCCATCTGCCAGATTTCAGAATTGAGGACAACATCAATGGATAAGAGTATTCATATATATTTAAGCATGGCTACTAGCGAGACGGTATCCTCATAGTCAATACCTTCCTTTTGGGTATAGCCTTTGGCTATTAGCCTAGCTTTGAATGTCTCCACATTCCTATTCGTATGTCTTTTTTCTTATAAATCCATTTAGACCCTACGAGTTTTATCCCTTCAGGAGGATCTATAAGTTTCCAGAGTTCGTTCGAGTACATCCATTGCATCTCAACGCTAATGGTTTTTTACCATAGATTTGCTTCAGGACCAGCAATGGCCTGTAAGTAGGAGACAGGTTCATCATGATCCTTATGTGAGACTGTTGTTAAGGCATGTCCATGAGACATGTCCCTATTAGGCTGTATCACAACCCTTCTACTATGTTGAGGCTTCATAGGTTGTGGTTCTTCCATTATTGAATCGAGAACAAGTCCTGATTGGAGAATCGTATCTTCCTACTCAATAATTCCTCTAGCATAAGAGTGCTTCTCGGCTTTACACTTCTTATATAGTCTTTTTCAAGAAAATGTACATTCGTGCTAACAAAAATTTTCTTGTCAGTTAGACTATAAAAGACATACCCCTTCGTTCCTTTGGGATATCCCACAAACATGTATAATTTTAATCGACTGGTCAACTTGCTTGTCTTCGATTTTAGAATATGTGCTGGGCATCCACATAATCTAAGATAGTTTACGGATGAATTTTATGCATTCAATCTTTTATATGGCGTACCAAACACCATCTTTGATGGAACTTGGAACAGAATGGTGTGTGAGAATGTATGTTGTTGTTTTAAGGCATATCCCCAGATCGAATCTAGGAGGCATGAGTAACTCATCATGAATCTAACCATTCTATTTTGGAGTACTAGGTGTTGTAAGCTGAGAAAGAATACATTCTTTCTTAAGAAAGTCTTTTAACTTTCTTAGCAAATACTCTCCACCATGATCAGATCGTAGCGTTTTGATTTATTTTTCTAATTGTTTTTCGGCCATAGTCTTGTACTCTTTGAACTTTTCAAAGGTTTTAGACTTTTAGTGCATTAGATAGACATGTCCAAAACATTAGTAGTCATCAATGAAGGTTACAAAGTATTCGTAACCTCCTCTTGCTTGGATATTCAATGACCCACATACATCACTATGTACGAGTTTGAGGCATTGATTAACTCTTTCACCCTTCGCTGAAAATGATCTCTTGGTCATTTTATCTTCTATGCAGGATTCACATATGGGTAATGATCTCACACTTAAAGTTTGCAATGGACCATCTCTTGCAAGTCTTTTAATCCTGTCCAGACTGATGTGGCCAAGACGTAAGTGCCACAAATAGGTTAGATCGTTTGAGTCAGACTTAAGCCTTTTACTATCCCTTTGTAAATTGGAATTTACATTCGTGTCACATATCATTGAAACTATTGATTTTACATACAATAATTTTTTTATCAAACGTGTAATACAATCATTTCTAAGAATACCAATATATTTATCAATGAAATTCAAACTAAATTATTTCTCAATTAAACTAGCTACTTAAATAAGATTTTCTTCCCAAAAATAAGAATATAATAAACATTACATATAACCATAAAACTATTATCGAATGATAATTTAATAATTCCAACATATATGACAGATCCTAGTGCTCTATTTCCTCAACGGAAGCTGAATTCGCCCTCATCAAGTCTTCCAGTTTTCTCGAACCCCTACAAGGAACAACATATATGGTTAGTGACTGCAGAGTCTACAATCCATAAAAAATTAGAGTCAATCACATAACATGTCTTAGTAACAAGTACTATGCTTTTAGATCTTAACTCATTGAGTTAGTTTGGGTTGATGCGTTCACGATGCCCAGCGGCTCCAGAATGATGACACTTATCTTTCAACTTGTCCACTTTAACAGTGTCCTTACCTTTCACAACTTTTGAGTTCTACTTCTTAGCCTTCTTCGGATCTCTCTTATGTTTCTTTTTTACACTAGAGATGGAAGGCTTTCTTTCAGTAAAGTTTGCCTATCCTGTCTTCCTCTTACCCTTCAGAAACAGGGTCTGAGCAGCTTGCAGTTCCTTCATCAGTTCATGAAGTGAGTACCTCAACTTATTCATCTGACAATTAAGTTTGAAGTTATCAAAAGTGTCAGGTAGGGTCTCAAGAATCATATCAACTTGTGTCTCGCCATCTACCTCAGCACTCATAATCTCCATCTCACACAGATAACTAATGATCAACATCATATTTCTCTGACATGAGTTCTAAGTTTCATCCTATAGTTTATTAAGTTTCACACAGCAGTCCGTTTGAGCTGATGACCCTAATCTCTAAACATTTCAGTGATGTTCAACATCATATCAGCGGTAGTTTTCATGTTCTGATGTTTGTTCGCATTTAATATAGTTGAGAGTGAGGATAACGACATGATTACTCAAAAGAATAAATAAAGTGGTGTAAATAAATACTCAATCATTTAGAAAAGTATGATGCATGATACAAATACTTAAATATTTAAAAATACAATAAAATATACTTCTTCCATGATGTTACGATCAACAACGATAGCTTGTCTCATCTAAGGACAATGTCCAAGGTACCTCCTATCGCATCAAGACTCATCTCGTTTGGTTAACGCCTCTCAAAATGTCACTACATTTATCTTAACCAATCACCAATGGTTTGGTCACCTTAACCACATTGACTAGCCCCTATAAGGGATTCCAATATACTTCGGTTTAAGTGTTTAACCAATGCTTCAGTTTTAAAGGTTGTCATGAACTAATAGTCTGTCTAGAAACAGTTCTGCCTTATCACTTCCTTTACAAGTTTTAGCTTCTTAAGCAATTCGATGACTTAAAGTGACACGATTCTCAAGTTTCTCCCATTGAAGAGGGAACCGCTAGGGAAGCTTTAAACCATTTCTCGTGCCACGATCAAGTTTATGTTGATGACCTTGGGGACGTTTCAATGTAAACGAACCTCCCATTTAGTTTTAAAAAAATGTATTTTTCGTTGTTTTTCAAAAATTATAACCTTTATTAATTTGGAAAAAATAAGTTTAGAAATTTATAAACTTTTATAAAATTTAAATCTCAATTTAAAATTTTTAACTTTAATAAAATTCGCATTGTAGCTAAATTATAACCTATTATAAATTTAAACTACAATGATGCATGTACATGCTACATGACATTTTGATATTAACATATCCCTATTTCTATATGACATGTTATATGATGATGCGTGATTAATAAAAAATCATCCATTTAAAATTAATCTCCATATTGACTCATTTCTAATTACAATGCATAAAAAGAATAATAAATAAATTATAATAATTTAAATACTAGTCTTCATGGTGTCAGTAATTGTCTCCTTGTCCTTCATGAAATTTCACTAATTTTGTAACTCTTTACAACAGTGTAGTCACATTTTCAAGCTTTGATCAAAACTCTTTAATTAAAAAAATACTATTTTCCTAATTAAATAATCTCATTAAATACCCTTTTTAAAATTCAAAATTCAAAAGATAAAAGATAAAATTGATAATTATATTTTAAATTCAAAATTCAAAACATAAAAAGATAAAATATATATTTATCTATTGAATTCAAAATAATAATAAAAAAAAGATAAAATTGAGAATTATGTTTTGAATTTTAATTATCTTTTATCCGTTTAAAATTTAAAAGATAAAAGACAGGATAAGAGTTTTCGTGAAATATCACAGGTTTCCTAAACCTTAATTATTATCGCCTAGGGTTTCAGAAACCCTAGTCACAATGTAGGGTCACAACAGCAAGAGGTAGGGTAGGAGGCGGCGTGGCACGACGGTGGGGGCGACTTGTGACGACAATGGCAGTGACGTCCAGTGACGGCGGCGGCAATGATAACAGCGGTGGTGACGGTGATGGTTTTTTATGGTGACTTTTTAGGCGGTGATGGTACATGGAGTTTTAAAAAAATACAACTATTGTAAGAAAATAAATTACACAAAATCCTATTCCTCAATTTCGGCGTACATCAATTCAAAAATTGAAAAACAAAACGCCTAAAGCCAATAAATCGGGATCCATTCATAAAAGACATTCAAAACTATTTTGAATCTACCATATAAAATAATATGTCAATATCACAATATACAATGATACATACGTTTAAAATCTAAATATACGCAATCAAGAACCTAAGGCTCTGATACCAATTGTTGGATCAGATTTTAAAATTTAAGAAAAAATCAATGAACCACGAACGGTTCATGGGCCGAAAATAAAAAAAATTCACACCAACCATTTAGTCATCTTAAATATTAAAATCATACGATCATGCATACTTAGTTAAACATATTCAATAGAGGTAGAAATGATTTATACCTTATGTTGTATCAGAGAATTTCAGACTTGGTGGAATCCTAAAATTGTCTTTGTGCTCTTCGTTCTTCATAGAACTCGAATCAGCCTTCACACCAACAACCACTCATAGAATTCAGAATTATACCTCAATCGGATGTTGATCAGGAATTGAGTGTGGGCTCTCAAAATAACTGGAGAAGAAAAATCAGATTTTTTCTTCTCCTCTGTGTATTTCAGTGGCAATTAAGGGGATGTATAAAATTGTATTTTCTCTGCTGTATGTAATCACACATTGTGTTAGCATTTAGGGATGCAACCCTATTACCATCTCTTATATAATAATTACGGAATTTACATATATATATATATATATATATATATATATATATATATCCATATATGTTAAATTATCAAAAATTGACCCCCTAATATTTGTTATTGCCAAAAATTGCATCTCCATAGGGTCAACGTTGTGTCGAAATTCATCAATTTAAATTGATCTCCATTAATTAATTAATTAATTTCTTTTATTTACTAATTATCTAATAATTAAAAAATAATCAATTAATTAATTGAATACTAATTACTTGCTCTTCACTAATTAAGTGACAACATCCATTACATATGAGTTCGAGAAATATATCTTAGTCAAAAACATATTTTTGGTTCAACTGGTGTTGTTTTTCATTTATGTTCTTATGAGCTACTCCCGAGACCGAATGGACCAACATGAATAAATCTATAAAATTCAAATACTCGATGAATTTAACTCCATAAATTCCTGACCTATCTAATCTTGACTTATCGTACGACTCCACTATAGGTCCGATGCTGAATCAACTCTCGATTCATGCGCTTTACATTTTCTGTTGGTGCAAATAAACTCTTTTATTTCATGGTTCATAGAATATTTTAACATATTACCCTTCATGAATATTAATAACAAGAGCGGGATGTAAAATTAACAAGGGAGAATAAGAGTAGGAGGAGGAGGAGGAGGAGGAGGAGGAGGAGGAAAGGGAGGAGAGGGAGAGGGAGAGGGAGATGAAGAGGAAGAAGAGGAAGAAGAAAAGGAAGAATAAGAAGAAGAAGAGTTGTAAGTTAGCCTAGAGTTTCAAGCAAGGCTAGGGAGAGGAAGAGGAAGATGTAGACGAAGAGGAAGAAGAAGAAGAGGAGGGGTGGATGAGGAGGAGAGGGAGAGGGAGAGGGAGAGGAAGGAGGCTAGAGATGAACTAGCCATCTTTTAAGTGTAATATTTCTATTTATGCTTCGATTCGTTTAATGTGCTAACAAGTTTTAATCTTATTTATATTCAAACTCTATCATTATTTTCTCATAATCCACAAAGTATGTTCTTTTCCATATAAATTCAGCCATGTTTTATTTATGTGATAATTGTTATTGATAAATTTATTTTGAATAGATCTTTTACTGTAATATTGCAATAGATATGTTGCCGAATTTAGATAAGTCATAAGATAAATCTTAGCATATTTTAATAGATTTTTTTTTTCAAATATCGAATACATTAACACTTTTATAGTCCTAAATTACATATTTTTTATTGTATGTTTGAGATGTAGCATTCAACTGAGTTATACTTCCCAATCAAAGTAAAAATAGTTAAACAAAGCTTAAAAATAGATTTCCCTATGCCTTGTTACTTTTATTGTTAATCACTTCCATTATTGAAATCTTGAAACAATCTTTGATCTAATTATTTTTCTTAGTTTCTTCATAATTTGTTTTTCTTATTATTTATTACCATTGAGTGTTCTGTTTTGTTAACATTTTCTTTATGACACTTCCTCTTAGGGTCGACACCTCAGTATATATTGTAATAACTGTAAGTATTTTTTTAGCATAATCATAAGTTATCAAAAGTTGGCTAATTACATAAGCACATGAATTATTAGAGTCAGGGAGTGCATTCACAAACAGTCATTTCGTTCCATAATTGAAGCATGTCATCTTCGACGTGTTTTTCTTCCCACCATGTTTTCCTCTTTTCCACTCGTAGCTTGTCACCTTCTTTGGCGCCGGTCTATCAATATCATCGTTTCTTGGTCCATTTTTATTGTTCTTGCGTGGCCTAAATGCCTTGTGAGAACTTGAGTCAACCATAAAGGCACAATTTCAAACTCAATTGCCTCTATGAGATTAGCCTCAAGCTCTAAATGGTGTGCCACATCATCAAAGGTTTTGACATTCATATTATCTTTCAAGACTTAGGAAGAGATCAAATGACATCTTGGATTTGCTACTCATCAGTTAGGTCATTTCCATTAATCCTTAAATCGTGTATCATGTTTAACATGACTACTAAATGTTGCTTCACCGTATGATCAATATATTTCTTCTAAGGGTCAAGTTTCATGGTCTAATTGCGTAGCCTAGTGGTTGAGGTGCCACCAAATCTTTGTTTGAGAACTTCCTGCATCTCCTTATGACCCTCAAAAGCTCCAATGAGGTCACTGTGCATGTTGCTTAACAAAACAAAGCACACACAGCAATCTTTCTTTTGCAGTTTCTCATAAGTTTTGAGCTTTTGGACGTGCTACTCAGTACCACCCTACGCATGCGGTGTCATGGATTGGGTTAAGGCCTCCAAGACCTCAAGCTTATTGAGAACATAATAGATCTTTGTATGTCAGATATCATAGTTCTCCCGTCCAGTTTCTCACCTCGGTCAAATCAGCAACGATTCCCTTTGAAGCCATTATGCTACAATACACAAATATGGGCGTTAATTCTAGAACTTATTGAATTTACAATGAATTTAAATAATAATTAAAATTACAAGTTGCAAAATCAAAATTCACCGCGTTCATAATGTGCACCACAAATAATTTCAATAAGTTTAACTTAACTTTTACCGCACATTATGTATAGGAGTGAAAATTATTATTTTTTAATTCAACAATACTCTCACAATTATCGAGGCATATATCACATAAAAATTCATATCCATATATTTTTATTATGATGTTATGTGATAAAAGAATAATAAAAAGCCTTGATATTTAAACAAAATTACTAAGCATTTATATAACAATTCATATTAATAATTTTATAGTATTCAAAACATGATCAAACATATAATCATACATATAGTTCATGATTAGAAAATATATATTTTTTCAGAATTTCTACTCATCATTTAATCCATTTTTATTTTGTAAATTGATACTTTTTATTACGGAATAAATAAAAATGTAAAACTGCCAAAAATAATAAAAGGATCGGGTCATCCCAACCTCCCACTTATCGGAGGTGTCAGAAAATGACACAGAGAACGACCATCACACATCATCTCGAGAGTAGGCATCACTGTTGGCTACTCACCACCATTTTTCTCCAATATCCTAAGGCGGAGAATGAGATTCACTTGCCGCTTACCGTCATCCTTGTTTCTCACCCCTGCCTCTATTGGCCTTCAGATGGCGAATAAAGACTGGTGATATAGTTTTCAACAACATGTCACTATCCTAAAATGAACTACTCACTGCACTCTCTTAAGTCGCGAGTGGGCCTTGGTTGGGAGAGTCATCTTTAACTTCCAGACGTTCTAATTTTTATGTTCTTCAAGTTTGTTCAAATTAAAAACTTAAAATATTGAAATATCTTTGCTTTGGCTCATCCAAATATAATATATGATATATTGTTGGAAAGCTTATGAAGTCTAGTTTCATAAAAATCATGTGTTAAAATTGTTGATGCATAAAATATGTCAGCATCGATTGTCGAGAGTACCGTTACGCATCGCTTAGTGATTCATTTTAGGGTTTGTAAAAATCAAGAACGGTCGTGAAAGTAATAGACAGGGCACCAGACTGGTACCCCATCTAATGCACTACTACGATCAAGTCAGTAGAGTGTTTGAAATAATATTAGCAATATGAAGAATTGCTTACCGTTTAATGAGGATCATCATATATTAATAATTATTTTTTATATCAGTCAAACGTTCAGGTTCAATGTATCTTCTTCTTTATTCTGATAATGAATTAAGATATTCGTGGAGAATATTCTCTGATCAGAATATTTTAATTATCATCTTATCATCTTTACCAACTATTGAGATTACCCGATAGATTTGATGTGTACCTATCATTTTCTTGTATGACTGATTATTATATCTTATCGTGACAAAATGATATCGACTATCTCGAGTAGCCAAGATCCTAGGTATGATATTATCTTATCATCTGTGTGACCTCGGTAGTGTAAGTATAAGTGGGATCGTGTCAATCGATCTGATCGTGGAGGGTGCCTCGGTCATCATGGTGACTTCGATCATGAAGGAGTCATCAGTTTGGACTTAATGTGGGTCCTACCATATAAATGTGAGTATTGGGCCTTGATCGAAAATATTATTAAAGGGCTTTAGCCCGGGTGTTTTTCCTCCCCTATAGTTTTCCCCCACTTCTTGTGTCTGGAGCATAGCGACAGAGTCGGGAAGTATGTTGTGCAGGGAGCCATGAGCTTTTACCCAAGACTCTGTCTTTGCACTTAATCGAGTGTTAAGCATACATTGGCGTTGAGATCGTGAAACAGTAGAGTTTATGTCCAAATATCTAAGTATTTAATGTCGGTTCATGATGGCGGCTCAGAGCATCTTGTGACTGAGACGAGCTTTCTTCATATTTGTCAATTGGCTCTTAGTAAAAAGGTTGTCATTTTGATCAATATTGAACTTCTTCATGTGATGACGTGCATAACCATGTCAGATGTGAAGCTCTATGGTTCAGATTTGTGCGAGTTGCTCTGAGTAATTATCAGGATTGAGTCTCTATGATTTTCATCTGACAATCAGACGGCTTGAGTTGGATCGGTGGTCATAACAACAAAACTTTCACACCTTCGCCTGAACACATCTTAAGGACTTGGAGTTAGGATTGAATTCCTTTGACCTGATGTAGGCGATAAGACGGTCAATCCGTTGTGATTAATTTACTGTAAGGTCCACTTGACGCTATGACGTTATTGAGTCTTCTTAAGGATCGTATTTTTTCTGAAATCTTGTGTTGCATCCTTGTGTTGATCTATACTTGACCATTTATCTAGTACATTACTTTGGCATCTCATGTAGCGTGGCGGATGATGACTTATTACACTCAATGGTGTGCTTTGCGAGTGTTCTTCTTGCCACCTAGAGTTACATTTTCATATGCTTTGGTTGTTGACTATTTCTCGTAACTCAATGTCTGAGTTTATTGGTCTGTCCTAGTCACGTAGTGATTCGACTGGCTAAGTCATCTGTTGCTTTGTCTGAAATTTATAGTGATTTATAGCGTAGCTTGGCACAACGAGTGTCATTGAGCTAGCCTTAAAGAAAATCGAGCAGTTCTTTCCTCGGAGAATAAATGACTTTTAGGTATCTATGGAGTGATGCCCCCATCATCGTGCCTTGAGTTTAACAATATTCTTGAGTTATTGAAGGTCCTTAGCTTCTATACGCCTAGAATATCGACCAAATATATCCCATCAAGTAGTGGGTTTGTATTTGGTATTATTGACGTTCTTCATTTGAAATGAATTGCTTGTTCTTCTGCGCTTGTTGTTGCATCTCTCTGTGCTTATGTGTTTGCGCATGAAATTCATCAATGCTTTCACTTTCTAGCAGAAGGTTTTGGAGCCCTCTTTGCCTCGTTTGCTCAAAGCGTGTTTGACGAGTCCTTGATGGTGATGTCCTTTAGAGTCATCTTCAGTAGAGTACCAAGATCCTTTGTGATTTGTGAGATTTTGGCTAATCTCGATACCATAGTCATCAGTGTGACTTGGGTGTCATTTTTATAATTGTGATTCTGGGTATTGCAGATATCTAGGTAACTTCGGGTACCTTAATCATCTATATGACGTAGAGTAATATAGTCATCTGGGTGACTTATGGTGCTTAGTCATATGGGTGACTAGGGGTACTTAGCCATATGTGTGACTTGAAGTCCCATAGTCATCTGGGTGACATTGAGTGTTGTAATTATCTGCGTGTCTTTGGATCCAATATAATCATCTAGGTGACTTTATGTACCTTAATCATCTATGTGGCTTGGAGTATCATAGTCATTTTATGTGACTTCGAGTGTATAGTCATCTATATGACCGCCGTTGTCATCTGGTGACTTCAGGTACCATGAAATATTATAATGGTCCTTTTACCTTATGTAATGTCTTTTCTCCTATTTGTCTTAGGTAAATTATGAGGTCTTGGTGATTGTGACAATTATCAAAGTACTTCGTCCCAACATCCCGCGTACTTATGTGCACGAAATATTACTGTGGCATTTTTCCGTAGGTAGGGTTTTTTCCAATCATCTTATGTGGTAAGGATGCTTCGTTAGGCCGTCGCCTTGGATGAGATCTTTTTGCCCTCCATAGGGTCTCTCCATATGCCTTGTTAGGCCGTCGCTCTGGGTGAGGTATTTTGTCCGATGGTTCTTTGACCTCGGGTGCCATGGAATACTTTCGTGGTCCCTTTCCCTTTGTAAGGTCTTTCTCTTGATCATCCTTATAATCAGGAGACCTCGTTAGGCCATTGCCTTGGTTGATGTCTTTCGTCCAATCATCTCTTGTGATCGGGTGCCATGAGGTACTTTTGTGGTCCTTTTGCCCTATCTATGGTCTTTTTCCAGATCATCCTTAGTGATCGGGAGGCCTCATCAGGTCGTCACCTTGGTTAAGGTCTCTCATCCTATCATCTCGTGTGCTTGGGTGCCACGAGATACTTTCGTGGTCTTTTTACCCTTTTCTTCTAGTCATCTCTGGTGAGTAGGAGGCCTCGACGGTCGTGGCCTTTATCGAGGTCCTTCATCCAAGCATCTCGTGTGCTTGGGATAGCTACTCTGCGGAGCACTCTTTGAATCCTTCCTTCAATTTTAGAAATTTGCTATGATTTTCCCTCATCCTTGTGTCTAGCTTGAGAATCTCTATTGATATGCGAGCAAATCTTTACATTCGACTTCATTGTTTGATGTCCTGAATGCATAGCCCTTTTAGTTATGGTCTTCTATGATGATTTGAGTATCATTCTGGCTTTGCTTCCTCATGTGTTTGCAGAGCCATCCACGTTGAGTGCCCCTTCCATGTTATATGGTTCTTTCCCCATGCCTCTATCCATCGTGTCATTTTGCGTGACATATTTTGTACGGCTCGAGTCCTCTTTCTCTTGGAATGGCGTCATCTCTACCTCAAAGTCATCTAGTTCTTGAGCCTTGATTGTGGTCTGAGGTTCGTATCTTATGTTGAACTCGTCGAGCACTTCCATCGTCTTTCGCATGTACTCTTCGAACATTTTGTAAACTAAACACTAATAGGCGGTTCCTGCGTTCTTCAGTCTAAGCGACATGACTTTGTAGCAATAAGTCTTTCTCTCAATCACAAAGGCCGTCTTCTTTGGGTTTGATGGATGCATGAGTATCTGATTGTACCCGGAGAAGGCATCCATGATACTAAGCATCTCGTGCCCCGTTGTAGCGTCCATCAAATGATTTATTTTTAGAATAGGGAAGTTGTCCTTTAGGCACGCTTTATTCGAATCATTGAACCCTATACAAGACTTCCACTTTTCGTTCTTCATCTTTTCCTTTACCATGTTGGCCAAGCAATCTTGGTAGTGGGCCTCTCAGGTCTTGATAATTATGCTTGCTCTCTTGCGGGAGCCTTTGTGTAACATATGACCTCTCGGGTGCTAGTCATGCTTGCTTTCTCGTGAGAGCATTCACATATTTTGTGACCCCTCTGGTCTTGATAATTATGTTTGTTCTCTCGTGGGAGCGTTTGCTTAATCTATGACCTCTCGAGTCCTAATAATTATGTATGCTCTCTCGTGGGAGCGTTTTAACTGCACTTGTAAATTCCTAGGGAATTTACATTGGATTTCTATTTCTAGTATCCTATCCCTTACCGAGCGGGCCCAAACGATCCTCGACCTCGTGCTGATGTATCATGGTGATATAATTAAGAGATTATGATACTTTATATTATGTCCTATGATTTTGTTGCTTATAATGGTTTCATGCTTGATATCATACTAAATTAAAGTTCTTTAAAAAATATTTTGAAAAGAATAGTAAATTTGAGCATAAAAATTAAATAAAGTAGCTCAAAATTTTAATAGAGATCATCGACGTAACTCTTGATTTTGAGAGAATAAAAATCCAAAATAATTTTAGATCCAAGATTTGTGGTCTGCGTCCGAATCTTAAAACTTGCACTTGTCCAAGATGTTAAATAATATTTATTGTATTATTTTCCTCAAAATTTTAATAGAGATCATCGATGTGACTTATGATTTTGAGGGAATAACAAATTTAGAATAATGGTGATCAGAGTGGTGTGGTTCGTCTCTCGATCTTGAAGCTCACTCATGTCTGAGATATTAAATAATATTGATGTAAATAATTACATTATTCTCCTGACATTAATAGCACATCAAATAGTGTAAATTAGTTAAAGAGAATTTTACAATTTACTTAATAATAAACAAATAAATTACTTAAAAATAAAATAAATAATAATTATTGTGGATAAATAAATCTTCCATTGAGTTTGTATTTATTGCATATTTGCTCCGCCATTTTTTCAGGGGTGTTCATTGTTCGGTTCGGGAGGTTATTTGACCAAAAATAGAACCGAACCAAAAATTTTGGTTCAGTTGTGTACCGAATCGAGCCGAACCGTGAAGGTCAATAGAACCAAACTGAACCTAATTGTGAGTTTCGGTTCGGTTTGTTGGTTCGACATTATCAGTGTAAAAAATAATCCAGGAAAATTATAACATCAAACCTGCAAACTTTACATATCGTCAAACTAATATTTCAACATCAAAATTAGGATTAAGACATTTTAGAATTTGTTACTACAAATCCCAAAACAGAAATATATTCCTTACATACATCTACAAGAAAAATCAATACAAATTGAATTAAAATATGCTATTACAAACCCTAAATCAGAAATAATCAAGCTTAAATCTATTATTACAAACCCTAGATTAGTAAAAATAAACTTAAATCCTATAATTATAAACCCTAAATCAAGAAAAAACACTTATAATCTACAATAACAAATCCTATATGCAAAAACATATTTCTTACATCTACCGCAAGCATATCTGAAGGTACGATGAACGAAGTCATCCTTTTAGGGTTCAAAGATGCATATATGATTCTGAAGGTGCGAGCACATGAACGAAGCCATCTTCTGAGGGTGCGAGCACATGAACGATATGAGGTAGCAAATCTGATGGTGAAGGTGTGAGCAGATGGAAATCTGATGTTGCGAGCAGATTTGAGGCTTTGAAGCAGATATGAGGTAGTAAGGCTTCGAAGCAGATCTGAGGGAGTGAGGTTCTAAGCAAATATGAGGGAGTGAGGGTTCAAAGAAGATCTGAGGGAGTCTGGTTCAAAGCAAATCTGAGGGACTGAGGGTTTGAAACAGATCTTATCAGAGTGAGTGAGGGTTCAAAGAGAAGAGACAGTAGGAAGGGAAGAAATCGAAGAGAAGAGATGGGGAAGGAGAGAGTTAGACGAGGGGGAATAAGCTTCTCTGTGTGAGACTCTCACATTGAGAGGAGAAAGTGAGATGATGGGGAAAGGCTTCTGCGTGCGAGAGGAGAGAAACGAGGGAGGACTAAAGAACTAGGGTTTGTACTTAGTGTGCGTGCGCATATATATGATTTATTTATTTATACTTCGCTTTGGTTTGGTTCAAAATCACGTGGTTTTTCAAACTGAACAAAACTTGCGGTTCAGCAGAAATGCCGAATTAAACCAAACCAAGGTAATATGTATAGCCGACCATTTTAGGTTTGGTTCGGTTTGAAACAATTTTGAACACCCCTAATTTTTTATTTAAAACCTGGCAAAACTGATTTAGTAGAGCTGATTGGGCCATCTGAAAAAGGAACAGGTGCTGGGCTACCTTTCTGGGGGTATGTCTCTAAGAGGCACAAAGGCCATGGAAGTGCGGACACGTGGGCTGCGAAAAGTCATGGGCCAGATCACGGGTCAATCCGCAGGTTGCTAGGCGTGGATAAATTCACGGGTCAACCTGTGGGTTGCGATGGGAGGGTTGAGCTGGACCTGGAGTGCATCTGGGCTTGGCACAAGCTGGGCCACACGCTAGGGTTCCTTAACTCTCTCCTCTTCCCCATGGGCCATTTTAGTAAGCTCTCTTGGGCTCATTTAATGGACCCATGGGTTAGATCCGGGTAGGTTAACTCGCCGACTGAAAAACCGGGTAAGGATGACTTCCACCGCTGTAGGAGTGAGTTTGGCCATCTCCAGCCATCGTTGACAGTCGAAAAAGGTCTAGATTCACCGAAATTACAGCCCGGTGACTGAAAGTATGGATAAGGATGAAGCAGCCACCGTCGGAGGCGTGTAGGGGCGAGTGCGACCTTCACCGATGATCGTTTTTAATAGAAATCATCAGAAAATGCCAGAATTCCTCATCTGAAACATTCTATTAACGTCTTGGAGCCTGAAACCACTCCATTCTAATTAGATCTGAGCTTCTTAGTTCGACAATGGAGGTTCTCACGGATCCTCCGTCAAATCTAACGGCTGTGATGGAGTGAGTGCGTTCGCCAGTGAAGGATTCTGACGACCTGGACGTCATCGTGGACTGGTTGTTGTCAGCATTGGTCGCGTTTCACGGCTGCTCGCTCACCGACTTCTGGATTGGTGGATTTTCATCATTTTTTAACGACATTGGCAACATTTTGCCACACAGTGCAGTTGTTTTAGGCAACAACTGTGTTTCCCGGCGGTGACGATCCTTCACTCAAGGTGGCTATGCACTGTTCAATACTTTCTCCACTATTATTCTTCATGATTTTTTTAACCGGATTGTTTCACCGTTTTAGCGATAATAATGATGGTGGATAAAATTTGTGATCAATTTTGAAAAAATAGGAGATTTACATTTTCACAAACGACGCTAAATTGTTGGTGCAAAAAATATATGAGCAACATTGTCGAGAAGACTGCTATGCGTCGCTTAGTGATTTGTTCAGGGGTCTGCAAAAATCAAGAACGATCGTGGAAAGCAGTAGGTAGAGCGCCGGGGTGGTGCCCCATCTAATGCACTCCGACGATCGAGTCAGTATAGTGTTTAAAATAATATTAGCAATATAGAGAATTGCTTACTTTTTAATGGAGGTCATCATGTGTTTAAAATAATATTAACAATATAGAGAATTGCTTACCTTTTAATGGAGGTCATCATATATTAATAATGAATATATGACGTTTAGGTTCAATGTATCTTCTTCCTTATTATGATAATGAATGGAGATATTTATGAAGAATATTCTCTGATCATGATATTTTATTTATCATATTATCATCTTTAATAACCATTGAGATTTTTTGCTAGATTTGATGTGTGCCTATCATTTTCTTGCATGACTGATTATTATATCTTATCGTGATAAGAAAATAGTATCGCCTATCTTGAGTAGCCACGATCCTAGGTATGAGATTACCCGTCATCCGTGTGACCTTGGCAGTGTAAGTATATGTGAGATCGTGTACATCGATCTGACCGTGGAGGATGCATCGGTCATCATGGTGACTTCGGTTATGGAAGAGTCCTCAGTTTGGACTTAATGTGGGTCCAACATAAGAAATGGAAGTATTGAGCCTTATTCGAAATATTATTAATGGGCTTTAACCTAGGTGTTTTTTCTCCCCTACAAAAATCAAATAACCCATCATGCTATTCCAAGATCAAGCATTCGAGATCACATCAACTAGGGTTTCAAATTTCTCATTAACCACACATCTAATTAACATATATTTTAAGGGCATGTTTATGAAAATCAGAGTTCATCATACATGAAAAATATTGCATAATTTTTAACATGCATAAAAAAATCATCATGAAAACCCTAATAGCCATGCATATCATTTTAACTGTAAATCTCAATCACTTAGAAGCTCAATGAGAATGAAAGCAATCATATAGGTCTGTTACCAAGCTTAGGAACATCTAAACCTTTTGGAAGTCTGTTTTCAATAAACTTCAAGCCGAAGAATTGAATTTAGACATTCTTTTGAATCGCTTCACGTTCTTGGCCTCCGATTATCTCTTTGGAATTTCTTGCTTGAATTCAGTTCTTACTTCTAGAGTGTAGAACTCTATTTCACAGCCTAAAGATAACAAAGCTTTCGGAGAGAAAAACTAGAGAAAATGAAATCTTTTTCAAGGTGATTATGCAAATGTTTGGATCATGAAACAATGAGCCAAGACCCATCTTTTGTAGTTTTGTTGGACAGGTAACTCGCAAAGTTGAGTTATCATTGCATCAATTTGAACCTTCCATCTTCAATAACTCAAGGAGTAATTGGAAGGTTTTTAACTCACGGAGCCTCCACGGTATCCATTTTTTGCAACTCACAAGGGTGTTTCAAGAACACTTCTCTAACACTTGAAAGAAGATAATGGAATCTGAGAGTAGCAAATGGAATCTTGCAGACAAAACAAGTAGGCTAGTTAGAAAGAATGAATAAAACATAGATAGAATGGTAGGAGAGGGACAAAACAAGGTAAAATCATCAAATCCCTCCGAATCTGTGAAAAAAAGGTAAAGTCATCAAATCCCTCCTTGAATTTGTGTCCATTTTTACTTTGGTCTCAAAAGCTTCGAAAATGAATACTACATTCACTGTACTTTCAAAATGCCATCCCCATGGTTCTTTTCAATTAGGCATTAGAAAATGAGACCGAATGATTTTGAATGATTTTAGGGTATCTTAAATGTAAATGGTAAAAGTCATTTATATCCATTGAATTTGTGTCATTCTTAGTCGTCCCAAAACTTTAAATAAGAACAATATTATCCCTAAACTTTCAAAAAGTCAACCCTAGTGGTAATTTTTAGGCATTTTAAACTCCATTTTAGGTTATCTGCTCACTCCATTTTCTCAAAGCAGTTAGAGCGCAACGATTCCAATGAGGAAACTAGCAAAAGCCTAGGGCATAAGTCATTCTCATTGGATTAGACCAAAGGAATAAAACCTCATGAAAATGAATTGGAAATGTAAGAAATAAAAATAGATAGAATATTAGTAAGCTCATCAACTGTAAGTGATGTCTGTGTCGTTACAGAACAAAGTCAGATAATTGACAAGAATAAAAAATGATAAGTGAAGGAGAAGACAAGATAACATTAAAGCGCTATATAAAAGGGTAAAAAAATAGATTTTGCATCGAAAAGTACCCTCATGCAATTCTAAAATTGTTTGGCCCAATTTTTTGAATGTAATTTTAGAAAGAGAAATTGCGTCACAGACTCTTGAGAGTGAAAAATGAAATTAGAACCCTCCTACCATTTTCACGGAATGTGACAATTTTTAGAGAAGAGAAGACTAAAACAACCTCACACTAGATTTTTGTCTAGCAAAACATTATTGTTAAACTCTATCATCCATTTAAAAGTTATATTGGCTAGATCTGAGGTTAGTAAAATATTTTTAATAGACCCTAGCAGTTTCTAAATTCAACAAAAAAAATTTTAATTAAAAGGATAACTATTATTTTCTTCTATAAAAAAGTTGAATTTCATTAAAAAGGATCGAAGTCTTAATTTTTTTTTAGAAGGGTTGTTACTAAAAAAACACTCTTTAAAAAATGCATTCTTTTCCAAAAAGAAAAACGTTGTACTAGCTAGTAGCGTGATATTCAACTAATCAAGTTGGATTAGTTTTGGTTTTACTTGTACTGAATTTGCTTCTTGTTTTTTTAACCAAATTAGATTATATTGAAATACAAAAAATATAATTAAGGGGTTTAAACCGTTTTTTATAGAAACTATTTATTTATCAATAAAACTAATAATAAAATGGGTAAAGAGAAATCAAGTAAGAATATGTTTCTTGTTTGCAAGTCTTTTA
This sequence comes from Datisca glomerata, assembly GCA_003255025.1. Lineage (NCBI taxonomy): Eukaryota > Viridiplantae > Streptophyta > Magnoliopsida > Cucurbitales > Datiscaceae > Datisca > Datisca glomerata. The sequence continues at coordinate 504,774 of QANY01007839.1, forward strand.
TTGGCCTCAATATCAAATAACTAAGATAAATATATAATTTAAATTTTTATTAACTACTTTTTGAGGTGCAATATATTTTCAGGTTAGGAACCTTCAAAATTTAAAATCATGAATTTATCTTTTTAAGAAAAATGATGAATAATTGGAATTAGAATTGGAATTATAGAATAGTCAAAGAAAATTATAGAATTGGAATTATAGAATAGTCAAGTTTGCACTTTTAAATTTCACAAAAAAGTTCCATTTAAATTGATTTACAATCGATATTGAAAAATTGAAAAACAGAAACAAAAATCCAATTAAAAAGAAGAATAATAGCCAAACGCGTACTTTGTCAACGTGCCAATATTTCTTCCTCCCCTCCACCAAGTCCAAATCCAATCTTCAGCTAAAACGCTTTCGTAAAAGATCAAGATTTTTCGAGAAATCCTTCATTTCTTCCCCGGAAAGAAATTTAGAAACTTAGGATTCAGTATCTCTGAGCTGAACGTTGATCAGAGCTGAAATGATTTGATGATTTAGGGTTCTAATCTTCTGGGATTTCGATTTTGTCATCTGTAATTTGTAATTTTTTATTCTTCTATGCATTTTGATCGGACTCAATTTGATCGGAGTCAATCCAGGAGATGTATAGCAATTTCAAGGAGCAAGCTATCGAGTTCGTGAAGCAAGCTGTGCAGGAAGATAATGCTGGCAATTATTCTAAGGCCTTCCCTTTGTATATGAACGCATTGGAATACTTCAAGACCCACTTGAAGTATGAGAAGAACCCCAAGATCAAGGAGGCTATTACCCAGAAATTCACCGAATATTTGCGTCGCGCGGAGGAGATCCGTGCAGTGCTCGATGATAGGGGCCCTGGTCCGGCCTCCAATGGGGATGCAGCGGTGGCGACCAGGCCCAAGACGAAGCCCAAGGATGGGGAAGGTGGAGATGGGGAGGATCCAGAGCAGGCTAAGCTGCGGTCGGGGCTTAATTCTGCTATTATCAGGGAGAAGCCGAATGTCAAGTGGAGCGATGTGGCAGGGTTGGAGAGTGCAAAGCAGGCGTTGCAGGAGGCTGTCATTTTACCCGTGAAGTTCCCGCAATTTTTTACGGGTTAGTTTAATGTACTTCCTGTGATTAATTGTTTCATCGACTTAAGATTTTTTCTTTTTTTCCGGATTCATTATGGCTCTCATTGTGTGGAGCAATTTTCGTTGTTGTTTCTGGTGAAAGTCTTAGTTTTTGATTCAATGATTGGAAATATCCCTGATGTATTCAGTGATTGGAAATATGTGTGATGAGTAATTGTCAATAGAATTGGATATTGTTCAAATTTTGATAGCTGCTACGTTTGAAGGACCAAGATTAGTTTAATCTCATTGAAAGATAGAAGAAATGGCATGAAGAGTTTCAAATGCTTGGATTGCCGATCAAAATAAAGAAGTTTCAAATGCTTGGTTATACTAATCTTGGTTCTTCTGCTGCCTTAGCTACCAGGAGGTGAAGAGAAATTGCGCATCAAACTTTCAATTAAGTTTATTTATTATTTTTAGATGGTCAAACAAATATATATTTGGTATTATTGTTGCCATTTTTGTTCTGTTTCTGTCAGTATAACATTAACATCATTATTGCTGCTTTCCTCTACTGCCCAATTTTTCCACGAATATATATTGTTTGGTTTCCCAGTTATATATGTTGCTCACTTAACATAGTTCCAACCATTTGGTTTTGGATGTGAGAAGCTTCATGATCATCTCAATTAAGCAATGAGTCTTTGACTGGACTTTCTTCTGTGATTTATGAAACACAGGAAGAAAAATTGTGATAATCCATTTGGTTTTGGATGTTAGAAGCTTCATGATTATCGCAATTAAGCAATGAGTCTTTGGCTAGATTTCCTTCTGTGATTTATGAAACATAGGAAGAAAAATTGTTGAGCTAATACTTTGGTTTTTTCCAGTCTTGAGAATGAGAATGGATAACATTACACACCTCTCTCTCTCTCTCTCTCTCTCTCTCTCTCTCTCTCTCTCCTTTCTCTGTCTCTCTCCCTCTCTCTCAAAAGGTGGTGGTTGGAGAGTGGTACATGGTGAATTTCATCTTAATTTAATGTTGACTCTGTGAACCTCCTATCTATCATTGTGCAAACATTACCTTTTTACTGATAAAAAAATAGTTGTGCAAACATGTGTAGCACAATGGTTTAATTTCCTTTTTTTTTCTTTTCGCTAGCAACAATGGCTTAATTTCATCCTTTAATAAGTAATTTTCTTATCATCTATAGGCAAGAGACGACCTTGGAGAGCTTTTCTTTTATATGGCCCTCCTGGAACTGGGAAATCTTACTTGGCCAAGGCCGTCGCAACTGAAGCAGAGTCAACATTTTTTAGGTGATAGTTCCGTCATGATGTGTTCTATTGCTATCAGTTACTGAAAGAGAATATGTACATTATCACATGTGTCTTGTGTTTTCTTTTTTTCATTTTTCTTCTCTCTTGTAGTGTTTCTTCTTCAGACTTGGTCTCCAAGTGGATGGGTGAAAGTGAAAAGTTGGTTTCAAATCTTTTCGAGATGGCTCGTGAAAGTGCTCCATCAATCATCTTTGTAGATGAAATAGACTCCTTGTGTGGTCAGCGTGGTGAAGGCAACGAGAGTGAAGCATCCAGACGTATAAAGACAGAGCTCCTTGTGCAGATGCAGGTAACAGTTACATGCTGAGTGAGAGGTTTATATGTTATTTATGAAATAAACTGTAAGGTTCATAACATCCTTTAGTTGCTCTATAAATGTGTGCTTTCTTTACAAGCCACTTTTAGCTAATGTGACCTGCAGCTAAATTTGCTGTAGTGGATGGGAAGTAAATTGAGTATAGAGGGAAATGGATCAAATAATGGTTATAGTTATAGAGGTCAGGTGAGAGAAGGTTGTGTTTTGATAAGGTTGGATTTCTTTTTTTTTTTTTTTTTCCTGTAGGAGTTAATGTTGGATTTCTTACCAAGTACCAATTGCTTCCAACTGAGCTTAAGCCTGCACTGAGCTGAAGAATCCTTAACATAGTTTTGTGGACTGACTTGGATTATGATTTAGGATCTAACATAATATTAAGTTTTCCACTTTAGTTTTCAGTTATGAGGCTTGTCAGGCGAACGTTGGAGTGCCACAGGATCATATACAAGCATAAAACTGAGACCTTGAACTTGAGATGGGAAATTTAAGTTTGAGGCAGAGATTATGACGTTGTAGGACTTATGAGGTGTAAAGGCTAGAGAGTGGAGCTTCGCTTTCATGAATCTAGATGCATGTCCAAGTCCTTTATTCTCAAAGAGAGTTAACAAAAAGATTTTGTTCCAGATAACAGCAGTGTCAATGAACATTGCTACATATGTAGATTGGAAAAGAACCCCTGTGGGATTGATGGCAAATAGTTTTATTATTAGAAGGGATGATTTATTACCTTTTGTCATTGGCATATAATCAACAAAATTTTAGAAATAAATGTTGGCAATTACTTTCTAATGGAAACATATTTCATTATCTTTGTATTCTTACTCACTCCAAGTAAGTTCCTATATATGCATGTAATCTTACTCCGGCGAAGGTTATGTTTTCATATAAAAAAGATTTAAAATGACCAACGCCTTCTAAGATTTATGTATCTGTATGGCTGGACCTTATTCTTCTTATTTACTGTTAGGGTGTTGGGCACAATGATGAGAAAGTTTTAGTTCTTGCAGCTACAAATACTCCGTATGCTTTGGATCAGGTAAAATGAAATATAGTAGTAGTTTCATTCATATTTAAAAACTAATTAATGGTAAGTGGAACTATAATACAAAATCCAACTAATCAGTAACAATGATAGGCTATCCGTCGGCGTTTTGACAAACGTATATATATTCCACTTCCAGATTTGAAGGCTAGACAGCATATGTTCAAGGTACTGAGAATTATACTTGATTTCACCCTTCTGTAGTATCGTTTTTCATTTCATACTTAATCACTTGCTAATGTGGCTGCTATTACGAGCAGGTACATCTAGGAGACACTCCTCATAACTTGACTGAAAGTGATTTTGAAAGCTTAGCTCGCAGGACCGAGGGTTTCTCAGGTTCAGATATTTCAGTTTGTGTAAGTGCAACATGGAATAGAAAACCCTGTGCTGCTCTTGTACTTTCTTTTATTATTGTAGTATGATTTTAATGAGAAAAAGAAAAAGAAAAGTCACGAAAGGACAAATCAAACTCGTCTTGTAGTGTAAGAGAGGGTTAGTAAAGAGCAACTTACTCAGCTGCTCTTCATTCTCTTCTGTGAATCTTCAGGTTAAGGATGTCCTCTTCGAACCTGTTCGTAAAACGCAAGATGCTATGTTTTTTATTAAAACTTCAAATGGCATGTGGGTGCCCTGTGGACCAAAGCAACCGGGTGCCGACCAAATTACTATGCAGGAGTTGGATGCACAAGGATTCGCGGCTAAGGTATGTATGCATCCCATGAGAGATGATTGGTTGTGTTTATTTTTTTGCTTTACGCAGGTCATTTATTTCTATTTTTCACTTTCATATATTTTTAGACCTAATCTGCTTAATATATTGAGCAAAATGCAATATTTGGTCATCGAAGTCACTCTCATTCTCAATTTAGTCCCTAAAACTGGTTTTTTTGGGTAATAATTGAAGATGTTGCAATGGAGTCCTTATGTTAGCCTTTAGGGTGTGCTTAGTATGAGGGCATCTTTGCCCAAATGCCTAGAATGTGAGGGTAAGTGACAGATGTGTCCTTTTTTGCTACGAGAAATCGTAGGAATTATCATTCTCTCATTTGAGCGTATCTTGACACCCCCTTGACACCCCCTTAATTGAGGGGGTATCTTTATGTCCAACATTCTCAACATTTTTTTCTTCTATTTATAATATTCTTTTGCATATTTCATCAAACAATTATATTATAACATTCTCACTAGTCACCACTATATCATAACATTCTCAATTGTTACTAAACAAAGTAATTTTAATTTTACAAACATCTTACTTTCCCTTATATCTCACAATCTTATTTCAGAAATCATTTACTCTCAATCTCATGTCAAACGACCTCTTAGTTTTGGCATTTAATATTGAGGACTTAGACGACCGAAGCACATTTGGATGTATACACATGCATGTCATCAAGAAACGAGAGGTTTCATGGTTTAAAGGTTTGAAGGGACTTGATTGTAGCATTTAAAAATATCTTGTATATGATGAGATAATTGGACTTACAATGACTAAATTGAGAATCAAAATAAACTTGGACCAAAAATGCAATTTTCCCTAATAAAAAGTTATATAGAAAAGTGAGCTCTGACCATTTTCATGATACTTAAATCGATTAGGCTTATTGCTGGCTGATTGTTTTGCAGATTCTTCCACCACCAATCTCAAAAACAGATTTTGATAAGGTGCTTGCTAGGCAGAGGCCTACGGTGAGCAAAAAAGACCTTGAGGTTCATGAGAGGTTCACAAAGGAGTTTGGAGAGGAAGGTTGATGAATTTGGTGTAATTATGTCACATTGATCATCCATTGTTATTGAGTGCGACCATTATGAATTGCATTTTATCTGTCACAACCCACATCAAACAAGTTATAATATATACTTTGTGGGATTTCTTCAAAAGAGATTAAGAAAAAACAACTGATGATTTCCTTGTGTATTGAGCTAGAAATACCCAAGTTTGATGTTTCTTTAATTGCTTTTCTCAGGTTGTATAAATGTTTATTAATGAAATTCAGCATTTTTTTTATAAGAAGAAAGACTAAGTTGTTCTTTTAGTTTAATTTCTTCAAGTTTCCTCAAATTTTCTTCTTAAATCGCTACCATGATGCGCGTTAGAGATGGATCTTCACCGACGCGATTATTTTGCCGTTGTGTTCTACCTTTGCCAACATTTTCTTTTGAATAGCTTATCATGGATTTATCTTATGGTTTTTACTACATTATGATGTATATATCATCGTTGTGATTTATGCTATGATAACAAAGATGAAGAAATGTTTGATTGATCTTCATGCACATGTTTAGTGAAATATATTCTCAATGTTCGATGACAACAAACATTGAGAATACCAACAAGACATGAAGATGGATTACTTGAAGACTCTTTGAGTTTCATGTAATTTTAGTTTCTTGTTATTAGGAGGTTGACATCATATTCATACTTTACGTAAGAATGACCTTAGGATGGATTAGAGCCGATCTATTTTAGACTAGGCTCTGAAAAACTGTGTTTCCAAACATAGCGAAACATGCTACCTCTTACTCATAAATTATTTAACTATGAGATATTACTATAATTACTAGCATTTGCGTTTCACATTTATAATTTAGCTTGTCCAAATTCATAGATTGCTATACAATAATTTTTTTTAGTATCCGATCATATCATATTTGCGTGTTTATATTATTTCACTTGAATGCGTTATCAGTATCTAACAAGATGAAATATAACAGTGAACAACTCTTACAATTACACCTTAAGGTCGTGGGTCTGAATTTAGTATCCTCAATCCATAGAATTTGTGACATTGAGAGAAAAATTATTTGCAGCTAATTATTAATCATTATTAGAGAAAAATTTTACTCATCTCCCTCAAACTATAGGTAATAAACGGATTACCCTAAACTTTAAAATGTTATACTTTTAATTTTAAACTATATAGAAGTTGTCAATTTTAATGAAATGACATTGTTTCAATTATACGAAAAAATTATAAATACATAATTCAAAACCACGTGGTTTCAATAATACCAAATACCATAAATCCATAACCAAACACCTACACCAAATTACCCTAACCCGAATTCACTTTCCCTTTCACATCTTCTTCATTCTGCGAGGGATCTCTCATCGAACAAGAAACAAGGAACAAGTTCAGTACTGAGTCTACTGACCTTGTATATATGGAGCTCTAATTGAAAATTGGACAGATTCTACGCAATGGAAACACATGATAGAAATCTTGACCTTAGATGGAGCTTGTGCCTTTCAATGCCACTACAGGATTTGAACTCTCGAGGACGAATAGTTCTGTCAAAGTCATTATCTTGGGATGGATCTGCTAAAAGATCAGTTGATGACGATGGGTCTGATCTATAAGAGAAAGTCTGAAGTTTGAGATTCAACCACATAACCATCTGAGTCGTACTTAATTCTTCATAGGCTAAGTTTTGATTGTACAATCACCATCACTTCACTTGTATATCAGTTGTTCAAAGAATAAATAATCAATGCAATAACAATAAATCTATCCTCCCATCTCTTTTGTTATTGCTTGTCAATATTTGGTTGCATACCAATGAATTCGACCACAGTTTGTGGTTTTCATGCACCGGAGAGAGCCTCCGTAAGAGCTTCACCAACTACTTCTTTGCTGACCTCTGCATATGCTGAGGTAACTAGCATGATTGATTTACCTTGTTCTTCTAGTGATCATTGTTATGGCCCCTTTTATAGCAAGTATACGACTCTATAATACTAATAGCTCTCTGCTTCCCTTGTGATTTGTTCAATCTATCGTTTGCATAGATGAATATACAATTTTAGTGGTCTTGCATGGAGTGTTCACAGTTTAATTTCGGTTCAGCAATATTATCAAACCAAAGTAATTATGAAAAAGAACCAAATCGAACGCAACAAAAAGTTTTGTTCGGTTCTACCTTAGTATAAGAAAATATTAATTTTAAGATATTTTCAAATGATATTATTGAAAAAATAATATAACACTAATGTTTTATTTCGGTCTGGTTCGATTATGTTTCGTATGAAATTACATATAAAAAATAAAAGATAATAGAGAAAACTACAAATCACACACTCAAACTATTCAATTGTTGTAATTTATAACCTTAGACTATCATTTCATTCATTTAAATTCTTTATTATTTTTTTCATTCAAAATTAACATTCCATTTATAAATTCAACGGGACCGTTAATGAGCACCGGTACAACGTCATTTCAATTTTTAGAAATTAAAAAGGGAATCCAACTGTTTGGCCCTTTTCACAAATCATCAGAAGGATTGCCAATAAAAAACCCACTAAGGCTTCACCCAGGCTCTTTATCTCCGATTGAACTTCCTCCAATCATCACCAAGGCCTCTAAGTCCAACTACGTGTCGGCGACCAAAATAAAAGCGAAACAATTTTTTTTGTCAAAGTTACATTATAAATTTTAAAGAAAATGAAAAATATGACTCGAACTCACGATCTCTAAAATATAAGTGTGATAACTTAATCAACTTATCCAACCCAACTTGTTGAAGCCAAGTGACTAATAAAGGGTAAAAAAGCCTATATTTCTCTCTTCATCTATTTCTCTCTCAAGAAATTCCAGAGATGACTCTGATTTTTTCTTCTCACGCTTCAGGGCTTCTTCGTCGGCAAAATTGATGCCGTGTTCGATCTCAAATTCCATTTTAACCATGTCCACCGCCTGCACTACCAAACTCCAATGGGCCTTATCGTTAGAATCAGAGAATACCCACTTCGTCCTCAACTTTCCACTCTATTTAATTACCCACTCTATGTTTCTATGTTCTTCTATAAAGAAAGCCCCTATAAAGAATTTTTCCTCCAAGTTAGTAAAAGTTACGATGATAATGATGAGAGAAGAGAGAAGAGTAAATGCTCTGTGTAAATCTTTGTTTGGATTCAATCTCCTGCTTGCATTTATTACATGTGCTTGTATTTATAGAATTTTTTAAGATATTGATAAAATAAAAGAATGGGGAGTCCTTTGTTATTCTCGGAGACCAGGCCATACTCCCCCAACATTTTTGGTAATGCCATCATTTTCTTAGGATCATCCCCATGTTTATGAGATCTTCCCAAAACGTGACCCCATACTTTGTGTGTTTCTTTCAAATACTATGTTGACTATATTGCCTTTATAACAACCGAATCAATCACCCTCATGTAACTCTGATTTTCCTCTTGATTGGTTCTCCTCCGTTCATGTGGCATGATGAAGATTTTACACTTGTTCATTTGCCCCCAATACACTCAACGAAATTTCATTCATTGTGGTTTAATGGTTATGCTTCATGCATGTTTCGGTAGAAGATTAATTGATTGAACCTTTTGCCTTTTCGCCGTTTATTGAAACGTGCAAGCATTAATAACATACCAAAAATATGATTATTAAATAGAGAAGACGCGTACCGCCATCGCTTTGTTTCCCGCTATCACTGACACACTTCTTAGAAGTGACACTTTGTCATCAACTTTTGCCGTTTCACCTTCCTGTTCTCGGTTATTCGTGCATAGGGCGTGAGTTTTAAGCTCTTTCAGGACATGTCTGTTTTCCTTTTTCTAGCTGTCATCTTCCCATTTCCCGGTTACAAATGATAGTTGATGCAATCATTCTATTTATTGTCATCAAATGCCTGTTACACACATTTTCGCTCACACCTTCCCTGGATAAGTCACATTTCACTCTTTTTTAATCCATCAATTCCATTGCATTTATTTTTCGCGTTCATAGCCTACAAGAAGCCTTCATCTTCCTCGTTCTTTCTTTACTTTTTCCTTGCCCCTGTAAGTTTTCTCTTTCCCATCCATTCTTACTCTCATTTTCTTTTCTGCAATTTTCCTTTCTTCTAGTGGGTTTTTTCGTTAGCCATGGAGGACGAGGGAGAGTTTAAGATCTCTGTTCCCCTAGTTAGGAACTAAGATGAGTTCAACCGATTTACAGACCGTCACCGAGATGCATTTCCTTTGCATGTAATCTACGCCTTTGAGGATGGGGCTGGCGCGACCTCCTCAATCCGAGTAGAGAGATCAATGTCACCAACGCCCCGTTCTTATTGTAGAGGTTGTGGATCCGTTGTCTTCATCTTCTCAAATTCCTCATGCCATCCCCGTCCCTACCTCCCGCCATGTGGTTGTCTCCAGCTCCTCAGAGTCTGCTAATTACGAGCAAGAAGAAGATGATGAAGAGCAGCGAGAAGAAGAGGAGGATCGACGAGAGGAAGAAGAGCAAGATATATTGTTCTGGAACCTCTATGAGGAGATGGAAATGTCAAAGCATTTACAGAGCAATATGTGGGGAGCTGTTGATGGCTAGCGAAATGTTCGTCGAAGGATCGAAGCTAATGGCTCATCACAGAAGGCTCTAGCTCCCGTTGCACCTCCACCTCCAGTTCTGACTGACAACACTCCACCCCGACTGCTCTAGCTAATCCTCCTGCCCCCGCAGTCGAGGATACTTCAGTACGGGCATGAGCTTCTCCACTTCCTCCTTCGCCTATTCAGAGGTCTGCTCCCTCAACCTCTGCCAGTTCTGAAGGGAGGCCTAAAGGACCTAATTTATGGAGGTGGCATCAATACACTGTGGCACCTCCTGTTTTAGCTTTCTTAAGTTTCCTAAACTATCCTCGTTCTTCCCACATTATCTTGAAGGGGATCCGATCCAACGTAGACACGGTTGCTCTCTGCCATATGTTTGTCAACGATCAAGTCATTGGCCTTTGTCATGGATTGACGCAGGTAACTTTTCTTCCTTAGCATATTTCTTTATTTTGCTTCTTTCCACTTTCTAACACTTGGAACTTCTTCTCAGGCTGTGGTCTTTCACAAAGATCTCTAGGAGCATTTGTACTATTTGAAGAAGGAGATGGCGGGCTGGAAGAGGAAAATGAAGGAGTGTAATAAGGTGATCGACACTCTCCTTACTGAGCGAGATAACTTGAAGAAGACCGAGGTTGAGATTTAGGGAGTCATCGCACTTCTCACTGAGGAAACAGACTCCTATGACGCAGAACAGTCGAGGCTTGATGACTCTTTGAAGGATTCAGAGAGAGCTTTTACAATTTTTGATGAGAACTAAACTTCCTTCGATTGAAAGTTGGCCGTTGTTAAAGAAAAGCTGTTGGCTGTGAAGGTGGCTTTGGCCAAGACCGGTGAGCAGGAGAGTGAAATTGAGGCCTAGTACCAAGCCATACTTGATAAGGCCAAGGGGATGGCATATGGTGCGGGCTATAAGGATGACCAAGCTAATAAAGCTCCCCGTTTGTTGCTCGTTGACGTTCTTGAGGATCCTTCAAAGGTTCAGTCTGAGCCGAATGCTTTCATTCCCGCTACTACAGTCAACATTTTTGACCTTCCCGTTCGAGTCACTCCTGGAGAAGGGTCTTAGCTTGTTTTTCCTTGCCTTTGTTACTTTTTATGTACTTTTTTAACTTTCTTGTACTTTTACTTTTCAAAGGATCACCTAATAATTTTTCCCGAGCATTAATGAGATTATCTTTTATAGTTTCCTAACACTTCACTAGACTTGCGACTTCTTCTTTGTTCCCTTTCTTTTCAAGCTTGCAATTTTCCTTTCTTTATTTTTCCTTTTCTAAACACTTAGTAAAAAATTGCACACACTTTGCCTTTTTGGCTGTCCGCTTACTTATACTTGCTCAGTTTCTATGTTTGTTCAAAATATAAGAACATGATTCACTTTGTTGGACTTATAGTAGTTTAAACCAGGCATGTATCCGCGTACATCATTTTTGAACCGTCCACTTTCACAAAGTTTCTATTTTGCATAGTTTGTTTGTTGACCTGTTTCAAGTTTTTACTCTCCTTCTTTCACCCGTTCTAAAAGATATTTCTGTTTCTTAGTTTTCATTTGAGAGTAGGACTTATGAAATGCCCCTCTCAAGGACTTGTGCCCTTAGTTCATTTTTAGAGTAAGACTTATCATTTTCCCCTCTCAAGGACTTACGCCTTTAGTTCATTCTGGGAGTAGAACTTATGAACTGCCCCTCCTAAGGACTTATGCCCTTAGTTCCTTCTGGGAGTATGACTTATGAATTGCTCCTCCTAAGGACTTACACCCTTAGGTTCTTCTGGGAGTAGGACTTATGAACTTCCCCTCCCAATGACTTAGGCCTTTAGTTCCTTCTGGCAGTAGGACTTATGAACTATCCCTCCTAAGGTCTTATGCCGTTATTTCTGTTGCTGTTATTAGAGATAAGGAGAGAGTTGTCACTAAGAACTTTTACGTGAAAACCCTGGGGGGAAAAACCACGAGAAAATATTCACTATAATTCATTTTACAACTTTAAACAAAGTATTTCTTTAAATGGGCTTTATTCCACAGCTTTGGTAGATCCATTCCCTCTTCCGTTTTCAAATGATAGTATCTGCTTTCACCCACTCCACTAATGATGTACGGTCCTTCCCATGTGAGCCCGTGCTTCCTTCTATCTTGAAAATATTTCTTAAGACCAGATCTCCCTTCTAAAGTTCCCATTTCTGTACCTTTTTCTGGAAACAAGACTTTTTTTTCTGATGGGAATGGGACATTCGGATCAGGGTTGCTTCTCGCTGTCCTTTTAGTTCGTCAAGGATTTTTCTGAGGAGTTCCTCATTTTGTTATTCATCCTGCGCATATTTCATAGTGGGGCTTCCAATCTCAATAAGAATTACTGCTTCTATTCCAAAAGCTAAAGCGAAGGGCATCTCTCTCGTTGTTTCTCTTGGAGTAGTTTTGTACACCCATAAAAATGTCGATAGTTCTTCTACCCATCTTCCTTTTGCTGACTCCAATCGTTTCATTAAACTTAAAGTATGATTCAGTTCAACCTTTTTGATTGTTTGTTTCCCTGTGGATAGTATAGAGTGGAGAATCGATTAGTAATCTTCATCCCTTTGTAGAAAGTTTTCACCATTTTTCCTGTGAACTGAAGCCCGTTTTCTGAAACAAGTATGTTCGGTATGTCGAATCTGCATATGATATTCTTCCACAGAAATCCCTTTACTTCTTCTTCTCGTATTCTTACAAAATCTTCAGCCTCAATCCATTTGGTGAAGTAGTCCACTGCTACTAGTAAGAAACGTTTCTGGGCAAGTGCCATTTGAAGTGAACCGACGATGTCAAGTGCGCATTGCATGAAAGGTCATATACTTATTACCGTTTTCAGTTCACCGGGAGCCATCATAGAGACTTGAGCATAATGATGGCATCTATCATAGCCCTCCACATTTTGTTTGACATCTTGATGCATTTTGGGCTAGTAATATCCCTCCTTCAGGACTTTGTGAGATAGACCTTCCTCTAGTATGATTGTCATATATCCCTTCGTGTATTTCAGCTAAAGCATACCTGACTTCCTTTTCTTTTAAGTATTTTAAGTACGGGTCTGTAAAGGATTTTCTATACAATAATCCATTTATTAATATGTACCTGGCGCTCTATTGTTGTACTTTTTTTTGGCAAGGAGCTTATCCTCTGGAAATATTTCTTTTTTAAGATGACGAACTATGTCATCTTACCAAGTGAGCTCCCTCCCTACCTCCACATCTGCTACGTTGTTCCAGGGGAGCGAGACACTTGATTTTTATAGAAATTCTATGGGTACGTTTCTCTTGTATGAGAATTTCAATTGCGATTACAAATTCACTAGCACGCCGGCCTGTCCGTTCTTAGTTCTTGGGATCTGCTGGATTTTATAGCCTTTCAATATGCCTAGCAGGTCCTTTTCCCGTTGTAGACAACTTAACCATCATTTCATCTTCCGCTACATATTTTCCTGTGACCTGTTTCACAATCAACATGGAACATAATAGTTTTACATCTGTTACCTCATATTTTCGTAGCAAAGATACTCCCGCAATTAGCACTTCATATTATACTTCATTGTTTGACGCGTTGAATCTAAAGGAGATGGAATGCTCTAGCGTTTCTCCAAAGGGGGTTTGTACTACTAGCCCTGCTCCTGCTCCTTTACTATTTGAAGCACCATCGACATACAGTTTCCAATATTCATTTTCAACTTTTTCCTGAGGCTTCTCGTCAGCTCCCTTTCTAGGGAAATCTGTAACAAAATCTACTAGTGCATGCCACTTGATGGAAGTTCTGGGTTCATAGTGAATTTCGTACTGGCTTAACTTGATTGACCACTTCACCATCCTCATGCTTACCTCTAGAGAGTGCATAAGACTTTTAACAGGTGAGTCTATAAACACTTTGATTATATGTGCCTGGAAATATTAGCTTTCCTGCAGTAGTTACAGTTGCTAGTAATAATTTCTCCATCCGTTTGTATCTCATCTCGGCTACCACCAAGCTCTTTCTTATAAAATATATGAGTTTCTGATTCCTTTCTTCCTCTATGATGAGTATGACACTGACAACTACTTCAGAAATGGTAACATATAGTAGGAGTTCTTCGACCGGTACTAGTTTAGAGAGTAGAGGTGGGAGTTGTCATATATTCTTTGATTCTGCTGAGAGCTTCCTCACATTCCTCGTTCCATCCTTCCACAGAGTTATCTCTCAATTTTTCAAAGAATGGTTTGCACTTGTCTGTAGAACTTGAGATGAATCTGTCCAGGGTGGCTAATCTTCTCGTCAATCCTGTATCTCTTTTCGGTTCTTTGAAGATTTCATCTCTATGATTGCCTTTATTGGTCTGGATTTACTTCTATGCCCCGTCGCGTCACTAGATGCCCGAGGAACTTTCCCACAGCTACCTCGAATGTGCATTTCTCCTGATTAAGCTTCATGGTGTTTTTCCTTAGGATTGAAAAAGCTTCTTCAAGATCCCGAACATAGTCTCCTCGTTTCTTGCTTTTGACCAACATGTCATCCACGTAGACTTCCATGTTTCTTCTGATTTATTCACGGAAGACTTTGTTCACAAGCCTCTGATAAGTTGCACCTGCATTTTCAGCCTAAAAGGTATAACCTTATAACAATAGATACCATATTCAGTAATGGAAGAAAACTTTTCTTGCTCAAGTTGGAACATTTTTACCTATTTTATCCAGAGTATGCGTCCATAAAGCTAAGAAATTCATGTCCTGAAGTGTCATCGCCCATCTAATCTATCCTTGTCATTAGATAATCATCCTTAGGACAAGCTTTATTTAAGTCTGTGAAGTCCACACAGATCCTCCATTTTCTATTTTTCTTCCGTATCATCACCACGTTGGCCAACCACTCTGGTTAGTTGACTTCTCAGATGAAACCAACCGCTAAGTGCTTTTCTATTTTTTCCTTGGTGTCTTATTCTGTTCAGGGGCAAAGCTTCTCTTCCTCTGCTTCACTGATTTTTCTTATGGAAAATAATTTCCTCATGAATACCCAACATCTCTTGCGCCATAGACGTAAACACATCCTTATTTTTTCACAAAATTCCACCAATATTTCTTTCTCATCTATTTTTTGAGGCGGGCACCTACGTTCGTCATCTTCTGCATTCCCTCTTCCAAACACACAAGTTCCATTTCTTCTACCACCTCGTACCCTCAGGCCATCTTTCCCATCTTTTGCTTTTTCTGTGGCCATTTTCTTGACAGATTCCAGAGCGGTCACAGAATAGATGCGAGCAGCAGCTTGATCTCTTATTATTATTTTAACTCCCTCAGGTGATGGATACTTGAGTACTTGGTAGAAAGTTGAGGGCACGACTTTCATCTTGTGGAGCCAAGTCCTCGATAGAATAACATTATATAGGGATGACGTGTTCAGGATCATAAACTCGGTCATGTAGTTAAAGGGTTTTGCAATCATCGGGAGAATGAGGCTTCCTTCCGAGTAACTAATGGTTTTGTTAAAGCCTATCAATGGTTGTGAAGTTCTTTGTAGCTTATGTTCTCCTATTGACATTTTCTCTAAGGTCACCCAATATAGAATGTTCACAGCACTCCCGTCGTCGATCGAGACTCTCCTTAGTAAGAAGTTACCGACTTGTATTGAAATGACAAGAGCATCATTGTGACATCCGTCCTGATCTAAATCTAGGTCATCAAATATCAACGGGAGATTTTCGTTAAAACTCGAGGGTCGTTCAAGGTGTTTCTCTAGTATTGACTTCTTGTAGTACATTTTTCTTTCCTTCCTAGTTGTCCCTTCCTTTTCTATAAGCACAATAACCTTATCGACGATCCGGAAAGGTTGTTTCTCGTTGTCGCGCTTGTCCTCCCTGTGTTTATCCTTTTCAACTTCCCGTTTTTCTTCTTTTTCATAAATTGACAGAGATACTCATCTTTAATCAGCTGCTCGATGTAGTCTTTAAGTTGGAAACATTCATTTGTGTAATGCCTACTGCTCTTGTGAAAGGAGCAGTACTTGTCTTTATCTTTGAACTACAGTTCTTTTATGAGCGGGGCTGGTTTCTTCAGCCAAGGCTTGTCTTTGATCGTGTCCAGGATTTGGTTTACTAGAACGGTCAACTGTAAACCCCTTCACTTGGGTGTATTCTGTCTAAGTTTTATCCTCAGTATTATGTTCTTTCCTGCTTGCTATTTCTTCCATCATCTCTTTCCGTTCCGTTAGACCTTTTCCTTTTGGATCTCAAACTTCTTTCCCGCTTCCTTGATTCCTCTATCTCCCGTTTAGCAGCTTTCAGTAGGCTTCTTTTCTCCTCTTTCAGAGTAACGTAGGCTTGCACCTGTTGAAAGGTTTCTGCCATGGACAACGGTTTCATGTTGGATAGATCTTCGAACAAGGGTGAGTTTAGGTCTAACCCCCGCCTGAAGGCCAGGCTGGCAACTCGATCATCGTAATTCTCAATTTTTGTCATTTCATCCTTAAATCTGTGGGTGTGTTCTGTAGTGACTCCCCTCTCTTGGTAGAAATCGTTAAGAGATACTCTGTGTCTTCCATGACTGTCCGATAGGTACAGTGCTGTTCTAGGAAGACAGAGGACATAACAACAAAATTAGTAATCAAATGCACAGGGAGGGAACGATACCATTTCAGAGATCCTGTCCAGATTGGTGGGGAACATCCTGCACATCAGTTTATCATCATATTGATACAGCGCCATTGCTTGTCCGAACCACTGGATGTGGTTTACAAGATCTATTTTCCCATCGTAACATTTAAATTTGGAGGTCACAAAATTTTTGGGTATGGGTGCCGTTAGGATTTCTGGGCTTAATGGAGTATGGGTGAGGGATTCGAGGTTGGTCTTTCCCATACGTTCTAGGTTTCTCATCTCCATCATTTTTTGCTTCAATAATTTCTCCACCGCCTCTTTCGTTATGACCCCAGACCTACGAGCTTCTCCCATAACCTCTTTCACGTGGTTTTGGGATTGGACTTCTACTTCCCCCCATCGTACATTTCCGCTGTTCTCATTATTCTCCTGTCTTACACTTGCTCGTTGCCCTCTGAGTGGATTTCTCGTTCCTCGTTATTCACCCTTTGACTGACTTTAGCACGTATTCTCGCCACCTCTTGTTGAAGCATGTTGATATGATCCTGGATAGTCTGTCATGCACTGCACAGTGCCTCTGTGTTCCATCTTTCCATTTCTTTCATCCCGTTTAGAATTGTTTGCAGCATTTCTATCGGTGGGGTTAGTTGATCCATACTTGGTGTTTCCGGAGTGTGTTTCTCATGTTTTTTTTTCTCTCAGCCATCAATGAAAGTACCAATTTGTAAATGATTTTTCCTCCATTTTAGTAAAAGTTACTATGATAATGATGAGAGAAGTGAGAAAAGTAAATGATCTGTGTAAAACTTTGCTTGGATTCAATCTCATGCTTTCATTTATTACCTGAGTATGTATTTCTAGGCATTTTTAAGATATTGATAAAAGAAAAAAGGGGGAGTACCTCGTTAGTCTCGGAGACCAGGCCATCATCTTCTTACGATCACTCCATGCTTGTGGGATCTTCCCCAAATGTGGCCACCATACCTTACATGTTTCTTTCAGCTACCATGTTGTCTATAGCTCTGATTTTCCTCTTGATTGGTTCTCCTTCATTCATGTTGCATGGTGAAGATTTTACACCTGTTCAACCCCAAAACAAACAGAAGTGCTAGAGCGTTGTAGGCATGGTTGCTCGAAAGGGTTGGTTGGGTTGAAGACTGAGTTTTGTTTTGAATAAAATGATGGGTTGGTTTTACTCTATATATATAACGGAAGGATGTAGTTTTATTCTGAGTTTTCTTTTTAATTTCAAAAATTGAAATGTTGCATTTTGGTTTCAAGAGCGACTTCGTTGAATCATGTAACAAAATGTTAGTTTTGAATACAAAATGTAATCTTAACATTATAAATGATAAAAATAATAGCCTAAAGTTATAAATGACAGCAACTGCATAGTTTGACTACGTAATTTATAATTTTTTCAAAATAATATAAAACTAAAGTTTTGCTTCGATTCGGTTTGAAAACTATCGAAATATCGAAGCGAATTGAAACTTCGGTTCTTTAATTTTGACAAACCGAAGCTTCTAAAGAACCGGCCGAACTGGTCATTTTTTATTTCAGTTCGGACCGGTCGGTTCGGCACAAAAATTTTCAACCCTAGTATTGCAGAGGCTAATGAACTAGAACTATTTTGTTTAGGTGTTTGGGTGTTGAGTTTATGGTACTTTGTAATTATTGTTTGTTAATATAGTTTTTACTGTTTATCTTCTTACATCTTTAATACCCCCTCTCTAAATACTGTTTAATTCCGCGCCTTTTGGTATCAAAACCAAACCTGGTGGGGATAATACTATTTGTTAATACAGTTTTTACTATTTATCTTCTTGCATTTTTAATACACACTCTTTAAATTACTGTTAATTCTACATCTTTGGTATCAGAGCCAAATCTGGTGGGGATAATACTGTTCATTTACTATTTCTACTTCAAATTCTACATAATTAAACTGTTCATCGCCTATTATGGCTGGTTATTGATATTATTGTTTGCGTATTTGCTTACATGAATAATTTCTTATATCTAATCTCACTCTCCACCCGAGTGACTGGTTATTCTTATAATTGATTATTTCTTTGTATTATTTGTTTACTTAATCTGTGAATCTGTTTATCAGAGGCTGACGTACCAGCTTCTATTTGGTTAGCTTCAGGGACCTAGGCAAGACCTCTTAAATACATAAATTCTAAGGGTTGGGTGGTTGTAGAGGCGAAAGGGAAAAGAGTGAAGCCTAATAAGAGGTTATAGAAGTCACCACAAGGTTAGTAACAAAATACAATATGAAATTCTCAATAATAAGAATAATTTAATTATTTTGAGCAATGAGTAGATTAGTTAGAAGTAATTCTTCTTGTAACATTAAGTCTACAATAAGTGCTATACCTGACACAATAAGTGCTATACCTGACACAATAAGTGAAGAACACTTTAATTACTATACAGATGATCAAGTAGATAATAAATTTGAATATCTTCTAAATGATCAATTAGATCATAGTGAAGAACATGGCAATACTTTTCAGATGATCAAATAGATCATAAGGTATAAAATATACCTAAAATCCACAATAAAGTAATATACAAATCAAAATGGTCTGATACTTCCTTCAAGTCTCAACATCATGAAAAAATAATTGGAAAAATACATGTTCTTAGGAAAAGGCATGAAAAAAATACTTTCTTCTAATGAAACTAAAAAACTTACTGAGAATATTAATTACCAGTCTTCCATTTCTAAGATTAGTAAGTCTAGAAGTTCCTTTTTTTGGATAATTTATTAGTAATAATCAAGATTTTAAGATTCAAAAATTAGAACAAGAATTAAGAAATTCTAAAAATTTGAATCCAGATACTCCGAACCAATAATATAAACTAGATTGGGAAGGTCTAACCAAACATAATGACGACCCAACCAATCTAGATAGACGTAATAGGTTCAGAGATTCATATAATATGGATCAAAGAAAAATCATACTTGTTGAATGGAAGGCATTCATGCAAAAATATAAATTTGATATGTTTTTCCTTGATTATATCTAGGATATTTAAGAGAAAAGTACTAAAGTAATTCCCAAATCTAAATGGGTCAAGGAAGACTCTAGTGTGGTAACTATCAGTCATCCACCACCTGAAAAAATTCTAATTAATGAATAAAATTCTCAACCTAAAGAAGATTTTATTGAACTCTTCCAAATTCATTATGAGAAAACTCTTGATGAAAAAATACATAAAAAATTCGAAATTTTGAGAAACAATATCTCAGAATCAGATAGCCATAGGTTAGAATCTACCTATGAGTCATCCATAATTCATAATTCTTCCAATAATAAAATTGAAGAATCATGTAGGTCAGAATCCTACGAATCATCCACAATTGATGAACCTTTAAATAGTATTGAGGAACCATTCAAAGATTTTTAGAAATTAAATCACCTGTCAAGATTATTGACCATGACAGTATCTCTAAATTAGATATTCATAGGTTAGAATCCACCTATGAATCTTCCACAATTAATGAATCTTCAAATATTAAAAAAACATTAAAGAATTTAAAAACTAATGAATCATCTTATTCTGGTATGATTGATAACCAAAATAATTGTTCAGAATTTGAATACCTTACTAATAATAAACTTCAAGAATTAGAGGACAGTAGTTCAAATTTAGAAAGCCATAGGTTAGAATCAACTTTTGAATCTCTCACAATTGATAAATCTTCAAACGTTAAAGAAACATTAAAAAATTTAGAAATTAATGAATCATCCTCTTTTAAGGACCTTAACCATAAAAATTCTTTAATCACTACTTCTCCATTCATGATTGCAAAGGAAGAAGAACCTAATAAAAAATTGATTGAACAACTCAATCACACCAATCAAAGTCTAATTACAATAGGAAAATAATTAGGCAAAATTGATAATCAGGTTGATGATCTTCATCAATCTAATGAAACTTTGAAAGAAAAATCTTTAATAAATCTTTTAGAAAAAATCAATTTAAACAGATTCAAGAACTGATGAATAAATCTGTTGAATCATCTTCATCCGATAAGATTAACAGTCTTTCAGGATTTGAAATTGAATCTGAAAAATTTGATAAAATACTTCAAGAATTAAAAATAATTAATCAAGACGGTAATTCAGGTTCAGAAAGTCATAGGTCAGAACCTACCTATGAGTCAGCCACAATAGGTAAATCTTCAAACATTAACAATATTGAAGAGAAACTTAGAAATTAATAAATTAGAAAGGAAATGGCTTAAAAATCCTATTCCTCTTGACATTCAAATTATTGATAATTCTTTAGGTAACTAATTTTCCGTTTCTGCAAATAAATTGCACAAATAGAATATTGATGGACTTTCTGAGTAGGAAGTTCTCAATAAATTTTAACACATGGAAATGATAGCTAACATCTACATTACCACACACAATTTACTTCACAATGAGATAATCAATCTTTTAGTTACATGATTCATAGGAATGCTACGTTTCTGGTGAAAAAAATATCTCACAAAAGAATCCAAAAATACTATCATTTCAGCCGTAAAGATTAATGTTTAAGGAACAATAATTGTTGGAGAAAACTTGGAAACAGTACCTGATGTCACCAATACACTTGTCTACGCAATAGTTAAATAATTCATTGGAATGCCAAGCAATATTACTTCACGTATCTTTAATCAATTGACCAATCTTAGGTGTCCAACCGTAAGTAAATTCCACTGGTACTAAAATATATTTTTGTCCAGAATAATGTGAAGGGGTGATAACAATCAACCCTCTTGGAAAGAAAAATTTGTTAATAAATTACCCAATTTGTACACACAAAATATGAGTAGTCCTCAGTAATAACCTAGGAAACATAGACTATGATAGTCTTACCTATGGTACAATTAGTACTACCATACAAAGGAAGATTTTGGAATGTGCATTGATATGAAAATCCATAAAGAAAATAAAACTATAGAATATGAATTAGGCAATTTTTGTGAGCAGTATGGTTTACCCCCTATTAGGAAAAATTCTCATTCAAACCCTAGAAGGTCTTACAAGCCTGATAGGAGAAAATACCATAAGAATAAGCATAATATTTTTAACCAATATTTTTCAAAGAATAAAAATTTTGACAAACGTTTCTCCAAGAATAAAATTTATTCTAGAAGAAATCACAATAAATGTTCTTTTGATAAAAATAAACTTAAGTATTTTAAACATGGCCAGAATGGTCATTCTTCTAAAACTTGTCAAGTTAAAGACGAAATTAATCAATTAAAATTTTTTAATGAAGATTAACAAGAATTGTTTAGAATCGTAGAGTCAATAGAAAACTATAAGAGTGATAGTGATTATTTAAGAGAATTTGAATAGCCTGAATCCTCAAAATCTAACTCTTCCAGTTATGGCAATAATTCTCTTAACATCTCTATGTGGTGTAGGGATAGTTCTTGTAAAAAAACTAATGTTCTAAATAAAAATAAAGAACAAGAAGAAAATATCTTGTTGGATTTAATTAGTAAAATTAAAAATCCAGAATACCTAGAAATACTTAGGAAAGTAATTTTAAAAGAAAATACCAAGTCTAACAATATCGCAAGCCTTTCACAAACCCTTAAAAAATTCAATATGGGTAAAGGAGAGAAAAAAGAAATTATCCTACATGAACTTCAGAAAGAAATTGAAAATATTAAAATAAAAGAAGAATGAAATCTTTTGATAAATTTTTTAATTAAAATTCATGAATCTAGTAAACTAGGAGAACCTAGTAGATTCTTCCAATTTCAATTAATAAGGTTGAAGAACCTATTATCAACAACAATCAAAATAATGATAATTTCATCCAAATACTTAGTCATATCAAAATCAAGAAATGGTGTATAATGGTCAGAATAATAATTCAAGGTTTTGATTTTACAACAATGACTATTGTCGATTCAGGAGTAGATTTGAATTATATGCAGGAAAGACTATTTTCTCTTAAGTACTTCAAGAAGATGAAAAAATCTTTGTCTTCTGCTAATAGTATTCAGATGCATATCAATTATGAAATACTCAAAGTTCATATTAACCAAGACAATGTATCATTTGTCTCAGCAAAAAATATGACTAATAAAATTATTTTAAATTTACCATCATTTATTTGTTGTATCCTTTTACAACAGAGAATGATGAGATAATTACTTATTCCATGGATAAACATGTTAAATTCAAATTTCTTTCTTTTCCTCGCAATGAGAAATTGAAAACTTTAAAACAAAATCCTGTTTTCAAATCCAGCAATTGAATTTCTTGTAAAGAATGACAATTGTGGTTTTTACAAGTAAAAATAAAATTTGGAAGAATTGAAGAAAAACCACAAAATTCTGCTCTTCAAAATCAAATCTTTGAACAAGGAGATCATTGTTTAGTATTTAATTGTAAGGCCTTCAAAGAGATTTTAGAATGGATAAAATATCCAATACAAAATAAAAGAGACTTAATCAACAAATTTAGAGATACTGTTGTCTTCTCTGAGTTTGACACAAAAATTAGATTTTGATAAATCCAGATAAATAAGATTGATAAATAAAAAATTATATGTGATCATTATAAATGAAAAATAATATCATTTGATCTTAAATTTGCTTCAAGTAAATTTCAGAATGTAATGACCAAATTTTTTAATCAGTTCTTAATTGCCTGCATTCTTAGTAAACAATACTGGTTGAATTTCTTGATTGTTTACCTCGATAATATTTCCTTTAAATATGACAAACAAAACTGGAAATATTTTGAATTATTTTCCAAGATAACAAAACAAAATATTTTAGTCATCTTTGCAAAAAGAATCAAATTGTTTCAATCCAAAATTTGATTTCTAGAATTTAAATTTTATTTCATTATTAAGGCAACTAATCAAATCATACAATTTACCTTTAAGTAAAAAATTATCTTAATTAATTATGAATATGCAAAACATGTTTCAAGATTCCTTCCAAATAAAGTTTTTTCAGGTAACAATCTATCTTTAGCAATTTTGATTTCAATATTTAATTTATCTAATGTATTAATAATTAAATTATTGACCCTACTTGTAATCTTTTGCAAGAAATTATACCAGGATTCTATAATGGGGTAATTTGACAAACCTGACCTACTAGAATACGAAATGGTAGAACCTAGAGTATTCAACCAATTTTTTTTTAAATCAAGAAGCTCAGTGGCAGGACAACTGCTTTTTGTTCAAAACTCTCATTCATTAGTTATGGTCGTGAGAGATTTAAATATCCCAAAAATGACTGGACTAATGAATTAGATTTTTTTAGAATTAAGGCATGATTTCAGTACAACCTTAATTCAATGGTATGAGAAAAATGAAAAAATAGATTTTTACAATAATAATGAAATGTGTTATGATAACAGAAAAATTTCAACTGTGAACCTTTTAGGACAAAAAATTTTAAAATTTAAATTTTCAACAATGAAAGAATTTTTGGTATTAAAAGAAGCTTTCTTCGTCATGCCTGACAAATTTCAAAATCATCATAGACATGCTGTGAAATAACAAAAGGAATCAGTATCACTTTTAGAAAGCATGTGATGAATGGTTCAAAAATAAAAGAGTTTTCGATTCAACAGTTGGTCCTTAAGGCCCAAATCAAGGAAGATTCTTTTACCCCTAACAAATCCCAATCAACAATACTTGGGCTCATCAGAGCTGATTACTAATTAATCCTAGTCAAACGATTTGACCCCTTCACAAATACTCAGTCCTTTAATGCTCTATCACTTGACCAACCAATTTATCATAATCTCTTTCATATTAAGCATTCATTTGCTCACTTAAAGGATCTATCACAAATTGCTAAAATTCATTTCATTCTCAAATTCCATTATGTCCCTAGACACAATAGCAAAATTCTCAGTTTCTACAGAGATATCTTAGAAACAAACTCCATAAATTTTAGTCCAATAAAAAATTCTGAGGAAAAATCTTTTACCATTCTTTCTATATCTTCAGGATCATAACTATGAAGGTTTGAAAAATCCATCTTTCAAGTTTCAAAATACTTTTAAATAAAAACAATAATTATTTTGACTATATTGATGCATGACATGAGATTTTCTTGCATCAATGTAGTGACTTTTCTTACTTTTTATTTTTAAATTTTGATAACAATTTCCAAACTGATTTTCCAAACCGGTTCTCAAAATGGTGGTTCATTCATGATCTTACCTTAGAATGTTTTCCAATTGATTTATAACAATGTTTCAATTTATTTTCAAAGGTTTATAAGCCCTCACCAATTAAGGTCTCCTTTCCCCAAATACTTTGTTTTACAAACAAATATAAAATATCTTGGATTTTGAAATGACAATATTCGGTTGAAAATGGAATTCTCACTAGACCATATTATACTAAATGGTGAGATAAATTGAATATCCATAAAATTATTGCATCCATCAACCATGAATTTGCAAGTATCCAACCCAATATAAGACTAGCAAATCTCTTTATCCAAGCTCCATTAAAAATTGATGAGCCCATTGACCTAACCCTATAAATAAAACTATCCAGTCCAAATTCTTCCAAACCCAAATCAAATCTTGAGTCCAAACCCTATTCAAAGGGTAAATCAAAGGCCACCAGGCCTAAACTCAAATTAGATGAATAATTAATTCTACTTAAAATATTTATAAATTCTCAATAAACATATTTATAAATCAACATGCTTTGTTGCTTCCTTCAAGTCTCAACATCATGTAAAAATAATGAAAAAATATATGCTCTGGGGAAAGAGCATGAAACTTGCCCATTACTTTTCTCAGATGCAATAAAGCATCATATTCAGGAAGGATATAATTTCCTTCATTTTGATTTAGTACAGATTGGAGTTAAACCACTGACAAGAAGATGCCTAAATACCTTTGTCTTGCTAGACTTGCGAGATGCAAGATTTATAAAATTTAATTATAGTATTTTAGGATTAATTGAATTATCACTCTGTAATGATCCAATTCATTTTGATTATTTTCCAGATTTGTCTGGTAGTTTAGCAGATCCCCATATTTTAAAATATTTAACTTTGAATATTAAAACTAGTGGTTATCAAGTCCTAGATGGCACCCAACCCCTAGCTTTAATCTTTAGAATTCATTACAAAGTAACCAAAACAAATATGAATTTTCATGCCATCAATATGAGTCCAAAGAATCAAACTGTATTGATACAATCTAGTCAAAATAATGCTAATATTAGAGTTCCTAAAACAATTAGGTGGTCTGATATTAATTTACCTATAAATTGGCTTTTAACTAATGAAAGTCAACCTATTTAAATTCAAAGATCAATTGAAGATGTAAATTACATTCAGCAGTACGTGGATGACACTGTAAAAATTAACTTTCAATCATCTTCTAGTCCACAAATTAGGGAGTATAATCAGTCTAGTACCCCTAGGAATTCCTTTTCTGAATCATCCATTAGTAATGATCAAAATCTTAGGATTCAACATTTAGAACAAGAATTGAAGAAATTACAAATAAAAAATTTAAGCCTTAAAGGCATAGCCACAAGTTCTCAAGTTAGCCAGCCAGTTTTTGATAATAAATCTGATCAATCTGATGAAGTTGAAGCACCCACTGGATCGGATTTTCAAGGAATCTTTCATTCTGTTAATCCTCAACTCTTAGTTCTGAATATAGGAACCTTGAGTCAAGATATAAACCATATTGGAAATGTCTAACCCAACACAATAATGACCCAACCAATCTAGATAGACGTAATAGGTTCAGAGATTCACATAATATGGATAAAAAAATCATACTTGCTGAATGAAAGATATTCACTCAATAATTTAGAATTGATATATTTTTCCTTGATTATGTTGAAGATATTTATGAAAATATCAAAGTAATTTCAAAGCATAAATGGGTTAAGGAAGACTCTAGTGTAGTATCTACTAGTCATCCTCCTCCAGAAAAAAGCATGATTAATCATTAAAATTTTTTAATCACTGATTCTCCTTTCAAAATTGCAAAGGAAGAAGAACTAAACAAAAAGGTAGTTGAACAACTCAATTATACTAACCAGAGTCTAATTACAATAGATAAACAATTAGATAAAATTAAGAATAAGGTTGATGTTCTTAATGAACTTAAACCAAATGAAACCCTGAAAGAAAGATTGATAAAATGATTAATGAATTAAAAAATAAATCTATTGAGTCGTCTTCCTCTGTTAAGGTTGTCAACCAAGACAGTAGTTCAAAATTTGGAACTAAGTCTGAAAAGATTGGTGAAATATTTTAAGAATTGAAAGTAATTAACCAAGACGATAATTCAGATTCAGATAACCATAGGTCAGAATCAACATATGAATCATCTACAATAAGTGAATTTTCAAATATTAACAATATTGAAAAAACATTTAAAAATTTAGAAATTAATAAGTTAGAAAGGAAATGGCATAAGAAACCCATGTCTCCTGATATTCAAATTACTGAATCTTCTCTTGTTAATCAATTTTCTGTTTCTGCAAAAAATTATATGAATGGAACATTGTTGGACTTTCTGAACAAGAAGTTCTCAATAAATTACAACACATGACAATGGTAGCTAACAACTACATTACCACTCACAATTTACTTCATGAAGAAGTAATAAATCTTCTAGTCACATGATTCATATGAATGCTCCATTCCTGGAGGAAAAAATATCTCACAGAAGAATCTAAAATTTTCATTCTTTCACCAGTAAAGATTGATGTTGAAGGAAATCCAATTATTGGAAAAAATCAGGAAACAATACCTGATGGAATTAATACACTCCTATATACAATAATTGAACACTTCATTGGTACGCCAAGTAATGTTACTTCGCGTATTCATGATCAATTAATAAATCTTAGATGTCTAATCTTAAGTGATTTTAATCGGCATAAAAATATATTTTTATCTAGAGTTATGTAAATGGATGATAGAAATCAACCATTTTGGAAAGATAAATTTATTAATAGATTACCCAACTATTTGCACATAAAATAAGAACAGTCATTAGTAATGACCTAGGTAATATAGATTATGATATTCTAACCTTGGAACAATAATTACTATAATACAAAAGAAATGATTAAAAATGTGCGTTGACATGAAAATCAACAAACAAATTAAAAAAGAAAGTAAAACTGCTAAATATGAGTTAGGTAATTTTCGTGAGCAATATAGTTTACCCTCTATTGCCCCTTCTTAGAAAAATAGAAAAAATTCCCACTTAATCCCTAGAAGGTCACCCTATATGAAAAATTACCACAAACATTAGAATAAAAATTTTGACCAAAACTTTTCTAAGAATAAAAATTTTGATAAACGTATCTCTAGAAATAAAAATTATTCCAGAAAGCGGATTAATAAAAAATTTGATAAAAGCAATATTACATGTTTTAAATGTGGTCAGAAAGGTCACCTTTCAAATACTTGTCAAGTTAAGAATAAAATTAATCAAGTAAATTTTTTTGAAGAAGATAAACATGAATTGTTTAGAATCTTAGAAACAATAGACTATTATAAAAGTAATAATGAAGATTTAGGAGAATATGAAGCTTATGAATCGTCTGAAACTGAATTTTTAAGTTCTGACAGTGATTCTCCTAACATCACTATGGGGTGTAGGGATAGTTGTTGTCAAAAAATTAATGTCTTAAATAAAAATAAAGAACAAGTAACCCTCTTATTAGATTTAATTTACACAATTGAAAATTCAAAATTAAAATAAGAATACCTTGAAAGTCTTAAAAAGGTAATTCTAAAGAAATAAAATATTAAGTCTAATAATAATAATACTGCAAGTCTTTCACAAACCCTTGAAAAATGCAAGAGGATAAAAGGGAAATAAAAGAAAATTACCTTACAGGAACTTCAAAAAAAATTAAAAAAATTAAAATAGATATAAAAGAATTAAGAAATTCTAACACATATATAAAGGAAGAATTAAACCTTTTAAAAATAAAAAATATAATTTATAAAGAAGAATCTAGTAAACCAAGTAAATTGTTAGTTTCTGATAATGAGATTGAAGAACCTATTATTAACAGTCAAGATGATAAAAATTTCGTTCAAATACTTAATCACATCAAAATAAAAAAATGGCACATAATGGTCAGAGTTAATATTCAAGGTTTTGATTTCACAACAATGACTCTTGTGGATTCAGGAGTAGACTTGAATTGTATGCAGGAAGGACTAGTTCCTCCAAAATAGTTCAAGAAGACGAAAACGTCTCTGTCTTCTGCCAATGGTACCCGAATTCATATTAATTATGAAGTTCCCAAAGTTCATATTTTCTAATATAATGTATGTTTCAAAATATTATTTGTCTTAGTAAAGAATATGATGGATAAAATAATTTTGGGCTTACAATTCATTTTGTTGTTGTATCCTTTCACAATAGAGTATGATGTGATACTTACTTATCCCATGGATGAACCTGTTAAATTCAAATTTATTTTTTTTCCTCACAATGAGAATTTGAAAATTTTAAAACAGAATTCTATTTTCAAATCCATAAATACAATTTCTTGTAAAGAGAAAAAATTGGGGTTTTTACAAGAAGAAATAAAATTGGGAAAAATTGAAGCACAACTTCAGAAACTTGTTATTCAAGATCAAATTAAAATATTTAAACAAGGAGTTCTTAGTCTAGTGATTAATTATAAGTTTCTTAACAATATTGTAGGATGGATAAAATATTCAATACCAAACAAAAGAAATTTAATCAACAGACTTAGAAATACTGATATATCCTCTAAGTTTAGCATAGAAACTGGATGTTGGCAAAACCAGACAAATAGGATTGAGAAATACAAGATTGTATTTGATCATTATAATTGAAAAATAATGCCATATGATCTTATTTAATTTTAGAATATAATAATTGAATTATTTAATTTGTTGATTTCTCGATCGTTTGCATGAATAACATTCTTATTAAACAATACTGGTTAAGTTTCTTGATTGTTTATAATTGGGAATATGTTAAACAATACTGGAACTCTTTTCAATTATTTGCTAGAATAATAAAACAAAATAGTTTAGTTTTCTCTCCAAATAGAACCAAACTATTTCAGAATAGATTTCCAGGACTTGAAATTTATTATTTCATTAATCAAATCATACAATTGCCTTGATTCAAAAATTTCTTTTAAAAATTAACTGCAAATCTGCAAGATGTATTTTGAATGGAAAAATATTACTTCCAAATAAATTCTTGTTAGGTAGCAGCCTATTCTCAGCACTTTTAATTTCAATGTCCAATTTATTTCAATTACTGACATTCTTTCTTATAAATTTATGCAGGGAATCATTCCAAGATTCTACAATGGAGGAATTTGAGAATTCTTACCAACTAGAATATGGAAAGGTATAACGCATAATACTCAATCAAAATTCTTTTAAAATCAAGAAGCTCAATGGCAGAGCAACCGCTTTTTGTTCAAAATCCCTATTTATTAACTATGATCATAATGAATTTGAATATCTAATAAATGACTGGATTAATGAGTTGGATGAACTTTTATAAGATTTTGGATTGAAGGATGACTTCAATGCAACATTAATTCAGTGGTATGAAAAATGTGAAAAAATAGGTTTTTACAAAGATAATGAAATCTGTTATGATAATAATAAAATTTTAACCGTGAACTTTTTGGGATAAGCAATATTTAAAAATGAATTTCCAAATAAAACAATAGAAGAATTTCTGATTCCAGAAGGAACTTTTTTCATAATGCCTGACGGATTTCAAAAAAATCATAGGCATGCAGTAGAATCTTTAACTAAAAGAATCAGTATTAGTTTCAGAAATCACGTAAGAATGATGAATGGTTCAATAATAGAAGAGTCTCTGACTCAATAATTCACCCTTAAGGCCCAAATCAAATAGGAGTTTTCTAATCCTAACCAAGCCCAATTAACAATACATGAGTCCATCAGACCCAATTACCAATCAACTCTTGTCAAACAATTTGACCATTTCTCAAATGACCAATCCTTTAATAACAAATCAATTTCACATTTTCAAAAAATACAAAATGAATATCTCTTTCATATTGAGTCTTCATTTGCTCATCTAAAGATTCCGGCACAAATTGCCAAAGCCTATTTCATTCCTAAATTTCATTATGTCCCGAGACACATTAACAAAAATCTCAGTTTTTACAGAGAGATTCTCTTAGAAACAAAGTCCATAAAAATTAGCCCATTCAAAAATTTTGAGGAAAGAATCATTTACCATTCTTTCTCTATCCTTAGGATCATAACTATGGAGGACTGGAAAATCCATCTTTCAAGTTTCAAAATACTTTTGAACAAAAAATAATATAATTATTTTGACTATTTTGATACATAGTACATTATTTTCTTGCATCAAAATAGTGATTTTTCTCATTATTGATTTTTAAATTTTAATGTCAATTTAAAAATTAATTTTTCAAATTGATTCTTAAGTTGGTGGTCAGTCAATGACCCTATTTTACAATCATTTTCAATTGATTTCCAACAGCCTTTTAATTTATTTTTGGATACATATGAATCCTCACCCACTGAGTTTTCTTTTCCCCCAATACTTCATTTTACAAGTAAATTCAAAATGTCCTGGATTTTAAAATGACAATACTCAATTGAAGATGAAATCTCCACCAGTAATACAACAACTGTCAGAGCACGAAGATCAAGATGTCAACTATCAAGATTCTTTGTATTCGACAACTATTTAAGCTTTTTACTATTCTTAGTCAAAAGTAGACAAAAGTAGGCATATAAAATATTTTTACTTTTGTAGAATAGAATAGTTCAGGTAATTGATGGGTTCCCAGTGAACTCCACTTTTCTTAGCTATAAATATGCAGCCTCTCCCATTTGTGAATCAGAATTCATTTTACAACTCTTACTATTTGAGCAAAGCCTTCTTCTTCTGCTCCTCTTTTGTAAATCTTTTTTTTTTCTTCAACATAAATTAGTGAGCAGGAGCACTAATTTATTGTTGCCAATAAACTCTATTTGTGTAAGCTTTTAATCTTACAACTCAATAAAGTTTTTGTAATTACTGTTTGTCAATATAGTTTTTACTGTTTATCTTCTTGCATCTTAATACCCCCTCTTAAATTACTGTTGATTCCGCATCTTTGGTATAAAAGTCAAATCTGGTGGGGATAATACTGTTCATTTACTAGTTCTACTTCAAATATCTGCATAATTAAATGATTTTCCGCCTACTATGGTTGGTTATTAAAATTATTGTTTACTTATTTTCTTACATGAATAATTACTTATATCTAATCTCACTCTCCGCCCAAGTGGCTGGTTATTCATATAATTGATTATTTTTTAGAGAAGGGGTATTAAAGATATTTGAAGTAGAAATAGTAAATGAACAGTATTATCCCCACCATGTTTGGTTTTGATACCAAAAGACACGAAATTAAATAGTATTTAGGGAGGGGTTATTAAAGATGCAAGAAGAAAAACATTAAAAACTTTATTAACGATATTTAGAGAGGTTGTAAAACCTATTTTGTGAGCTAAAACCTATTTTGTGTAAGTATTTAATCTGTAGAAATTATAACCTGTTTTATTGATATAATTTCTTATATATAAAGAGGGGGTATTAAAGAAAAAAGAATAAAATATTTACAAATTAGAGGAAAAATTAATTCTACTTCTCTTTTTAGAAGATAATAATGAATCAAACTCTGAATCACCTGCAGAGTCAAGTCACCAAACTAAATAAAAAATCTAAAGAGATCAATTATCTAGAAAAGTTACCTCTCAGCAATTGAAGGTCCTATTCAAAAGTATTGATCCCAGTGATAATGAACAAATCTGAATTAATCAGTAAACAAAATGATTTGTCCTTGGCAAAATGCAGTGTTAGAATAAGATCCAAGAATCAATTGATCATAATGATAACTCAGCACAATGCAATGGTCATAATGATCTACAACAAAAGTAAACAATGGCAATAGTCACAATGACATTTCCAGATAGTAATTATGATTTCTCCAATAAATCAAAAAGACACAAGAATCCAAAATAGCAATTATCAAGGAATCCAATGTGCAACAGTCTCAATGACATTTCAACCACAGCAATCATGACAGAGTAATTATGAAGACACGAAAATTGAGATAATAATTATCGAGGAATCCTTACATTTTTGTCTTCTTCTGTAATAATTGTACTAGTTGTTGAATAATTAATCAACTATTTATGCTTTTTACTATTCTTAGCCAAAATTAGACAAAAGTAGGTATGCAAAATATTTTTACTTTTGTAGAATAGAATAGTTTATGTAAGTGATGTATTTCCGATGAACTCTACTTTCCTTAACTATAAATAGGCAGTCTCTCCCATTTGAGAGCTAAAACTTGTTTTGTGAAACAAAGCTTTATTCTCCTCCTCTTTTGTAAATCTTTTATTCTTCTTTTTTTCAACATAAATTAGTGAGCATGAGTACTAATTTATTGTTTCCAATAAACTCGGTTTGTGTAAGTTTTTAATCTTAAACCTCAATACAATTTTTGTAATTACTGTTTGTTAATACCGTTTTTACTGTTTATCTTCTTGCATCTTTAATACCCCCTTTAAATTACTGTTAATTCCGCATCTTTGGTATCAAAGCCAAACCGAATGGGGATAATACTGTTCATTTACTATTTCGACTTCAAATATCTGCATACTAAAACTGTTTGCCGCCTATTATGGCTAGTTATTGAAATTATTGTTTGCTTATTTGCTTACATGAATAAATGCTTATATCTAATCTCACTCTCCACCCAAGTGGCTGGTTATTCTTATAATTGATTATTTCTCTGTATTATTTGTTTACTTAATCTGTGAATCTGTTTATCAGAAGATGACGAACTGTTAATTCCGCATATTTGGTATTAGAGCCAAATCTGGTGGAGATAATACTGTTCATTTACTATTTCTACTTCAGATTCTACATGATTAAACTGTTTATATATATATATATANTATATATATATATGAGATAAGCTGGTGGGTAAGATGTAAAACCCAAATTCTCAGCTGCGAAAAAACGATTGAGAAAGTGAAAATTGTAGAATGAGATAAGCCAAAAGAGATGAACCTACAGCAAAGTTATGTGTAAATAATATATAAAACCCAAAATCAAACAACCCATTTTTTCCATTGATCGGATGGGTTTTAACCCCTGAACGAGATAATGGGTGAAATGATTCAAAATTTTGAACTTATGACTTCTTATTTTGGTGTTGTAGCATGCAATTTCACTAGCTCAGCAAGTAGAGTTCTGCAAGGAGTACCAGAGTAAAGTGGCACCAATTGCTGGGAAAGCCAATTCTTCATTGATTTTATCTGGTGCAGTCTACCTTGTTAGTGCAGGGAGCAGTGATTTTGCCCAGAATTATTACATTAAAATCCTCCTCTTTACAGGAGATATACAGCTGATCAATTCTCGAACATCCTCCTTCAATCCTATGCCACTTTCATTCAGGTTTAGCTGCCTCAATCTCATATAGATTCGCCAATTATTTCATAAAGCAAATTAAAACGCTCTTATTGGGTGGGAGATCACCTTATGATCTCGATATCACCTATAGCCGTGATATCACTACTTAATGATGAACTCTAGTCACAACAATGAACTCGATATGTGATATTGGTACTTCATAAAAATCAGACATTTGTTATTAATTAATAACTAGTCAAGCAGTTTAATAATTTATATGCTTTGTCAGAAATTATATACATTGGGAGCAAGCAAAATGGGAGTGACAACACTGCCACCAATAGGGTGTCTACCAGCAGCAACCACAATATTTGGGTCTGAAAGCAATGAGCGTGTAGCAAAGCTTAAATAACGATGCAGTTTCATTCAATAAGAAGCTCAATTTCACATCTCAAAGCTTGCAAAAGAAGCTCTCTGGTCTCAATTTGGTTGCCTTTGACATCTATCAATCGCTATAGATCTTGTCACAAAGCCTTCTGAAAATTGTATGCCATTTTGGATCTAACTGGAAATGAGAAACACAAATTTCTACCTGGTTTGCTCCAACTAAATTTAATTTGGTAATTTGAAGTGAAATAAAGGGTAATTTCTATTTTTCGGAATTTAAGGAAGTACCCTTTATCATATATACTAAAAGGAAAATGGCAGGAAAAGTCAACTTTAAAGTTCCAATGGCAAAAATAGTCGAATTTTTTATTTATTTATAAAAATGACCAAAATTACAGTGGTAAGTAAATTA
Organism: Datisca glomerata; assembly: GCA_003255025.1. Classification (NCBI taxonomy): domain Eukaryota; kingdom Viridiplantae; phylum Streptophyta; class Magnoliopsida; order Cucurbitales; family Datiscaceae; genus Datisca; species Datisca glomerata. The sequence goes on from QANY01007839.1 coordinate 539,719, forward strand.
TTTACCAAAATTACAGTGGTAAATCACTTAACAAAATTAGGCCAATTGTAATTAAAAATTTTTCCAGACATTTTGACCGTTTAAGCTGGAAAAGGGACCATTATTGCAATTCTCCCTATACTAATTTGTCTTTGATATGCATAAGCATGAGCTTTGACCACCTGCAACTGTTTCCAAGAAATTAAAAACACATAACTAAGTTATCGGTTAAGGGTATTTGTGATTCTCTTTTAAAATATTTGAGTAAGGGGATATTAACCTATTATCTTGTTATTACTAATACTAAGACCAAATGACAAAGTAAATCTGTCACAAAATTTTACTGTCACCCATTGTTCCTTCACATGTACCAAATGAAAAAGTTGATTTCCAACATATCTACATCCAGATTTCTCCGAGGCACGGAAGGCCCGCTGTGGCACAGGCTTACCGGAGACATCAATACTGTGCAACTCAAAGTCCGTCGGAACGTGTGCAAATGCATCACAGTATGTCTTCTGGGATGGTTTTCATCCATCAGAGCCTGCAAACAAAATCCTAGCTGATGATCCACTTAGCAGTGGAGTCTCTCATCTTCTAAATATAGAAAGCCCCCAAATGTCACAAACTTGTTTGTGCTTAAGTTTTTGGTGGCCGTTGTTTGAAGTAGATTGGTTTTATGGTAGCTGGTTTGCTGTATATGTTTCTGCTCATTTAAACAAAATATGGAGAGAAAATAAGTTTGTGCCAGTTCCCATTGACTTTATTAATATCCCAATAACAGCAGCTTCATATTAAATCCTACTGAAACTTAAGTTTTATGCACACAGAAAACCGTTTCATAACTCAAGAAATCATAGATCATCTTCCTACTGAGATTGCCTATGATTTTTTTTCACCAATGTACTAGATTAAATTGAAGAAAGATAAGTGAAATTAGCATTTTCACCTATAGTCATTCCAAATAACCAATCACAGATGAAAAAAAAATTATGAAAACAGAAAAGAAAGCTTAGCTTAATGAGCATGTCTATGGCAATAATCCAGCAATCTTTCATCGGCTACATCCTTTACCTGATCCCCATCAGACCATTCTCCTCAGTTTGATCCTTTGAAGCAGTCCACTGATTTAGAATACAGATTATTCTTTGCATCTAAAATTCGGTAAAGACAAACAAATAATCCAAATAAAAATTCAGCTCTTTCAGCCAACTCAGTGAATAGGATACATATATAGTTCTGCATTTGCCTTTGCGCTAGAAGTGGTCAAGCTCTCCTGCTCAATATAAAATTTCTCTAATTGGTGTTCCAGAAGATCATCCTCATGTATCGGACTTTCTTTCAAGAAGCGAGACATACTGGAGTGGGGTTGATCTGCTGAAGTCCTTTTCCTCAACTCGAACCAGTATCCTACAAATGATGCTCCAAAGTACATTCCGTGTTCCTAAATCTTCCGAAGTTAAGAAAATATATCAAGGAGTCCCCGTAAGAAAGGAAAGTCTGGATGGATCCAAAGAGTCACCCTCCCACGTTCAAAGCAAGCGACAACATAAAAAATTGAGCAAACAAGATTCAAATAGTTTACTTACCCTGTAATATCTCAAAAGTAAGATCAGGTGTATCTGACAGAATATTTGCAATCAAAATTGCAGCAGTAACCCAGGAGCTAGAAACCTGCAAAGAACTGTTAATGTCTGCAGATGGCTAACATTCGTTCATTGAAACCCAAAATCTTAAAACCTAAACTCTAAATCCTAAACAATGCAAAACCCTAAACCCTAAAATTCTAAAGCCTAGAACCCTAAAACCCTAATCACTAAACCTTAAATCCGAAGCCTAAAACCCTAAACTTTAAAACACTAAACCCCAAAACCCTAAAACCTTAAATCCTAAATCTTAAATCCTAAATCCTAAACCCTTGTTACCTTAAACCCTAAACCCTAAAACCCTAAACTCTAAACCCTAAAACTATAAACCCTAAACCCTAAACCTTAAAACCCTAAAACCCAAAACACTAAAACTTAAATCCTAAACCATAAACCTAAAATCGTATACCAGTGAAACACTAATCTATAATCTTATTATAAATTTGAGCTTAATAACCATTCAGTTTCAGAATTAACACTTAAGGAAACCAATATACGATCTGTTAGAAAATCTTAGATTCCAAATCTTGTAAGATCATGTCCACAGCCATCCACATCACTGAATCTCCAAAACAAAAGTCAATAGCCTGATTAACAAACAGACCTTAACGAGTGAATCAAAAAATCCAGTAGACATACATAAGATTTCATGACTACTCAAAATTCAGACTTCAAGGTAAAATGTTAAAAGGAAAATGAAAAAGTTTGCATGTTGTACAAGTTGAGAACCTGTGAGTACATGTAACCTAGTGCTGAGTCATTTCAAACAATTACTTGTTAATAAACCACCTTCTACCAGCGCGATCGACTTTCTCAAATGAGAAGGACTAATGTCATGAAGATGGGACCCAAGGTGCTCATGCACCAAATTAAGTCACGTTTGGTTTTCACTTTTAGCAAATCAGTGATTACTAAAACATTATTGAAAACCAAACAAAGAACTGTTAATGTCTGCAGATGGTTAACATTCGTTCCTTAAAACTTAAAATCCTAAAACCTAAACTCTAAATCCTAAACAATGCAAAACCCTAAACCCTAAAATTCTATGTTTTTTGCATACATGATTTCTCTTTCGTTCACTTCACAACTGATAATGTCATGGCTAAATCAGAAAGATCTGCTTATCAGGGTACTAATCAAGTAACATCTTCAGCCGAGAAAGAACCTTTAGGAGAACAAGCTTTGAGATGGTGGGCTGTGGGGACCAAAATAGTGCTGATGATAAAAGAAACCGGGAAGCATAAATGATCGGAAAAAAAATTCAGTCGAAAAAGTGTACAAATTTCTAATACGAATGCAAATGGATTAAAAACAGTAATTAAACTGAACCAATATCAAGGTATTCAAATGAAACTAAGCAAATTGGTTTAGTACCTGTCAGAAACTCTTTCACTTGTTAACTTGCCCATCTCATAAGACAATAGATTAATCAAAAGACTTGACAAACCCAGCTTCATCAACAGTGGAGGAACATGCAGAACTCCATGCCTACTTTCGGATATCGATAATAATAGTCCAACACTCAGTTCAATTAAACATGTAATCAAGCAAATTGAAGAGGCAAAATAATGAAGACTCTTAATTTTGCTATGCTCCACTGTAAAACAACAGCAGTCCCTGATCATCTTGTTAAAGAAATTGAATACAAATTCAAAGACTAAAAGATGATATTGAGATAGTCATTAAGCACTTAAATTTCGGCATATGAAGGATATGCAGAACAAGACCTTTACAATCTCGTTAACAAGTGCTTGACATACAAACATTTGCAAATGCCAACTTATTCAATACCTCTTCTATAAGCTGTGGATTTAAGGTATTCTCACAAACCCATAAAATACAAGAAAGAATTTGTTCTGATTGCAATGCCTCTGCTCGGCCAATACACTCACTACCTTGAAGACCCACTGTTCACAGCCTGTTAGCCAAAATAACCATAAGAACAAGTATGCAGCACGAAATATGTGAGTATTTAGAGCACGGATGTCTAAATCCAACTATAGCAATAGAAATCAAGTTGCGTACAACTTTAAGTTACCGGCAAACAACATTTAAACATTCAGTGTCATCTAAAAATAATTGGTCCGCCATGCTCTCAATCAATCCATTGGTGGACACTATATGCTTCATGGGATCGTCATGGCAGGCCAGATTCCCAAAGATTCCAAGGCAGATCTCCTGGGTTAATAAACCAATAGAGTCACATGCATGAAACTTTTAAAAACGCCAAGCAGGTAGCAAAATTTTTCTATAAGTAGGTAGGCAAAGTGTGAAGTGTAGTCATTGTGGTCAAGTTGGTCACAATCAGAAAACGTGCAAGAACTCGATCCGTGCTTATTTTTCTAGGAATAACGAGTAGACACAACATTAATGCAACATTTGACATTGCCTAAAGTTTTTAATTTTATTGTTTATGAACATTTGTTTTCTATAAGTTTCCATCTAAGTTGTTTTTCTATGGACGAACTTACTGTTATGCATGTAAATTTTAGTTGTTGTTTGTGAAATTGACTTTTTGAATCTGCTATAATGTGCACATTGGTCATTATCAGGCACTTGTTTAACTGTATTGTCTTCGAAGATTTTATAAATGAATGTCAATAAATTATCCACCCAGTGTACATAATTGTCTTCTTCCTCTTCTTCTTCTTTTGTTTCTGTTTCTTGTGTGGAAGGTTGTGTTTCCTCTTCTTGTGTGGTTGTTTGTGTTTCGTCTTCTTGTATGGAAAGTTGTGTTTCCTCTTCTTGTGTGGTTGTTTGTGTTTCGTCTTCTTGTATGGTAGGTTGTGTTTCAAAAAACCCTTCTGATTTTGGTAGCTTACGGTTCTATTTGTTGCTTTTTTGCTGTTTTTTTCATTTGTTTTTCTTCAGTTTTATGGGTTTGTGAGCTTGTTCTACATGATGGTCCTCCCGGTTTCTTCATTTTTTTTCTAGAACTTTTTACTAGAGGCATCTGTCAGTCATAACAACACAATTTAAGCATATACACATTTATATTCTTAAACCAATATATAAATTATATACAATCTGTATTTAATTTGTATACAATATGATAGCCAATGTAAGCGCGTTCAATATTTCAGATTATTCTAATTTTCATAAAAAAATTAAAAATCACACTACTTCTGATAAATTTGTAACTACTACAGTATTCTATAAGTTGGGCCTAAATTTTTTTATGAGAACAAAAATGAAAATCAAATCAAATAGATTTAAGGGAAGATTTGGCAACTAAATTAGATACAAGCAATACATATTTAATAGATCTATTAAAATCACAACGTTAATATGCATCTTCAGTACTTAAAATTTCATTTTATTTAAATGAAACTAAACAGAAGATTAGGTAACTAATTCTAGATACAAGTAAAATGTGCAGAAGGAATTTCTTACCTGTAGTTGAAGAATGATGCTGAAGCTTTGATTTCCTTATGGATTCTTGCTGGAGATTACCTTTCTTCATTGTTCATGCTTTCGTGCAGGTTGGAGCAATGGAGTCATGGCTTTCATGGGTATATTGGGATTGTGTTTTCGAAGAGGAGATGTTTTGAGTGATGATCCGTGTGGTTTTAATTGGACAATCACAGTTCTATGTTTTGCACACGTTTCAACGATCTAGGAGTACATGTCTTTGTAGTTGATTTTGTTTCCCGATTTTCTTCCCTTCCATCAAACACGCCATTTCGTTAAATATCAGTTACACGTGTTTTGGGTCGTTAACGCGTAATTGTAGCACTTATTTTTTCGACCCTTTTCATTAAGGGTCTAATGGTAAATGACTTCACCATTTACCATTAACTACTAGGCCGCTGGCCGTTTTTGCAATTTAAAAGATGGGCGGCCGTTTCACTACATAATTGATCACAATGGGCCATTGTATAGTTTTCCCTAACTTTTTCCTCCGTATAATGGCCGATTTTCCCATGCTTTTTTAAAGCATAGCTGAGTTTTTGGTTTTTGTGTCGTCTCTAGTGCGTGAGATTGTATGCTTATCGAAGGTTAAGAATTCAGGTAACCTTTCTCATGTGTTTATTTCGTCATCCTCGCGTGTTACTAAACACAAAAGTTGAACAGTCATGTCCTCCTCCTCGCCATTTGATTGTTTGGCAATTCATTAAAATATATGGTTTACGTTTTCTTTTTTTCTTTTTGAATCTCCGGATGTGAGCTTTTATTGGATGCATTTAGGCATCCATTAAAATTCTTGTTTGAGCTTCATTGTGCTTTAAATTTCTATTTAGAGCATGTATTAAAGCTCTATTTTGAGCATTTTATGATTTTTTATTGATTTTGTTGTTTGTCGTTTTTAGAGCTCTGAATATGAGCTTTAATCGATGCGTTTGGGCATCTATTAAAGCTTCTTTTCAAGCTTCATTATGTTGTTGATATGTTCAAAGCTATGTTTTTATTATTTTTAATGTTAATTATTATATTTAATTTTCGTTTAGTACAAGATTTATTGACATGTGTCAATGATTTATGTAATGTTTGCTGTTTTGAAATTTTACTAAAATTTTACTTTTAATTATGTCAAAGGTTATAATCGTTCTGTTTTATAATTGTAGGTGGTATATGGTACAAATACATATTCAGATATAAATTACAACCGGTGTTTGTCAATGATGATTTGACGTTTGGTGTATTTTGGACTTTGAAGTTAGTGATTTAGGCTTGTGTGAATGACGAAAAAATTATATATATGAAGGTTATTCTTGGTGCCGAACATCTTATTGTAAAGTATTGGAGTTAAAAGACAATAGTCATGCTTCATGGTTTATTTCACTGTGAAGAGTGTTGACTGTTGATGCTAAAAATCTGTCAGTATCCATTATCAAGAGGTCCTCCACGTGTTGCCTGTCCTAGGGTCTGCACAAATCAAAAAGGATTATGAAAGCAGTAGGTAAGGCACCAGGGGGTGCCCTACCTCCCCTAAAGTGGGAGTATTGTGCCTTACTTGAAAATATTATTGAGTCGGACTTAGCCCGAGTGTTTTTTCTCCTCTATAGTTTTCCCTCACTTCTTGAGTCTGGAGCATAGCGTTAAAATCAAGAAGTATGTTTTGGAGAGAGCCATGAGTTTCTATTTGAGAGTCTGTCTATGCATTTAATCGAATGTCAAGCATTTGCCATGTCGTTGGGGTCACCAAGCAGTGGGGTTTATGTCTAAACATCTAAGTATTTGATGCTGGTTTATGATGAAGTCTAAGAGCATCTTATGTCTCGGCGAGCTTTCTTCATATTTGTCAATTTACTCTCAGGAAAAGATTCTCATCTTGATTAATATGGGACTTCTTCATGTAACGGTATATGTGACCGTGTTAGGACCTGAAGCTCTATGGTTCATGTTTACGCGAGTTGATCCGAGTAGTCATCCTGATTGAGTTTCTATGATTTTAATCTGATGGTCATGCAGCTTGAGTTGGATCGCTAATCACCACAACTAAAGCATGTGTATTGATATTTTGATATGCAATTATTATTGAATAAATTATATAAATATCTGAAAATTTCATATTCATTAATGTAAATATAATCTTGTATTAGTACGAGAGGATTAAAATCATAGATAATGAATAAAATTATCAGCAATATATTAAAGTATAAAATCTTTAATGAATGGTTGCTAGTACAGTTTACTAAGCATTAAGAATGCATGTGATCTAGATCCGGATCATTGATCTGGATAGACATATTAATGAAAGTACTTTACATAATGAGATTATATATGACTAGACCGATATGAATTAATATTTTTATCAACGTGCCATTTATCATAAAGATTTAATACACATAAATTCGATGATCATATGTAGATCAGTCTGAATCCTAAGTAGTCGTGAACTCCCATGCATGTCTACATGATCGTTTGGTTCACTCGTTAAGGTTTGTTTGTAAAACAGGCTAATGACTTTTGTTTTAGAGATTCAATGATATGGATGGCTGGGAACATTATCTTGCAAGACTTAAAATCCAAGCTTTTTTAACGAATCGTATATATGTTCCCTTAAGTGTTAATTCTGAAACTAAATGGTTATAGAGCTCAAATTTATTATAAGATTATAAATTAGCCATTCACTAGTGGATTAATGATACTTAAGGATCAATATGTAATTACAAAAGGTAAAACGGTAATTTTAATCAGTTTTAATTTACGAACCAATAATTGAAGGACAGAACTACGTGAAATGATTTTATCAGTGGACTGCATGATAATGCTATGTAAATATAATATATAATCTCTAAAAGTGCAATTTCATATTTATAGTAGAGTAATAATGAAATTAATAAATAAGATTATTTAATTAAAGAGTTCAATTAATAATTTAGTTTATTAGAGCTTAGAATTATAGGTCCATGGTCTCCAAGTCACCTCTTTACTGCACAGTCTAGGGTGTGAATATTTCAGGACATGAGAAAAGGACTTACTTGCAAAAGAATTTTTATTCTGGGGCAAGTACATAATTATGAGATAAATATGTATGATTAATTAATTGAATTATTTATATGTATTAATATAATTTTCAAAAATTATAAATATATAAATAATCATCGATTATTTTTTTAATTATCGATAAGTGAGACAAAATATCTAATTTATGAAATTAGATAATTCTATTATTATTAGATAATAACTTGGATCAATTGAATATATTATTTGTGAAATAACAGATAATTTAGTTGATAAAGATAATCATATATGTTAATTTTGAATTAGATATTTATCAAATTAAAATAAATATTCAATTCACAGTTTGTCACGTGTCAATCATTGATTGAGTATCAGATATTGATATGGACTATTATAGTGCCACGTGACACTACAGTAGTGGTGGTGCAACACTGCAGTACCACGGGGTAGTACAGTTGTGCACAGTAGCAGTGAGTCCCACTGTAATTGGAGATTTTATAATTAAATATTATTTCAATCATTGCAAAAAAATTTGATATGACATTATCAAGAAAATATATAGATATTATTCTTATGGTCTCAAAGCTATAAGCGGGGTTTAGTCAAGTAAAGAGTTGATAAATCAGTTGAATCAGAGAATCAGTTCATCAATGAAGGGTTGAGAGAAGAACATATTTGATCAAAAAGTGATTTTTCTACGATTAAGAGTTAATCAAATCTCTAAAAGAATCATCATCACATTTTTTAGAGAATCACAAAAGTCCATCTCAGTAAAATCTCTAGATCTCATATGTTGAGTACATCTAGGGACGCAAAACTATCTTCGTTATATTCTACGTTCCTACACATGTTCTAGTGCGTTGAGGATTGACTTGGAAGATATTGATGTAGATTTTAGAGTCTGCTGATCGTTAAAACGATTTCATGGGAACAGAGAATCGATCGATTTCACGAGGACGCTTGATTTAGACTACAGGAAGTATACGATTCCTAACCTTATATGTTAATTTAATATATAAATATATAATGGATCCTGACTGATTAAAAAAAGTTTTCAATAAAAATTTTTGTTGGTTATCGTAGCATTGCATGATTTTGTTTTATTAAAAGATTTAATTTTTATTAAAAATTTTAATTTTTAAAATGGCCACGCTTCCGCTGCGCACGCGCCGCGATGACTTAGAATTGTGGGTTTTCTTGCACAATTCATATATATGAGATATGTATGAATGGATGGATCATTATATATTTTGGATGTATGGCAAATAATAGATCGTTAGTTGAATGGTGATTATTGGGTTAGGTTTTGTTCTTTTAATTTTTTCTTACATCTTGTGTAAGCCGTTTTGGGACATATGAATTTTTATAATTTTATTTTGAATATTTATTTTAATTATTCTGATCGCAAGAAGATGAAGAATGCACGAGATGAACAATAGAGTAGAAAAAAGGAATTCCTAGGGAATTCTGGCACCGACATTGAAAAAGGATTTCTGGGGCGGGCGCCGTCTGTATTCCAGCGACGGCCAAGCTGCCAGAAAATTGGCACCAGCGGCCGGTGGTGGTCGGCGGCCGGTGGTAGTGGTTGGCCGGCGGTGGTTATGGTGGTCGGTGGTAACTGTTGTCACATTTTGGGAAGTTTCGTACAAACCATGATACTAACTAACCCTATTACTAATGTGTTTGATGATAACCCTAAATCTATCAATTATCCTTTTAAATTTTGAAGTTAATGTAATTTAAAAATTAATTATTAATTTAATTTAATAAAAAATAGAATTTAAAGGTTGATTGAGTTTGACCCAAGTTTGATCAAATCAAATAAAATATTTATTTGACTAAGTTAAAATCAACTATTTTAAAGGGCTAATTATAGAAATTAATTTTAATTATGAAAAATAGTTTTCTTAATTAAATAGAATTTTGTTCAAATCTTGGAGATTATGAAGATGGCTACAAGAGGAGAAGGCAATATTTGGGAAATGTATATTCTTGAAGTTTGTTATGTAATTTTATTTTTTTATTTCAAGGGTTGTAATCTAGAAATACCCAATAGTCACTCGATCCATTATTATTTTATTTAATTGTTAAATAATTTTTTTAATTGTTATGTTTGATAACATGTCCATGCATTAGTCGATCACATGCCATACATGAAAATCTCACACAATTTTATTTGATCATGCATCTCATCAGTAGAAATATGATTTATTAGGATTGTCCTAATATGTTTATATGTGAAATCAATTGCATGTATACTGCTAGGTTTTAATTAGTTTCTTGGTAATCACACCACACTAAGAGCTATAGTAACTTTTAGGATAACCGACTTTCGTAAAAGAGTTTTATTAAAGTTTGATGAATATAATTAATTAGTTATCTAAGTTCACCTAATTTTGATTTAGGCACTTTAGAAGGTTAAATGAACTTAGACCAATAGGATTGGCATTACTGATTTTTAAATATTCATAGGATTATTATTTTAACTAGTCATTAATTTTGAATTAATTAATTAGTTAAAAATGGAAACGCATAATCCTAAAATAGTGAGTGGAAGAAGGTTGACATGTCAATGTAACCTACGGTCCCCATTATTAGTACAATACTGTGAGGTACATTGAGGATCTCGAGATGACTTTGTTTTCATCCCCCTAAGGAAGGTTTCAAGCTGTACTAATACCAACGTTGAACTTCTTAATAAGATAAGAGGAAGTGATGTAGTTTAGTTTTGACCGACTCTAAGGCAGCATATTCTAAATCAAGTCATGAGATCTAAAATAATGAGTTACACTAACAAAGTCACAATTAAGCTTTCATGTATATAGTTGGAACTTGACCAAACAAGCTATACCTTATAGTTAAAAGAGAAAATATGAGATATTTTAACTTTTAATTAACAAGGATGTGAATGTCTCATAGACAGTCTGAGGTAACTGTGACTGACCCTAAGGCAGCACATTAATCGTTGGGTTGTTTTATCGTGATTAGTAAATGTTAAATTTGTGTGTTTATTATATTGCATTCATGCATCACATTTACTTTTAAAATTTTAAATATTTATCAATTATATTGAATCTTGTATATTTTAAATTTTAGTTATCATTATTATGTCTTGCAAACCATGTTACTGCTTTACTCGCTCTCGAGAAATTGAATGGTGATAATTTTGTATGTTCACTACAAGAAATATGACATTCTACAAAAGACAGATATTCCCATGAAGAGCAAATGTTAAATTTGTGTGTTTATTATGTATTATCCTGTGACAACCCCTCATATTAAAAGTCCACTTTTTTCGTGAGGCGCAATGCCTTCTGTGAAGATCCCTTCTGATATCTTGCTTTTTACAAGATTTTTTGACTCCTGTAAAATGTTATTCAATGAGATTTTACGACTCCTGTTCTTTTTATTCAACAAGTATTTTAATTCTCGTGAATTAATACTCACATGTATTTTTGTGTCCTATTAAATCAAATACCATAAGATTTTTTTGAATATCATTCATATAGTTTTTGGTTATAAATTATGTCTCTTATAAGAGATTTTCCCGGTATTTTATAAATGCTATTTGTTTACAATCATTTTATATGCACCTGTTTACTTACATATTTAAACATTCAAAATTAATAAATTACTAGATTAAAAGACATTCAAACATCATTTCATTCTCACAAAATATTATTTATAAGTACCGTCCATAATTATCATCTAAAAATATTAGTATTTCGTTTACTAATACTACGTTCTATTCAAAAAACAAAAAACAAAAAACATCTAAAAATTTCATAGATGCTACAAAATAACTAATATACACTACAATTACAACGAATTGAATCCATTGTCATATGAATATAAAATTATGAAAATGTGAAATACTAATGCAGCAAATAGATTCTTTTCTAGTAGAAAAGGATGAACATATATAAAGATACTCACTAGTAAAAAAATGAGATAGAAGTATACATATACTCACTAATGTAGCAAATAGAATCCAACATCATATCTTTTTATGTTCAAGTTCTAATCCTGCTGAAATTCTTATAACCATTGCGGCCACATCAAATTCTAACACTAGAATGCTATAAAACAGTACATAACACGATGATTTGTGTTCATCAAGTCATAGACAGGGGGAGAAGCAGTAAGCCCCAAATTAATAACGTCTAGTTTGAGAAATATAATTAATCTCCATTACTTTTATACTAGAATGTTATAAAACCACAAGATACTATTGAGGTTTAATCTCCATTACTTTTATACCATAACTTAAAGAATTTACTATTGAGGTTTTTCTCTAAAGTACTTTTGATATCCAAAAATGTATGATTGTAGCAACAAGTATGCAAGATTTCATTATCTAAAGTATAACAAGTATAGGAAATGTCAAATAATATAAAAAATAACAACATAAAAGTGAAAAGATCAACATTCAAATCTCATGTATAATAAAACCCTAAGAAAAGTCCAGTGTAAAAATGATGGCAGTAGAAGAAGGGGATGAAATCATACCATACTGCATATTTTATGATGCATAATTTAAAGAAAAAGTCAGACTAAAGCTCCAAAAAGAACTGATAATAATCATAACATATATTTAACACACCTTCACACATAATCCAAGTTTGATTAGGCAGAATGGGAAATCATTCGTAGACGTGCATCAACTGTAATATGTGCAAAATAGTTTCTAGTTAGCACAATCATACCATCAGCATTCCTGGCTTTGTGTTGTTAAGATTTTAATTAAATTATTGTCTGAATATAAGGACAAATAAAAATGATGAAACATCTAGGTGCTAAGATAAGAAAGACTAGTCATTGCATAACATAATTCAAGTTGTTAACATCTAACTACATACCAAACAGAATGTGCTTGTGTATTTATTTCATCGATCATTATGCGAGTACATAGTAAACATATAGGATTACATCTATTTATCAACTCTCTCATAAAAATATAATGTTATTGTCACAGAATCACAAATTTTCATCCAGATGAATAAAATTGTAAAGCTAATGACTTAGTAAGATTGGACTGAAAAGTAGATCAAGCAAATCTAGAGCAACAATTTATATGATAGACTAATTGGATCAAGTACTGAGATTCAGCAGCACCTCATCATGGTTGATGGAACTAATATTAACAAAAAAGAGTTATGCTTTACTTTCACAGTCTATAAATGATTCCTGTATGAATGCATATTGTTCAGAGCTCACATACCAAAGCTCAAAGACTAGAGTCATTTATAGACTAGTTTCAATATCCATAACAATGTTAGTTTTCTACACAGTTGGTATAAGTTATTCGTATCAAAACCAAAATATAAATTACTGAAGAGAAAAGTTGGACCTTCCCATTTGGACCAACTTTATCTGATAACAAGAACGCCAAATCCCCACTTCCATAGCACAAATCCAATACACAGTCTCCCATCTTTGCTCTGCCAAAAAACTTAAAACATTCTCAGACTTTTGGTATCAAAAGAAAAAAAAGTAATATCAAATGAGAACAACAAAATCACATACCCACTCCAAGACAATGCCATTGCATGACCTTCTCTAAGTGTACATTATCTATTTCAATGTATGAGGTCATTGCATGACCATTATTATCAGCTTCCTTCTGAATTGGCACCATGCGTTGGAAGGATGCTTCACTCTATTCTTTCCTCTTTAGATTTACCAACTTATTATATACAGACTGCACTCTTTCTGTAATTTCACTTCTCATGCCATCATTTCATATATATTTGTTTTCTAACAATACCGGAGACGCCAAAACATAACACAACTATTTATCATCATCTATCACATTCAGTTGCTGAACATACATCAATAATCTATACCGCGTTGATACAAAGTCACAAATTATAAGAATTTCATTGTAAAATTGAAGACTTACCCAACCTCTTCATATATAGCATCATATAGCTATCTTGGTTTCATACTTTCAGCGCCTAGACGATTAAGTACCATCGACTATTTCACTATTGCAACCATATTGTTCCGCAAATCCTCCTGTAATTAGGCAGATAAGCAGTAACAAATTTCAATAAATTTCACAAACTTAAGTTCAATAGTTTATAATTTGCTAATCAAAGTCATCAACGATCTGAGTAATACAGGGTTGATGCTCAAATTCACTTAATTATTAGGGGAAAATGTGAAACTTTTAAAGAAAGAGATGGGGGGATTTTACAGAATGCGGTTACAGAACACGTGAAACTGTGAGTACTTGAAATATTCTTTGTTCACCCCATATGGTACTCTCATGATCTTTTCCTACACAAAACTAAACTTTTCAAACTCCTGCTTACCACCTCTTACTAAAGCATTTCATATAGTTTGTTAAATCATATGAACTCAATATAGTCCCCAATTTCTTAATGGATCTATATGAAGTATGAGTATGAACAACATCAATATCACTTTATGCTGATAAAAAGAAAAACTATGTGATTTTTAGACATCTTTGACAGATAACAACTAATCTCTTTGTTGTAATCAGAAAAATACTAGAAAGATATCAACTCACCATTTGACTCAATGAGTTGAGAAGCCTCCTATATTGACACAAGGGAGACCCAATAGTCAATATGCATACTAAAAGAGAAATTGAGGATGTTTCGCAAAATCTCTCCACTTTTAATATATGTAGATTATGTATCAGCTTCCAAATTATTGGTGCTTTAGAAATGCAGAGTCAATGTATTGAAAAATTCAAGAAATTAACACACATTTCCATCATTAACACCACTAATTAAACCTGGAAAATAACATACAAATTGGGGGTGTTTCATAAACTTACCCATAGCTTGACACCTCTATAAGGCAGCGACTAATTAAGCCTTACCCTACACTTTTCAGAACCCTCAGCATTGCTTAGGGCTTACCTCTATCATGCAGAGAAAAAGAGAAACAAAACCACCAGCGAGATTGAGATTTTGAGGTTGAGATAGAGTAAGACAGAGAAAGAAACAGATCTAGAGAGAGACTCATCAGTGGCCTGACAATGAGTAAAGCTCGGCAAGGGGGATGGAGAGGGAGATTAGTACAAACCCACACCATCTGTAGAGAAACAATTGCAGAATAAAGACAATCGCTCAAAATCAAACCCTTGTTCTTCACACCAGAAATCAGAATAGAAGCTTCAATCTTTGAAGAGATGAGAGACGAAGATAGTCGAGGGAGGAAGAGGGAAAATTTACAAAATCATATAAGAGAGAGATAGACCTTACTTGAGAAGCTTGAGGTGAGGTGAGGGTGAGATTGAGAGAGTCAAGATTGAATACATCAACATCTTATCCAAAGTAATGCTAAATTAAATTAAAAATCCAAATATAACAACCCAATTTCTCCGTTTTTCTCTCTATTGTTGATATATTAATGAAAAAAATCCAAAAAAAAAGAAACTACCTTTGATTTACAAGCTTTGCTAAGAGGCCCAAGAAAATGAGCGAGATTAGGGAAAAATATGAATAAGAATTAGAATCACAAGGCCTTTCAGAGGAACATACGAAGCCATGAACACCAAAGCCAAAAACCCTACCTCTCTATTATGTACAATAGCCGCGAAGAGCCCTAGTCTCACAAATGAAAGATGCGAAGAACCATCTCTACTCACTTGATGGTGCGTAAGGGTCTACAGAAGGAGATACCACAATTTAATTTGTTTCTAAGAGAAAAGGGAGAGAGTAAAGTAAGAGAACTTAATGGAAGAGCTTGTCGTCGTGAGTTTCAGAGAAAGCACACACGAAAGCAAGAAAAATCGCACCATGTCACTCCTTGTGTGGACAGAGTTAAGAGAGAGAGAGAGAGAGAGAGAGAGAGATGTAAGAGGGAGCTTTGAGAGAGAATCTATGACATAGAACTGAAAGAGATATTCGAGAAGGAATAGAGCTTCTCGAGGAGAAATCAAGACAGAAGAGTGAAGAGGGTAGGGTTTGTAATCAAGAGAGGTTTCGAGGATCTGTATGAATGGCAGATCTCTCTCGAGTAGAAATCAAGAGAGAAGACTAAAGAGGGAAAGGCTTGGGTGTGTAGTCGAGTGCCTCTCTTCAGTAAAACTCACTCCCGCATTTTTTTTGAAGTCCCGCTTCCCTTAAAATTCATCCCGCTTAGTTTTTTAACTTTTAACATGAATTTTTTATGAGGTTCATAAAGACTTGTTATTTTTAGTTGTTTATAAGAGGGGACCGTGAAATTTTATGAGGTTCATAAAGATTCTTGTTATTTTGAGTTTTTTTACAGGAGGCGACTATGAACCCTGTATTTAAATCTTGTAGAATGTCATATTTGTTGTAGTGGTTGGAAATCAAATATGAAGTTAATGCTAATTTGTGAGAACCATAAGTTCGTGCTCACTGAGAAATGTCCTGAGGATCCCCTGCTAATGGCCCTAAGAATGTTAGGGACAAATATGATGCTTGGATCATATCAAACAATAAGGCGGAGTGCTACATGCTTGTGAGCATGATGGACGTTCTGAGAACCAAGCATGGAAGTATGGAGACTGCCTATGGGATTATGGAATCTCTACAAGCGATGTTTGGGTAGCAGTCTGATCAAAGTCGTCATGAGGCCACTAGAAGCTATATGACAACTAAGATGAGAAAGGATACTTCTGTGCGAGAATACGTTTTGAACATGATCAATATAATGCATGAGGTAGAAATACATAAGGTGACCATTGATGAGCGGACTCAAGTTAGCATTATGCTTGAGTCGCTCACACCAATTTTTTCTGTGTTCAAGACCAACTATGTTATGAACAAGTTACAATTCCACATGACCTAATTGTTGAATGAACTGTAGACTTTTGAGTCACTCAACCTTAGAATGACCAAAGAGGGTGAGGTAAATGTTGTCGAGCAAAAGCCTTCTTCCATTGTTAAAAGTAACAATCGGAAGAAGATTAATGGAAAGGGAAAAGGTAAGAGCAAGAAAGGGAAGAAAGCCAAGACATCACCAAAAGCCAAGAAGAACAAGAAAGACAACAAACCCAAATGAAAATATTTTCACCGTGGGGTTGAAGGTCATTGGAAGAGAAATTGTAACAAGTATCTCTCCGAGCTGAAAAAGAAAGTGTAAATATGATTTACTTATACTTGAATCTTGCTTAGTGAAATATGATTTATCATCCTGGATACTTGATTCAGTGGTGCGCTCATGTCAGCTAAAGTATTAGGGATAATTCATTTACTGTTTGGATATAATTATTTAGTTTTGAATGGTGTTTATTATATTCCTGGATTTTCAAGAAATTTGATTTCTCTTTCATTTTTACAAGAACTGTTATTCAAAGTTTTTTTATTAGTAAAAAGTTTATTATTTCTAAGAATGGATTTGATATTTTTCATGCAAAAGTTATAAACAGACTGTATATGCTTAAACCGTTTGAACACACGTTAAATAATTCTGAATTATTTAAAGTAGCAAAACCTAAAAGTAACAAACGACAAAGAGTTTCTCACGATGGTGATAACACATATCTTTGGCATCTCAAGTTAGGACATATTAATTTTGATAGGTTAAACGGGTTAACAATACATGGTGTTTGAGAGAAATAAAAGTTAAAACTCTTCCTATAAGATACCTTTCACAGGAAAGGGCCAAAGGGCCAAGGAACCACTTGAGCTAGTACATAGTGATGTCTATAGACCGATCAATGTGCAAGCTAGAGGTGGGTATGAGTATTTCATCACTTTTATTAAATATTACTCAAGATATGACTATACTTACCTAGTGTAAAGAAAGTCTGAAACTTTTGGAAAGTTGAAAAATAATTTGGTAAATCATTGAAAACCCTTCGATCCGATCGAGGCGATGAATACTTTGCTTTAGAATTCAAGGACTATTTGCTGGAGTATGGAATCCTATCCCAACTCACAGCACCTGGAACACCACAATAAAATGGTGTTGCAAAGAGGAGAAATGAAATCTTATTGGATATGGTTAGGTCGATGTTAAGCTACTCATCACTGTCCTTTATATTTTGGGGATATGCACTACACACGACAACTTATATGAATGTGAATATGACAATATCATACTTCATAAAATATTTATGATCCAAAATAAAAAAAATTAACAACCTAAAATAAAAGATACAAATTAAGGAAAGATAAAAAAAAAACAAAAGCTTAAATGGTATGAACTAGAAACACTAACAATAATTTAACTAAGTTGTAGGAATATAAGTCATTTGAGAAGCACTAAAATATTTTATACATAGATCTAAAAAAGAAAGTGATTTTTTTTTTCTGAAAGAAGGTGGAGCAATTACACCTGAAAAGAGTAAAAAAATATCAAAATCACGTTCATAAACTCTTTTTTAAGTTTTAAGTATGTGTATTAATAATTTTATTTTTGTCTAAAGGGCTCTAGGTATCTCCCTTTTTGGTTAACACGGAGTATGTGTCTTGTATAATTTTTTTCTTGAATGAATATATTTAGTTTTTATAAAAAATTGTTTGTATGCAAGACGCCTTTAGAGTTATGGAATGGCTCCAAACCCAGTTTGCGTCATTTCCATATATGGGGGTGTCTAGCTCACATTCTTATACCCAAGACCAGAAAGTTAGACTCAAGATCTGAGGTATGAATATTTGTAGGCTGTGCTCTAGAGACTAGAGGTGGGTACATTTGTGTCGACAAATGTAACCATCCTTGAGCATGACTATATGCAAAAATACAATCCTCATAGCAAAGTGGTTCTCAAGGAATTGGTGGCTGATGAGATCAGACTACCTTCAATTTCTACTAATAAATGAAAAACCAGAGAAACCATAGTTCCTGCAAAAGAAACCGCGGTGCAATGTCGTAGTTGGAAGGTTGTGAGACAACCAGTTCACTATGAACTAGAAGCACATGTTCTTGTGTCAGACACTGATAATGATTGTCCATTATCTTACGAAGAAGCAATGGATGATCTTGAAAAGGAGAAATGGAAAGAAGCCATTAACTAGGAAATGGAATCTATGTATTCCAATTCTGTCTGGGAACTTGTAGACACACCTGAAGATGTCAGACCCATTGGATGAAAATGGATCTTCAAAAAGAAAGGAGGTGCAGATGGGAAAGTAGAGATTTTCAAGGTACGGTTAGTAGCCAAGGGCTATACACAAAGGGAGGGAGACAATTATGAAGAGACATTCTCCCCTATGGCCATGGTAAAATCCATTCACATGCTTTTGTTCATAGCCGCTAGTTTTGACTATGAGATATGGCAAATAGACGTCAATATAACTTTTCTTAATGGCTCTCTTGAAGAAAGCATCTATATGATGCAATTAGAAGGGTTCGTATAAAAGGGGCAAGATCAGAAAGTATGCAAGTTGCTTAAATCCATTTATGGATTAAAGCAAGCATCTAGATCTTGGAATCTTACTTCTGATGAGATTATAAAGTTTTACGGCTACGAGCAAAATGTTGGCGAAGCTTATGTTTATAAATACATCAAAGGTGAGATAGTGGTTTTCTTAGTTCTTTATGTTGATGATATTCTACTAATTGGGAATGGTGTAGAAACTTTATCAAAGGTAAAAAAGTGGTTAACTGAGAAATTTGAAATGGAAGATTTTGGAGACGCGAGCTATGTTCTGGGCATCCAAATCCTAAGGGATAGAAAGAATAAGCTCTTGACATTTTCTCTGACATCTTATATTGATAAAGTGCTAGATAGATTCTCTATGGGGAATTCCAAGAAATGTCAACTACCGAGCATACATGAAATTGTCCTCTCCAAGGAACAATGTCCTAAGACACCTCACGAGGAAGAGGATATGTGAAAGGTTCCCTATACTTCAGCAGTTGGAAGTCTCATGTATGTCATGTTATGTTCGAGACCAGAGATCTGTTACGCAGTGGGAATTGTTAGACTTTATCAATTGAATCAAGGTTTGGAACACTTGATTGTAATAAAGCACATTCTGATGTGACTTAGGCGAACAAGAAACTATATGCTTGTTTATTCAGGTGGAGACCTAAATCCCACTGGATATACTGATTTTGATTTTTAATCAGATAGAGACACTTGAAAGCCGACATCTAGATCAGTATTCACCCTAGGTGGAGGAGCTGTAGTCTGAAAAAGTATTAAACAATCTAGTATTACAGATTCCACTATGGAAGCTGAATACATAACGGCTTGTGAAGCTGTGAAAAAAGCGGTATGACTAAGAAAGTTCTATACTGATTTGGAAGTAGTTCTAGATATGGACAAGCCATTGGTCGTGTATTGTGATAACAGTGGGGTGGTAGCGCATTCCAAGGAACTGAGGAGTCAGAAGAGGGGCAAGCACACAGAGATGAAATATCATCTTGTAAGAGAGATCGTGCATCGTGGGGATGCAAATGTTACGAAGATAGCGTACGAACAGAACTTAAGTGATCCTTTTACAAAGATACTTCATGCCAAGTCATTTGAAGGTCACGTGCGTAACATGAGATTGAGATAAATACCGAATTTGTTTTAGGGAAAGTTGGAGATTTTTGGGGGTTATTCCCTCAAAACATGTGTATTGACATTTTGATATGAAATTTAATAAAGATTACGTTTTTCTTTTAATTATTCTTTTAAATTACTATTAAATAATTTATATAAATACCTAAAAATTTTATATTCATTTATAAGACTATGATCTTGTATTAGTCCGAGAGTATTACGATAATAGATAATGAATAAAATTATCAGCAACATATTAAAGTATGGAATCTTTAATGAATGGTTGCTAGTACGGTTCACTGAGCATTATGAATGCATGTGATCTAGATCCCGATCATTGATGTGCATAGACATCTTAGTGAAGATACTTTATATAATGAGATTATATATGATTGGACTGATGTGAATTAATATCTTTATCAACGTACCGTTTATCAAAAAAATTTAATACACATTAATCTGATGATCATATGTAGACGAGTCTGAATACTGAGTAGTCATGAACTTCTATGCATGTTTACTGGATCTTTTGATTCACTCATTAAGGTTTGTTTGTAAAACATGCTAATGACTTTTATTTTGGAGATTCAGTGATATGAGTGGCTGGGAACATGATCTTACAAGATTTGGAATCCAAGCTTTCTTAACGGATCGTATATTAGTTCATTTAAGTGTTAATTCTGGAACTAAATGGTTATTGAACTCAAATTTATAATAAGATTATAAATTAGCCATTTACTAGTGGATTAATGGTATTTAAGGATCAAAAGTTAATTAGAAGGGTAAAATGATAATTTTGATCAGTTCTAATTTATGAACCAATATAGGGATGACATAACTATGTGAAATGATTATATCAGTGGACTACATGAGAATACTCTGTAAATACAATCTATAATCTCCAAGAGTGCAAACCATATTTATAGTGGAGTAATAATGGAATTAATAAATAAAATTATTTAATTAAAGAGTTTAATTAATAATCTGGTTTATTAGAACTTAGTATTATAGGTCCATGGTCCTCAAGTCACCTCTGCGCTGTGCAATTTAGGTGTTGAATATTTCAGGACATGAAAAAATGTCTTACTTGCAAAAGAATTTTTATTCTGAGGCAAGTACATAATTATGAGATAATTATGTATGATTAATTAATTGAATTATTTATATTTATTAATATAATTTTTGGAAATTAAAAATATATAAATAATTATCAATTATTTTTCTAATTATCGATAAGTGAGATAAAATATCTATTTTATGAAATTAGATAATTAAATTATTATTAGATAATAATTTGGATCAACTAAATCTGTTATTTGTGAAATAACAGATAATTTAGTTGATGGAGATAATCAGATATGTTAATTTTGAATTAACTAATATCTAGATATGTATCTGATTAAAATAAATATTTAATTCGTACTAATTGTCACATGTCAATCACTGATTGGTTTTCAGAGATTGACATAGACTATTGTAGTGCCATGTGGCACTACAGTTGTGCACAGTAGCAGTGTGTCCTACTACAATTGACAATTTTATAATTAAATATTATTTTCATTATCTAAAACATATCTGATGCCATTAGTAAGAAAATATAAAGATATTATTCTTATGGACATAGTTGATGAATCAATGAATGAGTTGAATTAGAGAATCAGTTCATCAATCAAAAGTTGAGAGAAGAACACAATTTCTCAAAAATTGATTTTCTACGATTAAGAGTTAATCAAATCTCTAAAAGAATTATCATAACAGTCTTTTAGAGAATCATCTCACAAAAGTCATTTTCAGTAAAATCTCTAGATCTTATGTGTTGAGTATATCTTGAGGAAGAAAAGTGTCTTCATTATATTCTACATGCCCACACACGTCATAGTGCATTAAAGATTGACTTGAAAGATCTGGGTGTGGATCTCGTAGTCTGCTGATCATCAGAACGATTTCGTGGGAACGGAGAATCGATCAGTTTCATGAGGACACTTGATTTAAACTAAAAGAGGTATATGATTCCTAACCTTGTATGTTATTAATTTAATATATAAATATATAATAGATCCTGACTGATTGAAAAAAAGTTTTCAATAAAAAAATTTGGTTATCGTAGCGCTACGCGATTTTCTTTTATTAGCAGATTCAATTTTTATTAAAAAAAATTTAATTTTTAAAATGGCCACGCACCACACGCTTCTGCTGCGCACGCGCCGCGACGACCAACATATGTTCCATCTTTCATTTTTGTATTATTAGGCCTTTTGCATATTATCTTCGATATTGATTACTATCATTTCTCTTTTTCATTTTAGATCATCTAGTGTGTGGGCCATAAGACCATCGTTGCATCCCTTATCTAAAAGTTGATTTTTAGTTGTGGGGCATCCAGTTGGTGTTCATCGTCGTTCTGTAGGACCACAAGACTGCGGGTAACTCCTCAAGTATCCCAATCTTCAAATATAAATATTAAACAATATAATCTATGCTAGAACGAAGATAGAAATCGTAGACTTGATGCATGAATCCCAAAAATTAAAGCTTTTTCTTCACGATTTGATTTCTCGATCTGCACATGAACTGTCCTCCATCTAGGAGCGAACACTACCGGTACCGTGAAAAGAGTCACCGTCCATGCAGTTTTCCACGTCCTCATGCTTTGTCGTGAATTGTCGGCTACTACCATGAACCACCATAAGCACAGTATATGGTTTTGCAGAATTGCATAAAAACATTAAGTAAGCAAAGATACAGTTCATTGTATAATGAAAAGACATACCAACATATTGATTAATATCCTCAGTTCTTTATCTTTTCTTTCTTATCATTATTCTCAACTTTGTTATTATGAAACATCTCATGTCTAGCTAATTGCTTAATAAACAATTTATGTAGTAGTATAGAGCTTTGGAAAATGAACACTACATAAATAAGAAACCCTAGCGTCACATGGCATCTCACTGTTCTTTAAAAAGTCTACCACATGTCACTTTGCTACACTGTACAAGTCCATGCAGAATTTTCAATCACACAAATTATGCATACTCATGTACTACATAACTGCAGTCTATTCAACAATAAGATATAGCAAATGTTTTATTTATTTTCTATTGCACAAGTTTTGTCAAAGCACGTGTTTCAACTAGAAGACCATAAATGAATTTAAACTATTCATAAGCAACCCTTCATGTCTCTTTCCATTTTAATACTTTTAACTATTCATAAACAATCCTGCAAATAAGTTTACACTTCTAGTTCAGGCATTTCCTTAATTAAACACTAGTACAACTATGGCTTAGGCAGATATCAGAAAATTCAGAAGCAAAACTAGTAGTACTAAATGATGAAAATACCTCGAGAATAGAACATACCTGGTTCATTATCAAAAAAACATATAATAATCATATATAGTCACTATGCAAGTTTTTTAACATATATTTAACACACCTTCAAAGTGAAGTTCATCGCCACGGAATCCAGTAGCAAAATAATACTTGATAATATGACCAAGAATGACTAAATACTTGAATATCGATTCCCTTAATATGTGCAGTAACTCCTGGTATAATAACGGGAACCTCCTCAGAGGAAGTATCTTGGGATAAATCTCTCCTTGTGCCACAAACTCTTAACTTTAGAATTCAGGCTGCATGTATTAGCTATAAGTGCACAATTGTTTTACAAGATTAGTAACACTATTCTTAGAAATATATCAAAAAATTGTCTGGTACTAATTATCACACTTAATGATTCTCTTCTTTATTCTTTTTATTTCAACATCACCTTATGAACTTGTATGATTTATTAGTTAAATCACATTTTTCATTATCTACTGGACTAACCAATAAAGCTACTTATTTAACTGATTCGATCACAGAACATATATAACCCATGATTTCAGAACTTCCCAGCATTTTCCCATTGGGAAATGAAATCTGAAGTAAACACGGGAGTATGAGCGTTAATGGCATCGTTATTTTATCACACTAGCTAAGCAATTAAACAAAGTACTTTAAGGAATAAACTATCAAACCTGAGGATAAATTATCAAACTCCTTGAAATACGGTCATCATGTTCTTGATTCATTCACAACATGAAACACTCTATAGAAGTATGAACTATTATCATTAAAAACCTGAAGTTGAAGACATTAAAATACAAGAGACATTATGAAAGCTTATGTAACAACATATTACTAATTAAAAGAAAGTACACCACCATGACAAAGAAGTATACCACATACAGACCTTCTCCTCATCTTTCCATTTCACCTACCATAACCACTGAAACAAGGGGTTCCTAGGAAAGAAAATTAAAGTAGTGCACTATAATTTCATCCATCCACGCAACACTTTAACAGAAAATAACTAGCAGACATAGGAAAGTAAAACCAACATGTGTAAAACAAGAGACAGACAAGGCTGGGGGTCAACACTCTCTGCTTAATTGGAAATCCTTGTTTGTCACATGCTCCCATGATTTTGAAGACATATCCCTTAAATTCATAAAAGCATATACAACTTTTGCTTAGCAGTAAGTAAATCACAAAACTAGAACTTGGCATGTGACAAATGTAGAAGCATACCTCCCTAAGGGAATCCCCACTGACTTCCTGTGAAATCCTCTTGTCGTAAAAGCACGTCTAGGTTCACATAACAAGAATCAAATTTAAACATAATTTCACAGTTCCATTTCATCGTGACTACAACTTATTACATCCAAATCAAACTTTGTATTTAAAGCACAAATTTTATATATAAACCTCATTGTAATGAACAAGATAAAATTGAAAAGTTAGATTATGCAAATGGAACTTGGCATTCAGAGCATAAAAATTGCTATACATCTCAATGTGATGTATACAAGACAAATAGATAAATTAATAACATAAATTGTTGATTTATCACTTTGAAAACAATGATTAAGCAATTTTTAAGCATGTGTTACAAAGTCCATAAGCTGAAACAGCTGAAACCACCACAGAATGAAAAGGCATACGATACCAGATTTGAAGCCACGAGCTCAAGAAGAAAAAAAAATCCCAGAAATACATTACCTGAAGAGGTGAGCCTTTTGGTGTGATTTGAAAAATAAATTTCCAAAATCACAAAATTGGAAAGATTTGAAATCAAGAGATACCTTCAAGTGAGCCCGAGAAGAAGACACGACAAGGTGAACCTGAGAAGATGACACAGTGGCGAAAAACCTAACCCTTTATTGTTCGGCGTGGCTGCGACGATGATGCTCGGGGTTGTTTCGTCTTCCGATGGCTATGGCCATGAGCTCGAGAGAAGCTATATTTTCTTCGATCGAGAATCCTTGTTCTTTCTACTTCGATCGAGGATTCGATAACCCTAGTTATACTTTTGGAAGATTCTAATTTTTGAAGTCCCGCTTATTTTTTTTTACGATTTAACAATGTATCTTATGGGATTCATATAAAATCTTGTTGTTTTACTTATTTTACAAGAGAACACAACAAACCTTGTATTTAAAAGTTGTAGAATCCCATATTTGTTGTAGTGTGTGTGGGCACGTGGAAGAAAAATCAACACTTATCCTCCTCTTAAATTCAGCTAGGGAGAAGATTTTTCTCCTTGGAGTTTTCTTTTCTCTCGCTAATAATGTCAATTTGGCTTCTTTTTTATCTCTTAGAGAAATCACCTATTTATAGTGAAATCTGATGATCAAGATTGACTAAAATGATCTCTTAATTAAAATAATTTAATTAATAGTTTTTATCACTAAAATTAGGATTGGCTTGGTTGACTACTAGACATCCATGATGTACCTATTTATTCTCGTTATGACAATACCTATAATCAGCATGCTAGGTAACATACCATAAGGATAAATGAAATCTATTGACCAAACCCATGGTCAGATTTATCACATATTAACTACAATTTGTTATACTATAAAATTATTCTGGAACTTCATTGGTATTTTATGATATTTAACATATTTATTTTTGGCTTATTATTTATTTGATTTTATTTATATTGTAGCGCCGTATATAACTATATAAAGTACTATCTAACTAATTTATACACCTCTTGTTTCTCGAGTTCTATATCTCATCTATTGATAAACTATGATAATTTTTATACTTGAAGCGTAAAGTAAAATTATCAAATATCTAACTAAACCATTTAAAGATAGATTGCTAGGATCACATACACAATACACAGATTGTGTCAATGAGTACTATGTCACTTACTTAAAAATATCTATGAACTCTACTATTAAGAATCATGCATTTTCACTATCTAACAACTCAATTATCCAATCAACAAATGTAATGACTACTCAATCATAGCAGATCAAAATAACTTAGCCATTAAATATGAGTTCATAACTCTTTCAAGATTAAGAAGAGTCTTAATATAATAAAAATGAGTTATGATTTTCTTAAGATAGTAGTTTTATTGAAAATAAAATTCATTAGTCTATATAATGTATTTCATATGCACTAGTATATTAACTAGGTATTCGAGTAGTGACCAAGATAGGTACAGTCTATCTTAGTAAAACGCCCAGCTTCATTATTTTATGAATAATAAAGATTTTCAAGTTATAAATAACTCTTATTAGATACCTTGTTTCTCTGAGCTAAACTCCATATGACCTATAAGTTAACTACTATTATGCATGTAAACATTTTACTAGAATGTAAAATCTCTCACTTAGCCTAAAGCATCTCTACAACCAGCTTAACCATGATGTTCTCTACATGTGGCCAAAAGACATTTGTGGTTAACGTAATTGTAATGAGGCTTACTAGGTTATCCACTAAAACCATCTTATTGAAAACTTTGAATCTGTATGCCCCACTTTGAATCTCGTTCTCTTAAGACGCTTGAGTATATGATTCAAAGTTATCCAATAAACTTTTCCTCGATTAAACGAATATCAATACTAATTAAGCCTATTGTGAAGTATACATCTGATATGGTGTACAATATAGCATTCTTCATGTTAATTGTTGTATCCTATGTCCACTTATATGATACGTGAGTTCAAATTCTGAAAAAGGGTAGCAATCCCTTTCTTGAATTCCTGCATTACACACTTATTTAACATATTACTATCCATGCAATTTAGGATAAGCAAACCACTCTATATTTAAGTCTTCAAAAGAACTTAATTTTTAGAATGAATGCCACTCTTAAAGTCCTTAATATCATAAATTCAGACCAAATAGCTTTATTATAAATTCAAACAAACATGGCACCAAGAAAACCATTTTGTTTCCTCCCTTCCTCTCGTATTGACATGGCTCATTATGACCTTGATCAAAATAATAATTTTTATTGATCGATATAATGTTCTAAGTCCTTAAATCCATAAATAGAATAATGCATCTTATATCATAATTCTTGACTTTTAGCAACAAATCATAAAAGATGAGATATAAAGATATTCACCTGAAAATCATCATCCAAGATTACGTTTTCGGCTTCTATTTGACAAAACTCGTAAACTAGATGAGCTACAATGGATACAATGTCTTTACAAATATGAGCATGGTGATTAGTGAAAATGATTTGTTACACTCATATTCTCTCTCTAAGTATACCATTTCACTCTAAGCATAGCCTTAAATGTCTTGATTTTGCGTTACATCTTAGTTCCGCTTGTAGATCTCTGGCACTTAATACTTTGAGAGCTTCTAAAAGATTTCATACTTCATTAGAGTTAACAAAATCATTTTGAAATTTTATAGTTTGAAGCCAATGGTTTACTTTGAACCTCATAACCTTTGTGCATGTATTGAGATCTAAGTCATGTTCCCCTAATATGGACTTGAGAGTCTCTCCCGAACATGAAATTTCTTAGTTGGTCATGATTCCCTTTGACTACAATATAGTGATTGAGATCTAGGCCTTGTTTAACTAGGATTACTATTCCAAACTCTCTTATAACATTTTATTATGAATATGAATGAGAAACGCTCTGACTACAACAAGGTTATGTAGTAATCGAAAGTGCTTCACTCTTGTTCTTTTGAGTAATTAAATTATCACCAACTTCTAGACTTATCCATTAGTGGTTGGATAGCATGGAAAAAGTATTATCAGATAATTCTTAAATATGTTTTGATTCTAGATATTCTTTTTGAAATAAATTATTTTTCCAAGAGTACAACGTTTGTACTTAGAAACACTTCTCTCATCCTTTTTACTATAAAACCAATAACCATATTGCTTTTTGCACAAACAATGGATATATACCACTTGATCTAATATCTATCTTGGTGGCATTTTCTCTTAGCACGTGTGGGTGACCTACATGTAATTAATTGGGATGCAATCTGAATATTTACCAAGTAATTTGTGGATGTCCTAAAAGGTATTTACCTCTTCAATCAAATCAAAGAGATTTAGTTTAATCTCTCATGCCTCCTTGACTTCCATTCTAAATTCATTGCTTTTTCAAAAGTTTCAGATTTGAGAAGCATAAGACAAGCACAAGTGTATCTAAAGTACCCATCAATAAAACTAACACTATACTCATAGTCACCTACAACCTAGACTTTCACTCATCCACACTCAAAATTGGAAGGCCATTGTCTTATACGCTCCAACACTAACATCATGGAGCTCTATGTCCTATTGTCTTATAAAGACTCTTGGACATATTCCTCTGTCCAATGTTTTTACTTACCGGTAAGAACTCTAAAATTGGAAGACCATGAAGCATTTTTCTTATTAGTATTCAAATCTCATTTAGAATATATGACCTAGACATATGTCATAGACATATAGTTGACTTTATAAACATTTCTCTACTATGATCTACTATGTATACTACCATTTTACTCCATATTATGCAACAAAAACTTAGAAATAAAATATTATTTAAAATTAGTGCATATGCCATATCCAAAGAACAACATGCAATCCTTCTCATTTTAGCTTCCTGATTTCAAGAACCTTTGGAAAGAATTATGAGTGCGATTAGTGATTCCAGAATCCACACACCAGGACACGTTAGAACCAGTCATTTATCAATTCTAAATGAGACACATGTTTCATCTCTTTATAATTAAGAAAACTTTTAAATATTTTTCTTGTATATAGTCTCCACAATAGAAGTACTTCTAATTAGATCTTGCTCCCTTTTTCTTATTGCGAGTCAACTCTATTTAGAGATCTTTATCTTTTTCATCTCATTTGGGTTAGGCCTAAACCCAAAAGAAGAAGTAGATCGGGACACGTTTAACACAAATGATTTCTTCAAGATTTCCTTAAACATCTTGAGCTCCTAGTTTAGTTAGACCCAATAAGACTTTTCTGCATGTCTTATAATTTAATCATGAACAGATGTAAGGAATATGCTCATGTATCTAAGACTACATCGAATTGGGCTTTCCAATCGATTTTGCTGGAAATTTTATCTCATTAAAAGATCACCAACCATAAGGATATGCCCTTCAACCAGAGTTTCCTTTACCATCTTAGTGTTCAACAACACACATTCAAACATATGAATGGAGATTAATAACTATATAAGCTTCTATGGAGAATGAATTTACCATTGTTTCAACATTTATGTCATACAATTACAATATGTAGTACAGAGCTCAAATTTAATTTTTCTTTTCCTGAGTAGAATTTTAAGAAAGATTTAGGGTAATGTTAATTAGGAATATACTTGCTTAGTTTCACCTTTGGATTAAAGTCCTCGTTACCTTTAGATTAAAGTCCATAATATTTTCAATATAGATTCTAATGAGCTCATGTACGACAATTTAATTACTGAAAATAGTAAAAATCTTAACTATTAGATCCACATTCTAATTGAAGCATGCATTATAACATGAAAATAAAAACTCAAAAATAAATATGAAATGTATGCACATATGCACAAAAATCATGTTTAAAAGTTAGGTTGGATAGTCCATTCGAATCAATTATTGATTTGATACTAATGCTTAGTAATCTTATCTAGTAATTGACCGCAATAACCTTTGATCTCTCGAAAAAAATAATAAGAACCACTTGGTGGGATACTATAGTAACAAGTCATGTGTATACCATTATTTCACCCTCATACTCGTGACAAGTGGACAACTCCTGCTTAGGTAAAGTTACTCATTTATCAAGGTGATCATTACGAAGACCATACTTATAATATCTGATGCTTCGAATACCGTCCTTTAGGGAGCTTTAAAGATTGAAGACGAGTGTAACCTACTTACAATGATTTAATAATGGAGATTGTGGGTTTTGATTAGGAATCACACTCTCTCTCGATTTTCTATGTTACTTGAGTTTTTTATACTATGGGTGACTAACTGTCATTAGGCAATTAGGCAACTAAATTTTAGTAACCCACTCTGATTAGTCAAGCATGCCCTGTTAGTATTTTATTTAGGTTACTATAATTTTATTTAATTCTAATAATCCCACAACTTAATTTGTCATCAATTAAATATCTAGCGAGATTATTAAAATTTAGAATTACACTTAAATAAGTCTAATACCATGCTTATAGGGTTAGTCATTTCATGCCTCTAAACAATTATAATTACTTTTATCTTACTATGAATTAAGTACTCAAATTACTATAATCACATTAACAGATTATGTCAGTGGGTTCTATGTCACTAACTTAAAAGTGTCTTTGAACTCTACTATTTAGAATCTATGAAATCCTCACTAAATAACAACTCAATCATTGAGCCTAAAAATATTTTGTCTCATAGAATCTCAACTATAGTAGATCAAACAATTGAACCATAAAATATGAGTTCTTAACTCTCTAAAGATTAAGAGCACTCCTAATAAATAACAATGAGTAATGAATTTCTTAAGATAGTACTTTACTGAAAATCAAACTTTTTAGTCCATTTAATACATTTCAAATGCACTAGAAAATTAACCAAGTACTCTGCCCAGTGAACAAGATAAGCCACTCTTCATAATAGAGTTAATGTATTATAGTCTACGTTAGTAAACCACCCATCGCGAGACTATGAATAATAAAATATTTTCAACTCATAAGAACTCCATAAAACATACAAATCAAGTATGATTAGGCTTGTGCTTTTACATGAATTTATTGAATGTAATATAAGAATAATCATTTATTGTAATTTAAAAATAATGTCAAGACAATCATAGAATTTTTGTATTTTTAGGGCACAATCCTAACAATCTCCCACTTGCCGTAAAGCATAACTACAACCATATTAACACCATTATGTTCTCCACATGTGAGCCAAAGACATTAATGACTAAATTCTTTATAACTGGGTCGGCTAAGTTCTTTGTTAAAGCTATCTTATTGAAAATTTTGATTCCATATACCCAATGAGTATGAGGCTCTCGCCATGATAGACAAGCATATAATCCCTGATCTTTTGAGATACTTGAGTAGGATTCACAGCTATATAGGAAACTCTTCCTGGATTTAGTTGATAGCAACTAACTAAGCCCATTGTGATGTATACATATGATCCATTGTAAAATGTAAAATATTTAAGACTTCCCACTACCAAAAGCAAGGGAACTTTCTTTGTGTTATCTATTCTATCCCATGTCATAAGCACTGACAAGACATGTGGGTTTTAACACCGAAAAGGTATCAATCCCGTTCATGGAATCCTATATTACACCCCTAAATAACATATTATTATCTATGCTATAACACCTTGAAGATTGACTACAGTTACTTCAGTAATTTTAAAAAATAACGTAGAAGCTAGGTCAATTTTTTTTTCATGAAACAATTTGTGATGTGCGATATTTGATGAGATAAAATACTTATTGAATGAAAAGTCAAAACATGTTTCTAAAATTTATGGTCAGAAAATTATTGACAAAAATTTCTTACATTTGAGAAAAATTCCAAAGATATTTTCTAAATAAGTGAAAAATCAACTTAACACTTCAATTTTACTCAATTAAGCATACTTAATTCTCGTCTCGTGCCAGAATGCTTAACTAGACACTTCACATTCATTACCATCATTCTCATCATCTGAAAAGTTTAAGAAAAATGAAATAAGCTAATGCCCAGTAAGTAAAATCTTACACATACTTAGCAAACACATGCATATACAAATTCGGTTAAATCATAACATAAGCCTTGTGTTTGATACAAACTTTATAAATCATTTTATCACACTATTTTCTTTGCTTTAGCATTACATTTTTCATTACATTATTTTTTTACATTTTTTATGAGCTCACTTCACTACAAGAAAAACCACCTATGCCGGTGGTTTTTTGGATCTAAGAGGACGGTTCACCTAAGTCACCGTGGCAAACATTTTTGGTAGCGGTTTCGCTAACCGTCAGAGTAACCATTGAAAAAAATACTTTTTTAGTGGTGGTTAATTCCCATCATTTCTGGTGGTTGTCAACTACTTACAAAGTTTTGAAAACAAAATCGTTGTCTTATAGTGGCGATTTAAACAGCCATAAATGCAGAAGATAAAAAAATGTTCTGCTTTACCAGCGGCTTTAACCGCTGGTATTTGCTCCTGATACAATCGCTATAAGTTGGATATTTGCACAACCTCTCCTTTATTTTTCGAACATCCTATAATTTTAAAAAATTACATGTTTCACAAAACATTCTACGATACAAATTCAGAATCTATCAATTTTCATGAAATTAAATTTACCAAACAGAGTTGTAACATAATAATTCCAGAATATAAGTATCTAAATTCAACTTATGTTACATCCAACGTAGAATAAGAATCAATTCAAAGTTATAACGTTATTCAATTCAAACATTCATAAATACAAAAAGCAGAAGTAATACCAGTTCAAATATAAGGAAAAATAATATCTTCAATCACCATAGAATGAACAATCATTAAGTTGATGGAGCTTCAGAATCCTATAAAGACATACAATTGAACAAAATTAATATTAGTATTAGAATAAAAAAGATAGTCTATAATTACCTAAAAAGTACATATTTCTTAGACACCATACCTTATCACCACGGGGAATTGTGAAGATGAAGGATTTTGTGCTTGCATCATTTTCATAAATGCAAATAGATCTACTAGTTGAGATTCTAGCTCAAGCACTTTAGATACAAGTTCATTGAGCTTTGACTTTACTCTCTCATATCTGCAAGTGGAACGAAGAATGTCTCATTGAAAAATGACGGTTATTTTACGATCCAAATACCATAGTGGGAGTTAGAAGTAATCCCATTCCACATACTTTTTTAGGATGCACTGGGCCCATAGCTTTTGAAAATACGTCTATAGGTGAAATATGATTGTCATCCAACGATTGAGTCGCCATAATTTCTTGCATTGTCTCTTACAATACAAATACATAATTTGATTGGATATATGACAAATATAGACTTAAAAATTACTGATAATAACAATTAAATATTTCTTAGAGTAGATACAAATTCAAGATCCACCCAACTCCCATCCTTGTGCTTATGCCAATCTATAAATGCTTCGACTGCATTTGGCTTTTCCCCAACTCCTTCATCTATCATTATGTTTAAAAAAATATATTCATGATCGCAATACTAAAAACAAGAATACTACTTATAATAAAAAAATATTTACATACCAATTCATCCTTTTTTATAGCATAGCTTTTTTTCCTAATGAATGTTTTATTGTTTCTTTCGATCACACCATAATATTTGTTCACTATGTGCTTGTTATTTATGAAAAAAATTAATATTTATTCTACATACTAAACAAAGTTCATTGTCAAAAGAAAATATTGCAATACCATTCTTTCATGAGAGAACAAAAAATGGAAAGCAACTTTCCACTTATCTCTTAGAACATCATTCGTTTATGTCTCAGACATTCCTCATCGCTTGGATACTTTGAGGTATATTCTCTCCTCAAGCTTAGAATGAAATTATTTCAAATAACTGTCAGATTCTTAGGCCATAACATTTCTAATGACACTATTATTCCTATTAACCGCAATATAGATTTTGCATCTAAGTTTTCATATGAGATTAAGGATAAAACACAATTACAAATATTCTGAAGAAGTCTGAATTATATCTGCAATTTTTATCCACAATTAGCCCAAGATACTGCTCTGCTTAATAAGTGGTTTCAAAAGAAACCTATACCTTAGACATCATATCTGACATTAGCAGTTAAGAACATTAAAGCTAAAATCAAACAATTACACTATTTACCTTTATGACATTCTACCTGGCATAAAATTGTCGAAACGGATGCCTCTAATCTAGGTTATGGAGGTATTCTCAAACAGGTAAATCCTCATAATAAGACAGAAGAAATATTAAGATTCACTTCTGGTACTTGGAAAGGACCAGCTAAGAATTATCCGACAATTAAACAAGAATGTTTAGCAATTGTAAAATGCATATTAAAATTTTAAGATGATCCGTTAAATCAACATTTTCTTATCTGTGTTGATTGCTCTGTTGCAAAACAGATTTTCAAAAAAGATGTAAAAAATCTTGCATCGAAACAAATATTTACATCATGCCAGAGTATCTTATATGTATTTGATTTTAATATTGACTATATTAAAGGTGAACAACATTCTCTTCTCGATTTTCTAACCCGTGAGTATTTACAGGGACAAAACTCCAATGATGAGTAACTGAGGAAGAGGCCGTAACTCTCGTGGGCGCGGACGTGCCAGAACAAATCTGCAATATTTGAATGATAGGATTTTGTGGCCATCAGAATTCCCCAATGTACAAGAGGTTACTCGCAAGAGTACAAAAGAAGTCCTCTTGACACTAGAACAGTATATTCCTAACCGAATATCTGAGGAAACAGTCCTCATAATTGAACCGAATGATTAAAAATGGATGGAAGATCCATGGGAGATAAAAACTCATTATCTTGCCACATAACAGTATCCAACCAGATTCAAACACTATAGATACATTTATGAAGCTATAGTCGTCCAATCTGGGAGCATGAAAATAAGACATACATTTCATGACTCTAACCGAAATACCAGCCCTATTACGTTTAGTAAGGTTGTCATTTGAAACTTCATCTCCATAAATCAATGGGGTCTACATCCCCATACTACCAGAACTATGGAGATACATCAGAAAACCATAATATACAGTTATTATCAAAATTCGATACGTAACCATACATGGTTTATCCGTGTATGCCCTGAAGTATTAGACGCAAGTTTACCAAGTTGGTTCTTCCTCTAGTGAGATAAGTTTGGTCTCACGTTTGATACTCTACCTAAAATACTTCAAACTGAGTTCAAAGGATGGCATTCACAATATGCCCTAATCAATAAAAATATTACCGTATCCAAAGCACTGGTACATTTTATTATCTGAAGCAGAGCCAACCATTGCTCACTTTTGAGACTCTTTAGCTTCTATCATTTCAGACCAGATGGACAGACAAAGGAAAAGGAAAATTAATCTGATCTAATAATGACCAGGCCATTATTGCAGACATCTGTCATACAATAGCCGAAGACAACAAATCTACGTTTGTGTCAATAGATTTTCAATTGAACACATGGACGATGTTCATCAAGCCACAATACCATGATGACTTGTAATAATTGTACATATACCCTAGTTACTTGTCCATGTACTCTAGTTACTTTTTGTACTCAAGTTCAGTTAGTTCCTTTCTTATATTATAAAAGGGTACCTCACCTATGTTGAGGCATCGCATCTTTCCTTTAGTGTGTAATAGGACGCTCATGTGCTGAGAAATCAAAATATGTTCTCCTTTGTTTATAGACTATCTACAAATTGTCTCTCTCCTCATCTTACCTCCATTAACTTCCTGCTCACACCTGGACGTAAATAACGTTGTTTTGCTCAGGAGCTCTAGTGCTCCCTAACTGTAAGTTTCTCTTTTAATTTTCACAGTAGCTGTTCAGGAGACCATGTATGTACTAATGTAAACTGCATATAACCTTGACTATAAGCTCTACTAGTCATGATCCTAATGCTAACTCGAAGGCACTCAATGAGTAACTGTTAATGTTGAGGAAGCACTTACTGTAGACTACAGCAAGTCTAGGAAACAATCAATGAACACTGAGTGAGACGTCACCCAAGTCGCGTCTCGGTAAGGTCCGTTGAGAAGAGATTGCGTTAGGACCATTGACCCCTGTAAAATGCTGACAGACATGCTCAGTGTGAGTTATTTTGTTATCTGGTCTGACTGTACCTGCATTGTTTAGCACCCTCAGGGGTTTTAGTCAGAGGTAGAGGTGATTTCTGAAAACAAAGATAGACATTGCCTCTTTGGGTTTCGATGACATCTTCGAGGGATTGACGGATGACAGGTCTGGGAGGGACAGCCTGTGAGATTTGCTAGGTGTCAGGAAAAGTGATTTCAGACTAAGGAATCATATGAGGAACAACCACTTGACTGTTGAATAGATTAGTATCAATAAGGACTGAATGTCCTTACTCACTTTTCTTTTTGGTGTAAGGATTTAAGTTTGTTAAAACCTTAAGATGAATCCTAAATAGGATTGCAAAGGGAGAAGATCCTGGTAGATAATCATAGCCTTGTGATTGAACTCTCAGTTCAAGCACTTTGGCTAGATTGCTGTCAGACAACGTAATACTTAAATTCGGACAAATATTAAAATAAACGGGTCCATGAGATAAAGTAGTCTGTATGGCTCCTATAAGGGAAGATTTCTAGTTCAAACACATACCATCTCTAAGGGTGCATTGTATGCTGGTGTTCTGTCCTAGTAGAGTTAAAGGTTTGAATGTAATTTGCACTAAGCCTATAGGCACATACTTGTATTTTGGCATGAATGGATATAAATCATGCAGATTCAACAGATAAAGGACATCATCATTATGCTGTAATGGGATGGCATATTCAAAAGTTTTAATGATTTTACGGCTAGTGAAATCAAATGTTCGAATTTTATATATTGTTTCGGGTTTTACCTTAGGTATCGTCCATTTATCTAAGGCTCATTTTACATCTTGATATGCAATTAATTTAGTTACCTCAAATGTGGAGGCTACTGTATTAGCTACAGATTGTATTGATGCAGAGCTAAGGTCAGACATGTGTGTGTGTGACCATGTGTGCCTAATGTAAAGATGATATAAACAGTACTATAACCAAGACTAATCATGGCTTTGATACCAACTTACGGCTAACCAACACGCACCCATCAAGTGAGGGGGCTAATTACTGCAGGTACAGTCAGACCAGATAACAAAATAACTCACACTAAACACGTCTGTCAACGTTTTACAGGGGTCAACGGTCCTAACGCAATCTATGCTCAACGGACCTTACCTGTACGCGACTTGAGTGACGTCCCACTCAGTGTTCATTGATTGTTTTATGGCCTTACTGTAGTCTACAATGAGTGCTTCCTCAGCCTTAACAGTTACACCTTGAATGCCTTCGAGTTAGCAACAGGATCATGACTAGTAGAACTTATAGTCATGGTTATATGCAGTTTACATTAGTACATACATGGTCTAAAAAACAGCTACTATGGAAATTAAAAGAGAAACTTACGGTTAGGGAGCACTGGAGCTCCTGAGCGCAACAACGTTTTTTACGTGCAGGTGTGAGCAGGAAGTTAATGGAGGTAAGATGAGGAGAGAGACAATTTAGAGAGAGAGTGTATAATCAAAGGAGAACATATATTAAGTGCTCAGCACATGAGCATCCTATTACACACTAAGGGAAAGATTTGATGCCTCAACAAGGGTGAGGTACACTTTTATAATACAAGAAAGTAACTAACTGAACTTGAGTACAAAAATTAACTAGAGTACATGGAAAAGTAACTAGGGTATAAGTACAATTATTACAAGTCATCATGGTACTGTGGCTTGATGAACATTGTCCACGTGTTTGGTTGAAAATCTACTGTGATAAAAGTAGATTTGTTGTCTTCGACTGTTGTATGACAGATGTCTGCAATAATGGCCTGGTCATTATTAGATCAGATTAATTTTCCTTTTCCTTTCTCTTTGTCCATCTGGTCTGAAATGATAGAAGCTAAAGAGTCTTAAAAGTCAGCAATAGTTAGCTCTGGTGGGTCCACTTCGGGTGATAGATTTGGCAGATCATCATTTGGATCTTGACTTTCACCTCCAAGGATGCTGAAGGCATTATGTGGATGAGGTCAAGGCTTAGATCAGTAGTAGACAAAGCACGAGGAGATGATGGTGATTGCCTTTGTGGGCTCGAGTTTGTACTAGATGTGGCCATGGAAGAAGTGTCAGTTCCAAACACATGGAGGAACTGGTGTTTGACAAAGTCGATGGTTTTTACAGCCAATTCTTTTTCACTGATCTGGGGAAAGTTTAATGAGATTTTGAGCATTCACAAATGGGTTTCTTGTTGATGCTGGTACAGGTTTAGGAACTGCTTCGCAGCATGCTTGTCCATAGGTTTTAATCATCTTGATTAATTCAGTTAAGTGGGGGTTCATACCTTTATCCCATCATTTAGTGAAGAAGATACGTTTTAATATGGGTATGACATTCTTGTATTCACATTTGAGATCCCGTTTCTAAATTCATGGGATATTGAATCGGTTAATAAAATGTACCAGTGCTTTGGATACGATATTATTTTTATTGAGTATGACATATTGTGAATGTCATTCTTTGAATTCAGTTTGAAGTATTTCAGGTAGAGTATCAAGCGTGAGACCAAATTTATCCCACCAAAAGAGGAACCAATTTGGTAAACCTGCGTCTAATACTTCAGGGCATATACGAATAAACCATGTATGGTTACATATCGGATTTTGATAATAAAATGTATTTGTAAAGGATTCCATGTCATCTCAATAACTGTATTTTACGGTTTTCTGATGTATCTCCATAGTTCTAGTAGTATGGGGATGTAGACCCCATTGATTGATGGAGATGAAGTTTCGGATGACAGCATTACTAAAAGTAATAGGGCTGGTATGTCGGTTAGAGTCATGGAATGTATGTCTTATTTCCATGCTCCCAGATTGGACTTCTATAGCTTCATATATGTATCTATAGTGTTCAAATCTGGTTGGATACTGTTGTATGAAGAGATAAATGGTCTTTATCTCCCATGAATCTTCCATCCATGTTTCATTATTCGGTTCAATTATGAGGATTGTTTCCTCAAAAATTCGGTTAGGAATATACCGTTATGGTGTCAAGAGGACTTCTTTTGTACTCTTGCGAGTAACCTCTAGTACACTGGGGAATTCGGATGGTCAGAAAATCCCATCACTCGGATATTGTAGATTTGTTCTACCACGCCCGTGCCCACGAGAGCTGCGGCCTCTTCCTCGGTTACTCATCATTGGAGTTTTGCCCTGTAAATACTCACGGGTTAGAAAATCGGGAATAGAATTCTGTTCACCTTTAATATACTCAATATCAAAATCAAATACAGATAAGATACTCTGCCATGATGCAAATATCTGTTTTGATGCAAGATTTTGTACATTTTTTTTAAAAATCTATTTGCTACAGAGCAATCAACACAAATAAGAAAATGTTGATTTAACAGATCATCTTGATATTTTAATACGCATTTTACAATTGCTAAACAATCCTGTTTAATTGTCGGATAATTCTTAGCTGGTCCTTTTCAAGTACCAGAGGTGAATCTTAATAATTCTTCTTTCTGATTATGAGGATTTACCTGTTTGAGAATACCTCCATAACCTTGATTAGAGACATCAGTTTCGACAATTTTATGCCAGGTAGGATGTGGTAAAGCTAAACTGTGCAATTGTTTGATTTTAGCTTTAATGTTCTTAACTGCTAATGTAAGATATGATGTCCAAGGTATAGGTTTCTTTTGAAGCCTCTTATTAAGCAGAGTAGTATCCTGAGCTAATTATAAATAAAAATCACTGATATAATTCAGACTCCCTAAGAATCTTTGTAATTATATTATATACAAAGTAGACTCACTAAAATGTCTATTCACATCAATGATCTGGATTTAGGTCACATGCATTCATAATACTTAGTGAATCGTACTAGCAATCACTCATTTAAGATTTCATACTTTATTCATTACATATGATTTGATTATCTCGTACTAATATAAGATCATAGTCTCATTAATGAATATGGAGTTTTTAGATATTTATATAAATTATTCAACAATAATTTAAAAAGACAATAGTAAGAAAAATGTATTTTAATTAAATTTCATATTAAAATGTCAATACACATGCTTTGAGGGAATTACCCCCAATAATTTCATGGAACACGAGATTCAGATTTAAGAGTAGCTATGCCCATGTTATCATAAATTTTGGATGTTGAGTATATATGCATATGTAGTTCCCTGAGATGACACTTGAGCCACATTTTATTTCTTGACAGACCATAATATCAGAGAGCTTCAAAATGTAGATGTGTTACAAGTGTGATGCAAGTACCCTCACTCATAGTTCTTTGAGTTAGCTCAATATCCTTTTTCATGTTTGCTAGCGAGTGGTTGATGGATGATGGAGAAATTGACATAACCTTTTCATAATGAAAGCTATTTGAGGTAGGCTCACTATGAGGTACTCTAGTTCTCGAATCGTGCTTTTGTGGAGGGTTATACCAGATAGGGTTTAAACTATCCTATAGAGAGAGCTTAAGAGAGTTATTAAAATACTGGGATAGGTTATTAACCATTGATCTTGGTTCTTTTCAGTAGATATTCAATGTCATTGGTTGTTAGATGAAGACTTTGATTATCTTGTTACTTCTATACCAAAAAAAACTTAAGGTTCCAGGATTTTTTTAGAGTAATACATTGTGAAGTTTATGAATGATATTCAGAATAATTCACCATCATTTATCATTATTAGAATGTCATCTACATAGATGAGCATGTAGACAAGAAGTTGTGCTTGCTTGAGAAGAGAGAGGTCTGTGATTCAGAGTTGGTAAATATGCCTCATTATAACAACGTCTTAGTCTATTGAACCATACTCTAAGAGCTTGTTTGAGATCATATAGAGCTTTACTTTGTTTGCATACATGTTTTGGCTTAGACTTGTCAATAAAACCTTCATTTATTGTATAAAAATTGTTTCCTCTAAAACTCCATTAAGAAATACATTGTTGACATTTAGTTGTAGACCAATTGAATGTAGTAGCAATAGTGAGAACGTGCTTAATTGTATTATGCTGACAATAGGTTGGATATTCAATGAAGTCAATTCCAAGTGTTTGGTGGAATCCTTTGGTTATGAGCCTGGCCTTGAGTGTTTACACGGTACCATTGGCAGAGAGTTTGACTTTATAAATTTACTTGTTGTTAGTGAGCTTCATTATAGGGAAATGTATTCCTCCTGCATAGTTCAGTACCAACTAAGATCTTGGAGAGTCCATTTAACTGAAGTTGGCTCATTATATATGTAGTAGGTTGAAAGAGGGTATTTGGTGGTAATAAAAAGTTTTGGTTTTATTATTCCACTCTTAGATCTAGTGGTTATGGTGTGATACAAAGCAAGGGATTAGGAATAAGTTTAAGACAAATGAGCTGGCTCGGCACGACTGGAAATAAAAAGTTTGGGTTTTATTATCCAGTGACAGGTGAGCTCCACTGGGCCAACCTGACACACACAAGTGTAGACCTGACACACTTAATATTTCTTATGGCACACATAGGCACGCGAGCCTTAAGAGAGTCTTGCCTTGACTGTGCTAGGCCCTAGCCTTGTCAGTCTATTTTAATCCTTTATACTTTCAACTAGTACATGTCAATGTGACGAGCGTGGTATTAGCCTTACGTGTAAGGTGCCAACGTGTCCATCCAAGTTGATTTGGTACACTATTATTGATTATATGGTTAGATCATAAAAGACATATATTAAAAGAAGTTTATAGATAAAAAGATAACATTAAGTTTATTAAATTTAATAATATAGTGTTGTAGTACACTATTAACAGTGTAACCCTAGAACAGAATGTACTAAGAAAATAAGAAACATAAGTAATCATTAAACTTTAGTAATTAACGAAACAGTTTTTGAAAAGTGCATTTTTTATAAAACTCGGTTGTCATTGTTGTTGTCACCTTGTTAATGAAGATAATGCCTTGACAAACTACATGTTCTACCAAACTTATGGGCATGAATTTTCTCATAATAATTGCACTTTACTGTAAGTAATTCGACACTTAGGGTTTGATCATGCTGGAGGAGCATCCCCACTTAGTGTTTGGTTTGCTAGTTCAAGAAAATTTGAAGATGATATCACGGACAAGCCACATCTTAGGAAACTTGTATGTCTTGTTCTTTTTGGGCTCTCCTGAGGTATCTAATAATCTTGCTCGAATGGTTGGAATAGAAGAAAAAGATAGCCCCAATATACTAGATAGTGATGCAACATCACATTGCTTTCTAGCTTTAGAAAGATTGAAGTTAGATTCCATCTTTCATAAAAACCAAGTTGGTACCCACGCTTGATTAACAAAAGCATCTGCTTTACTTGGTAATTTATGTTGGAGATCCCTTCTTTTTGGAGTTATCTCTTCCATAAATGCAGAGTAGACAACCAAGTGGTTTACTAGAGCAAAAAGGAACTTGCCATGTGGAGGAGTCGCGCTCAACTACTGAACTAGTCCAGAGCAATGCCCCTATACTATGTTCCTATCTTGAGGCAAGTCTAATATCCTTGCCTCATTCTCTACCTTTACTTGGTCTTTCTTTCCTTGTCTAGAGAACTGAAACCTTCCTTTAAGGTTTTTATATAAAAAATATCACAAACAATTCATCCACTAAGGGACTTTCATAAGAATGCTATTCTTATTAACGTTTTATGATTTGTTTATGATTTTTTTTCAAATCATAAGCACTACTAAAAATTTGACCTTTAATGATGGCGGGTAAAAAGTTTAGATGATGATTTTTGTTAGTATGGTCGTAATTGTATTATTAATTGCTTACCGTCGTAAATTATTTAGGATCTCACGACTGGAAAAGTTTTTAATGTCATGAAAAATTATATGTTATATTTCACGAGGATAATATTACTGAACGTCACAAGAGAAATGATCTTTAAGGATGACGTTCATAAAGGTTTTCATGACAGTAAGGAAATATAATGTCATGAAATCATATGTGAAATATTTCATGGGGGTAGTTTTAAAAACGCCGTTCGGGAAAATAATCTTTTACGTTGATTCTTCTTCATTGGTTCATATCGATCTCTTCCACATAGATGCATGTTTCTTCGTAACCGTTGCAAGATACAATGACAAACATGTGATAGCGTATAAAATCCTAAAAAATAAAACACAAAGATGATAGAAACCCTTTCCTTTCTTCCTTCTCTCCCTCTTGATCTCCACTTTTTGAAATCCTATCCACTCTCCCTTCTTGATCCAAATTCGATCTCCTCTCTTGAAACCCCCTCTTCTATTTGATATGATATAAGGCTCTTCTCTCCTCTCTCACTCAACTCTCCTATTCTAATCTGAAATGATGCAGCCCTCACGACTCAAAGCCCTCGTCTCTTTCTTTCTCTCTTATTCAGTTCTCTCTCATCACTATCCTAATTCACGTTTGATGTAACCATTTGGTTTAGACTGTTAGGTTGTTTTCTCATGGCATATGTGTTTGATTTTTCCCTAACTTTATTGATTTGGGTACCTTAGTTTCTTCCTTGATTTTTCCCTAATGCAATATACTTGAAAAAAGAAAGCTCAAAAGTGAGTATCGTGCTAAGAATCTTCTTCCTCTTGAAGCATACACGTGTGTAGAAATCGTTGGTATCAAAGATCTTGTTCGTCCTGCAAGGAATCAGTTGCAAATTGTAAGGCAACTGGTATTGTTAGAGAATGTGGAATTTTAACTGTTGATGGAATAGCAAAAGAAAACAAAGAAAAATCATAGAGAGACAAAAATGAGAGAAAAAGAGAGCTAATTGCTTCTTGGTTAAAAAATGAGAAGGGGAAGACCTCCTTTTATACTATTCATGGGAGGAAGCCACCATTAACGGTATTCGAGCCCCAAAAATGTTTTGGCCAAAAGATTAATGCCAAAAACCATTTTGGGTTGTTAAACTGCATTAAGAGTCCAAATATTCCTTCCTAGAATATTCTTGTGACTTATGGGTTTCCTTAGAGAAGAAAAAATAAATCTGGAAGGCGAGCCCATATACGGGCGGGCTTTTCGTATCGATAGTCATGTCCGCAGGATAGGCAGACGCGCCCGAGCCGCATGGTGAACTGGGCTGGGAGTTGCACCCCCACCCCGGGCGTGCAAGAGAGAGCCTCTATGCTTATCAAGTTATCAACATTGATACAAGTTTCTCTATATATACCAC
This sequence comes from Datisca glomerata, assembly GCA_003255025.1. NCBI lineage: Eukaryota > Viridiplantae > Streptophyta > Magnoliopsida > Cucurbitales > Datiscaceae > Datisca > Datisca glomerata. Next base: position 584,444 of record QANY01007839.1, read on the forward strand.
TTTAAAATTTTCTCCATTTCCAATGTTAGATTTGTACAATTCTCACCTATTTTTGCATTCTCATTTAACTCACTTTGGGAGATAATTGAGATTCATCCCAAAGCCAGTTTTGATAAATTAATAGTTGATTTTGATGGACTCGCGAACGAGAACTCAAATCTCTAAAGAATTTACTCTTTTACATAGTGGGTCCCACATAAATATTTGCCCAAAATTGATCTATGGAAATGGTGTAAAATACCTAATTTCCAATAATTCTCCACATGAATGAAAATTGAGGACCAAAGACACGACACACATGGCGATAAAATTCAATGTTTTGAAACCAGCACAAGATAGATAGGTTTTACCCTTTGAACCTTCCCATGTGTAAGTATATTTACTTTACTAGCTGACCAATAGACACAATGTCTTTGAATTGTTTGCCTTCTGTGTAAATGATGACATACTACACATAGGACTCGCCCCTGACACAATTTCGTTCTTATGATTATGTTCATTTTGGTCATGAACATCCTTCCTAGTTCTGTAAAAGTTTCTAAAGAGTTGCGCCCTTGAAATTCCCATAGAAGTGGCCTCACTTCAATCTCACATAGGTGATCTCTTAATTTAAGAGTAAACTCGCATTACTATGCTCAGATCTCAAAGTTTCCATGCTACAACAATGCCTCCTAGTGTAAAAATATATCCACTAGTAGACTTCATATTTTTTTTATAAGATATCCAATTTCCATCAGCATATCCTTCTAGGACCGCATGATATCTTGAACAGTGTAGTCCATAATTTTGAGTATATCATAAGTACCTTTGTAACGCCCCGATCCTTGAGGGTTAAACATGCATGTAATTTCATAATTTCAAAATCCCAAATCCGAAAAACCTTAAGTAAGATAATTCTCAAATTGAAAATCTTAATTAATCCATGATAGAATCATTATCATTAAATAGCGGAAGCTATAAAGCTTCATAAATGCATAATTAATAAAACCTCGATAAAACTGAATAAATTTTTGAAATAAAGTCAAACATGATATTCATAACTCATGAAGTTTTCATTCATCCTAAATTTCATAGAAAAGCATAACGTAAAATAAATTACTTAAATAACTGAGTTTATTTGAAAACATTTCTTCATGTCTTAAAGAAAATCATTAACTGAAAATTCATAAATTCCTCCACTAGTTCAGCTGCTTATGACAATCTCTCACTTATGCTGCTCACCATAACCACCTGCATCATAAAGAACTGTGGGGGAGTGAGTACTAGGGAGTACTCAATAAGTAAACTCATAAAATAACATGCATCCATATGACATAAATGTAATCATAACATAACTTAACTTGACATGAATCATAATTAAAATAATGTAACATACTTGATCGTGTCTTGGCTCAACATAGCATGCGGTTAACACGTGTCTCATACAGAAACATATAACATTCTTAATTATATGTTTTCTTAGCATACTCCTTAGTTAACTACCTATCCTAAACTATTCATACATGAAATGAAACGTAGCATGATGAATTCAGCGACGAATATACAGATGGCACAATATAAATGACAGGAAACATGAACATATGGAACTCATCGATGACAAAAGGACATATATAGATGACATCTATGAGTGACAGAATACATGAACAAATGACATCTCATGTGTGATGAAAACATGAACAGATGACACACAGAATAAAACATGAATAAATTGATTTCTTCTTAACTAAGGGTGTACTTAAGTTCATATCTTGCTTGATTACATTTGACTTAATTTAACGTTATATTATACAAAATCCAATGCATGATAATAATTAATCGTATGGCTCATACATAAAGCATACTAGTTTGTACAACAAAATCAAACATGATAACATACTAACGTATAATCAATCATGCCTAAATCGATAACTCACGATAATCATATTAATAATTGAACAATACAATTAAATAATTACCAACGTTTTCACAAATATAAAGAGTATTGAAAAACAATTCAACAATAATAAATGTAAAGACATAATACAATTAAAATATCGAAGTCGCATGACTATGTAAGTGTCCTTATCCAGACCAGTATAAAATATCTAGCAATAAACTAATAACCAGAATAAATTGACCACGATGACACCATGAAGACTCCAAACAGAAATGAAAAGGAGGTAATTTGCTAAATTGACGATGAACTAAACGAACAATGAAATGAAGAAAGAGGAACAGAGAGGGCTTCACTGGGAGAGGTAACTAGAGTGAGAGATGGAAAGTGGGAAAAAAGTGTATTTATAGTATTAGGTTAGGGCTTCACTAGGGTGTATGGCATGCATAGGTGTTAGTGAGTTTAAAAATAATAAATATAAACCTTTTTAAAATTTAAAAATGAATATCAAGATCAAATGAATGCCCAAGAGCCAGAATTATATCGGCAACAACTATGTTCGAATTATCAGCTTCTTGGGGTGTCAAGCAAACGCCTTTCCTTTATTCTTGTTCATTATTATGTTGTCGTTCTGATCTTGTTTTTTTACAGGACAATCCTTTAAATAATGCCCATTTTTTTCACACTCGTTTTAGTTACATCGTACCCCTCCACTTTCTTATGTGAAAGAAGTGCTTGCTTTATGAAACTTCAACCAGATCAGAATACGAATGAGATAAAAAAGGCTTAAAACAATCATTTAACTTCTGATAACACTGTCCAACATGGCTCTTGTTGCAAATGACACAAAGAAGATGAGAATCTCTAGTTTCTTTACATCTTGCTATTTTTTATGGTCATCGTGATGTGTCATTTTCTCTTGTGACGAGCGATCATACCGTGCCAACTCTCTAGTAGGAAGACTTTTCTCCATTAACAAAGCTTCTACTACCACAGCTGCATAAGTAGTGTGCTTATGAAGTGACACAACTTTTAATCTCAAGACATAGTCGTCTTTCAAACGTTTGAGCCTTCTTAATCTCGCTATCTACATAATACATGGCATACCAAGACAATTCCTCAAACTTCCTCTCATACTCAGCTACTATCATGTTGCCTTATTTCAGCTTGGGAAATTCAGCTTCCTTATCTGCCCTGACTATGAGAGGAAAATATTTCTCAAAGAAAAGCTCCTTGAATCTATCCCATGTTCAATGCTATGAGCCCTTCGTGTGAGCTCCCACCACTTTCAAGCTTCCCGAGTCAACATGAACGTTGCACACCCAACCTTTTAGTGTGAGAGAAAATCATATATTGAAAGATCTACTCTAGTCTAGCGATCTAGTCATCAGCTAACAATGGATCAAATGAGTAGCCATCAAACTCAGGCGGGTTCAACCTCTTGAAGGTATGAATCAATTGTATGATGACAAGTGTCGTCTATTGTGGTTACTGTAATTGTTATGCCGGTTGAGCTACCAGCGTCTACCTCAATAGCTCTAAGAGCTCTTGGAACATTTCAACCACAGTTGTTGGAGGACTAGTTGTAGGATTGACATGTGTATGATTGTTATTGTTCCTCGTAAGGGAAGCCATCGCACTGCTACCTATAAAACCCAAGATTTACCAAAATGTCTAATCTTATCGAGTGAGAATTACGTAAACTTAACATACATGTCATAACGAGACTAAAACATATTGTACTAAATTAGTAAATAAAACACTTATAACATACGTACCAGACTTGTAAGGTGAGGGAGGAGTAGAGTGAGCGACATGCAATATTTTTCACTAAGGGAAGTCTACAGAATCTAAAACCTTTATTTTGATACCAAACTATAATGTCCTGATCCCCGAGGGTTAAACATGCAGGTAATTTCACAATTTTATAATTTCAAATTCAAAAACCCTTAATTAAGAAAATTTCTAAATTGAAAATCTTAATTAATCCATGATAGAAATCATTATCATTAAATAGCGAAAGTGATAAAATTTCATAAAATCATAATTAATAAAACCACGATAAAACTAACTAATTGAAATAAAGTCAAACATGAATTTCATAGTTCATGAAGTTTTCGCCCATCCTAAAATTTCGTAGAAAAGCATAACGTAAAATATACTACTTAAATAACTGAGTTTATTAGAAAACATTTCCTCATGTCTTAAAGCAAATCATAAACTGAAAGTCATAAATTCCTCTACAGGTTTAGCTGCTTATGCCATCACCACTTCCATCATAAACAATTATGGGAGAGTGAGTTCTAGGGAGTACTCAATAAGTAAACTCACATAATAGCGTGCATCCACATGACATAATGGTAATCATAACATAATTTGACATGTATCATATATCAAATAATGTAACATATTTGATCATGTCTTGGCCCAACATAGCATGTACTTAACACATGTCTCATATAGTATCATATAACATTCTTAATCATATCTAATCATGGCATATTCCTTAGTTAATAACCTAACCATATGTCACACATTTGGTGATAGAATCAGATGGCACTCATAAGTGATGGAGAAACATATATAGATGGTAGCCTATGGGTGATAGGAAACATGAACAGATGGCAGTCATAGGTGATGAAAGGGCATATACAGATGACACCCAAGAATGATGGAATACATGAACATATAATACCTCATGTATGGAAAAAACAAGAACATATGATTTAATTTCTTGTTAACTAAGTGTCATGCTTAAGTAAGAGTCATGCTTAAGTTTAAATCTTGTTTAGTTATCACTTGACTCAATTTAGCTTCATAGTTTACAAAATTGAATGCATGATTGTTCGGGAAAATGCCCTCAAAGCATGTGTATTGACAATTTAATATGAAATTTAATAGAAATATATTTTTATTATAATTTTTCTTTAAAATTATTCTTGAATAATTTATATAAATATCCGAAAATTCCATATTTATGAATTAGTCTATGATCTTGTATTGGTACAAGAGGATTAAGATCATAGATAATAAATAAAATTGTCAGCAACATATAAAGTATGTAATCTTTAATGAGTGGTTGCCACTACGGTTCATTAAGCATTATGAATGCATGTGATCTAGATCCGAATCATTGATGTGAATATACATCTTAGTGAACATACTTTATAAAATAAGATTATATATGTCAGGACCGATGTGAGTTAATATCTTTATTAACTTACCATTTATCATACAGATTTAATACACAACAATTTGATGATCATATGTAGATCAGTCTGAATCTTGAGTAGTCATGAACTCCTATACATGTCTACTGGATCTTTTGATTCACTTGTTAAAGTTTGTTTGTAAAATATGCTAGTGACTTTTATTTTGGAGATTCAGTGATATTGGTTGGGAACATAACCTTACAAGATTTAGAATCCAAGTTTTTCTCACGGGTCGTATATTGGTTTTCTTAAGCGTTGATTCTGAAACTGAATGGTTATTGAGCTCAAATTTATAATACGATTATAAATTAGCCATTCACTAGTGAATTAATTAGACTTAAGGATCAAGAGGTAACTAGAAGGGTAAAATAGTAATTTTGACTAGCTCTAATTTACGAACCAATAATTGGAGGAGATAACTATATGAAATGATTATATCAATGGACTACATGAGACTGCTCTGTAAATATTTTCTATAATCTCTAAGAGTGCAATTCCATATTTATAGTGGAGTAATAATGATTATTAAATAAGATTATTTAATTCAAGAGTATACTTAATAAGCTGGTTTATTAGAGCTTCAGATGATAGGTCCATGGTGTCCAAGTCACCTTTATACTACGCAGTCTAAGGTGTGAATATTTTAGGGCATGAGAAAAGGACTGACTTGCAAAATGAATTTTTATTCTGAGGCAAGTATGTAATTATGAGATAATTATGTGTGATTAATTAGTTAAAAATTAATTAATTTAATTTTTTATATATAAATTTCAGAAATTACATATATATAAATAATTAAATCGATTAATTTTCTATTTATCGATAGTGAGACAGAATATCGAATTTGTGAAATTAGATAATTATAAATTATTATTCGATAATAATTTGAATCAACTAAATCTGTTATTTGTCAACTAACAGATAAGTTAGTTGATAGAGATAATCAAATATATTAATTTTGAATTAAATGATATCTAGATATTTATCTAATTAAAATAAATATTTAATTCACAGTAATTGCCACATGTCAATCACTGATTAGGAATCAAAGATTGACATGAACTATTGGAGTGCCACATGGCACTGTAGTAGTAGGGGTGGAGTACTGCAGTGCCACACAACACTCCAGTAGTGCCGTGACACACAGTCCCATGACACACAGTGTTGTGAGGCACTGTGATAGCTCACAGAAACTGCAGTGCCGTGTGGCACTGTAGTTGTGCATAAATTCTAGTGGGTCTCACTACAATGGTAATTTTGAAATTAAATATTATTTTTATTTTATCCTTAAATCTGATATGCCATTATCTAGAAAATATGTTGATATTATTCTATTAGCCTCAGTGTTGATGGGGAGTTGAGACCACAATTGCTATCAGGGTGATTTTTCTCTGTGATTAAAAGTTAATAAAAAACTCTGAAAAAGTTATCATCGTGTTCTCTCAGAGGATTGTCTCATTAAATTAATCATTTTCAGTAAATCTTCATATCTCATGTGTTGAGTATATCTAGAGACAGAAAAATGTCTTTGAATTATTCTATGAGCCCACACACGTCCTACTGTGTTTGAGAATTGGTTTGGAAGATATTGGTGTGATCTTGAAGTCTGTTATTCGTGGGAATGCATGATTGTTGGTTTGGGAGGATGCTTAATATAAACTATAAGAGGTATATGATTTCTATCCATGTATGTCTTAGATTTAATATATAAATATATAATGGATCCTGATTGAAAAGAGTTTTTCAATAAAAAATTTTTTATTTTGAAAACTGTTGCGTCACGCTTATTTTCTTTTATTGAAAAAGATTCGTTCTTAATATAAAAATTCAAAAAAGCCACCACACCTTTGTCGGGCGAGCGCCACATTTTCCAATAATTGGTATCAGAACGGTCATTATATATTTGTATATTAAATACTATATCGGTGTTCTTGCATTGTTCATAATATATTTTGATATATGTGAATGAATGAATGGTTTATTTTTTAATGTATAGTTAAATAATGAATTGTTAATTGTATGGTGATTATTGGGTTAGGCTTTGTTCATTAATTTTTCCTTAGGCTTTGTTCATTATTGGGTTAGGCTTTGGGGAGTAGATTTTTTGTAATTTCATTTTGAATATTATATTATAATTATTCTGATCGTGAGAAGATGAGGAATGCACGAGATGAATGAGGAGGAAAAAGTAAAAATAGGAATTCATAGGGAATTCTGGTACCGGCATTCCAGCGGACGTCATTGGAATAATCAGCTCCGAAGGTGAACCTGCCAGAAAATTGGCACCGACAACACCAATGGTAGTTGCCGGCGATCGGTGGCGGTGTTGCCGTGTGATGCCGGTTGTTGGCGATCAGTGATGGTCGGCGGTGGTGGACGTCTAGCGGTGGTGGACGGTCGGAGGCGGTGATGGGTGGTGGTGGGAGTGTTCTATCGTTGGTGGCAACTACTGTTACATCTAGGGAAGTTTCGCAGAAACCTTGATACCAACTTACCATATCACTGCAGAGTTTTATAATAACCCTAAATCTATCTTAAAAGATAATTATAGAGATAATTTTAATTAAGAAAAATAGTTTTTCTTAATTAAAACAGTTTTGTTCAAAGCTTGAAGAATATGAAGATCCACATCCGGTGGAGAATCAGATATTTTGGAAATATGTAATCTTGAACACCTTTTTGTAATTTTATTTCTTTATTTCGATGGTTGTAGTTTAGAAATACACATTAGTCATTCGGTCCATTATATTTTTAAATAAATGTTTATTGATATGACTGATAACATAACCATACATCAATGTATCACATGCCATACATGAAACCTCACACAGTTTTATTTAATCATACATCTCATCAGTAGAAATATGATTTATTACGATTGTTCTAATATGTTTATATGAATTGTTTTGATAAATTAGTTGCGTGTAACTGCTAGATTTTAATTAATTAAAGCTTGATAATCACACCACTCTAATCGCTATAGCAACATTTAGGATAACCAACTTCAGTAAAGATTTTTATTAAAGTTTGATGAATGTAATTAATTATTTAATTTAGGTTCACCTAGTTATGACTTAGGCTCTTTAGAAGGTAAAATGAACAACCAATTATATTGAATTAACTGTTAATTTCACATTCATGTAGTTATTATTTTAACTAGGAATTAATTTAGAAGTAATTAATTAGTTAAAATAGAAACACATTATCCTAAAATAGTGAGTGTGAGAATGTTAACATTTCTATGTAACCTATGGTCTTCATTAGTAGTACAACACCGTGAGGCACAGTGATGGCCTCGAGATGGATTTGCTTTCATCCCCCTAAGGAAGGTTTCAAACTATATCAATACCAAGGTTGAACTTCTTAAGAAGATAGGACTAAGTGAAGTAGTTTAGTTTTGATCGACCCTAAGGCGACATATTCTAAATCAAGTCATGCAATCCAAAATAATGGGTTACACTAACAAAATCACAATTAAACTTTCATGTGGACAATTGTGACTTGACCGAATAAACGATAACTTATTGTTAAAAGAGAAACTATGAGATATTTTAAGTTTTAATTAATAATGATGAGAATGTCTCATAGACAGACTAAGATTAATCTAACTGACCCTAAGGCAACACATTAATTGTTAGGTTGTTTTATCATGGATTAGTAAATGTTAAATTTATGTGTTTATGCATTCATGCATCACGTTTACTTTCTAAATTTTGGATATTAATTGAATTATATTGACTTATGTATATTTTATTTTTTAGCTAATATTTTGTCTATTATGAGCAACCATGTTACTGCTTCACTTGCACTTGAGAAACTGAATGGTAATAATTTCATAAGATAGCAATCAAATTCAAACTTGATGTTATTTGTGAGAACCAAAAATTTGTTCTTACCTAGGAATGTCTTGAGGAGCCCGCTGCCAATGCCCCTAAGAACGTTAGGGACAAGTTTGATGGTTGGATTCAATCCAACAACAAAGCAAAGTGCTACATGCTTGTGAGCATGAATGATGTTCTGAGAACCAAGCATGAGAGCATGGAGACTGCCTATGAGATTATGGAATCTCTGCAGGCTATGTTTGGGTAGCAGTCTGATCAAAGTCATCGTGAGGCTACTCAGAGCTACATGACGACCAAGATGAATAAAGGTACTTTTGTGCGTGAATATGTTTTAAACATGATCAACATAATGCATGAGACAAAAGTACATGGGGCGACCATTGATGAACGAATTCAAGTCAGACCTACGTTTTCTACATCCGCCACCTACTATGTTATGAACAAGTTGCAATTCAACATGACCCAATTGTTAAATGAACTATAAACTTTTGAGTCACTCAATAAGAGTATGACCAAATGGGACGAGGCAAATGTTGTCAAGAAAAATCCTTCTTGCACTGTTGTTAAAAGCAACAAGAGGAAGAAGATTAATGGTAAGGGCAAAGGTAAGAACAAGAAAGGGAAGAGAGCCATGACATCGCCAAAAGCCAAGAAGAATAAGAAAAACAACACGCCCAAGGGAAAATGTTTCCATTGTGGGGTTGAAGGTCGTTTGAATAGAAACTAAAACAAATAGCTCTCTGAGCTAAAAAGGAAAGGTAAACATGATTTACTCGAAGCTTGAAGCTTGTTTAGTGAAATATGATTTGTCATCCTGGACACTGGATTCTGGAGCCACTAACCATGTATGTTCTTCTTTGCAGATGCTTGATTCATCATGGGAGCAGGTTGATGGTTATGTCATTATGAGAGTTGACAGTAGTGCGCTCGTGTCAGGGAAAGCATTGGGGATAGTCCACCTTAATTTTAGAAATAATTATTTAATTTTGAACGGTGTTTATTATATTCTTGAATTTTCGAGAAATTTGATTTCTCTTTTGTTACTACATGAACAATTTTTTTAATTTTCTTTAATTAATAATGAGTTTACTATGTCTAAGAATGGATTCAACATTTGTCATGCAAAAGTATCGAACACACTGTTTATGCTTAAACCGACTGAACATGCGTTAAATAATTCTGAATTATTTGAAGTAGCAAAACCTAAAAGTAACAAACAACAAAGAGTTTCTCAAGATGATGATAACACATATCTTTGGCATCTTAGGTTGGGACATATTACTTTATATATGTTAAACAAGTTAGCAAAGCTTGGTGCTTTGAGAGAACTAAAAGTTGAAACTTTTCATGTTTGTGAATTCTGTCTAGAGGGAAAAATGACCAATAGACCTTTCATAGGAAAGGGCCAAAGAGCCAAGCAACCACTTGAGCTTGTGCATAGTGATGTGTATGGATCGATCAATGTACAAGTTATAGGTGTGTATGAGTATTTCGTCACTTTTATTGACGAGTACTCAAGATATGGTTATACTTACCTAATACTTACCTAATGCATAAAAAATAAAAAACTTTTGAAAAGTTTAAGGACTTCAAAGTTGAAGCTGAAAAGCAATTAGGTAAATCATTGAAAACCTTTTGATCAGATCGAGGTGGTGAATACTTGGATTTAGAATTTAAGGATTACTTGCTAGAGTTTGGAATCATATCCCAACTCACATCACCTAGAATACCATAGCAAAATGGTGTTTCAGAAAGGAGAAACCAAATTTTATTGGATATGGTTAGGTCAATGTTAAGCTACTCATCACTACCATTTACATTTTGGGGATAGACATTATACATTGAAACATATATTTTAAATATAGTGTCTTCTAAGTTTGTAAGCAAGACATCTTTAGAGTTGTTATGGAATGGCTCCAAACTCAGTTTGCGTCATTTCCATATATGGGGGTGTCCAGTCATGTTCTTAGACCCAAGATTGAAAATTTAGACTCAAGATCTGAATTATGCATATTCGTAGGCTATGCTCCAGAGACTAGAGGTGGGTACTTTTATAGTCACATGGATCAAAATGTGTTTATATCGACAAATGCTACCTTCCTTGAACACGACTATAAGGAAAACTATGTACCTCGAAAAAAAGTAGTTTTCGAGGAATTAACGTCTAATGAGATCAGACCACCTTCACTATCAACTGATAAACGACAAACCATAGAAACCACAATTCCTGTTAAGGAGACCATGGTGCAACATCGTAATGGGAGGGTTGTAAGACAACCTATTCGCTATGAATTAGAGGCACATGTCCTCGTGTCTGACACTGATAAGGAGGATCCATTTTCTTATGAAGAAGCTATGGATGATCCTGAAAAGGAGAAACGACAAGATGCCATGAACCAGATAATGAAATCGATGTATTCCAGTTCTGTTTGGGAACTTGTAGATCCACGTGAAGATGTTAGGGCAATTGGATGTAAATGGATCTTCAAGAAGATAGAGGTGCAGGTGGGAAAGTAGAGACTTTTAAGGCACGACTAGTAGTCAATGCCTATACACAAAGGAATGATTCGATTATGAAGAGACATTTTCTCCTGTTACCATGCTAAAATCCATTTTCATCCTTTTTGTTAGGATTGTGCCCTAAAAGCACTGAAATTCTATTATATTATTGAGACATTTAATTCTGAGTAATAATAAATAGTTTATTCTTATATTATGTGTAATACATTCTTGTGAAAGGTCCACAAGCATAATCGTACTTGATTTATGGGTCCTATGGAGTTTAGCTCATGGGAACAATGTATATAGCCAAGAGTCCTTTATGACTTGTAAATACTTAATTTTCCAGTCTAGTAAAGATGGGCGCTTTGCTAAACAAGATTGTAGTACATTAACTCTATTTTGTAGAGTGGCTTACCTTGGTCACTAGGTAGAGTATCTAGTTAATGTACTAGTGTATTTGGAATGCATTGAAAGGACTAATGAGTCTGATTTTCAGCAAAGTACTATCAAATGAAAATCATGACTCATTGCTATTATTTTATAAGTGCTCTCAATCTTGAGAGAGTTATGAGCTCATATTCAATAACTTATTTGTTTTGGTCCACTAAGAATGAGACTCTATGAGTCAACATATTCCGTATGTTGGATGATTGGGTTATTAGATAGTGAGTTCATAGATTCTCAATAGCAGAATCTATAGACACTTTTAACTAAGTGACATAGTACCTCTTAGGTAATTCATTTATGTGGTCACCGTAAACTAGGCGCTTAGTATCTCTCGTAGAGTACTAGAGATTTGATAATTTTTACTTATGGCATCAAGTACGAAAATTATCATAGTTGACCAGTAGAATGAATTTGGAACCTAAGGATACCAAGATGTGTATAAATATTAGGTCGATAGTAATTAACCTAATTATGCATGATACTATATTATGGAGGGGTATTACATAATGGCTAATAGGTCAAGGATAATCACGTCGAGTAATATAAAATACATTTCGAGTTCCGTTACGATTTTATAGTGGACTTAATCGTAATTAATAATTAATAAATTTGATTATGAGTTTAATCGATAAAGTTTATTAATTAATTAGCCAAATATATTTTTATCCTTATGGTCCCCTTACTAGTCTCGGATTTGGGTTACATTGTGACGAGACTTGTTTAATGAACAAGTGATTCAACGTGGATACCATATAGTCAACAAAGTGGTCTAAAAACTAGCTTCGTCTTTATTCTCAAAAGGCCAAAATTAGTTAAGATTAATTAATTCAATTTTAATTAATTAAATTAAAAAAAACAACACACTGGGAATGTTGTTTCTTTTTTGAATGGGTTACCATATGATAACCCATCCTAAAAAAGAGTTGTTTTTAATTTTTTTTTGAAGTAACTTCCTTTTTGGATAGTTTTTCTTACCTTTGGAAGAGAAACCATGGCCGAACATAAATCTTTTAAGAAGAAAAAAAAAAGATGAATTAGTTTTTGATATGGTATTATTCAAGCGTCCACTCGTTCATGATTTTGATTGAGGGTTCGAGGAATAGTAAGAAAGACTATCAGATTTCGATTTTCGATCATCACACATCAAGAGCTATTTTTCTTAAGCCATTTTTAAATAGGTTGTTTCTCGAATAATTTCAAGATCCAGTATTTTTCGCTGCCTTGATTCTTTCACTTTTGTCCATTGCTGCTAGTTTGGACTATGAAATATGGCAAATGGATGTCAAGAAAGCTTTTCTGAATGGCTCTCTTAAAGAAATCATCTATATGATGCAAGCAGAAGAGTTCATGAAAAGGGGGCAAGATCAGAAAGATGGATTAAAGCAAGCATCTAGATCTTAGAATCTTATCTTTAATGAGATTATTAAATCATATGGGTTCGAGCAAAATATTGATGAAGCTTTTGTTTATAAATACATCAAAGACAAGATAATAGTTTTTTTAGTTCTTTATGTTGAAGATATTCTACTCATTGAGAACGATGTAGAAACTTTGTGAAATGTAAAGAAGTGGTTAGGTGGGAAATTTCAAATGAAATATTTGGGAGAGACGAGCTTTATTCTAGGCATCCAAATCCTATGGGATAGAAAGAACAAGCTATTGACACTTTCTCAAGCATTTTACATTGATAAGGTGTTGGAGAGATTTTTTATGGAGAATTCCAAGAAAGGTCAACTACCGACCAAACGTGAAATTGTCCTCTCCAATGAACAATGTCCTAAGACAACTAAGGAGGAAGAGGATATGAGAAAGGATCCTTATGTTTTAGCAGTTGGTAGTCTCATGTATGCCATGTTGTGTACGAGACCATACATTTATTATGTAGTGAGAATTGTTAGTCGTTATCAATCGAATCAAGGTTTGAAACATTGGATTGCAATAAAATACATTCTTAAGTATCTTAGGAAAATGAGAAACTATATACTTGTTTATTCAGGTGGAGACCTAAACCCTACTAGATATACTGATTATGATTTTCAATCAGACAGAGATAGTCAAAAGTCAACATCTGGATCAATATTTACCCTAGGTGGAGGAGCTGTAGTCTGGAGAAGTATCAATCAATCTAACATTGCAGATTCCATTATGAAAGCCGAATATATAGCGGCTTGTAAAGAGCGAAAGAAGCATTAGGACTCAGAAAGCTCTATACTGATATGAAAGTAGTTCTAGATATGGATGGGCCATTGATCATATACTGTGACAACAGTGGGGTGATAGCTAATTCTAAGGAACTGAGGAGTCACAAGAGGGGCAAGCACATAGAGAGTGAATATAATCTTGTAAGTGAGATCGTGCATCAAGGGGATGTGACTGTTATGAAGATAGCGTTAGATCTGAACTTGGTTGATCCTTTTACCAAAGTACTTCCTGCGAAGTCATTTGAGAGTCATGTGCGTAACACGAGGTTAAGAGAGATGTTACATTTACTTTAGAGCAAGTGAGAGATTGTTACTGGTAATGCTCTCCAAACATGTGTATTGATATTTTATATGAAATTATATTTTATATGAAATTTAATGAAAATACATTTTTCTTATAATTATTCTTTTAAATTTATTGTTGAATGACTTATATAAATATCTCAAAATCTCATATTCATTAATGAGAGTATGATCTTGTATTAGTACGAGAGGATTAAGATCATAGAGAATTAATAAAATTGTCAGCAACATATAAAAGTGTGAAATCTTAATGAATGGTTGATAGTACGATTCAGTAAGCATTATGAATGCATCTAATCTAGATCCAGATCATTGATTTAGATAGATATCTTAGTGAATGTACTTTATATAATAAGTTTATACATGATATGACCGATGTGAATTAATATATTTATTAACTTACCGTTTATCATAAAGATTTAATACACATCAATCTGATGATCATATGTAGATCAGCCTGAATACTAAATAGTCACGATTTCCTATACACGTCTACTGGATCTTTTGATTTACTCGCTAATGTTTGTTTATAGAATAGGCTAGCGAGTGAATCAAAAGATTTAGAATCCATTAAAAGTTTTGGAGATTTAGTGATGTGTTTGGCTGGGAACATGATCTTACAAGATTTAGAATCCATGATTTCATAACGGATCATATATTGGTTTTCTTAAGTGTGGATTCTGGACTTGAATACTTATTGAGCTCAAACTTATGATACGATTATAAATTTACCATTCACTAGTGAATTAATGGTACTTAAGGATCATGAGGTAATTAGAAGGATAAAATGTCATTTTGACCATGATAATACATTAATATGTATAATCTAATATTAGTTGTGCAAAAGTTTTAGGAGTTTTATTAAATTAATGTTTTGTTGTTCTCCAATGAAGAAGGAGGAAAATTGAAAATGTCCCAAATTTTGACATGCCACGGAATCTCAAGACGATTTACACATATGCTCGGTCATGCAAGACTGTACAATTCTCATATCGCATAGATTGTAACGAATACATAATTGTTTAAACTTGGTGTATTTGTCGGTAGAAAGGATATCTTGCATCTTTGTAAGATTGGTGCAATTTCATCTACCGTAATATTGGCATATATCGGATAAGAGATGAATGTTGTTATTTAGTTATGGCTGTAAAGTAGTCACTGTTTATAATTTTATGTAGGTTTACTTATTCTAGGTTTATTTACGAGAAGGTTGATTGAGAAAACATGGGGAACTTATTTGCCTTTGTTGATCCATCACGCATAGGTACAGGATATGACTCTACACATGATAGAGCACATTACATTGCAAGTGTGCTGGAAATTCTAATCCTACACAATATGTTGGGTATGTACATTGAATATATACAAAATGAGATTATTAGAGGTACTGTACATTAATAAGATTTTCTTGCATTAAAAAAGATATTATATGCATCATACATTATGTAAGTTTCATTGGATTTTAATCGTCATTGATGCTCATGCCAATGCTGCTTATTGCTTGAACTCTATGAAAAAAAGTGAGCTTAATGATGAAAAAGTTGTACAGGTTAAGTTGTAATGCGTTACATTTTTTGACTGTAGGGCTTGAAGATTTCATTTGATTTTTTTTTTTTATAGGGCTTTGAAGATCGCTAGCGCTCTAAGCGGTAATAAGAAGAGATTCATCCTAAATGGGAAGACAATTGGAATGAGTTATATTTAAAGCACCTTTTGTCATTTATATATTTTCTTGAAATCTTGAGTTATATTTTAACAAAATGTTTACTTTTTATTTTAGAATCGGCCTATTCAACCTGGAAGCATATGTAGATTCTATGTTCTACGCTTCATGAGAGATATCATTGTGGTCGACATAGTGATATATGAAAAAATGATAATTAAATAATTTTGATGAATCATGAATTATTCTCATTACAAATAATTTTTGTTTTGTTTTTGCAGTACTCAGGGAAAAGTAGAGTTAGCTAGTAAGAGATTAGTGAAATACAAATAGAGTAGGCAGATTATGTTGATCGTCTTTATAAATGTAGATGTTTTGGATTGTTTGGTTACAATTTATGGATATAGTTGGTTTAGGATGGTTTTGGTGTCGGGTTAGATAATATATATAATGAATAGTTTTGGTATACTTGTTGGATAGTTTAGTGAATTTTTTATAGTTTGAGGACAGTTTGGTATAGTTTTTGGATAGTTTGGTTAGATTGGTACGGTGGTTTAATGATAGTTTTGGTATAATTTTTGGATAGTTTGGTTTGCTATATGGTGTAAATTCGATATACCTAAAAATTGTTACATGCCTGTTTATAATATAATTTCTGATTTTACTGCAATCGTTTGGTATACTTGTTGGTTGAATAGGCCGATTCTAAAATAAAAACCGAACCGAACTGTATACCATATAACTGAACCAGACCGTACAATCAAAAACCAATAAAAAATTACATCAACTGAACCGAACTGATAAAAGGTACAGAATCAACAAAAATGCATCCTAGAATACAAAAACCATTTCGATCTAGAAGCAGAAAGTACAAGGATTTTACCAAACTCGAAGATTTAGCCAAAGAAAGTACAAGCAATAGAAACATGTTTTCTACAAGGAAATATTGAAGGAATTACAAATTACGGAAAGTATATACTCCATAGAAAACTTACATCACAGAAAAAACTATATAAAGCTTAGATCTAAAGCACAAATCACATAAATAACAACAAAAAATAGGCAAACCAGATCTTGCTCGTCATGATGTCTCTTTTCTTACTCCTCCAGAAGGTTCTCCACATTCTCAGATCTCTGAAACCCTAAGCTCCGAAATAAGACCAAGAAGCTTTGATTAAAAGAGAGACAAAGACACCTAAGCTGACAAACCGATGCGGTTTAGTTTGACTTAAGCGGTTTGAATGGTTTTACTTACAACCCTACCTGATAGAGTTACTATGTCATTGTAGTTTTACTTACTTCTAGTTTCAGTTTACTTACTGTAATCATTGGTTTTCTTCTAGCTAGTTAGTGTCAGTTTAGTTAGTAAGTGTTAGTTCAACTACTAACTAACCGTCAACTTCTCCTAACTACTATTTGTTATTCTAGCTTTCAGTTACTCAAGTCTCTCTACAATGTATAAGTAGAAGCTCTCTTCTCATTGTTTGGTAAATGACGAATATTGAGATTCACTGCCATTATTCCTACTTCTTCCCTTCTCTTCTCTAACTTCTTTCTCTTCAAGAAGTTCAAGTTGGTATCACAGCGGGGGAAACTCGAAATATGGCTAGGAACCCTTTTACAACTTCGTTGAGTTCAACATTGGCTATAAAGCTGGATAGAGAGAACTATTTTCTCTGGAAAGCTCAAGTCATCCTTGTAGTCATTGGCCACGGGCTTGAAGACTATATGTTCCACTTAACCAAAGTACCTACAAAAAGCAAAGATGATGGAACAACAAATCCAGGATATGTCAAATGGAAGAGAAATGATCAACTATTAGTGAGTTGGATTAGATCTTCTATGACAGAGAGGATTTTAACTCCAGTCATGCATTACAATACTTCAAGTGAGCTTTAGAAAGCTTTAGAAAGAATATTTGGGAACCAATCACGAGCAAGAATTCTCCAAATCAAGTCAGCATTTCAAACAATAAAGAAAGGAGCAATGAGCATTGTTGACTACTGTGATAAAGTAGGGATGCTTGCTGACAATCTTGCAGCAGCTGGACAATAGATTAAAGAACAAGATTTAATCTTGTATATACTCAATGGATTATGGGTTGAGTATGATTCAATGGTGGTGAACATCACCTTAAGAATAGACACACTGTCTGTTGAAGATGTGCAAGCTCTTTTAATGAGCTATTGTTAAAGCCTCAGCCAATGTGGTACCAAACATAGGAAATGGGAAGTTCAATGAGCAAAACTGTGGAAGAGAAGGAGGTAGATTCCAAGATCAAAACAATGGAAATTACAATAGATGAGGTTTTAATGGTAGAAGACCCTCAACAGCAAACCCAGACTGAGGATTAGGGCTATCCCCTCCACCCAGAAAGGGAGACCCCCACGAACGAGCAGAATCCAACCGCGTTGCTACAGACAACAAAGCAACCCTAAATTAGTGACACACGAAAGCTCGATCCTCAACTTCAGAATATTAGGAACAAAGATCAGAATTCGTTTCGTTGGGTGGACCAGGCGTGTGTAGAGGGGAAGTAGAAGTGGGGACGATAGGGAAGTCTCTACTAAGATCCTTGGGAGGAAGAGGCAGGTTGAATGGAAATGAAATAGACTAGTTTGTCAAGTTTGCAATAAGATTGGGCACTCTTGAGGAATCTATTACTTTAGGTATGAAAAAGGTCAAGCACAGCAAAATTGCTCTAGTCAAACATCTAGTTTTCAAGGGAATTTCACAAACATTTGTACTGGACGTTCAGCTTATGTAACAAACACTAAAATGGTAAATTATGGACCTTGGTATGCAGGTAATGCTGCCACAAATCATGTGGCATTAGAAATGGAAAACATGCAACTTGCTACTGAGTATGCTGGATAAGAACAAATGGTTGTTGGAAATGGTAAGAAGCTTCATATTTCTCACATAGGCTATTCTTTTGTACATGGCCATGATAGAGATCTTAAATTGAAAACCTGACTTAGAGTGCCAAGAATTAGGAAAAATCTTGTCAGTATTTCTAAAACTACTAGGAATAACAATGTTTATCTTGAGTTTCATGCTGGTTATGTTATTGTGAAGGAAGAAATCTCAAGGAAGGTGTTGCTTAAAGGAACACTCAAAGATGGACTTTATCAACTGGACTTGCCTTTGAAAGGGAAGAGCAATGGTTTTTCTAATCCTTCTTGCAATATGACCTGTATTCATTTTCCTTTTTCTCTTGCTGCAAATAATTATAACACTGTTCCTTGTAATTCTTTCCTAGAACCTAGCAAAAATTTTAGCAATTAAGTTGTTTTCTCAACTGATGTAAAAGGTTGTAATGTGAACTAGATTTCAATAATAAATAAAAGCCATATGTTTTCTAAAGAAAGATTTGTGTACTGAGTTGAGTATATATGGCACATAAAACTTGGTCATCCCTCGCCTAAAGTTCTTTCACGTTTTAAATATGAATCACATTCCATATAAAAAGGACCAATTGGAATTCTACAACTCTTTCTAGTTTGGCAAAATTCACAGACTGAGTTATTCTACGTCAGAAACAAAAACTTCAAGACCTCTTGAAATTGTCCATACAGATCTGTGGGGACCATCCTCAACAGTTTATTTTGAAGGTTTTAGGCACTATATCATCTTTATAGATGATTAAAGTAGATATACTTGATACACCCTCTCAAAGTCAAGTCTGATGCTTTCAAAAAATTCACTATCTTCAAGAAATTAGTGGAAAACATTTTGATACTCATATCAAAGATCTTCAATTAGATTGGGAAGGGGAATTTCATGTTTTTAAATAGTTTTTAGAGTCCGAATGAGTGTTATTTCGTCGCCCTATCTATATACTCATAATTAAAATGGAAAATTTGAACGAAAATATAGGCATGTGATTGAAATTGGTTTAACATTGCTAGCGCAAGCAAATCTCCCTTTGAACTTCTGGTGGCATGCCCTTAGCACTGCCACTTACTGGATAAATAGGTTGACAACACCTATATTGCAGCACATTTCACCTTTTGAAAATGTTTCAACCTAAAACCAGAATACTCCTTTCTAAAAACCTTTGGCAATGTTGCTTTTCCTCATCTCAGACCCTATAACTCACACGAAATGGAGTTTAGGACTCATCTTTGTGTCTTTGTAGGATACTCCCTTGATCATAAATGGTACTATGTTGGCATCCTTCAGGTGGGATTTATATTGCTAGAAATTCCATTTTTAATGAGGAATCCTTCCCTTTTCTGAGTGTTCTAAGAATCCTAGCAATACTGATAAACTTTCTGTAGAATCACAGATTTCCTCTTCAAATTTTCATGTCCACTTTCATAACTCCTTTAACTGATATTGGTCCTCTAATTACTCAATCCTCTTCACAGGCAAGCACCAGCAGTACATCTTCATTTGGTTCTGGTAAGCACATTTCTAAAGTTCAACCTATTATTAATCAACATGGACCAATAGACTTACCTTTAGATCTCTCTACTTCTAGTCCCTTAATGCCTATAAATAACTATAGAAGCCTATCTGAATTAATGTCTTTTACTCCAAACTTGACTCCTTTTACTCACAGCAGACATGCTTCCTCAACCCAAAATCAACTATCTAGTACACAAAGCCTACCTACACCAACTAACCAAACCACACTTGTATCACAACCCATCTTACCTCATCATTCTGTTTCTATTCACCCTATGTGCAAAAGATCTAAAAATAACATCTTAAAGTTAAAGCCTATATTTCAGAAGCTCTTACTATTTTCACTAAGCCATCTTCTGTCAAGCAAGCCCTCACAGAACCACATTGGAAGCAAGCAATGCTTGATGAGCTTGATGCTTTAAAGAGAAATAATACTTGGGAGTCGGTTCCCTATGATGACTCTATGAATCTAGTTGGAAATAAATGGGTGTTCAAAGTTAAATACAATGCAACAGGACAAGTTGAAAGTTGTAAAGCAAGATTGGTGGCAAGGGGTTTCAGCAAACCCCAATAGTTGATTTTGGAGAAACCGGCAGTCCTATGTTAAACAAAAAATAGTGAAAGTAATTTTAACTTTGACAGTCAATTTTAGATGGGAAATGAGACAGTTAGATGTTAACAACGCATTTTTGAATGGTATCTTTGGAGAATCAGTGTTTATGACACAACCTCAAGGGTTTATTGATGCTCTAAAACCCAACAATGTGTGTAAATTGAAGAAAGTATTGTATGGACTCAAACAAGCCCCAGGGATTCATTATGAAAGACTAAGCCTACTATTTTGTAGTGGGGTTTTCTAAATTCCAGATTTGATAGTTCACATTTTGTTATAAAGCATGATCATAAGATTGTGTATTTGCTTGTATATGTTGATGATATACTCATTACAGAAAATTTTATCAATTTAGTTAACAGACTTATTCAGAAGCTTAATGTTGTGTTTGCTCTTAAAGATCTTGGTTCCCTTCATCACTTCTTAGGTATTGAAGCTACAAGGAATTCAAATGGCCTTTATCTTACGTTGTCCAAGTATGCTATTAAACTGCTAAAAAGGCTTCAATGAGCAATGCTAAACCATGTTCAACACTTGTTTCACCCTCTGTAAAACTCATGCTGGCAGTGGTGAACTTCTTAGGGATATTACAAATTACAGGAGCATTTTAGGGGCACTTCAATATCTAACCCTTACAAGGCATGATAACTCCTTTATTGTCAATAAATTAAGTCAGTTTGTCTCTAAACCTACCACCATTCATTGGCAATCTTGCAAAAGGGTACTGAGTTTATTAAAGGCACAATTAACATAGAGGGTTGATTATCACTCCCTTCACTAGCAGACCAGAAATTATAGCATACTCAGATGCTACTTGGGAAAGTGATGTTGATGATAGAAGGTCTACTAGAGGCTTTGTTATGTTTCTAGGATGAAATTTGGTGTCTTGGTCAGCTAAAAAGCAACAAGTGGTCTTTGGATGTAGCATAGAAAGTGTGTATCGATCTCTAGCAAATACTTCACAGAATTGTCTTGAATTCAATATCGTCTTGATGAGCTTCATGTTGATTTAGCTCAATGTCATATAATTTGGTGTGACAACTTAGGGGCTGCCTTTATAGCTTTTAATCTTGTCAAACATGCTTGTTCTAAACACATAGAAATTGACTTGCATTTTATAAGGGGCAAGGTGCAAAAGTTGCTAGAAGTTCATTTTGTGCCTTCCTTGGATTAAGTTGTAGATACTTTCACTAAAGTTCTGTCTTCACCTCAGTTTGAATACCTGCTGTCCAAGATCAAAGTGGGAGACTCCTCCTTTTCTTTTGAGGGGGGATGATAGAGTAAGTAAGTCATTGTACTTTTACTTACTTCTAGTTTCAGTTTGCTTACTGTAATCGTTGGTTTTCTTCTAGCTAGTTAGTGTCAGCTTAGTTAGTTAGTGTTAGTTCAACTTTTCCTGACTACTATTTGTTATTCTATCTTTTTGTTACTCGAGCCTTTCTACAATGTATAAGTAGAAGCTCTCTTCTCATTGTTTGGTAAATGAATATTGAGATTCACTGCCATTATTCCTACTTTTTCTCTTCTCTTCTCTAACTTCTTTCTTTTCAAGAAGTTCAAGTGTTCAAAGCTGAAGCGCTTTTCTTTAAAAAAATTTACCACATTTCTCTCTCCAAAGCCAAAATGCATTTATTCTTTTTCCAAACTCTCAAAAATCAACACTTTCAATCTTCTCTTCCCAATTCTCTCTTTCTTTAAATTTTCAAATCCGTCAATAGAGGGATTGAAAGATTCACATCCTCTAACAGTTGGTAAATATTCTTGTTATCTTTTCTAAATAAATTATTTTATTGTTCTTGTATAACTTTGTGATGAAAATAACATCTAGATTTCTCTGATCGAATCAGACTATTTGAATTATTGTGATCACGATTTATTGATTGTGTTTCTTTGTATGTCTCTTAATTTCTTACTTTACTATATGAATTTCTTCTTGAATACTTCTTGAAAGTTTCTATATTTAAAAATTGAATATTTATTCTTTGCTAGACTTTTAGATGCATAATTCATAAATGTTTTGGATCGAAGACATAAAAATTATGAAATTAAAGGGTACACTTTATTAAGTATGCATTGCAAGATGGTAGTGACTCTGATTTCATTAGTTTCCTTGTCTAACATGTGGGAATATGAAACGTTGAATTTTTATTGTTGTTGTTAGAGAGCACTTATTTTTTAAGGGTATTGAAAACTTATCAAGAATGGTTTTGGCATGGAGAAGTATTTTCCAGGAAAACATCGTTTAATGTAAAAGTTTGGCACGGGAGATCTCATGTAGATAGTGATGACTTTGATTTTAATGTAAATATTGTTGAAGGTGCACAGTTTTCATATTTCATCAACCCTGAGAATTTTGAGAAGATGTTAAATGATTCCAAGAACCCCTTGTATCCCAGTTGTATGAAGTTTGTAAATTTATCAAGACCAGTGAAATTATACTATATAAAGGAAAAATATTGATGGAGTGATATTATATTTTCAGAAACACTAAGTGAATTAGAGGTAATACTTCAAGATGGTGATCGGATGACTGTTTCACTCTTTAAAGCAAAGAAGATGCATGTGATTTAGGTATGGAGTGTGAAAAAATAAATTCATGTCCAAATGATTGCATTATATATTGAATGAAACATGAAGATGCAACCATATGTCCTGCATGTGGTGTATCAAATGAAAACAATTAAAGAATTTGCCAGGAGTGAAAGAAGTTGTTCCTACAAAGGCGTTGTGCTATTTTCTGCATATGTCAAAGTTCAAACACATGTATAAGAGTATTCAAATTGCAAAGAACTTGATGTGGCATGCTTATGATAAAGAAATTGATGGTAAATTATGTCATTCAGATGACTCTCCATCTTGGAAGCTTATTGATCACATGTGGCTAGACTTTACAACTAAGCCGAGGCAGCTTCGACTAGCCCTAGCAATAAGGTAAATCCATTTAGTTCTCTATGTGGTAAATATTGTTGTTGGCCCATGATCTTGATGATGTATAATCTGCTTCCCTGATTGTGCATGAAGAGTAATATATGATGTTAGTGTTATTGATATCGGGTCTAAGGCATTCAGGAAATGATATTGGTGTGTTTTTGCACTATTTATTGATGATCTTAGCTTTCTTTGGGAGCTTGGATTGAGGCTTATGATGTATACCAAAGAGAGACTTTTACTCTAAGGGCTGATTTAATGTAGACTATCAATAATTTTCTTGTATATGAAAACATATGGGGTGTAGTATTAACGGTTATGATGTGTGTCCAATATGTGCAAAAGATACATATTTTATTATGATAAAACATTGCAAAATAAATGCATATGTAGGACATATAAATTTTTTACCACAATTCTTTTCTTATCGAAGCAAAAGAATGCTTTCGTTGGTAATCAAGGGTTTAGGACATGGCTTGTAACATTGAGCGGATATGATGTATTTGATAAAGTGAGACAAATTTAAGTTTCACTTTAAAGAGGAATTTGAAATAAGTTAAATAGGTAGAGTCTCGATATCTCTTTGGAAAAAGAAATCAGTATTATTTGATGTAGAATATTAAATATCTACATTTTTATATTATCTCGATGTTATGCATATTGAGAAAATTGTATGCGATGAATATTATTAGAATGTTGCTTGATATTTTGGGGAAGATAAGAGATGGCCTGTCTACTCGCATGGACCTAGTGGAAATCAACATCCTTTGATCTAGAATATTGAAAAACTCTACATGTTCGATATTGTCTCGATGTTATACATATTGAGAAATCAATTCAATGAGACATAAATGGCTACATGATGAGCACAATCATAACTTTGTTGATTGGTTGTGTGAAAAGATAATCTAATTGACAAAGTAGTTTTAGATTAGTTTCTAATTCTTCTATGAAGGTCTTGACAATGGTATGCATTTGTAGGTTAGCGATGAGATTGAGCCTTAACAATAATAGTCGTAAACTTTTTGGTTGTAGTTCACAAAATGACTGGTTAATTCTCCATGTCGTGGAAGTTGTATCAAATACACTAAGATGGATAACAAACAACCCTTCATATGAGGTAATCATGTATTTTAGTTACACTATAAATGGATATTAGTTTCATACAAAAGATCAGGATAGTGACAATAGACGAGTTAATATAGTGATAAAACCAATGCAAATTACAAGTGATAAGTATAACGATCACGTGTATCATAAGACCTGTCATTTTATGGAGTCATTCGAGAAATTTGGGAGTTCAATTATTACATTTTTAAGCTTCAAGAGCTTAAGTATGACTAGATTGAGAATGATAATGGTATCAAAATTGATGGACATTAATTGATCGTACAAGAGTAGGTTACAAAATTGACTCTTTCATTTTGGCATTTCAATCTAAACAAGTTTTTTACATTGGAGATCCGCAAAATCCATTATGGTCAATCAATCATCTCCTTTAAGATTATTATGAAAATATGGATGATGATTTAGGTGATATTGTATTATGTTGCCATTTGTTTTTAAAAGAGATGCCTCTAATTGTAATATTTAACTTATAAAGTGAACATGACATTCTTTATATTCGATCTGAAGTTTGAAGTCACATTGATTGAAGAAAATTTATGTAAGATACATGGAATTACATTCGAATGAACTTTCATATCTATGATCCTTAGTTTCTTTTTCTCTCAAGTTTAAAATGCATAGTACAACATATGAAAGAATGACGAGTAATATTAAGTCATCTAAACAAGTGAGGCTTCTACCACCACAATTAAGATAACTCAATACTTTCTTATTGTGTTTATATTATACTGTCAAGCTTAAATGATATTGTTTATGCATGAATTATATTCTATCACTCTGATTGAAGATAAATTGTCAGAGTTTCTTCCTAATTGGCTTCATAATAAAAAAAAATTTAGTTGATTGGTTTCTAGGCCTTGATTCAATCATTCTTTCCCTTTTAGCAAAAAAAATATTGTGTAGAGCATAGAGGATTTTATAATTATTCATAATATTATTAAGATTTTTCTCTGTTCGATACCATTGTTGAGAATTTACTTTATTTCGAGCTTTGTTATGACAATTTTATTTTACTTTTACTTTCTTTCTAGAGTGAAGATTTTTATTCTACTTTTTGTGTTTTTACAATTTGGACAACAAAACAACAAGAATGTCACATCTCAGAAATAACTAGGCACAAAAGATCTTTGCGAAATGACATGAGCTAGAATTTGTCATTCTTTATTAGCTTGTTAATGTTTCTCATTTTGTGAAATTACATTATTCTTATATATTAGATATGTAGATAAGTATGGTCATGAATTATATTTTCTTATTGAGTTCATTTTTCTGAGATTTGTTGTTCGTATAGACTTTGGAAGAGAATGATTGAAAGCTTAATATTCGATATTTTTTTTCACTTATTTGATATTCTCAGAGTAATGTAATTAGGTTAGGATGAATTTTGAGTGTAGGGCTGCCAAATTAATGAAACAATAGACAACAATAGATATGTAGACCGAAGAGCATGATTTACATTTACGTAGATTGAAGTAAAAAGACAAACTTTCATGATGGCATAAACAACTGTCGTGGTTGTATTTTGAGAAATTCACGTACCTTATCACACAACAATAATTGTAACCATCATCATAATAATTATCATTATTAAAAACATTAGTTAAGAAATCGTTGTTGCAAGTTAGACCTTTCACGATGACCACACTATCTTGTATGACAGCTTAAAGTAAAGTCATCGTGGTATTGCGAAACCGACGATGGGAATACTCTCTTTCAAGACGATAATTAAAGGGTTACTTGTAATAATATACCATTTTGAGTTTTCATTTAGAAGTATACACCACCTTTTCAAAACTAAGAAATGTATATCTTCGGCCCAAAAAAACAAAACAAAGAGCCGCGTTTGTTCATGCGCTCATTTTTTTTGCTTCCTTTTCATCTTGCTTTTACTTTATTTTTTTCTTTTTCTTCAACGAAGCTTGTTACCTGAGTTGAAAACCATGCTTCTTCTTTAGCAAGACCCACGCACCCATTCTTCTTCTTCTTTTTCAGAAACGCCCTTAGGAAAACTTTGCTTCTTCAGCGAGACCCAATCACCCATTCTTCTTCTCCTTCTTTAGAGACACACTTAGGTACTCATTCCTCTTTGTTTTATGCAGAAAAGGACTTACTATACCATTCTTGTTCTTGTTCTTTCGTCATCTTTCCTTGTACTTAGAATAAAAATTATGTACTGGAAGTTGGGGGAAAATCATCTAGGGATTAGAAAATCAGGACTTTTTTTTTGTACTTGGGTCGGGGTAAATCGTTTAGGGTTTGAAAAGCATTTCTTTGCTAAAAGAAATTAATTTTGTAACTATCAATTTAAATGGTTGTGATTTCTTGGTTTTAACTTAATGCTTATGCAAGAAGATGGTTGTTATTCATATAGTTATGAGTTCTGGGAATTTGGTTGTCCAACGGTAAGCGCTTGATCCTACATTTATCACTTGGCTACTTTAAAGGTTCAAGTAGTCGTTTAGGACTACTTGAACCCCTCAAGTAGTCATTTTGATTCTAGCAGTAAGTAATTCAGTAAACAAGTGACTACTTGAAGAGTTCAAGTAGTTGTTTATGACTACTTGAATCCCTAAAGTAGTCATTTTGATTCTGCCAATGAGTAAGTGACTACTTGAAGGGTTCAAGTAGTTATTTATGACTACTAAACCCTTTAAATTAGTCATTTTGATTCTACTAGTGATTAATCTAATGAACACATGACTATTTGAAGGATTCAAGTAGGTATTTATGATTACTTGAACTCCTCAAGTAGTCATTTTGATTCTAGCAGTAAGTCATCTAGTGAACAAGTGACTACTTGAAGGCTTCAAGTAGTTGTTTTATGACTAATGGAACCCCTCAAGTAGTCATTTTGATTCTGCTAGTGTAAGTAATCTGGTGAACAAGTGACTACTTGAACAGTTCAAATAGTTGTTTATAATTACTTGAACTCTTTAATTAGTTATTTTTATTCTGTCAATGTGCAACTCATACACTAGGAGACTACTTGAAAGGTTCAAGTAGTTGTTCATTACTATTTCAACCCCTCAAGTAGTTATTTTAGTTCTTCTAGTAAGCAATCTAGTGACCTAGTGGCTATTTATGTGTATAAATAAATCATGAATTTTACATTTTATCTACATCTTCAGCAGATTATGACTCCAAAGGTTCTACTGGTTCCTGACCTAAATGAAGATTAATTCATTGTTGGAAGAGTGAATGGCTTATAAAACTTACGTGCCATTCAGAACTTGAATGAGAAGCTAACAGAGTCTTAAAAGAAACTTATTTTGGTAGACATGTTTCGATCATCTTCTGGACAGACAAAGTATCCAGTTTTTTGACATAATCTATCATCATTTGATACTTGAAGAAGCTAAGCCCAATGATGATAAGTTATCTGAAGATGAGATCTAATTTCTGCTAGAGAGTGATTCAGTTCTCCAAGAGAGAATTCTCATTAATAACATGCCTTACTTTGAAGGGTTCAAGTAGACATAAGTAATGACTTGAAGGGTTCAAGTAGTCATAAATATACATACAATTTTTTTCATTGATTTATTTACTAGAAAAATCAAATAACTACTTACGAGGTTCGAAGTAGATTCAATAAATATAAAATATACATACAAAATAGATTGATAAATTTCAAAAAGGACTAAAATAAGGAAAAACAAGCTTATATGTGTGGCTGTTATTTATCATGCATGCAAATGGGGATAGGATGTTTGCATGTTTGTCTTTTGTGTCCGCATAATACTACAACGCCTACATCTATTTGGTTGTATGTCCTCACCTCTAGATGGTGTTCTTTTTATCATGGGCCTCCGGATACACCGCCTCATTATAAGGGCAAGAGAATTATTTCTCTCAACTCCTCGCTGATAGTCCAGTCTACATGATCTCTAACGAGTGTGTTGTTTCTACATAAGCTCTAGTGCCTCAAGTTTATAATACTTCGAACATAAGTTGTAAGTTGATATGTTGTGTAGTCGAAAACAAGCTAATGCATCAGCACAAGGATATTGGTCAATATTAAATTCACGACAAGTGCATGTTTTTTATGCAAGTTCACAACTATTTTTCTATCCTACTTTAGGAAACTCGTAAATATTTGAAACAACCATTGTAAGTCTACAGGAAGCATCATGCTCTTTCAAAGCTCCTTCTCGCACCATTTTGTCATTTCTGTGTTCAACTCACAAGCAACGGCTTGACATTGATAATATCATCGTTGCAACGCATGCTCTATTAGACTTTTTATTGGGAGGCTCTAGCTACCATTAGTATATTATTCATACATTCAGCAATTTTTGTAGTCATTATGTTATATTGTCTACCTTCACAATGAAAATGACCCCATCAATTAAATCTGGCCTCTGTAACAAAGTTTTTTTATGCATGGATGAACTTGGTGGATGCTATCCATATATGCTTCAAACTCTAATACACGATGAGCCTTGGCTGCTCTGAAAAACAAAGGTTGACATCTCTAGTTCTAAACATCAAATTTATGTCCATTCCCATATGGTGTATGCAAGCTCCATGCTATACTTTCATTTCTTTCTGACACAAATACTAAGTCATCCAAATTTCCAGTAACCCTACGGAGCTTACTAAAGAACCATTCCTACGATTCATGATTCTCAGAGTCAGCAACCCCAAATGTAAATGGATACACTTAGTTATTCCCATATTTAAAAGTTGTGATGAACATTGTCCCCCTATTCTTTTCTTTCAAGGATGTTCCATCAACAACAATTGCGAGACATGTACAATTAATAAATCCTCGAGTCAAGGCTCCAATTGACATGAAGAACTATTTAAAATGGTCATGTATGTTAGTCTCTATATGAGTTACGGTACCTAGATTCTTCACCTCTAACATGTGAGAATATGATGAGAGTCTCATATAAGAACTTTCAGGTGAAACTCAAACTAACGCCAATGCAACTTCCCTTGCCCTCCAAGCTTTTTCATATTTTATATTGATGCCATAATCCTTATGAATATATTCGATGATATCTTTTAGCCTCTAAATCCCTCCAACACCGGGGGATTTTGACTTTATGTAATGGCCGACCAATAAGCTTATTGCTTGATGATGATCATGTTCTAAGATGTCAAAAGAACATGTATAAGTATTTATGAACTTTTTTATTTTATAGTACACTTAATATTTCACCTTAATAGCTTGTAACCTCTATGCACATCTTTTTTTAGCATAAACAATCACCATGAATGTTGACGTGGATTTGACACTTTGAACTCAAAATATTGACGAATTTCTATGTCAAAAAATTCTTGTGTGATCTTTTTTGTCATGGTAGAGTACTTCTGTATCTAACATATCTGAGACACTAATATATCTGATAATCTTAGTGCATTATAGGATGGTTGTAATGATGAAGGTGCAATATTACTTGGCATTGATGAAGGATGTGCATTGTTCTCTATCCTTCTATTCAAATCTGATAAGGTAGAGGGATCGTCCTGAATTGCTTCTTCATATATACAAAAATCAAGATAATCATCAACACCGATATCAAGCCCACAATCACAGTCAGGATGTTCAAGTTCATCATTATCAATATCTTATATACAATCATCATCATCTTCTCTCCCACAATAAAACTTCCCCGAATGGAAATTGTCATTATCAGTGTTCCCACCATTATCAACCATCATTTCACCTATAAAGCATAAAATCTGACTGTAATGATCTTGTTGAAAGGAGCATTTTCAAGAACCTGACTTTTGGACACATAAGGTTATATCAACAATTGTCCTAAGTCTGGGTTTGAGCATGACACATAAAGGAGTATGAAGTGCTTTAGAACAATTCTCGATAATGAAAAACTTCACATGGTGATCATGTAATATTTCAGCAGGTGGAGAGGGCACATAAGTCTTGTATTAAAACTTCATCGAAATATTATACTATGTTGGATCAACATTTAATTCATCATATATGCTACTAGATGACTCTTGGTAAGTACAACTTGATGGTATAGACAGTGACCTTACCGTACCATTAAAAATAAATGAAGCATTATTTCTCTCTCATTCATCACTGTGTACCACCAATATTCAAATTTCAGATATGTCTGTTAACTTTCACCCATCAATACATATAGTTATTTGATTTTGTTAGTAAATAAAGAAATATGAGAGATTTTTTTAATCTTTCCATATGTAAATCGTACGCATTTTTATGATAATTTGAGGGCTTCAAAAGTAGTTGTTTATGATTATTTGAACCCTTTAAGTAATTTTTTAATAGTTCTAGCCACAAACCACACACCAGGTGACTACTTGAAGAGTTCAATGAATCTTTTTACTACTTGAACCCTTCAAGTAGTTATTTTTATTATGCCAGTCAGCAAACCAGATACCAGGTGACTACTTGAGGGGTTCAAGTAGTTAGAAAAAAAATCTAGAGAAAAAGAACAATACATGATTCCTACTTTAGATAAGTTGTAAGTACCAACAAAAAAGGCATGAAACGAGAAGAAAATTACTTTTATGTTTGTGGTCATGTGTTAAACGCTTGTTAAACGCACGTTAAAAGCTATTTTTTCACCTATTTTACTAGACTAAGCTATGAATATGAACGAAGAAATGAATGTCGAGCTCTTTCTTTGAATGATAAACCCAATTTCTTAATGCTTTCTTTCCATCAATCAACAATCAAGACACATACTGACTATTTTAAGGTTCAAGTAGTTGTTTATAACTACTTAAATCCTTCAAGCAGTTATTTTGATTCTGCCAGTAAGCAACCATGTACTTACTTAATCCCTTTTTCTGCTTACAAAAAAAGAGTACAATGGGTACCCAAGTGCATCTTGTTAAAGAAGAAGAATAATGGGTTTGTCTCGCTGAAGAAGAAGAATGGGACAACTGAAGAAGAAGAATGGGCCTCATTAAAGAAGAACAAAAAGAAAAAGAAGGAGGAGGAGGAGGA